>OU466862.2:50818208-51443208 GCA_911865555.2 Thlaspi arvense | reverse complement strand
GATAGAGATTAGAGATATATTTAGGAGTTATCTAAATATAAGTTAGATTCCTAATCTATTTTGGTTTTAGTCTTAATCTCTCTATATAAGAAGATGCCAATGTATGGCGTAACTTATGAGTTTTGAGATTGAGAGAACTTAAGTTTTGAGTTATTTTCTTAAGTTAATAAAGAGAGTCATTCTTTATATCATTCTTGAACTCTATAATTGGTATCAGAGCAACTGGGTGTGAAGAAACGAGAAGTAAACCATGGGAGATCTTGTCGCAGCGACGGCAAAACCAAAGGAGGGAGGAGGATCCTCCGCGATCACATGTCCGATGCTCAATACAACAAACTACACCGTGTGGGCCATGAGGATGAAGATTGCACTCAAAGTTCACCAGGTATGAGAGGTAATCGATCCAGGAACACATCCACCAGATAGCGAGAAGAATAATATGGCGATAGCACTGCTGTTTCAATCGATACCCGAAGCACTTATACTGCAAGTTGGTGAACTCGACACAGCGCAAAAGGTTTGGGAATCGATTAAGACAAGACACGTTGGCGCAGAAAGAGTCAAGGAAGCAAGACTACAAACCTTATTAGCTGAATTCGATCGCTTGAAGATGAAAGATTCCGAGAAGATCGATGACTTTGCTGGCAAGTTATCTGAGATATCGTCCAACTCAGCTGCCCTAGGAACTCATATCAAAGAATCGAAGCTTGTGAAGAAGTTTCTTACAAGTCTTCCCCGAGGAAAATATATACACATCGTGGCGTCTCTCGAACAAGTGTTAGACCTAAATACTACAAGCTTCGAAGACATAGTCGGTCGTATGAAGGCGTATGAGTAACGAATATCTGAGGGTGAAGATGTTCAAGATGAACAGAGCAAGCTTATGTACGCTAACTCAGAAACACAATCAAGCCAATCAAGTCAGGAAGGCAGTGGAGATTATAAGGGCAGAGGACGAGGAGGACGATACAGAGGAAGGGGTCAAGGACGGTCTAATGGTGGAAGAGGTCACTCAAAGATCATGTGCTATCAATGTGATAAGTTCGGCCATTACGCCTCTGTTTGTCCGAACAGACTGCTTAAGTTACAGGAAGCACAAGAAGACGCGGACAATGAAGATACAGAGAATGCAGATGATCTAATGATGCATGAAGTGGTATACCTGAACGAGAAGAAGTGTATACCAAGCAAGTACGAGACGAACAACGGAGAGGAGAATATCTGGTACCTTGACAATGGGGCTAGTAATCACATGACTGGGGATATAAGATACTTCTCCAAGATTGATCGATCTGTAACCGGGAAGGTGAGATTTGGTGATGATTCCCGTATAGATATCAAAGGGAAGGGCTCAATATCTTTCATTGATATGAAGGGAGAACCAAGAGTGATGTCTGATGTTTACTTCATACCGAATTTGAAGAGTAACATCATCAGTCTTGGCCAAGCAACAGAAACTGGCTGTGACGTTAGGATGAGGGGAGAACGTCTAGTGATGAATGATCTGAAAGGAAAGCTACTGGTTGTCTTTCAACGATCACAAAACCGGTTATATAAAGTGCGTATGGGAATTAGAGACAGCGCGAGTCTACATCTAGCAACAACGAGTGAATCAAATAGATGGCATGCGAGGTTAGGACATATAAATTTTGAAACAATGAGATCGATAATGCAAAGGGAACTTGTTCAGGGAATCCCTAATATTAACGTTGAGAAGAAAGTATGTGGGTCTCGTCTACTTGGGAAGCAGACCAGGCAAGTGTTCCCTCAAGCAACCTCATACCATGCAAGCAAGAAACTCGAGCTTGTACACGGGGACCTTTGCGGACCAATAACGCCAAGTACACATGCTGGTAAACGATATATCTTTGTTCTCATTGATGATTATTCCAGATATATGTAGACGATTTTGTTAAAGGAGAAGAGTGATGCCTTTGACAAATTCAAGAAATTCAAGTGTTTCGTAGAACAAGACTCAGGCGAAGACATAAAAACATTCAGAACCTATAGAGGAGGAGAGTTTCTATCAGAAGGATTCAATTCTTTTTGCGACAGCAACGGTATAAAATGACATCTTACTGCCCCATACACACCTCAACAGAACAGAGTAGTTGAGAGACGAAACAGAACTATAATGGAGATGACGAGAAGCATTATGAAGCATATGCGGATTCCAAATTACCTATGGGGAGAAGCAATGAGACACTCGACATACCTCTTAAATCGTTAAATCGTATAGCTACGAGAGCGCTTAAGGACATCACTCCATATGAAGGTTTTCACGGAAAAAGGCCAAACATTGGACACCTTCGGATCTTCGGATGCATAGGCTATGCAAAGGTTGAAAACCTCAGCTGAGAAAACTGAACGACAGATCTCAAATGCACGTCCACTTAGGCACATAACCTGGATCAAAGGCGTATCGCTTACTTGATCCACAAAGAAAGAAAATAATCGTGAGTAGAGATGTTGTGTTTGATGAAACAAAGGGCTGGAATTGGAACCACAACAACTCAACACAGGATCATGTTGGAAACTTTATTGTTGAGTTTGGAGAATTTGGTAATCGTGGCATTCAAGAGAGAGAAGAAAACCGTGAAGCAGAAGAAGGTATGGACAACACAGATCATCACCACGAAAACGATGACTCCGGAGAAAACAGAGTGGGAACTTCACACGAAGACCCATCACTCTGATCACGAGACGTCAAAACAGAGGATGCAGAGGCATGTGACGAAACAGAGGAAACAGAGATTGGTGAATTAGTCCAACCAGAGTTGCGAAGGACTCAAAGAGAGAGAGAAAAACCGGCGTGCAAAGACTATGTGATGCTCGTGGAAGAAGAAAGAAAAAAATACGACATGTTCGCGGAAGAGGAAGGAGAACGATGCTGCTATGCATAAACGATGAACCATATGACGTTTACGAAGCCATGGAATCGAAAGAATGGATGCATGCCTGTGAGGATGAAATCACTTCTATCAAGAAGAATAATACTTGGAATCTCGTGGATCTACCGTATGGAGCAAAACCAATCGGGCTGAAGTGGGTTTTTAAACTCAAACGTAACTAGAACGGCAGTATTAACAAACACAAAACTCGACTTGTGTCAAAGGGGTATGTGCAACGCTACAGAATCGACTTTGATGAGGTGTTTGTGCCTGTAGCCCGGATTGAGACAATACGGCTCCTCATCAACCTCGCAGCAACAAACGGATGGGAGATACACCATCTAGACGTTAAGACAGCTTTTCTCCATGGCAAACTGAAGGAAGTTGTATACGTAACACAACCAGAAGGGTTCGAAGAAAAAGGAAGCGAGCACAAATTTACAAACTAAATAAAGCCCTGTATAGTTTACGATAAGCACCAAGAGGATGGAACAACAAGCTCAATCAGATTCTCACGGAACTCAAGTTCAAAAAGAGCCCTCAGTCTATCGAAAGGTGGTAGAAGAAAGTCTTCTGGTCATAGCAGTATATGTTGATGACTTGTTTGTCACAAGATCAAACAAGGAAGTTATCGATAAATTTAAAGGCGAGATGGCTTCCAAGTTCGAGATGAGCAATCTTGGAAGGTTGACATATTATCTTGGAATTGAGGTATGTCAATATGAAGGAGGAATAATGTTGAAACAAGAACGCTATGCTCTGAAGATTTTGGAAGATGCAGGGATGAAAGAGTGTAACTTAGTTCACACGCCAATGGAGTCTGGTTTGAAGTTATCAAAATCAGCAGAAGAGAAGGACACTGATGCTACGATTTTCAGAAAGAATGTAGGATGCCTTCGATACTTACTTCACACAAGACCAGATTTAAACTATTGTGTAGGAGTACTAAGCCGATACATGCAGAATCCGAAAGAATCACATGGGTATGAAATGAAACAGTGTTTGAGGTATCTGCGTGGTACGACTACTCTTGGTCTGAAGTTTGATTGTTCACCTGCAAAGGTACCAAGATTAATAAGATACAGTGACAGTAGTCACAATGTCGATCCTGATGATGGGAAAAGTACAACTGGCCATATATTCTATCTCGGAGGAAGTCCGATTTCCTGGTGTTCGCAGAAACAAGAAACTATGGCATTGTCTTCATGTGAAGCCGAGTTCATGGCAGGGACAGAAGTGGCAAGGCAAGCGATTTGGCTTCAAGACTTGCTTAGTGAAGTCACCGGATTGCCAAGCGAGAAAGTCATCATTCGAATAGACAACAAATCAGCGATTGCTCTTACCAAAAACCCGGTGTTCCATGGTCAGAGTAAACATATACACATCAGATATCATTTTATAAGGGAATGTGTTGAAGAAGGGTTGATAGAAGTTGAACATGTTCCCGGAACTGAATAAAGGGCGGACATCTTAACAAAAGCACTTGGGAGAATCAAGTTCAAAGAGATGAGAGATCTCATTGGTGTTCAAGACTTCAAAGACATCGACTTCAAGCTTAGGAGGGAAAATGTTGGATTAAGCTCGAAGAAAGCTTAAGACATAAGTGATTCTAAGTAGATAGAAATTAGGAATATATTTAGGAGTTATCTAAATATAAGTTAGATTCCTAATCTACTTTGGTTTTGGTCTTAATCTCTCTATATAAAGAGATGCCAATGTGTGACATAACTTATGAGTTTTGAGATTGAGAGAACTTAAGTTTTGAGTTATTTTCTTAAGTTAATAAAGAGAGCTATTCTTTATATCATTCTTGAATTCTATAAAAATTTCTATCTTTATTGGAAATAACAAAATCTAAGAAAATGTTGATCAAATATGTGGTGGAATCAAAAGCCAAGTTTCAGGTTTAAAATAGATAACTTTTCGAAGAAGGAGATTGGCATAACGTTTAAGATGTTTCTGAATGGCAGTTGCGAATGGTAAAACGAGAAGAATCTGAACTTTAACTTTTGCTTTGTTAACCTCTCCATGTTCTTTAAAGATTTGATTTTTTTATTTATTTTGTTCCATATTATTTCAGGTACCTCAACGTTTGGCCCAAGGAATTGCCTCTCATTTGCCTTTGTACATGTTCGTTGCAAATCCTACTTTATTTTGAACTGGATGAAAAACGACTATTAAATATTATTTCGTTATGTTTAATCAATATGAGAAAGAGCTCTACCATCATCATGTAATTAATGAAGTATTATACTACCATATTTGACTATTTTTTCTCTCTTTTTTTGAAATATCATGTGTTTGGAATTTAGAAAAGGCACTAGAGATTAGGAAGCACAGCTTTGTGCTAAAAAAAAGAAGGGAAGATTACTATATTAGTTTTTGAAAAATAATTTTATAGTTAAAAAGAAATAAAACTTTTTTTATTACAAAACTAATTTAGTATACCTATTTTGTTATTGAAGTCTTTGTTGATAAAAACGCCATTTATGATTATGTCATTACTTTTTGTTTATCACGTAGATGATGGTTTGATGGTAGATTTATTATTTTTGGTCAATATATAATAAATTTATTTTGTGCTGGAGCATTTGGTAGACTTATTTTTATCGATAAAATAGTTCCGGTGCAGTAGATCTGTTGAGGAATTGTAGATTTGTTTAAAAAATAGTAGACTAAAAATAGTAATGGAAGATTTAATTTCTTCAACCCTTACATGGGGGGAAATTCATGCTGGTTGTTTGACATTTTTCGTTTATTCACTTTTAATGACGGTAGATCTATCTGTAATATGGTAGATTTATGTTGCATTTGGTAAAATTATTTAATGAGGAGGTAAACTTGTGATGTAATACTCAGACGAGAGTGTTACACGATTCAGGGTGGGTGGTTTGATGGAGTCTACACACTGTCTTTGACGCTCTCTTATGTTGACTGATGGATGGAAATGGCATCAAGG
Organism: Thlaspi arvense; assembly: GCA_911865555.2. Lineage (NCBI taxonomy): Eukaryota > Viridiplantae > Streptophyta > Magnoliopsida > Brassicales > Brassicaceae > Thlaspi > Thlaspi arvense. The sequence continues at coordinate 51,437,358 of OU466862.2, read as the reverse complement.
CGTGGTACACTCCTTGAGCCAAGATGAGATCTGTCAAGCTGGCTTTATCGCTCTCTCTTGAGGGATTGGTTGGATGGGATAAGCGGTGGATCGATGGGACCACGGAGAGGATGAACAACTCTCTGATACAGCAAACACTCAGTCTTGAACGAATCACATGCACAAGAACAAGTAAGAACAAAGGCTAGCAGCGGCTAAGCTTTTGTGAAGAAAGTTCGGTCTCTTTATTGATAATGTAGGGTAACCAAAAATACAACGCTGCAGGAGAGCTTTATAAACAGCTCGTCAGCTAGCCCTAAGGCCGAAATAAAAATGCAAAACGACATAAGAAACAACTACAAAGAAACAAAATGCAACAAAGGCAAAAATACATAAAAAAGGAAAGTTCACTTAAGCTAAAAAGAAAATAAAACTAAGCCGACTTTCTTGTTGCTTTGGGGGCTCGAACTATTGGTGCATTGGCGTGTTGTGATACTTAAGAACCGTTGAGGCAAACCTCACTACCTTCATAAATTGTTTAAACTGAAAATACCTGATTTTGGCGCACATGTAGCTTGGTTGGCAAGTAGTGGTATAAGTCCGGTATTGGGCTAGTTTGTCCGAGTTCCTTGAAGCTCTCATCTTCTTGATATTCACTGATGTTGAGTTGGTAAGTATCTTCAAGGATTCCTCCACGTTCTTGGTTTAAAACGTCTTCTAGCTCCATTGACGTCTTCTCGGCTCCTTGGCTTGAATCGGTTGTATCTTGGTGCTCCAGTACGGCAATGGTGAGATTCTTGTTGCATCGAGCTCCATTTCCTGTAAAATAAATGTGCATACCTTGCTTTGTATTGGTATGATCATCTTGGAGGCTCATCTTAGCAAAACCCTCGGCGATGTCTAACTCGGGTGTAATGGAGTTCGGTTGGGGGTTAAGTATGTTTTCCACGTTCATGTTGGTCAAGAGTGATTGTATGGCCTCATTGAATCCTTCTCTTAATCTCCTTGTCTTGGAACGTGTCATGGGCGAGCCGTTGACTGGTGGTACGGTGGTCCGTCCTGGTTCCTCTCGTCCCGGTACGAACAGCTGGTCATGGTCCTCATCACCCGGTACGTTCAACGTGTCGATGTCCTCATCAAATTCTGTCTCAAAAACAGCGTCTGTCTAATGTTTGCTTGATGGTAGAGTTATAACATTGATGGTTGATTTTTAATGCTTACTAGATAACCATGATGTTGTAGTAGATTAACTTCGATTATGTAACGGTAGAGTTATATGTTTCAATAATTACTAGAATAACATCGTAGGTAGATTTATAGTGACTACGTTATAGTAGACTTCCTATTAATAGAAGACATTTGATTATTAAAAAAAAAAAAATCTACCATATTTAAGAAACTTGAATTACGTTAAAATTAGATGACATTACCCCATATTGAGTTATGTATGCTGTAATTGGATATCATTCGTGATAAGAATGCAAACATCATAAGCAAGAGATTGAACTTGAATTTTCACACAAATACTATTGAAGACCCTTTTAATTACATTGGAAAATTGAGGATTTTAATCCGCACAAAGTACATAGAGATGGAGTCATCGATCCATATTACGCAGTAGAAAATACATTACATTAGAACTCAGATTTTAGCAGTTGGTACTCGTGATGTTAACACGGGCCTAATGCATGTGGGCTTAAACGGGTCTATTATAACTTTTTGGCCTGCAGCCTTTTTATGATATGTAAAGATAAAAGGGTCTGAATAGGGTGTGTCCGTTTAAACCCGTTAAGGTAATGGGTAGGCCCGCGATATTAAAGGGTACCCGTTTAGTCTTCCCTTTATCTTCTTCTTTCGTTATTTATTCTTCCTTATTCTTAGAAGAAACTTCTTCAACTCACCCTTACTCGCACCAGGTCAGTCTTCGCTTCTAGGATCTTCAAACTGTCCATCTCCCATCTCAAATTTTCTGGAGATTGGATCTTCTAACTGTTCATCTCCCATCTCATATTGAAATTTTGCTGAAAATTTCGGAGAACTATGCCATTCGAGTAGAGAATCTGTCTCAATTGCAACATTTATCTCCGAAAAAAGATACAGTATCTGTTCTTTTTAGGATTCGATCTATCACTTTGATACCATGACATGGCGTGTGAAAGATCTTGAACAATGTAAACAAAAATATTAAAATTTTAGTATTTTTTTTTCTAAATGGGTCTAAACGGGCTGATGTAAACCCGGCAGGGCTTAAATGGGAAAAGTGTAAACGGGCATAAAATTAAATGGACGTAAATGGACAAGGCCTTAAATGGGCAGGATCTCAATGGGCAAGGCTTAAACGGGCAGAGTCTACCGTTTTAACATCACTAGTTGGTACTGAGCGAAAATGTAGCAGTCCTCACAGCACATTAATGTGTGTTTCAACTTGCATCTTGAAAAATCTTCTACGCCTAAAGCACTTGGCAACAAACCTGCACTATCACTCTGCATTTCCTTCTTGGATCGAGAAACCTCTTCACCAAGTTTGACGATGTAGTGCATACGTGATCTCCAACCTACAATTCTGTCCAACAGCTGCAGTGCCATTGGATAGTGGCCATATACGGTTGTGCAAATAGCGACCATCAAGGTTGTTTGGTCTATCCCGGCTTTCGAAGTCTTGTTGAAAAATCTGACCGAATTTTCAGCATCATGGGCTATAGCTATTGTGCTCATCCTGTGCTGGTATAACGCATGAGGATTGTCGGATGAGACAGCCAAATTGAAAAAGTGAGGAAAGCGATCGATCAAAGTTGTATCAGCAATAAAGTCTGATAGGTTTAGCGCTTGCATTACAGATGGTTCCTTTAATGTTGCGTTTAGTTGTTTTGACGCACAAGCTGCACGACATGCATCCTTACAAAAAAATGTCCCACTCTTTGTAGAATCGAACCGAGTAGGTCTCTTGTTTGGTAGATCCATCATATGTTTCCATTTTACGCTGATACATAGAGAGGATACAGAAGCAAAAAAGTCAAAACTACAGAAAAAGGAAATCTACCATCAATAAACCTAGTATATCTACCACAACAGATTAAAGACAGACCTACGGAAAAAGTAAATCTACCATCAATACACCAAGTATATCTACCATAGCTGATTAAAGACCAACTAATTTTGACGATGTGAAATTTCAATATTCCCCGACTGCAACCTAAAACGGGCGAACTCGCTGGAAAATAGACTTATATGTGGAGGTTATTTCGTAAAGTTTGGACATAAAGGATGGGAGCGATTCATGTGAAAATTGACACGAAAACAATTCAAAGGGATTCGCGAATTCCGATTAATTCCAAATATGCCTACATACAATAAGGCAACCATCCTCTTTTTTGTGAACGTCCAAGTTTTGCATATTTGAAATATAACAACCATCTCTTCCCATAACTCTCTGTGATCAATATCTCTCTCATCGACTCCAAAAGTTGACAGTTTAGGCCAGTCATTTCACCAAACTCATGTAGGGAAAACCGCAATAGCCGGCCACCAATAAGTGACCAGATTTCATAACTCCTTTACACCGCCAATTGGTTAATTATGAAGTTATGGACAGTACTCACAGCCCATATGTAACGCTTCTTTGTAAGCTTCAACATCACTCCAACATGAGAACCGTGCATAATTTCGTTGTATACCTCCTCTCCAACAGCCACATGGATCAACCCAAAGCCTATCAAACGACAGTAATTTTTCAAACTCCTCATTTGCACATGAGATTTCCCTGGTGGAAACAATCCCGGTGGGTACTCGGGCTTTTGCCCAAATCTTATCATTTGAAGATGTCATCTAACCTTCAAAAATGTAGCATATGTCTCAATACATTTATTAAACAAATCTACCACCATTATATACATCTATCAAAAAAATCTACCACCATTATACACATCTATCAAATAAATCTACCACCATTATATACATCCATCAAACAAATCTACTACCATTATATACCATATATTATAAATCTACCACCATGATCATACCAACAAAAATTTACTATCATGCGAAATGTAATTTAATATGTCAAACAAATCTACCACCAACCTCAGATCTACATATATTAAAAATCTACCATGACAACTCTCTAAATCTTCACCGGAATAATCTTCTCAAGGGGACGGTTTTCACTAGTCAACTTTGTACCAATCCAAGCCCGAAAATACGATAGATCATTTAGATTGCTGTAAAAACTAGAAAAGTTAGGGTTAGTTTTTCTTCCCAAAGGTGTAGTTATTCTCTCCAAAAATCCTTATAACTATGGCAAACTGATGAAATTCCAGAAATCCCAATAACTAGAGTTTTAAAAATCACCGATGAAATAACTTATACTCTTCTTGCAAGTTTGATACGTTCTTAGTTTTCTGCAATCAACAAACTTAGTCTTAGTTTTCATACCCAAACCTCAAAAATCGCCAAAAATCTGGCCAAACAGCGGCCGGAAATTGAAACCTAAGGAAATTTGGTGAAGAATAATTAATGAGAGAGACATGTATATATAGTGAAAGAGAGGCTTATGACGCAAGCGTTCTAAGTTGTTGCTCAATAAAAGATAAACAAAAATATTATAAATTTTGTTGTTTCTTGTTTAACAAGGACAAGGAAAACAAAAATAATCCAAAACATCTTATTATAAGAAAGAATTATTTCTTGTTTGATAATGATATGAGAAATGAAAATATTCGTTAAAATAATTTGACTTAATCTATAAATATTAATCGATATTATACAAAATATTTAATGGAATATTGACAATTTTATTAACACACACAATATAGATATATTTCAAAAATAACATTTTCTGGTTTTGCATAATGGCCCTCATACTTCCATGTGTGACAAATGCACATCTTAACTTTTAGTCTTGATTATATGTCTACTTTGACTACTGATTTCTCATTCAAATTAAGTTTAATTTTGACAAGTAATTATGCTGTATTTTAGTCTTCATTTCAAGGAATCCAAAGAATCCATAATTGTCAAAATTTAAGTTTCAACAATCCCCACATGAATATAAATTACTCTAAAATATATGCAGACTCTACTAATTTAAAGACTATGATGGTCTTGACACTAGGAATGTTTGATTGTATAAGCGAAAATTAACTATATATGATATAGTAGTATATTTCAGCCTTGTACTATAATATGTCGAGTTCACTTGGCCAGTAGGTGAACATGATGTCTCAAACCACATTTACTGTTGTGTAAACTTAGATAAATGTATAATCCAATCTTATTTTCTCGTAGAACTAAGCTCTCTATTATGTTCATTGTGGTCGTGAACTTTACTGGTTGTCATGGGGAACTTGTGGAGATTGGCATTGACGTTGTCCTCCTAGAAACTGCCGCATTTCACACTCACTAGGTGATTTTCTTGATCTCCTGACATATACATAAGTATCATGTTATACTCTATAAATGAAAGCTACTCAATATCATTAAAACAAAGCTTATCCTTAAATACTTACAACAAGCATTATACATCATTATGGGAGATGGGCGCAGACGTAATGTTTTTCAGTGTTTTTATCAGACTCTGTTCGATTTATTTGTCCATTTGAACCTATCTAGGATCTCCAGTCACAAAGGTGGGGTTTCCATCAAACATCATCTTTAGCCAGAGGCAATATACCCATTCCCTTTGATGACTTCAATACTTGACCTCTGTTTGAACTTTTAGTGAACGGATCCGCAAGGTTATCACGTGGCTTGATATAATCAACAGAGATTGCACCCATTGAAATCAAGTGTCTAATAATTATATGTTGCCTTCTAATGTGATGAGATTTACCATTATACAAATTACTCAATGTCCGAGCTATTGCTGATTAACTATCACAATGCATTTGTAATGCTGGCACTAGTATATCTTGCATGGGGATATTATTCAGAAAATTCTGAAACCATTTTGCTTCATTTGCTGCTTTATCTATAACTATACATTCAGATTACATGGTGGATCTTGCTAATAGAGTTTGTTTTAAAGATTTCCAAGATATTGCTGCACCTCCAAGAGTAAATACATATTTACTTGTGTATTTCGAGTTTTTTTAATCAAATATCCAGTTTGCATCATTGTATCCTTCCAAAACTGGTGGTTTTTTTTACGGTACTGCAGTTCATAATTTTTGGTGTATCACAGATAAATTAATACACTTGTTATGATTTTCCAATGTGTATGTTCTGGATTACTTGTGTAACTACTTAACATATTGATTGCATGTACGAGGTCAGATCTTTTATAATTTGATAAGAATTGAAGATTACATGCTTCATTTTACATGCCAACGACTGCCAAGACAGTTTGAGCGTCAGACAGTTTCACCATCTTGGACAGCTTCACCAGCGTCAGCCTCCAAGACAGGTTCCAAATCAGATTCTGGAAAATTATCTCGATCAAAGGATCTTCTTCTGAAGATTTAGAGGTAAAATTAGGTAACTTAGATCTGAGATAGTGAATGATGGCACCAGAATAATTAAGGAAAAAGATGAATTCTTCCTTCAAAGATCCATCCATGTGGTTGTAAGTCATAGGTTTAATGATAGCTTGTGTAATTACATCATTTTAGTTTTAGTATAGGTTATCATCTAATTTCGTCCACATAAGTTGTCAAAGAGTCTCATTTGTGTCCATATTAACACTAGTATGTTTTAGGATTAGATTGGCATACTTTGTTGCATATGGTGTGCTTTTCAGGTTTTTTTGGAGCTAAAGAGACTTATTGGAGGATGGTGGATCATTTGGAGTCAAAGAACCATGCAAGGAGAATTATGCCAAGGCGTTTTGAGCCATATCGAGCATCTGCACCGTGGAGGCAGCTTTTCCCCTGCTCGATACAACTGGATGCGAGAAATATATTGGTCCGGACGAAGGCTCTACAATACGATTCAGCCTTGGTACTCTTCAGAAAAGTTGTAGATGCTCGAACTAGCTTTCCAATGGTAGTTAAGGAGATATGACAATTCTAACAAGCCGCTGTACAACCAGGCGCGATTGCACTGAGATGGTGCACGTAAACCTTGCACTCGGATTCAGCCTAAGCGTCCTTCAGAAAATTTGTAGATGATTGAACCAGCTTTCAAATGCTGTAAGAAACATTCAAGAGATATGGCAATTCTACCGAACCGTTGTACAACCAGACGTTTGCATCGAGCAAGTACAACGACCAAGGCATCATCTTCCCTGCTCGATGCAATAAATTCTGAGAGTTAACTAAATTTTATTTAAGTCTGGCCAAGTTCCTTTTGGACTTTAGTATAAATAGGGTCGTATCCTTTGGGATTCATTATCCATATTTATATTCCTCTTGCTCTCTCTTTCTTAAGAACAAAGAACAAAGTTTGAGATTTTTATTTTGGATCATTGTTTATATTAAAGCTTTGAATTTGTCTTAATCTATTTTTTCTTGTTTTTATCTTCTCCTTTTAATGTTTAGCCATCCTATCTTTATGGATTTAATGGCTAAGGTTATTGTAACGACCCGGGCCCGGCCCATTTGAATAAGTTTAAATGAATTGATTTGGCTACCTATGTCATCAAAGTACACTTATTTTTTTGGTTAGTGGACGTGAGAGAACTCCAGAGTTAAGCGTGCTTGAGTTGGAGTTGGACTAGGATAGATGACATTTCGGGAAGTGATTTTCGAAACCGTATGAGTGAGGCCAAAACACGGAGAAAGATTATGTGGTGATTGTAGGGTCAGTAAATAAGTCGGTTGGGCCTCCGAGAAAAATAACGCACCGGCCTTCGGACAGGGGTTGGGCCCACAGGCCCGAGAGAGGACGTGGGTGTGCTCACCGGCATGGGCGGTCAGGGGCGTTACATGTTATCTCTTTACAAGTCCCATAATTCATGATGCCTTGTTTAATAAACTAACACCACCCCACATTGCAACACTTAAGCAAGATGACCATCCTAACCTGTTGGAAGAATCAAGAGAGAGAAGAATAAGGGTGAAATGATGAGTAATTTAGATTACCTATGAGAATGAACCTATATTATCCCATTAATGCACCACAACTTAACAAACGCTAGGTACAAGCCTAAAACAGCACCATAGAATGTCCTAAAGACATCACACACAACCTATCAGTCCTCATGTGACAACATTGTGTATCACCCGGACTGCACAATGATGACTTACATCCTGGCACTTGGAATGCATACCACGTAGGAGTATAGTCGCTACACGACTTGCCTGTCGGCCATGCCTTGGGAGTGTTAAGTACTTCTAGCCACGCCTCCATATCATATGAGTAATACGCGGTCTCCATCGTACCGCCCCATATGATGTCAGGCCCCTTAGTACCCTCCCCCCCCCCCCCCCCCCCCCCTGTTATTGCCACACATGGCTCACGGCCCAAATCACACAAGATATCCTTAACTCACGATATCAACTTATCGTCTCAACTCATCGTCTCAACTTATCGTCTCAATCGTTCACCAAGAACAGATCTCCACTCAGACCTATTGATCATGGTTCCACAACACATGATCTTAACCCTCATCTCGAATCACACATAGTCTTAATAATGATTTCACACAATACCATATTAAATACTTAACCTGTTTACAAATACTAAGTGATCAAACAGGAAACAATGTGGACACACAGCAAACATTAGTATCAAGCGCCATACACACGCAATAGTTCGTTTTAATCTCCTGTAACTTCAGTTTCATAAACCTTAAGCACATCTAGGCGATCCACACATCATTCAGCAACCTAACAAGACTCAGTTCTAAAGCAGAAAGTAGTTTATGCTTGGCTTAACCCCAAACTATGCATTCAGAAAAGCAGGACACACAATATTCAAGCACATATTCATCCTCACCTTGGACTAGGAGGCGAAGGAGATGGCGAGGGGAGATAGGGAGTATCGAACGTGGCCAGGTGCTCCACGGTGGCTAGCCACGCCAGGTTGATCCGCTTCCCTGGCTGGTACAGCGGCAGCAGCGACGGATGGCTGCGGAAGGAGTCTGGCTCGCTGTCTATGTGCCACACCGGAGCGGAGCGTCTAGCCGGAGCTGCGACAGGTCCGTCTCGGAGGTGGTGGATGCGAGGCTCCTCGGTGGCGGTGGCTGGAGAGAGCATCTGGTCCGGGAAGGGGCTGCACCTCCGCGGACGGCCAGAGCGGGCGTCTCATGGCTGGGACAGCGAAGATGGCAAACAGCAGGACATCGCGGTGAAGAGAGAGAGAACGGCGAAGAGAGAGGAAGATAAGAGGGAGAAAACGGCGGCAGCGAGAGAGAGAGAACTCGGCGCCGGAAAAAGAGAGAGAGAGAAGAGAGTTCTAGGGTTCTCAGTTCTCTGGAAGTTTATAATGAAGAAAATATTGGGAAGGGGTTCTCTATTTATACCCAATGGAAGACTTGTGCAGAAAGTAGAGATAATGAGGAAAAAGGAAAGGATAATTATTAGAAAAGATATTTACAAATTATTTTAGGAATAAGTTCATTAATATCACATTAAATATGTAATATTTATCTAAACCAGGAAATATTTATCTCTCAAAAGGAAAAGGAAATATCGAGAAATGGGAAATTGGGCCTTAAACTGTTTCAGTTCGGGTTTGAATAACAAACGGGCCTGATTTAAAAAACCGGGGCGTTACAGTTATGGTTAGTGAGTAGTGACTTTTAGGTTTGAGATTAAAGTAGGTTATGGTAGTTCTATGGATTGTTTAAGGTTGTTAGGGTGTTAGATCTTTACATTTCCCTTCTTGTGTGATTGTTTTTAATGCTTAGTACCTCATTATTGGTGAACTTGATCTAATGTTTTCATTTGCACTCCATGTGTTTGTTGAAATGATTGAATGAAGTTCAATGCTTGAAAATGGTGTTTAGATAATCATGAGTCTTTGCATCTATCATTTCTTCTTTGAAACGCTTAATGCTTAGTACCACATTGGTGGAGAAATTGCCTTTAAATGTTGATTATGCATGGGAATGTGAGTTGATGTTTGATCTATTGCACAAGAGATTAGTGATCTTAGCCTAAGGGATTAGTTGTCTAAGTTGATTTTTAGCTTTATAGGCCTTGCGATTGAATGCTTGCTTGTCATATATACACCATTGACCATGGGTTTGAAATGTGTAAGACAAGGAGATTAGTACCATGAGAATGGATTAGTCTATAATTGTAGTTTTTGCTTAGGGATTTTTTATTGATTGCTTCTTTCACACCTTGAACATGAATTAGAACCCCTAAGTCATATTGCCTTAGTCTTGAGACTTGCTTTAAATATTTCGAATTTGTTAGTGTTTGCTCTGTTTTCGTTGTTCATTATTGAACTTGCTTTCTTTACTTTTAAGCTCTTTAATGTTTATGGCTTGTTCTCTTTAGTTTCCTTGTTTGTGTTACTTGGTTGCTTAGCTTAACAAGCTTCTGCATCTTCATTACACTATCCCCATGAAGGATTGATAACCTCTTGTACTTCAATGACATGATTTTAGACTTGAGGAATTAAGTCACAAGACATAAAAAGTCTTGTATCAATTTGGCGCTCTTGCCTTGGTGGGATGTTTAATGTATTGAAGTTTGAATACTTGTTTAGTCTAAGCTATTTTTTTTTTGCCTTGATTCCTCATCTCCCTTTGAGATGGTGAATTTTTTCTTATTTATAGCTACTTACTTGTCTTCCTTAATTCTCTTGTGCTTTCCAAGGTACCAAAATAGAAGAAAAGAGATGGAAAGACAAAATCAATTGAGGTGTTGGAGCTGGACAACCACAGAGACATTCTTCAAGCTCCACAACCTAAAGAGTTGGTATGCACTCTTACCCAAGCTCAAGAGAAAACACCAATAATTGGAAGCTTTTATACTCCTTACTGTAATGGGCTGAGATATGGAATCCATCCTCCTCCAATATAGGCCATCGCATATGAGATCAAAGCAAGCTTGATAAGGTTGATTCGCTGTTCTAAGTTCTTGGGGACAACAATTGAGAATCCCTATGACCATTTGGACTACTTTAAGAGGTTGTGCAACACATTTGGGATTGGTGATGTGCATTAAGATAGTATCAAGCTGATTTTGTTTCCATTTTCATTTGGAGAAAAGGCAAGCCAATGGGAGAGAGCTATACTATCTCACTTGATCACTTCTTGGGATGATTTCAAGAGGATGTTCCGTCTAAGGTTCTATCCCACACAAAGAACATCTAAGTTGAGGACTGACATTTCAAGCTTCACACAGCAGCACCATGAACGTTTATGTGATGCGTGGGAAAGATTCAAGGGCTACACAATGAAGTGTCCTCACTATGGCTTCTCCAATAAAGCATTTCTCAGCACCTTATATAGAGGAGTTTCACCTAAATTTCGAATGCTCCTAGACACAGCCAGTATTAGACATTTCTTGGGAAAGTTTATTGAAGAAGGTTTTCAATTGGTGGAGAATCTTGCACAAAGTGATGGAAATTGTGCTGATGAGTATGAAAGGCTGTCAAGAGGATATGTTGAGGAAAAGACAAGTGATGAGATAAGGTCTCTTCATGCTAAGATGGATTTGCTACTTCAAGGACAGCCACAACAAGTGAGCTTTGTGGGCAAGCATAATCAGATTCACGTTGGAGAGACAGATTTGCATGAGGAGCTCCAATACATTGGCAACCAAAGCAACTTGCAACACAGCTTTGACAACTATGAGAATCAGCAAAGCACTTACAACCAAAGCGGACAACAAGGCAATGCTCTTAAGAATCACTTTCAAATGAGTGAAGACAGCTTTCAGCCAAGGAACTATTCTCCACAAGTTGCTTTTGTACCTCCTCACCAACATAGTACCAGCACTACATGTCAAGATGATGACGTGAAGACCATGGCCCAACAGCTTCTACAAAGTTAAGCTGATTTAAGGGCAGACTAGAAAGCTCTTACAATGATCTCCAATGCAAGTATGAGACACTAAGCTCTAAATTTGAAGAACTTGTCACAAAGGGCGTTTCCTCATTTTCACATGGCCATCATGCTGGAAATTCAAGTGATCAACCGAAGGAGCCATCATAAAGGGACCACCTACTCTATAACACACACGTGGAAGTTTTCTCAATAAGTTATTCTCATCCAAAAGTCAATGTGGACAATGAGACTAAGTGTGGGCAGTCACTTGCTTCAATAACATGGTTCAAGAGGAGAAAAGCGAAGCTGAGATTGTAACAAAGAAGGTTGAGTCCAAGCAAGTTGCTGAAGAAGAGGCTGAGCATGATGAGCTTGTTGAAGTATACTATGCTCTAAAGACTCTCACACAAATAACTTGGACATTGATTTCAATTCTTCCATTGACATCTTTAGTTTTGAACTTCCATTTTCAAACCTCTCTCCCTTCTTTGTTCTTGATTGCTTGAGGACAGGCAAAAGCAAATGTGGGGCAGTTGGTATCTTGTATAATTAAAACATTTTAATGATTAGGGTGCTTAATGCTGCAATAGAATGTATAATTGTATAATCTCAAACCCCTATTCCTCTTGCTCTCTCTCTCTCTTTCTTAAGAACAAAAAACAAAGTTTGGGATTTTTATTTTGGATCATTGTTTATATTAAAGCTTTGCGTTTGTCTTAATTTATGTATTCTTATTTTATCTTCCCCTAATCATGTTTAGCCATCCTATCCTTATGGATTTCGTGGCTAAGGTTATGATTAGTGAGTAGTGACTTTTAGGTTTGAAATTAAGGTAGATTAGGGTGGTTCTAATGATTGTTTAAGGTTGTTGGAGTGTTAGATCTTTATATTTCCCTTCTTGTGTGATGGTTTTTGATGTTTAGTACATTTTTGTTGGAGAAGTTGATCTCAGGGTTTCATTTTCACTTCATGTGTTTGATGAAATACTTGAATGAAGTTCAATGCTTGAAAGTGGTGTTTAGATAATCACGAGTTTTTGCATCTATCATTTCATGCTTGAATGTGCTTAATGCTTAGTACCACATTGGTGGAGAAATTGCCTTTAAATATTGATTATGCATGGTAATGTGAATTGATGTTTGATCTATTGCACAAGAGATTAGTGATCTTAGCCTAAGGGATTAGTTGTCTAAGTTTTTTTTGCTTTATAGGCTTTGTGATTGAATGCTTCCTTGTCATATATACAGCATTGACTATGAGTTTGAAATGTGATAAGACAAAGGGATTAGTACCATAAGAATGGATTAGTCAATAATTGTAGCCTTTGCTTTGGGATTTTGTATTGATTGTTTCTTTCACACCTTGAACATGAATTAGAACCATCTAAATCATATTGCCTTAGTTTTGAGCATTGCTTTAAATATTTCGAATTTGTTAGTGTTTGCTATGTTTTGCTCTGTTCTTATCGTTTATTATTGCACTTGCTTTGTTTACTTTTAAGCTCTTTAATGTTTATGACTTGTGCTCTTTAGTTTCCTTGTTTGTCTTACTTAGTTGCTTAACCTCTTTAAATCCTTTTTGGCTTAGTTTAACAAGCTTTCGCATCTTTGTTACACTATTTCCATGAAAGATTGATAACTTCTTGTATTTCAATGACATGATTTTAGACTTGAGAAATTGAGTCACAAGACATAAAAATTCTAGTATCACTGATCCATAGGTGACATGCATAGATACTTGCTGAAAAATAAACATATGAGAAAACTTTTGTTATATAAGAAAATTTATTCAACAAACTAAGGGCACCCTTATTGGTTAGATACCATGGTATCTTACTATTATATTTTATAGAAAATATTAGAAAATAGAGAAAAAAGAAGAGAGAGTTATATACCATCTCTCATATGAAATATCCAACAAAAAAAATTAAGAAACTCAACAAAAGAAGTTAGGACATATGTCTTTATATAATTGGTTCAGGTACTTTTACATTTTTTATAGTAATACATTATATTATTATAATATATATGAGATATTCTTTTAAGAAACCTAATTAAAGGAGATACTCTAATAAATATGTATAATAAAACTAACCAATATGTCATATCCTTAGGTACATTCCCACTCATTGTCATCTATATACTTAGAACCATATTAAAAATATATAAGAAAAATATAAGAACATACAAAATATTTAAAAATAAACTATATGTTGGTCTATACAATCATCAAATGCATAAAAAACTCTATAAAAAAAAAAAAAAGAGAAAAAATAAAATTATTACTCTTGTTGATTTAACTTGGATGATCCTATACTTAAAAAGAATAGTTTCATCAGTTAGAAATTCAAATAAACCTTTAATAATAAAATATTAATAATATTTCAATTTAGTTTAATTATATGAATAAATTTTAATTTTAATAAAAAATTGAACCATTAAAAAAGAGACAAAGGTATTTAATCCGTTTATCAAAATCTCTCAAACAAAACAAAAATCAATTTTCACTTCTTTCTCAATATTAAAATATTGAGAAATATTTGAATGATGACATACTAATTAAAAGATTCTCAATAGAAATCTTGTAAGAATCTAATCTAGATCCGATATAACTTTCTTAAATAGGGGAAACAGAAATGTCTTTGTCAGGGCATTTTACATTTGTTTAATAAAATGGGTACATTCTTTTAAAAAGAAAAAAATAAAATAATACAAAAGTAATAGAGATGATAGAAAACTCTTCCCGCTAGAAAGAGAAAGATTGTCCTTCTCGCTAGAAAAATCATTTTTAGATTTGTTTATTTCCGGCCTGTGGTCGTGGGTTTCCATGGTCATAGCGACATTTCGGCTTTTCCTTTTCTATTTTGTGGTTTTTGCTTTTTAGGTATTTGCTTTGGCAGATTAGTTTAAATCTGGTTTTTCTGGATTTTGTGGGGCTTATTTCATCGTATCTATAACTGATCTGATATGCTTATGTCTCTTTTACTGGTTCTTATTGTCCCTTTCTTGTCCCCTTTCGAAGAGATGGTTACGCTATTCTCAATTTGGTGTTGTGCTTCTAAATTGCAGGTTTCAACTTGGCTCCTCTTTTCCTTTGAAAAAGTTGGTTTTGGGACAGTTTTCCCTCGGCCAGCAGTTTAAGTCTTCTCTCCGCTTTAACCAATAAATTCTTCTATTGGTGAATGGTGGTGCAAATCGGCAGCTTTACTTCGTTGGTTTCTACCCTCTTGGGTGAAGTTTTAGGGCATGGTAATGAGTTTAGTGTCTTTTTGTAGATGACTAGGTGTATTGATTTTAGTGCTCTTATGTGGTTGGTCCTCTTCTTTTGTAAAGTAATATAAATGTATTTGAAAGAACTTGTTATTCATATTAATCATAGGCAACTGCCTTATATAGACATTTACAATATAGAGATAAATTTAAAACTAGATTCAATTTTTATCTCTAATTAAGATGATCATTATCCTAAATATATATGTGAATATATCTGACCTTCTCTAACACTTCCCCTGTGCAAATTATACACATTCAACTTGGACCATAAATCATTAAACTTATACTATCTAAAATCTTGGTTAACATCTCCGTCAACTAATCCGAATGTGCCCTTGTGATGATAAGCCAATCTTGAACAGCACCTTACTCCAATTCTCCCCCTTAAGTTGGAGGATGAAAATTATTAACATCCAACTTGGATATTAAATTCTTCAACTGAACCTAACATAAACTTGGAAAACACACATTGTTTCCAACCGAAGTAACTACAAAACTTTGTAGAACCAAAATAATTGAGATCATGTCTCAAACAAAAACAAGCACGAGATCACATTTCAAACGAAACTATAATGAGATCACGTTGCAACCAAAACACCAAAGGAAGCTTACGGGGAACTATGTGTTAAACAAGAAGCTAACCTTGCCAATCCAACATCTGCAACTATGGAAGAGGAGAACATCGCATATAAACGTTGGGATTTAATCTCAAGCTTGGGGGAGAAGTTTTTGAAGCAAAAGTCGAAGCTCCACTAGCTGAAGATTGGGGATAAAAATAACAAAACATACCACAGGGCAATCGCTACAAGAGAGGCAAGGAACATGATCCGAGAGATTCAGTGTGCCAACGGACACATTGTAAACAGAGGGAGGAAATTAAAGAAGAGGCGGAGCGTTTCTCTAGAGAATTTCTCCAACTGCAACCGGAGGGTTATGAGGGAACGACTTTGGAGCATATGGCAGATCTGCTACCATACCACTGCTCTTTAGCTGAACAGGAGATGTTACTAAAGGAAGTGTCCGCAGAGGAGATAAGAAAGACCCTTTTTTCAATGCCGAGTGACAAGTCTCCAGGACCAGGTGGTTATACTGTAGATTTTTACAAAGCAGTATGGGATATTATAGGTACGGAATTCACAGTCTCAGTCCAATCTTTCTTTGCCACTGGTTTCCTGCCAAAGGGTGTGAATTCTATGATTCTGGCTCTGATACCAAAGAAAACGGCTGCAGTAGAGATGAAGGATTACAGGCCCATATCCTGCTGCAATGTGTTGTACAAGGTAATATCCAAGGTGATAGCCAATAGGATGAAGCTGATATTGCCAAACTTTGTTTCTGCAAACCAATCCGCATTTGTGAAAGACAGACTGCTAATCGAGAACCTCATGTTGGCTACAGAACTAGTGAAAGACTATCACAAAGACTCTGTCTCGGCAAGATGTGCTCTGAAAATCGATATATCTAAAGCTTTTGACTCTGTGCAATGGCCGTTTATTCTCACTGTACTATCAGCTATGAACTTTCCTCAAGAATTCATACATTGGATATCCCTCTGTATAACAACTGCATCCTTTTCGATCCAAGTCAATGGTGAATTGGCGGGGTATTTCCAAAGCAAAAGAGGGCTGAGGCAGGGTTGTTCCTTATCCCCATATCTCTTCGTCATATGTATGGATGTTTTGTCAAAGCTATTGGATAGAGCGGCAAGCAGAAAGTCTTTTGGTTATCACCCGAGCTGCAAAAATATAGGTTTAACACATCTAAGCTTCGCTGATGATATTATGGTGCTAACTGATGGGAAAGTGAGATCTGTGGAAGGAATTGTGCAAGTCTTCGATCACTTCGCGAAAATATCTGGTCTTAAAATCAGTATGGAAAAAACAACCTTGTACCTCGCAGGAGTTTCTGAGGACATCTCTCACGAGATCGTATCACGCTTCTCCTTTGAGGCGGTGTCTCTTCCAGTGCGTTACTTAGGACTACCCCTACTCACCAAGTGTATGACAACTACGGACTATCAACCTCTACTCGATCAAGTCCGAAGCCGAATTGGCTCCTGGACCTCACGCTACCTTTCCTTTGCAGGACGAGTGTGTCTAATTAAGTCAGTTTTGTGGAGTATAGCAAATTTTTGGATGGCCGCATTTAGGCTTCCCCGGGAATGCATACGTGAGCTTGATAAACTGTGTTCTTCTTTTCTCTGGTCAGGACCTGAACTCAATCCAAGGAAACCGAAAATTGCTTGGGAGGATGTCAGTAGGCCAAAGCATGAGGGGGGTTTAGGACTGCGCTCCCTGAAGGAGGCAAACGAGGTTTGCTGTCTGAAGTTAATTTGGCGAATCATATCAAATTCTCCCTCTCTCTGGGTACAGTGGGTTCAGATGAATTTGCTTAAGCATGAATCACTCTGGTCTATCAAAGACAATACAGTAAGGGGGTCCTGGATGTGGCGTAAGATCCTGAAATATAGACCTCAAGCAAGAGACCTATATCGCGCAGAGATAAGGAATGGGGAATCAGTCTCTTTCTGGTATGACCACTGGTCGGATTTAGGAATCTTGTGGGATATTGTAGGTCTGCGAGGAGTAATTGACATGGGGATCAAAACTACAGCCTCTGTGGCAGAAGCATGGTCCATGCGTAGACGACGAAAGCACCGAGCGGGGGTTCTAAATGACATAGAAGTAGCGCCAGAAACAAAGAAGCAGTGCAGAGTCTTGGATAAGCCAGATAAGATGACTTGGCGGGGCAAAGGAGACACTTTCAAAGCATCGTTTGTAACAAAGGATACTTGGAACCACATTCGGACAATTTCTCCTAAGGTCACTTGGTATAAAGGGGTCTGGTTCAAGCACAATACTCTGAAATATGCTTTCTGTACATGGTTGGCAATGCACAATAGGCTCTCTACTGGAGACCGTATGAGTACCTGGGCTGGAGTGGTAAACCCAACGTGTACACTATGCTCTGCTCCCATGGAGACCAGGGACCACTTGTTCTTTATGTGCAGGTATTCCTCGGAGATCTGGGCTAGTTTGACTAGAAAGCTCCTTGGTCACTTATACACCACGGATTGGACTTCTATAGTCAAATGCATAAATGAACAGCAGATCCAAAGTATTCAGAGGTTTCTTGTGCGTTACGTTTTCCAAGCATCACTCCACACGATATGGAGAGAAAGAAATGCAAGAAGACAGAGGGATCCTCCGATTCTTTCTCGCAAACTAATCCAATTCATCGATAAGCAAGTTCGTAACCGGCTTTCTTCTATTCACACCTGGGACCGACGCTATGAAAAGGGACTCCAAATTTGGTTTGCTTCTCAAAGTTAAAGTCATTATTCTACGATTCTTTAATCATTTTGTTATAAACGCAAACAGAAGCATTTGATGTAACACAAATTTTCTTTGAATTAATTTAACATATAATTCAAAAAAAAAAACATCAAAGGAAATCAAAGAGAACACGTCTCAATAATTATATTAACAAAACCGAGTTTAAAAACACATTTTCTTTTTAATAAACAAGCGTATAAAAAATTTGCAAACACATCGTTTGGTTCGTCTTCATCTTCACATTCTCTCTCCATGATCGTTTTCAAACAAAAAATCACAAACTAATAAAACGGAAACTTTATTTTTGATCCTCTAGAATCGAAGGTTCTGATACCATGTAAAGTAATATAAATATATTTGAAAGAACTTGTTATTCATATTAATCATAGGCAACTGCCTTATTTAAACATTTACAATATAGAAATAAACTTAAAACTAGATTCAATCTTTATCTCTAATTAAAATGATCATTATCCTAAATATATATGTGAATATATCTGATGATTCTAGAGAATAGAATTCTCTAGAACCTTCTCTAACATCTTTTGAGCTCTTTTGTGAGAGAGCGTCTCTCTATATTAGAAGATAATGATGTTATGGTGGACCGTGGACAAACAACGATAAATATAGTTCGTAGATTCTTTAAAGTTGTGAAAATTTGCAAATTTTAGTGCTAATGTCATGTTTGATTTTCGTTAAATTAGTGTTGTCTTAGTTGTAAGTTTTGTTTTCGGAAAAATTATGTTTTGCACCGGCTTTGTTTCTAGAAATATTTAGTTTTTATACCGACTTAGTTTTCCTATTTTGGACTTTATTTTCGGAGACATTTTATTGTTCTGCTGGCTTTGAATTTCACTTTTGTATTCTATTTTTACTATTTAACTAGGCTTTTAATTCGTACTACGTGCGAGTCTATATTAATAATTTGGTTTAAGTTTTTGGCTAATATTTATTAAATTATCAAAACTATAATATATTTATTGAAATTTTCTTTTATATAAAAAAATTAAAACATAATATGTAGTATTTTCTATTTTTTTTTATAAACTTATTAATTTTATAAAGTAAAATCATAGTAATAACACCTAACGAATTATCCAACTTCGATGTGCATATGTTTGATTTAGAAAATGGTTTCCTTATTAAATTTTTGGTGTTTTGTTTTGTATTCTTAGGGTTTCTATGGTTCTTTTTTTAAAGGGTTTATATGTTTAAATATTTAGTTTCTTTAGTAAATGTATCACTAATGTTGTGTACATATACATATATAATATATGATATATATTGATTCAGATTTACTTTTGTTAGTAAGCTACACTAATCGTGTAAAGCTGCTTTTTGCTTCTCCACCAGATCTTCTACGAATTTTAGGTTATATCTCTATTCAGTTTATAAGATCTGTTTTATTTGCAGTCAACTATTTACTAATATTTTTTTTAAACATGTAAGATGATGTTGAGACTTCACATTATCACTGTTTTTTTTTTTTTTTATCTTTTGTGTGTTTATTCATGTTTTGATTTGAATATTTTATCTTCATATATTCTCATTTGAATTTGATTCATAACTTTGTCATATTATATTATTTAAATAAAATTTTAGAGGATGTTGCTCATGTGTTGTTCATGTTGACTGAGTTATGAGCAGTAAATATGTATACAAATCAGACTTTATTTCTTATTATATTTTGAATGTAAAGTTACTTGTGTAGTATTTTACTTTGTTAATTTTTCAATCAGACGCAACCAAGGTATTAATCTTTTGTAAATTTAAATAATATTTTTAATTTAGAAACTTGTATAACCTATTAAAACTTTATATGGTTATTCATAGTCAACACCAATATTTTAGAAATCATGAATGTTTTTGGAACTATATTTCAAAGTCATTTTCTTCTTAGATCTTTTTTTTTTATTTTAAATATCTTCGATGGTAATTTTATATTTTATTTTAATTATATAATTTTCTGCAGGTTTAATATACTTAAAACATATATATTCTCTTTTGTTATTGATTTTTCAAATAGGTAGCATATATATTAATCTAATATCTTTTACATAAATGTTTTATCTTTGTTAAATTTACTTTTAAAATTAATTAAAATGCTATTTTGACATGCTATAACTGATTATTCTAAATTTTAAGTGAATTTCTCTCAAAAATTTATACCATCAGTTGCTTTTTTTAGTTAATATTTGTTTGGTAATTAGCCTAAATATCAAGCTAATTTTACTTTATACGATTTTTTCTTTTGATAATTTACCTCTCTTGATATTGATTTTTGTTTTATTTTAACACTTTAAAATATTGATATTTTGAAGACATGACTTTTTTGTTAGTTAAATATTTTAATATTAATTTTTTAAGTAGTTAGTTAGTAATCAAGTCAATATATTTTTAAGTATTTTTAATAATATTTTGTAAAACTTAATTTTCATTTTAGTTTTTAGTTAATTAATTTCTTAATATTGATTTCTTAAATAATTAGCTTAAATATTTATATTATTTTTGTTAGTTAAATTTTTTAGTATTATTTAAGTTTTTGTCTTCTCTTATTTATTCTGTTTATATTGATTTTATAAAATAAATAACGTAGATATTAAGTTAATATCTTCTTTTTGTTAATTTAACTT
Organism: Thlaspi arvense; assembly: GCA_911865555.2. Classification (NCBI taxonomy): domain Eukaryota; kingdom Viridiplantae; phylum Streptophyta; class Magnoliopsida; order Brassicales; family Brassicaceae; genus Thlaspi; species Thlaspi arvense. Next base: position 51,416,261 of record OU466862.2, on the reverse strand, counting down.
TCTCGATATGGACTTTCATTTTAATTGTATTGACATGTTGTAAGAAATAATTTATGTTTTGGTTTTTGTTAGTTAAATATTTTTTTATATTGCTTTCTTCAGTAATTAGCATAAAGTATCATTTTTGGTTTGTTAAGATTTTTGTATTAATTTTTTAAAATATTTCCCCAAAAATTATAAGTTTTAGATGACTTTTCTTTTTGATAATTTAAGATGATTGTTTTTTTGGTAGTATTGATATTTTTAAATAACAATTTTATATAATTATATGAAAATTTAATCTTAATATTTTTCTAAATAAATTACTCGTTTAAAATATATATGCTAAATTATTTTTTAATTTAAAATTTTCGTTTTTGATTTACATATTTGATTTTATTAGTTTAGTTTTTGTGACAATGAGTTTCCATTTTATTTTCACAATAGATTTAGACTTTTGACATTAATTTATTTTATTTAGTTAAAAAAACTTAATTTATCTTAATTTTTCATTCTATTGTAATAATTTTATATTTTTGTATGATTTAATTTATTTAGATCATTAATAATATTTTATTTTTTTATGTTTAATGAAAAATGCTGATATATGCTAATCAGATTGAGTATATATGTCCTATGTGGATGCTCTCATTGGCCTAAAACATCAACACTGGCCACAACTAATATATTTTAAGTTAGCAGTTCAGATTTTAATTGTTTGTCATGATTAAAATTTTAAAATAATTTAATTATGGTTTTTAAATACAGTTTTTAATAATTGTGTTCAATATAGATGATTTTTCTTTCATAATCTATTTATATGTTAATTTACTTTTTTATTGTTAATAAAAAAATAAGATCTATTTTCAAAACTATAACTAACTTAAAATTTAGAAACTTTCCTAATAACAACAAAAACAAAATTAATCAAAATTTAGAATTTTTCCTTATAACAATTAAAACGAATTAATTAATTTTAATATACAATATATAATTAACTAAAAATAATGATGATGTGTACCAATAAAATTAAATCTTTAAATCCTATGTGGATACCTTTAGAGGCATTTAGATAATAGATATCAATAGATGAAAAAAATGAAAAAAGAGATGATAATAAAACCTTAAGATTCGCGTTTCTTTAAATACAGAAGTTTCATTTGCTGTATGTAGTAAACTAGGTGTTTCTCTGTACATTGTGCAGGGTTCGATTAAAATTTTTAAAAGATTATAACATTAGTTTATTTATAAATAAAAAAAATCAGATTTTATAATGATTCGAAATCAAACTTAATATATTGTTTTTTTGTGACAAAGCAAAATATATTATTTATATCTTGTTAATATCTTTTATATTATCCGACAAAAATTTATATGTATACTTTGTTGTTTTGTTGCATTTATCAAACATGTTAAATAATTCCCTTCTTTTGATGTAAATTGGTAGATTAAGATTAATGAAATTCAAAGTTTGCATAAAAAAAAAACATAGCAATCTAAAATGACCAAAACCAAAGTAGCTTTGTTTCATATCAATTTAACATTAATTAATATATATATATAACGTTTTAAAAAGGTTTAAATGATTTAGAATTTTACTTGTGGTCGCATAAATCAATTAGGTTAGTCAAAAATATTAATAGGTTAAAAATCAAATTAAAATTAGTTTAATGAAATAATTAGGATTTTTTTTATTTATGCTAGTTACTTTTTATAGTAAACTGAATATTTTTATGATATAAACTCGAATTTGGAAATCTAAATTAAAAAAATAAAAATCAATTAAAAATTAGATTATATTAATTTATTAATTTCATTAAGGATAATTAAAGTGAATTCACATAAATGACAAAATGTAATAATAATTAATAATATGATAGTAAACGATTATGCGCGCACACAAAAATATATTCCTCCTCAATAAGAGTCCCCCACTTGGGGTTGGTATTAGATTTCAAAAGTATTCAATTGCACATATATAAGCTAGACTTCAAAAAAAATTCAAGATTTTTAGGGATTTTAAAATTTTAAATGTATTCGTTTACAATTCTAATGTTAATACTTTATTTGATTCTAAGAAAATGTAATAGACCAGAAATTGAAACTGCATAAAATCGAACCAAGCTACAAATGGCTCCTCGATAAGAACCAAGCCGTTTACCGTAATATTCTCTAAAACTAATAAAATTAAAAACTAGAAAAACCAAACCTTCTAAACCGTTTAATTAGATTGTCCACCACTATTGAAAAGTGTTGTCATGAGCAAAAAAAAGGGAAGAAGATACATAGACAAACATAAAAATTGATCAACTGCTTTATCTCATTATCACCTAAACACAGAATTGATTAAATCTTTCAGATTCTTGCATCCGATTATTTCAATCTCTTTCAAATCAAGCGCCTTCAATGACTTCTCCACTGATTGTGGAACCACACATTTCGTAAACCCTAGCTTTGCCACTGTACTTACCCTTTTCTCCATTCTCGGTACCTGTACAATATTGTTAACCTTCAATCAATATCTGATGCACATAAAACTCTCAATAACAATTAGCTAATTCCTCAAAATGCTATCGCTTACCGTGCGAATCTCGCCTCCTAGACCAATCTCGCCAATGAATGCGACTCCATGAGGAATTGGAAACTCCAAGAAACTGGATTACGAAATTAAAAAACACAATTGTGGTTCATTTTGCAGCTAATAACTAAATAATGCAAATCTTGCAGACAGTTTTTAAAGAGAACAAAGAAGTAAACAACACTCACCTGCTACAGATTGCTGCTGCTATTGCAAGATCACCAGCAGTTTCGGAAAGAGCCATTCCGTTTGCAACATTCAGAAAAATCCCCTGAAGAAACAAATTATTCATTACTATCACTAGAATACTAAATAGTGAGACGGTATAGATTAAAGTTTAACATGGTGAGCAACATTGTAGATCGGCACAATATTAAGAAATCTCTAAGCTTACAGTTTCCTGAATTCTGAGACCAGCTTGCTTCATAAGAACCTGTGACATAATAGGCCAAGACGTAGTAATGAGATAACGTTTATTGATTAAGTAGAAAAGGAGTGAGGGCCTGTACCAAAAGTATAAATTGTTATGGGAGAAATGAAAAAAGAATTTTTTTGAAGTAGTTAGTACTTACTGCAATTATCATGTCAGCTCTGCTTGCTTGAACACCATTGACATGCCTTGAAACAGTTGACCCAGGCGCACACAACGCCTACATAAAGACCAAAACCAATGTTTCAAACCAGAACTAGAACGTTTGGAATAATGAAGCAGAAGAGTATAATGACACAGAGTTATCTGGTGACGTACCTGAACTTCGATAAGGAAACTCCGAGATCCATCCATAACAACTGCCACAGCTAAACCAGCAAGAACATCTGAATCCGTGTTCTGTTGACTAAGATATATGCCACTAGGGTTTGAGACCACTTCAAGTCCAAATTGTGACATTTCGAAAACTCCAAGCTGACAAAGGAGATAGCCACGGTTTATTTGATATTTCTCCACAGATGAGAAGCAACCTCAAACCACATAACATAATAAAAGGGGACACAATTCACAGAAATGAGATTCTTGGACGAGCAAGTTCTCGAGAAAAGCGAAACCAAGAGATATGTGCATATTAATTTTACATGGTCATATCAAGGATTTGTAAACATACTTCATCAGTCGACCCAAACCGATTCTTCACAGATCTAAGCAAGCGGTAAGTTGAATGTTCTTCACCCTGGAATGTAACAGAAAATTTACGTCAAGTAATCTAATAACAAATCAAGCTCATATACTTGCTATTGTCTTAGAGTCTACAGAGCGCCATTTATTGAAGGGGGTATCATGATTGCATATTTAAACACAACAGAAAGTGAAAAGCTGAACACCTCCATGTACAAGACAACATCTACTATGTGCTCCAAAACACGAGGTCCTGCAATATCTCCCGCTTTCGTAACATGTCCAACCTAAAACAGTAAGCAGTGTGCGTAAAAGTGCAGATCCGGATCAGACCACAGATTCAAATTTGTATAAAAGGAAAGAATTTGCAGAAGGGTACCTACTCACCAAGAAAACAGGTACATTAGATTTCTTAGCAAAACGCAACAGGGTTGATGTGCACTCTTTGACCTGTCACGATCAGAGATTCCCAAAAATATATAACTTTCAGCAGACCAAATAAGAGAAGATTAGGGATTCCATAGAGATGGGAAGCAACAAAAATCAGCTATGGATTAACTTTGTTGCTTATAGTAATTAGAGTTCAAGCTAATAGAGGATGGAAACTTTGAAACCTGTGTGAGACCACCAGCGCTTCCAGTCACATCTTTTAGGTAAACCGTTTGAATTGAATCAATGATGAGAGCTCGGGGAGATAGCCGATGAGCTTTTGTTAGAATATCCTGAAATAAATTACAACAGATGATTTGGTTCAGGTAATTTACTAACCAATTATTTTCATTTATTATACAGAAAGGCTTGAGGGTTTCACACAGCATGGAGTTGGTGTTTGACAGGAAAATTGACTTGGATATATTAACATTTACGCACAAAAAACAAATAACTTTGCATAGCTAAAGCGTTTAGAGAAGTGTTGAAATGTGACTTTTGTTTGTAATGCTGATCAAAAAGTATACCTGGAGATCAGAGCTCGAAAATAGGTAGAGCTCGTCAGTTTCAATTTTCATTCTGTCAGCCCGACTTCCTATTTGGTCTACACTCTGCAAAAAAAAAAAATGTAATCAATCCAACAGAATGTTAAAAGGATAAAAACAGCCAAACATTTTTCTACAAATAAAAAGCAGGTGGACAGAACTAAGCTGCTAGAACTCGAGCTAAGATTATTCTGCTGCTTCTTAAAAAGGGCATGTAAGCTCACTCAGACCATCTTAAACAACTTATAATTAAAAAAAAAATAGCCATGAAGCAATTATACAATCAACGAGTCTTGAATGAATGAATCAGAAACCAAAAGCGAGGAAGACAAGGAAAGACAGGTAGGAGAAATTCAGCTTTGAGAAAAACAGAACATTACTACTACTAACCTCTTCACCAGAGACATACAAGACCGGTGCTGGTTGGGCCAAATCATTCCCCTCGGCAATAATAGCTGCAATCTTTAAATTAAAGAAAATAAAAAGCCGTAATGTTCATTTCAAGCACCCAATTCACAAACCGTTGTTGCATTACTAGAAATTGATAAATATGTTCCTAACCTGCAACAACAAGGTACTCTTGCCAATACCAGGGTCACCACCAATCAGAACCAAGGAACCTACAAAAACAGCACCATAGTTATTATCAACAATGTTTGAGAAGCATATGATGAACACAAGCTTTGGATTAACTGAAAATAATTTTGGACCTGGTGCAAGACCACCACCAAGCACTCTCCCAACTTCATTCCCAAAAAGTCCAGGCCTAAACAGAAAATGCATCACGTAAACAAAAACACAACAAAACAAGAAGCTTCAAATCGGTTAAACTTCACAAGAAATGATAACTCCTACAGCAATCTCTTATACTGTAACAAAACCAAATCATCAGAAACAAAATGAATCTACAAATGCAGCAAGCCAAGGCAAACAACATACACTGAAATTCGCCAAAATCAAGAATATTCATGTAATTAAGAACATAACAAAACAAGAATATTAAAACCATTTAAACGTCACAAGAAATGAAATCTCCTACAACAATCGCTTAGATAGTAACAAAACCAAATCATCACAAACTATGTAACCTGCACCGTTCTAACCAATGAATCCACAAATACAACAAGCCAATGAAAAAGAGAAGATACAGTGAAATCCGCCAAACACAAGAATATTCAAAAAATTATACGTCACAAGAAATGATATCTCGAACAACAATCTCTTTGATAGTAACAAAATCAAAATCTATCTGAGCTACACTGTTCTACAACCAATGAATCCACAAATTCAGCAAGCCAAAGGAAAAGAACATACAGTGAAATCCGCCATTGCTGCTGAGTAATCCCATCAATAACAGAACTCAATTTGAGTGGCTGCACCACTCCTTGCTCAGGTAACCACGACAAACCAGTACCTTCCGATACACCGGAGCCGCCGCCGCCGCCGCTAGCTTTCCCACGAGACTCAGGACCTTCAGAGAAACGTCGCATCGTCCCAACCTTATTACAAGCGCGACAGCTTCCCCACCATTGCCCTTCCGAATGCCCACAGCTCTCACAAACCCAACAGCTTTTCGCTTTACCTTTCTTCTTATTCATAACCACTTCACCAGGATCCCATCCCCGAGCGAATCCACCGGAACTTGAACCAGCGGATTTTCTCGATTTCTCCTCCGGTTTGTCTTCTCTGCTGAAACTCCCTTCATTTGCGATTCCGTGAGTCGTCTTCCGTCTCTCTGTATCGATGTCTGAGATCAAATTGACGGTTTGATCAGAGACAGAGTCGAAAACGGAGCTGAGGCGGCGGAAACGGAGGCGGACGGGGGAAAAAGGAATCGTGACCGGAGAGGAAGAGGACGATCGGAGGAGAAGAGAGTGTGCTCGAGTGTAGAAGCATCTGGAGCACCTCATATTTGCGATCAACATCAACGAAATCTCAGAATCTTCTTTCTACTGCTCGTTAGGGTTTGAGCTTGGGAACCCGCCAATTTCACATTCTTTTTTTGCCGCTCAGTCTTCTTCCTTTCACATTTCTCTACACAACCACCACTTTAAGAGTCAAGAGTACCTAAATAAATTATGTATATATGTAATTAATAATTATGTTTAGGGGTAACTGAAAAAAAAATAGTAAATTAAATTAATTTTGCAAGATCAACCCTCACATAAAAAAATATAAGTTAATCTTTTCACCTCAAAAATATACTGCAATATAACTGTGGATGCAGAAATTCACACTAAGAAATTTATGTGTTTTGTAAGGAAAGAAACTTAGAAGAGTTGATGGCTAGATTCTCTCGAACAGATTGACAATATAAGCTAGCACTAACTGAAATAAGGACTTGATATTAATCGGTTGAATGAAACGGTTACAAAAGATTTTAGTATAAAAGATGAACTCAAGGAGCTCTAAGAGCAGCTACAGAGTTTCTAAGTGTAAAAAGTGTGTAAGAAGATCCAGCCGAAGGTCCCCAAAACTAAGGCATTCCCCTCCTTTATATAGCTTGCCTCGTCGAACTTCGAGCTCCAGCGCGTATCTCGGCCACGTGCAGCAGCCTCAGCCGGATATCTCGCCACGTGCAGCAACTTCCTCCGCGATCTTCGGACTCGTTTGAATTGGAGGGAATATTCTCTGACTTGGCTCAGACTCTTCCTTGTTTCTCGGGACTTAGTCGAGCTGGAGCTCGACCTTGCCGATCAGAACGTCTTGTTGCTTAGGATTGGGTTGTTGAAAGGTGAATGGGCTTGGGCCGCAGAGTTGAAGCCCAGCCACTTCGGCTTAGTATGGACCTGCCCGTTGGGCTTGAGTGGGCCAGATTTGGGGTGTCAAATCCAGCTCCAACAATTGCCCCCCAGCCCATTAACGAGAGCGAGCTTGCTTGTTGTTCCAACGAGAGCGAGCGAGCCCCTCCCCCCCCCCCCCCCCCCCCCCCGTCCCAGCTCCAGTTTTTCGTGCCCGGTAAGTTTTCTTTGAACTTGTATCTCGACCTTGCGTGTTGGATCATAATATTCTGACGCAAGGTGGTTTATTTTGCTGGCAGCCGGAGTTCTTCCTCTCTGTTCTATTTTACCTTCTTCTAGTTCAGCAAGTTCAAGTTCAGCAATGTCTCGCAAGCCCACCTTCCGTCAAAGAGCCGGGAAAGCCCCGTCTGGTCCCAGCAGCTCCAGGGTACGCTCCAGGAGCGTTAAGGAGGCCCTTGAGGCCGCGCTTGCCACAGCTTCTGCTTCCGCACCTCAACTCCGCGATGAGGAGGTTGAGCAGGTGATGGATCCTCAGCCCGACCCCCCCTCACAATTCGGTGGGAACGATCTCCGTGAGCTTGGGCAAAACCCAGCAGCCCACTGATGACCAAGGACCCGAGCAGTCTTTCCAGCCCACCTCTAAGAGGCCGAGAGATGACGTGGGAGGTCACGCCCATCGGCATCCAATGGGAGTGGTGGCTCGACGGGAAGTCAACCCTTCCACTGGAAATTCGAGCACACAAAGGATCATCCGATCACGGATGACTCCGAGGGCATGGCGGCCATGTGGCGTCATTTCAAGCTTGCTGGGTGCCAACTTCCAGCTCTCAAGAAAATGACTGAGAGGGAGCTCTACGTGGAGATGGCGGCTGCCCAGGGGAAGGTATGGGAATACCTTTTTCTTTGTGTAAGTTTGGTTAAGTGTCACTTGCCTTAACGCTTTGGTTCTTGATGCTTGTAGATGGCGGAGGCTGGGAACCGGCTATATGCTCGACTTGAGCAAAGGGTATGAGACGTTCCACATCCGGACGAGATCAAGGAAATGAAGGAGGTAGTCGGCAAGCTGAAGTCCGACCTAGAGGCTGCGAATGCGCATGTCGCTCGCCAGACTAGACTCCTTAAGCAGTACAAGGGCCAGCAAGCTCACATCACCGATCTCGAGATCGAGCTGGCAAACAAGGGTGAGAAGTTCAAGGTTGCCACCAACCAGATCTTCGAGGCTCAAGCTGAAGCGGTGCAGGCTCAACGCGAGGCCACGGCCTACCAGGAGGAGAATCTCCGTTTGGTCCGTGAGCGCGAGAGTGATGTCTGCAAAGCGGGCTGTGAGATCCGGAAAGATATGTCTCGGAAGTTCATGGAGGTGATCAAGGGCTTCAAGCTGAAGTGGGAGAGGAAGAAGGCCGAGGGCGTGGCCGAGTGCAATCTCCAGGAATGCATTGCTAACAAGGAGATGCTCGAACAGCTCAAGGCGAAAGCAACGACTGTCGAAGAGGAGCTGGAGAGGGTGACCAAAGAAGAGGAGGACTTGGGAGCGACTTTTAAGGCTGCCCAGGTTTCGAACTTCTCGATTAGCAAGCTCAATCTCCCCGTGATCTCCGAGGACTCGGTGGCTATGGATGTCGACCCGGTTTCAGGCGCGTCTGTTGGCCTTAATCAGTTTGGTACGAACGTGGAGGAAGGTGGAAGCGGTGGAGCGAGGAGGGAAGATGACGACGAGAAGGCGGGTGGTTAGCTTAACGGCTGACCGTGGTTCCTTTCTTTTTCCCTTCCTCTTTTTAAATTTTATTTTCGAACTTGGTTGTCCAGCGGGGGTTTTACGCTTGTTTTGGTGCCCGGGAGGGCTTTTATCCTTAAGTCTCGAACTCGTCTGTGCCCGAAAGGGCTTTACTTTTAATGCATTCGGGCCTCGTGCCTTAGACTTTGTTTACTGATAGCTTCGAGTTCGTTGCTCGATTTATCGGACTTAGATAAAACGATTGGGTCGCGAAGGGCGGTCTGTTTATTCTGAGAAAAATGGCTAAGTTTTTAGCTCGATTTTTCTTTAGTTTTTAGAATATGGATCGAACTGCTTCGCGGTGAAGTTTTGGTGTTCGAGGTAGAGTTTGCTTTCTTTTGAGCTAGGGATTTCTCAGTTTCAGCTTTGAAAAGGAGAAGGGGGTTCGATTTCGTTCTGATTTCCAAACATAGGGCTCGGTCGTCCCTGTCGAACTGCGAGCTGCGTTGGGCTCGTCGATTCGAGGTCTGGAGCTCCGGCTATGGTTGAAGTCGAATTATATATCTGGCCGCACCTGTGAAGTGGAGTAGGATTCCAAACTTAGTTGTTTTGCGAAATGAGAAGTGTGTACCTTATGATGCTTGGAAAGGCATCTAGGATAGGTGGCTTCCCCTCACCCCAAAGGAGTGAGGTACGTGTGTACTGTAGTTCGCTTATGTCGAGGTGTGGGAGGTTGGAAGTGCTTGGGCTTCGAGGTCGGTGAAATAGGACTTACCCCCCCCCCCCCCCCCCCCCCACGAGTGAGTGATGCGTGAGCTAGAGCTTGCTTGAACGAGGTGTGGGTGGGCAGGCTATGTTTTGACCTCGAAGACGAGCTGCAGAGCTCGAGTTTGTTTTTAAATGTAATTCAGCTTATAGATGTACGACGAGGGTGGTCCGAACTGTTTTAGTTCGTGATCTCGGTTTTGACAAATATAATTGTTGCTGAGTGAATGAATGTATTATTCCAAGTAAAAATAGGGAAAGGAGATGATACAACGTAGGGTCGTCGTGCGAAGCTCGCCTATTGATGTTGTCGTGTTGTGGAATAAAAGTTTGATAAAAAATGGTGGCTGAACTCGTGGGTCGAGCTGCCTACGTACCCCGTAAGGGGATCAGGCCATGACGTAGTTCGATTGTTTAAAGTGCTTTAGCGATAATACCTCTTGAGGTTCATTACGTTCCAAGGTCTTATCTCGGGCACCCCGTTTCGTACTTTCGTGAGCTTGTAGATGCCGTCGCGAACTACCTCGGTGATGCGATAGGGACCTTCCCAGTTGGTTCCTAGTTTTCCAGCACCGGGCTCTCTGGTGTAGTCTTGTACCTTGCGCATAACTAAGTCTCCTACGTTGAATCTCCGGTGTTTTACCTTAGAGTTGTAGTAGTGAGCTGCGGCCTGCTGGTAGTTTTAGATCCTGATCAGTGCTTGATCTCGACGTTCGTCGATCAGATCGAGCTGGTCCCTTAAGAGCTGCTCGTTTAGTTCGGTGTTCGTCGGGCACAGAGTCCGACGAAGGCTGGGAACTGCAGTTTCGGTTGGGATCACAGCTTCCAGCCCATAAGATAGTGAAAACGGTATTTCGCTGGTTGCTTTATGAGGTGTGGTTTGACAATCCCAGAGGATGGCCGAGATTTGTTCGGACCATCTCTCTTTCTTGGCGTCGAGCCGTCTCTTGAGGTTACTCAATATGGTTTTGTTTGTTGCTTCGGCTTGCCCGTTTCCTTGAGGGTAACGAGGTGTGGAGTAGGAGATTTTTGTCTTCCACTTCGCGCAGAAGTCTTTGAAATTTCGCGAGATAAACTGCGAACCGTTGTCTGTCACAATTTCATAAGGAAGTCCGTGACGACAAATCAGGTTTTTCCAGATGAAGCCGCGTACCTGGAGCTCGGTTGTTTGCTGATAAGCTTTAGCTTCTATCCATTTAGTAAAATAGTCGGTGAGCACCAGCAGGTACCTGAATTGCTTTGGTCCCGAGGGGACCATGAGTCCTACTATGTCCATTGACCATCTCATGAATGGATAGGATGCGGAGATCGACGACAGTCTTTCTGCTGGACAATGTATGATCGGGGCATACCTTTGACATTTGTCGCAGCTTTTAGATAGTCTTTGGCAGTCCGCTATCATGGTCGACCATAAATAGCCGAGTTTTTTAATTCGAATGACGAGCACTCGACCTCCAGCGTGGCTTCCGCAAGGGGACTTGGTGAGTGTCAGACATTACGGTGTATGCTTCCTCACCGTGTACACACTTGAGGTAAGGTTCGGATAGACCTCGCTTGTATAGCTTTTCATTGAATAACACGCTATAGCGGGCACTTTTGACCTTGAGCTTTCGAGCTTCCCACTTGTCGGGGGAGCTATTCCGTTTATGATGTACTCGAGGATGGGTATCTTCCAGTCCGCTCTGGCGACGAACTCGTCTTTGAAGGTCGATTCATCCGCGAGTGCAGTCGGTACTGTGTGGATTGTTGATTCCTGAGTACTTTGTGAGGAGGTCGGGTTCGACTCCGCGTCCTCTGGTGTAGGGTCAGCCGGCTCATCCTCGTCGGGATGGCTAGCTATGTTAGAAGGTCCTGGGTCTTGGGATTGTTGTGTTTGCGACCGGGTTAATGGTCGAGTGGTGATTGCGTTCACAGTCGGAGTTTTGAGTGCTAAGTCTATGCTAGGTTTCTCAATGCCTTCGACTGGGATTATTCGCTTTATTGCTGGGTCCGAGGTGGAAGCTAGAGCTGCCAAAGCGTCTGCTGCCGTGTTTTCTCCTCGGGGTATATGGGCGAGCTTGAAACGAGTGAACTGTTCTGCAAGACTGCGAACTATAGCCAAGTAGGCTTCCATGCGTTCTTCTCTTGTTTCGTATTCGCCGCTGTGATGGCCGATTACGAGTCTCGAGTCGCTATGAGCTTTGATCTCGCTTGCACCGACGCTGATTGCGAGCCGGAGCCCGGCTATTAGTGCTTCGTACTCAGACTCGTTGTTAGACGAGGTGAATCTGAGACGAAAATATTGTTCCATGACTTCTCCGGTTGGGAAGGTGAGCTGGACCCCGACTCCAGAGCTTTGTTTAGAGGATGCTCCGTCGACGTAGAGGGTCCAAGTTTTGGAGGATGGGTTTTCAGAGCTGGCTTCTGGAGCTAGCTCGACCATAAAGTCTGCCAGTACCTGGGCCTTAGCACATGTCCTGGTTTGATATTCGATGTCGTACTCGCTGAGCTTGATGGCCTATTTTGCGAGGCGTCCCGACTGGCTGGGACTGTGGAGTATAGTTTGCAATGGTTGCGAAGTCATTACCACGATTGAGTGCGACTGGAAGTAAGGTCAGAGCTTGCGAGCCTACATTACTACAGCTAGTGCTAGTTTTTTCATGGCTGGATACCTAGTCTCGGCGTCGATAAGCGTTTTGCTTACGTAAAAAATTGGTTTTTGCTCGTTGAGTTCCTCCCGAACTAGCACACCGCTTACTGCAGCTGGAGAGACCGCTGTATAAAGGTATAAGGGTTCTCCTTCGATGGGTTTAGCTAAGATGGGGGGCTCAGTGAGGTAGGTTTTGAGTTGGGTTAGTGCCTCCTCGCATTTTTCATCCCACTAGAATTTTTTGTTTCCTTTGAGGAGCTGGTAGAATGGGAGACACTTGTCGGTTGACCGCGATATGAACCGGTTGAGGGCTGCAACTCGGACGGTCAAACGTTGCACTTCCCGAGTTGTTTTGGGAGATGGCATTTCAAGGAAAACCGAAATTTGTTTCGGGTTCGCTTCGATTCCTCGTTCGATGACTAGGTAGCCGAGGAATTCACCTGAGGCGACTCCAAAGGTACATTTAGCTGGGTTGAGCTTCATCTCATATTGGTTTAAGATTTTGAAGCATTCCTTGAATTGTGCGACGTGGTCTGTGTCTCTTGCGGACTTGACCAGCATGTCGTCTATGTAGACTTCCATGGTTTTACCGAGCTGGTTAGCAAACATTTTGTTCACTAGCCTTTGATAGGTCGCTCTTACGTTTTTCAGGCCGAATGGCATTACTTTGTAGCAGTAGGTACCTCGATCGGTGATGAAGACCGTTTTTTCTTGGTCTTCCAGATTCATCTTGATCTGATTGTAGCCGGAGAAGGCGTCCATGAAGGACAAGAGTTGATGGCCAGCTGTGGCCTCGACAAGGTGGTCAATGTGTGGAAGTGGGAAGCTGTCGTTTGGACATACTTTGTTTAGGTCGGTGAAATCGACGCAGACTCTCCACTTTCCATTTTTCTTTTTGACGACCACGGGGTTCGCCAACCAGTCGGGGTATTTTACCTCTCTGATCGATCCCACTTTGAGCAGTCGGTCTACTTCGTCGTTGACTGCCTTAGCTCGATCTGGACCGAGCTTGCGGCGTTTTTGTCTGACGGGTTTGATAGTTGGGTCGATGTTGAGTTCGTGCGCGGCGACCTCTGTATCGATGCCCGGCATGTCCGCAGTGGACCATGCGTAGGTGCTTAGGTTTTCTTATAGAAAATCTATTAGTTCGGTGCGAATTGTTTTCGCCAGGTCGACTCCGATTCCAACGCACCGTTCGGGGATAGAGTCGTCTATGCATATTTGCTCGATTAGTTCTGTTCAAGGTTCGCATACAGAGGGATCTTTGTTGTGTTTGAGTTGTCGGACTGCGAGCTCCTCTTCTTTCAGTAATTGCTATACGGAAGCTTTCTCAGCTCGCAAGAAACTACCCATATAGCAATCCCTTGAGGCTCGTTGGGAGCCGCGTATCGATTTGGTTCCCCAAGGGGTTGGGAATTTGACATATTGGTGGTATGTAGAAGCTACAGCTTTCATTGCGTAGAGCCAAAGTCTGCCGAGAATGGCATTAAACGGAGCTGGGCGATCTACGACTACGAAGTCAATTGTTTTTATGACTCTGCCGGCCTTAACTGGGAGCTGGATGGTTCCCAACGAGTAGGTGGTTTCTCCTGCGAAGCCGGTGAGTGGAGTTCAATCGTTCGACAGCATGGCTTTTTTCTTGGCGAGCTTTTTCGCCAGGATCCTAGCTCGAGTTCGACATTCCTTGGTGGAATGTCCGTTCTTTTTGTGGTGCTCACATTATTTGCTTTGGTCGAAGCTCGACTCCTTTTCAGGAGACGAGCTCTCTATGGCATATGAATGCTGACCTTTGCCCTGCGGCTCCCTTTTGGGGGGTGTAACGTTAGCTTTCTTCGACCCTGAGGGTGCGAGGTTGAGCTGTGAGTTACGGTATTTTGCTTCGCAAGAGGCCGTTTCGTCTTCGAAGTTAGCGTATATGGAAGTGCGATGGAGTGCGTCATCGAGTGAGTCCGTATGTGGGAGCGTGAGCTCTTCCTTGAACCTTGATTGGTACCAAAGGTTGGTTCGCAGGGCGAGCAGGGCTACTGCTTCGTTAGGGTTAGCGATTTTCACTTTGATCGTTTTGAATTTGGCGATGTATGATCGAAGTGGTTCATCTGGAGCTTGGACTAGCTTCCATAGGTCAGCTTCAGTTTCTCGTTTTTCGATGAATATCGAATATTGCTTGAGGAAAGCTACTGCGAGCTCGTTGAAATTTGAGATCGAATTTTCTTCCAGCGTCGCAAACCATTCCTGAGCTGGTCTGACTAGGTTCTCGGCGAAGAGCCTGCAGTATCCTGCTTCTTTCTCTTCTGGGGAGAAATTAGCTCGGATAGTTGCGAGGTTGAAGAGTCGGATATGGGCTTTCGGGTCGCTGTTCCCAGCGTACTCCGGGACTCTTACTTTGGTAGTGTCTCGGAGGTATGTGTGCATGATCGAGTAGGTGAACGGAGTTTGTTGTGTCTCGCGAATTACTCGATCGATATCGGGAGCTGAGCTCGTGGCTTGATGGAACATGGAGTTCATCTGCCGAATAGCGTAATCGGTCTGGTTCTGGAATCTTTCGAAAGATTCGCAGCCGACTAGGTTTCTTGGGCCGACGCCGAGGTGGTTAGCTCGAGTCGGATCATTCGGAATGTGTGTTTCGAGTTGTTGGTGAACGAATCCTACGGGTTGTTCGCTGATTCCGTTCGGAGATCCCGAGCTCGAGATCATGTTCGGTAGTTGGTCGAGCTGGGGTGGTGTTTGCGAGCTCGCGGCGAATGCCGAGGATCCAAGCCATCTCTGTCGAGGTTGCTCGGTTCCAGGTGGTCTTAAAGGTGGAGATGGATATCTCGTGTTGGGACGAGGTCCCATTTCGGGTATTACTGGAGCCGAAATATCCGTGGCGATTGGTGTCTGGTTCACCGCGGGGGCGAAGTTCGGTGGACCTGGAGCACGCAGAGGTGTCACGTATGGTCCGGGTGGATTACTCGGAGCAGGGATCGACGAAAAGTCGAGTTGAGTCCGTGGAGGTGGACTCGCAGCGGATCGAGCTGCGGCTTGACGTCGTTCATGCCTTTCTAATCTGATTTCCTGATCTCGTTATCGATCGATCAGATTTGTGAGCATTTGGAGTATCTCCGCTGACTCCGACGTGCTCCTAGAAGCTGCGGGTATCGGGGGGGAAACATGAGCTGCTCGGCTCTGTGATGCCGAAGCTGTAGGTGGATTCTCAGATCGCACCCTGGTTCGAGAGGGAGGTCTCTCGACTGTTTGTGACTGGTTACTCGTTGTACCCGGTGGGGTGACGAGGTTGATCACGATCGGTTCCACACGGTTGGGAACGTTAGAGTTCGTGCCGGTGGTGTCGACGAGGGTCGTAACCCTGAGTTCGTTTCTGCCGGCTGTCTGGTTGACGTTGCCGGTCGGGGTTACTTGATCTGGAGAGATCGGAATCGGTGAGACGTTTCCCGAGGTTTGTTGAGTTGAATCCAATTCGGTTTCAGCTGGCTTAGGATCTGCTCTTGAGTAAAAGAAATCTATAGATCTTTCCCCTCAGACGGCGCCAAAATGTGGATACAGAAATCCACACTAAGAAATTTATGTGTTTTGTAAGGAAAGAAACTTAGAAGAGTTGAGGGCTAGATTCTCTCGAATAGATTGACAATATAAGCTAGCACTAACTGAAATAAGGACTTGATATTAATCGGT
Organism: Thlaspi arvense; assembly: GCA_911865555.2. Taxonomy (NCBI): domain Eukaryota; kingdom Viridiplantae; phylum Streptophyta; class Magnoliopsida; order Brassicales; family Brassicaceae; genus Thlaspi; species Thlaspi arvense. The sequence continues at coordinate 51,400,098 of OU466862.2, read as the reverse complement.
TGAATGAAACGGTTACAAAAGATTTTAGTGTAGAAGATGAACTCAAGGAGCTCTGAGAACAGTTACAGAGTTTCTAAGTGTAAAAAGTGTGTAAGAAGATCCAGCCGAAGGTCCCCAAAACTAAGCCATTCCCCTCCTTTATATAGCTTGCCTTGTCGAGCTTCAAGCTCCAGCGCGTATCTCGGCCACGTGCAGCAGCCTCAGCCGGATATCTCGCCACGTGCAGCAACTTCCTCCGCGATCTTCAGACTCGTTTGAACTGGCGGGAATATTCTCTGAATTGGCTCGGACTCTTTCTTGTTTCTCGGGACTTAGTCTAGCTGGAGCTCGACCTTGCCGATCGGAACGTCTTGTTGCTTAGGATTGGGTTGTTGAAAGGTGAATGGGCTTGGGCCGCAGAGTTGAAGCCCAGCCACTTCGGCTTAGTATGGATCTGCCCGTTGGGCTTGAGTGGGCCGGATTTGGGGTGTCAAATCCAGCTCCAACAATAACCTTTTTGTATACCATCGACGTGGCATTAACGAATACCTTTGCAAATCTGAAATGCAGTGTTTAGGTCTAGTGAAAAAATGAACAAAAACCGTATCGTTCTTGATTTGTGGTTTATTTAGTCGACCTACAAAAAAGAAAAAAAAAAATCAATCTACAAATTTGAGAAAGCTTTTAGGGTTTATGTGGCGAGAGAAGACGAATTATCACTAAATTGAGGAAGAATTACGACAATTCGGGTAAGTGAATCAAATATGTGTTGGTTGGTGTGAGATTTCGTGTTAGAGAGTAAAGAATTATAGTGTCCTGATTTTGCTTTGGGTTTGTATTTGTCTCTTGGAATTTGTAAAATATTCTCATTTGTTTGTTTGATATTCGTATGTTGAGGTTGTATTTGTCTAAATTGATAAAAACTTTAGAGCGGGTTACTGGGAGATGAATTTTAAAAACTTTTCAAATTTTGAGATTCCATTTTAATAGAATCTATTGTTATTGGTTTAAAGGTTTTAAAATTCTATTCAAAAATATTTTTTAATTCAAAAAGTTTGGTTTTTAAAATAATTATGATTCTACTAAAATCTTGTGTTATTGGGACATAGATTTAAAACAATTTAAATCATAAAACAAGATTTAACAAGACTTTCAAAATACTACATACATGGTTGTTGGGCCGCAAAATGAGAATGCGGCCCACGAGGGCCCAACGATGGACGCGACGGGAACCCGAGGTGCATTAAATGCGCCGCACCTACCAAAAAAGGTCGCAATGATGGCGGCTAGGAGAAGGCGGAGCAGGTTGGCAACCTTTCCTCTGACTACACGCATGGAATAGTCCAGAAATGGTGATAATCATGGCAAAGGACAGAAGTAGGAACCTGACCCGGGGAACCTGGAGACCCGAACCCGGACCCGACCCGGAACCAGGTAGTTCTTATAAAAACACACTCCTCGCACCAATGAGAGGAGGAGAACACATCTAGGATGATAACTTCATCTTCTAGCTTCATTTTCAGTAAATGATACAACTTCCAAAAGCTTTATCAAGATCCCTTCGAGTTGATAGAGCGCCCGATACTCCGTTCTTCCGATACTTTAACACGCTTCGTCTAGTCTCGTGAATTTTCTGACTAGAGCGTCGGAGCATAATCGGAAGGGCAACCCATTTTCAGTTCACCGAGTTTCTCCTTTCTTGTTCCTTCATTGCAGGCTGACTCATCCCCCCAAAGTTCAAATCTCCCCTGCATGACAGACAACCAATCAGATCCCTCCATGTGACATCCCAAAATTTGTAATAGATTTCAAATTAGAAAAACTTTATTACAAATTTAACAAATCTCTTAACTCTCAAAATCAATCAAAACTTTGTAACTTCATCTCTCAATAACCCCCTTTTAGTGTATTTTATAAAATAGTCTCATTATGTCTGTTGAGTTTGTTGTTAAACGGTTAGTCCTGGGTTTAGGATAATGTTGGAGCATATCACCATGAGCTATATCTACTTATCGCAGTTACATGAGTGATCGTTGAATACAAACAAATAGTATATAGACTTGCATTTACTATATTTGTTAGTCTTCGATTAAGGATGTGGTGATGAAACATAGAAGAAAATCGAGAGTGAAATATTTTTTTTTGACTTGCTGTTCTCAGGTTAAATATGGGGAGGACTTTCAGTTACAGTTAGAGCAGTTCTTCATCAAGATCAAGTGTTAGCTATAGAGGTCGACGAGACGGTCGATTTGGGATTCCACAAAAGTGTTTGTGTGGTGGTGATGTTGTGCTTCAGACCGCCCACGTTCCAGACCCTAGAAGAAGATTTTATTGTTGCAACAGCAACAGCAACAACACAATGATAATTCTAATTACCTTAACTTGTACGTTTCATCTACATATAGTTGGATTGTAAGCATTTTTGATGTGTAGGATGGCCACCACCATATTAGGACGTGGTGGGATGAAGCAATGATGCATGAGGTAAATGATCTTATTGAGAATATGGGTGACTTGTTGAGTAGGATTCGACTTGAGAGTGAGGAGAATTTAGATCAATTAAATGATCTTGTTTCTTGATCTGAAATGGAGACAATCCGTCATAATCTTCAGAAGGTTGTTGAAGAGACTGAACAGTTGAAGGAAACATTTGGATACTCAAATCTGGTTGAGAAGATTAACGAGTTGGCGAAGGAGTCCAGTTCAAGATTACTGTGGTGGTGGGTGTTGTTGTCATCCTAATGGCTATGATTATCTGGTATGTGAAGTAGAGAAGCTGTGTTTTTCTCAGTTTGTATGACATTGTGTTTTTGGGTGTAGACCCTTAGTTTTCAAAATATTTGAAAAGGCTAACTTATGTTTTGTATTGTAGTTGTCTTTTAAGTATGATTGTTGTTTGTATTCAACTTATGCTTTGTAATGTATTTTAAAATTTCTCTAAATTATGTTTTGTATGAAGTTTAAAGTTTTCTATATTATTGCTATATTTTGAAAAAAAGTAGGGATGTTCAATGAAATTCGAAAAAAAAAATTCAAAATAAAAAACTATGGAGAATAGGATCGAACTATTGACATGTTAACAACTGAGGAGGTGAGCAACCAATGGTGCTAGGTGAATTAATTTATATTTGTCATTTCGAAACTATTATAGTTTAAAAGAGAAGGGATATTGACTTAATTAGAGTTAAAATTCTGTAGAAACCCAAAAATTGTGTGAGGTTGAGGTATGAACCTTTTAACTCTTAATTAACTAAGATAATGTGTTACCAATAGTGCCAGGTGATGTAGTTGGTATATGTCATTTTGAAACTGTTATATCGTAAGAGGAAGGGATATTGACTTACTTATGTTGTGTTCTTTACGTTTACTACCTTTTTCTCGCATCTGTTACATGGTGAATTGATATATTTAACAAATTCTTAATCTGCATATTTTAGCTAGAAAATCATTTAAAATGAAACAAAGAAAATATATGTTGGACCCACTTTTACCGTACCTTATCAGCAAATGACACATCAGCAGTTGTACATGCCATAATAACAATCTCGGTGCCTAGGCCTGCCCAGTGACTCCCTAACTAACTGTTTCCGAGCAGTTAGCAAGCTTCCCAACACAGAAGCGTGCTGCGATAGCACACCTGCTCTCTCTGAACACCTCTCAGAGGAAATTTGTATAAAGAAGCAAGAGGAGGTCAACAAGAAAGGAGGCCAAATCTGGATCGAAAGATTGGAAGAGAGAGGGCGAATCTGGATTGGAAGATCGTAAGAGAGAGGGCGAATCTGGATCAGAAGATCGGAAGAGAGAGGCGTGAACCCAGGGATCCAGAGGAGAGGAGAGGAGAACACTAAGGAGAAGAGGCGATTCAAGCTATAAAAGCCTCATAGAAACACTACCGAGCAGCCGGACTAAGCATCGTGACTGAACGGATAGCCTCCCCAGAAAAAACGCCAACCGAGATGAGCATTCTCTCTTTTCCTATATCTTTGCTTTATTCCTCATGGAGACAGAGTTCCCCACTCTCTCAATAGTCTATTTTACCTTATGCTTCCCTCTTTACCAAATAACAGACGGGTATCACGATTCGCGGACGGGATATCCAAACCATAAATTATCACCACCTATTCGCCCTCCCTATTATCTGTTCTCAAAGGCCTGACTTAACCATTGTGATTGTTGGTTGTAGTACATCAAGACAAAGAAAAAGAACATACAGAGAAATCTGTCATTGCTGCTGAATAATTCCATCAATAACATAACTCAATTTGAGTGGCTGCACCACTCCTTGTTCAGGTAACCACGACAAACCAGTACCTTCTGTTACACCAGAGTCGCCGATAGCTTTTCCATGAAACTCGGAACCTTCAGAGAAACATCACATTGTCCCAACCTTATTACAAGCGCTACGGCTTCCCCACCATTTCCATTCCAAATGCACACAGCTCTCACAAACCTTTTTGCTTTACCTTTCTTCTTGTTCATAACCACTTCACCAGGATCCCATCCCCGAGCAAATCTGCCGAAACTCAAAACCCGTTGATTTTTTCGATTTCTCCTCCGATTTGTCTTCTCGTTCTGAAACTTGCTTCATTTGTGATTCCGTGAGTCATCTTCCGTCTCTCTGTATTGGTGTATGAGATCCAATTGATGGCAGTTCGCGATCTTTCCAAGTCAAAGGCGTGCTGCACTAGCCCACCTATTCCAACCATGCGATGCGCTGATGGGACATGACATGAGAGAGGGAGTATAAAGGGAGAGTGAATGCCAAAGGAGAGAGGGATCCGAGATAAATCGGAAGAGAGGAGATCCAGAATCCAGGTTAGAGAGAGAACTCCTAAACTAGATAGATAAACCGAAGGAATGGAGGAAAACACCTTCCTCACAGATCCTCACAGGAGACCTCAACGATCCCTATCATACATTGAGACTGAAGGGGGCATGCTTGTCATCCCCTAGAAGGAACGCCAGTCAAGATAAGGTTTCTCTTCCCATTCTGTCCTCTGAATTAACACCTATGTAGAGAGAGTTCCAACCCTATTCTCGCCATGGTTCATCAATAATACGCTCATTCTCACCAAATATCAGACGGGTATCATGATCCTTGGACGGGATACCCAAATTATAAATACCACCACATATCCACCTTTCCGAGTACCTGTTCCTAGTAGAGCGTAATCTAACTTGAGCGTCGGAGAACTCCTTTTCTTTATTGTTTAATGCCCATCTTTGGCATGCGCCGTCCGACCGAGCAGGAGACCTCCCGAATCACAAAAAGGAGGCTAGTCGAGACCAGATAATCCCTTACCCCCTGTGCGTGACCCAACGCTGGGGGAAAGGTAATCCCAGGGAGTCGAGTTTGATTACTCGCCCTCTCCCCGGAACAACAGCACATTAGGTGAAACATGCCAAAGAATCTGATCAGTTCTAACAATCAGTGGGGGACATTTCTGGCGCTTGCCCTGAGCCAAGGAAGTCGTTTGTTGATACAACAAATCGAGTCAGATGTTAGTTACCAAAGGTGCGCATCATTTTTTTTTGGGAGCCAACACAGTAAAGACATGAAGAAAACAGTGAAAGGAATTAAGTTTTATTTTTATGACGAACCCCCAAGGGACAAAAATTACAACAAGGTTCGAAGGACTGCACCCGCCACAAGCGGTAAGTTTGAAAAGCGAGAAAGAGGAAAAATCCCTGAAGATAAACCTCCGCAAGGATAGGGTCGGCCAAAAGGAGCACAAAAGAGGAAACGACAGAGGAAGACCGCAACAGAAAAAGAGCCATTGTGATAAATGATCAAGGGGATGATCTTATAAATGGTGGTGAATCGGTGGAAACAAGTAGCTGGTGGGTTGTTCAAAAAATGATCGAAGTGGGGCGGTTATGATATTAAACCTACTGATTACAAAATTCTTTCAGGCAGGATCGGTGGATGGAATGGATAGATGGGAGATTGAAGAACACCACTCAATGTTGTGAAGGCCCTTGTGATGAGTTAACAAATCTAGCCTCAATGATTCATACACAAGAGACATAGATTTAAATGTTCATTAAGTAAAAAAATTAACTTAGATAAAAAAAATAAAGCCAAAGCCTTAAAATAACTTTCTCATTAATTTTCTAAAAATTTCTATATATTTTTTACAATGAGAACAAGTAAGCTTTTATAGCTTTTACAAGATGATCTTTATAATAAAGCACAATAAAAAAAATTATTTACATTTAAAGCAAAGGACAGATATCTGCTAACTCAGATAATGGTCTTCTTGCCACCAATTTTACCTTAGACATTAAACAAGAATCCTTTGACTTTGTGAAGTTGTGTAGTTGAGATTCTGATAATAATTCCACATATTATGAACTTTGATTTACTAATTTTGATATTGTATCACATTGCGTGGGGCACCCCCGAATGCCGAAAATTCAGGGAAATGAGTCGCCAAGTATGCGAGATGGGAACGCAAAGGAGATGCCTCCTCAGCCACCACCTCCTCCTCCTCTCGAAACCCGGATATGGTAAGGTACAAACTCACCGTACGATCTCCCGGAATAGCCTCAAGCTACCGGCACCGCCATAAGCTCCAGGTTCCAAATGTGTACCCAGATTTCAGATAGTTCGCCCTGCAACTCCATGCTAGCTGCCCAGACCACCAGAGCTGTGCTCTCCCTCCAACTGTCTGAGAGATCTGGCTCTTCTCCTCGCCGTTCGCCATCACCATTTGACGACACCCCCCCCCCCCCCCCCCCCCCCCCCCCCCACCCCCCCCCCCCCCCCCCTGACGATGCACCACCGCGAGCAGTCCTCGCGCCTAAGCCGTATAGCTTGACACTGAGACTAAGCTCCCGGAAGGTCCAAATCTCCCCCTTGAGAGAGTCGACCCGACAGCATTCCGCGTGCAAACGCTCTTCAAAAAAAACCCCCCAGAACCTGAGAGAGAAACCAAAGGAACCTCCTCACCGCTGGGAGAGCCATTGCCTGAGGCACCCTCGGAACCCGCCTTAACATGCAGCTGCACACATCCTCCAAGACTCTCTCCTTCTGATCTTGTGCCCACATGAGAAAGTCACAGAAGTACGCCACCGACCGATCGCCTTCGCCAGACCATCGATAGTCAGGTTGGTGGAGAAAATACGACATCCAAGTTGGTGGAGAAAATACGACCGTTGCACTAGACGTCGTGGCTCTCCCAAATAAAGCGCCAAACCCCAAGTCCAACAGAAAAAGGCCAGAAAAGGCTGCAAATTGTTCTGAAAGACGAGGCCGCAGAGCCTAATCAGGAGAGAGCTGTGAGAAACAACCCATCCCAAGAAGGGGCTCGCACCTTGACCGCTGGGAACTTTTGCGACTGCTATCGTTTTGGGAGTTAGGAGAAACTCCCCTGAACCCGGGGGAACCCTCATGAAATTAGAGACGAGCAGAAAGTATCATACGCCTAACAATTCGGGCTTCAGAGTCAGAAGAAGCAAAGTCCTTGTCAACCATCTCAACGAAGCTCAAAGAAAAAAATGCAAAACCAGCTAGAAGTAAAAGAAGAAAGAACAAGGTCGGAATCTGTTTTGGAGAAAAAGTGATGGAGGAGGTCCCTTGCTCCACCTATTAATAGGAGCGGTGGGAGACAAGGACGCAATTGCAATATTGTGTCGACGGTGAAAGGCGGTAAAAAATCAAGAGTCGAACTTGCAATTAACTTTGTCTCGAGTCGTGAATAGAAGTGACGCCCGCTTAAATGTGATGGACGATGTGATGCATCATGACCTAGAAAAACAAAGAAATACCAGTTCACGAGAAGCAAGGTGAATAGTGCAGCACAACTTCCTATGCAGTGAGGGAACAAAAATCCACCACGTGGCCTGCATCTACAGATAAAATAAAGCCGTCTGACCGTGAATAATGTTGCTCTCGACCCAGAGAGGTAGCATAGAGTTAGCCAAAACCCCCTGAGCATAGACGAGCAACCATCCCCAGCGACAGCGAATCATAGTGAAATGGTATGAGTTATGGAACCTTACAGGAAACAGGTACTCCTCCAGGGCGGCATCCGCCTATGGGGGATAATTGTATGCACCCGCTGGTTACGGTCTGCTCGCGCGCACGAGCTCCTTAATTATGACCATAAGGCCTGAGTACATGCGTGTTTTCCTGCTAATCTGAACGTTTATATGATTACTTGATTTTCTGCATGTGTGACCTCTCATTTAAATTATTTCTTGCTTATGTGATTGCTTGATTCTCTGTTTGAGTGACTTCTTGATTGGTTGCTTTCCCGATTGTGTAATTTCTTGCTTGCTTGTTCGAGTACTTAATTATTTGGGTAACCTTCCTCGTTTGCATATTGCCCTTCGTTCCCAACGCTCTAACCTTGCTTGCATTATTTTATCCTCCAGAGCATCATGTTTGTGGTCTGAGTTTCCATCAAACTCTTAGTCCGAATTTTAGATAGCATGCTCCCTTGCAGACTTACTCACCTTCCGGGCCACCATTCCTCTGGAAATTTTAGACTCCGGTCCTGCAAACCTCCGGGTCTTTTTGCTAGCTCCCTCTGGGGACCATGCGATTCTTTGGTGTGCTCCCTCCAGGGATGCAACTGCCTTCAGGGGCATTATTCCTCCGGGAATTGGGACTCTGATCCCGCAGACCTACGGGTCTTCCTCGCCAGCTCCATCCAGAGACCATGTAAATCACCAGTGTGCTCCCTCCGGGGATGCGCTTGGCTTCTGGGGAACTACGGGGTATTGAGGTTGCTCCTTCCGGGGGGATTCCTTTTCTCAAAACCTTCCCGACCTCTCCCTTTGAGGTATGTCCAAACACGATTCTAAAACCATGAAACTTTTTGGGTAAGCACAAGACTGTTCCGGCAGTAAGAGAGTCGGGGTAACTCCTCCGGGAAGCGCCCTGTTTCACCACTAGTTGGCTGTCACAAGCTGAAAAAAGCAATGGCTCCCCCGTCGTGTTAGCAACCTGCGCACTGTGACCATCTATTCACCCTCTCAATGCACCATCTGTGGTTCTTGGATAGATGTCTCAAACTGTGTCGTTGTCTTATGTTGATCTCCATGGTCACATAGGGAAGGAAGACGTCTCCTTGTTTAATGCCTCATGAAACAAGGACTAAACTTCCTGGGGAAAGATGCTCAACTATGGGCGACCAACCGTTCTTCGAGGAACCTAACTTTCTTCTATTCTGGACAAGCGTGTATTCTTTCGGGATGCGTACCTGAGCCGGGGTAGGACCCAATCTAACTGTTCTTCTGGAAACCTAACTATTTCTCCGGAAATCCATTTGTTTCTCCGGAAACTCTGTCTCGCTCCGGCTAGACCTGTACTCTTCCGGGATGTGCGGCAAGGTCAGGGGTGTGTCATTTTATTTTTTTCTCCATAAACCTTATTCTGATCCGGCTAGACCTGTACTCTTCCGGGATGCATGGCAAGGTCAGGGGTGAACCAGTTTAACTGTTTCTCTGGAAACATTTTTCACCTCGACAAGACCCGTACTCTTTCAGGATGCACAACAGGATCTAAGTTAACCATTCTAACACGGTATCAAACTGACCAAAATCTTCGGGTATCGAATAAATTTTAAATATCTTGCAGTAACACTGAAAGGATCGACTCCTCTGCTCATTTTCAGTCAGTCTGGAAGTCGGAGATAATTGTGGGACTCACTTTTACTGCAACCAACCAAGAGATGACACATCAGTAATGGGCCTTATCGAAGAGTTGACCTCCTTGCCTAGGCTGCTCCAACGGCTCCCTAGTCTTAAGTGTTTCAGGATTCAGGATGGTAATTTATATATATGAAATGGGAATTGATAATTTGGGAAAGAAAAAAACAGTTTCATAAAAGAATATGGTAAAAACGAAAAAAAACAGAAAATTCAAGTTCAAATTTGAGAAATTTTTTTATCTAAAATCTCTTACCAAACTCTCAATAATTTGAGTAATGGTCAATTTTGTAACATATGTTTTGAGAAAACTCACAAAATTTTGAAAAATGATATATAATATTTTAAATTTAAGCGGGTTATTCAGATTTTGCCACCTGGAAATCTTACTGAACATCCATATTATCAATTATTTTGGGTGGATTAGAAATAGGTAATTTGGATGGGGAATGTTAGAGAAATTCTCTTATATTAAATCTCTTCATAAACACTGAATAATTTGGATAAGGATCAACCTGGGGATATATATTTTGTGATAATTCTAGAAAGTCCAAATTTTTTTTTTCAGAAATGAAATATAATTTTAGAATTTTTAACGGCTAATTGAGATAGTTTATCTCATATGCTTTCCTTTTATGTACATATTTGAATAAATTGATGATTTTAAATAGAAAATGTTTGAACAGAATTAAAAATAGAACAGGAAGTTTGAGACAGATATATGTGAAAAAGAACTATAAAATACAACAAATGCAATACACAAAAATGGATGAAAATAAATGACACACATGCACGTAACGGGGATCATCAACTAGTTTATTATAAAATATATAGTAATTAGGTGTCTCGTCCGCGCCATGTGCAGACCGAATCGCATAATAAACAATTGCTTATTAGCTATATCTATAGGCAAACAGTTTCTTATAAATTTATTCTGAAAGAATAAACGTCAGTTCTGTTTTATGTATAAAATACAAATTCCCAGATAGAATATTTAGTTCATGAATATAAATAGAATAATAAACATGTAACACTAACCAAAACCGAGACTAAGAATCAAACCAAAACGATGAAAATCCATAATCAAAACAAACCCAAAACCAAAACCAATCTCAGACCAAGTTCAATATGCAGAACAAAAACCAAAAATCTAGATGTTCTCAAATACTTCTTTGTAGACAACGTTAAGAGTACGTTTCTTTGGTTTCCCAGCCTCGTCAGTTATCAAGATCTTCAAACCGGCACGTGATGTTACTCTGGAGACAGCGACGTATAACTGACCATGGGAAAACACAGGTCTTGGTAAAAAAATACCAACTTTTTGTAAAATCTGACCCTGACTCTTATTTATAGTCATCGCAAAAGCAACAGCAACAGGAAACTGTCGACGACGCATCCTGAATGGAAACCTAGTCTCAGGTGGCGAAACAAACATCCTTGGAATCAATACTTTCTGTCCAACCCTGTCCCCTGTGATAAGTTTAGCTTCAATCACATGCGCCGCGAGCTGCGTTACAAGTAATCTCGTTCCGTTGCACAAATCACCTCAAGGATCGATATTCCTTAGTAACATAATAGGAGTCCCTATCTTCAGCTTTAGCTCATGATTAGGCAAACCAGAAACTTTTATGCTATTCAGGTATTCTTGAGTGTAAACCATATCGTCATTTTTACTTGTGTCCGACGTATCAATACTCTCCGAACTAAGGTACGAATGCTCATCGCCTATATCAAAAACAAAAAAAAAGAAAATTAAACAAAAGCACTTTAACCAAACCAAACTATATAGGAAACAGTAAATATTACCTATTACGCGAGATAATATATACTCGTTTATAACGTCGACGTTAGAATTCCTCGGGCTCAAAATAGCTCGCCCCTGAAAAAATAACGGATCTCGCTCGCTTACATACGAATGGCCATATACTTCTTGGACAATTTTCTCCATAGGATCTCCACTCCCAGTTATCAGCAAATCCTCCGGTATATCTATTTCAACCTCTCCAGTGTTAGGCTCGTTGATCTTTCCGTCACCTATAGCAAGTATCCATTTTGAAAAAGACTCCAGTTCCCGGGCATTATTTGCACCAACACCGCGAAGAAGACGGATATTCGTGGTAAGTCTCAAAACCGTACAACTGCTCCACAACGCCGAAGAGTTCAGGGATGACATGACGGTTTCAGCTCGATTACCACCAACAATCACAGGTAATATCTGTCTGAAATCCCCACCGAACACGATAACTTTGCCACCAAACACTCTGTCATATTTCAGAATATCCCTCATTGTTTTATCGAACGTCTCAAAATAATATTTACTCATCATCGGCGCCTCATCCCAAATAATCAGTTTGGCTTCCTTGATCAATTCCGCCTGATGATATCCTGCAGTAATTGAGCACGTTGTAAACTCGTTAACAGCGATTGGAATGCCAAACCTAGGATGAGCGGTTCTTCCTCCTTGGAGCAAAAAAGAAGCAATCCCACTGGATGCCACGTTTAGTACGATATCGCCTCTAGAGCGAATATCAGATCCTAATACACTCCACATAAACGTTTTGCCAGTACCACCAAAACCGCAAACGAAAAACATACCACCCTCATCATGATTAACAGCGTGTATAATCTTATCGTAAACCCGTTTTTGTTCATCTGTTATGGTCGCGAGCAACCGCGTATGCTCGGCCTTGAGCTGGTCTCTATTATAACTGTGCTAGTCCATTAAAAGATGATTAATAGTCTTATCCATGTCATCATCCACAGCATGAGGCATGTCACCATAGTTGGTCAACGAATTCCCATTTCGACGAAGGTATTTCTCTATTTTAGAAAGTGCACACCTCTTCAGATCATCATCAGTCATTGTGAAATCTACACAAAATGAAACAAAATTAAGCCTTTATCCACTGATCTAACATTATAACGTTATGTGCAATACAAAGAAATGGCTTACTTGGGTTATCCGACTTTTTCTTGAGCATATATAATATATCCTCGCTCAGGATCTTCCACGTCTTGTTCCACACGTTAACTGGCTCGGAAATGCTATTAGATAGCAGCATAATAGCAAACAGCCTGCGCAAATATTTCCCTGAGCCCCAATAACTCGCTTCTTCGATAGACGAAATATACTCTTTATCATCATCCAGCAATCCCAAGGTGTAGCAAGCTTCTTTGAACGAAGCATACATAACTCCTTTGACGATTTGTATATCCTCATAACTCTTCAGACATTTAACAATGTTCAGCAAAACACGCATGTAGTAACACTGGACGTAATTGGGAGGAACATACGTAATTCTTCCAATGGCAAAGCCTCGTTCGCGTATCTTCCACTCCTTTGTCCTCTGTACCCAAACAAACTTTGTCGGGAAATCAGCATATGTCAACCCTTCTGCCTCCGGGAATTTACTATTTGTTTCCATCCAAGCCATAAACTTAGACCGAGTCACAGACGCACGGTTTATAACATCGTCTATAGAATCATCTTCGTTATAAACAGCCATTTGCTGACCCGGTAAGTGGAAAGATAGATTAACAATAGTCGTCGAACGAAAATGAGTTGGAAAAGCTAATATTCTCTAAGTTGCTTCACATGCTGAGATATATCTGAAAAAAGAAAAAAATCACATGCACGGCGATATTGTATAAATTCCATTCGGCAACCAAATAATAAAACTACGTAATTAATACACACAAACCTGCAGTTGAGGAACTTTTTAACTTCATTATCAACAGTATCATCTTGTTCAACAGAAGCACCAACATAGTCAGGACCCTTGGTAATGTACTTGAATAGATACTTGATTGACCTCGTTTGATTGCACCACTCAACATTTATATGGGCTCGGAAACGACCCAAAAGGTCCTTGTTGTACGGAACCACGTATCTATTGTCACAATCAAATCTCTTTTTGCGGATAGTTCTATCATTACTTCCACGCTTGTAAATAGGGAAGCCACCATCATCAATTTTTGTTATCGCGCTATAAGGTTTGGGATAAAACTTGGTACATTTACCTTGATTCATGCACACATTAGTTTTATTAACCTCACCACATGAACCATGTATCATCAAATCTCCAACAACCTCGTATAAATACGGTTCCAGGTCTTTATCAGGTATCTCAGCAGAAATAATCTTATCAATATCATCCCCCGTCGGTAGTTTTGAATCTGGATGCAGAAACAGCACCATATGGGCATGGGGCAAACCTCTTTTTTGAAACTCAATGGTATACATTGCTACAAATCAACAAAAAGAATAACAGTGTAAGTACACGGAGCTAAGTATCTACCAATCTTTAATACGAGAGTATAGCATAGAATTAATAAAATACCTGAATTCACACGGCCAAGAGTACCTCCGGTCGTCAAGTAATCCACGAGATTATCAAGTTTAATTTTAAACACACGACAACAGATATATGGACGATCCTCCGTTTTCAAGTCGTGTTTTTGTAAATATCTACTAATCTATGGCCATTTTGGATTACAAGTAATGGTAATAAAAAAAATCAGGATATCCATAATACTTACAAGTCGCCATGGCATCTAGATAATGTTGCATCATATATCATTTACCTCCAGTGAAAGACGAAGGAATAAACACTTGCTTGCCTTGCTCGGCAAGATTGTAATCACCTTTCTCAGCAGAAGCAGCAATTTTATCGTAGTACTCGGCTCAAAGATTTCTCTGGTTATGGAATATATATCGCAGCCTATTTGACTCGATCATAGTGTACGTATCAACCAAGAAATGCTGAAACAGTCGCCCATACATCAATACATGCGGCGATTCACCGCTTCTTTCTTGGATACGGAAAGCAAAAAACTCCCGCATCGTTATGTTTTTCCTCTTCCTACCTTGTGTATCCATAAACCCAATATCAATTCCAAGTCGGAAACTATCTTCTCCATACGGAAACAATAGAGGATATTGCAAGGGCAAATAAGTTGGATGCAACTCATCAATTCGCTCCTAATCTCCAGAAGTGTTCTCGATAATAATGTCCCGTTTACTTGTGGCTATGCTGAAATCACCAGAAATCAAAGCCGCAACTTCTTTCTCACTCGGAAGGTTATGAATTCGCCCATCGGTGGTCCTCTCAGCAGCTAGGACCAACCGCATTTTCTTAAAATCATCGCCTTGTGAAATCCTGTCTCGAGCTGACCGAAATGCTCGAACGTGAGGGTTATGAGCATCTAGCATGCTCTTCAAAAGTTCGACAATTTCTGATCGGTGCGACGAACGTGAGTTCTTGTGCCTATATATAAAAACATTAATATCATAAACACGATAGATAGTGATAACATATCAACTATATAGTATAACTGTCTAAACTCACCCAGAAGCCGTAATCCTATTGGCAATCTCATTGGCGGGATCATGTATATAGAGCTGAAGAAAAGCCGATGGGGCCCCATCAACTGGCAGTAGAGATCCAATTAGGTGACAATTTTCACCAGATAACTGAAAAACATATGGACCCTTCCCATTATTAATAGCATGATTTATTCTCCCTCCGAGCGACGTAAACGAAAACATCATGTTATACGCTCTTATAAACTCCCTAAAATGCGTTCTTGTCTCGTTTCGATTATATAAGAGACACAGCAACGTATTGGGTGGGGCCTTGAGCAAAGGAATATCGACTTTTCCTTTATGACAACACATAGTGAACTCGGGATTCACGCACTTAGTTCGTTTGCCCACTCGTTCGCCTAACCACATGTAAGCGTTACAATAAGTACAACTATACGCTTGATCCCCATCATCGTAATAGCCTAATGATGAGTTTGGAAAACACATTAAACTCTGTTTGGCAATCGGTTTAAATAATTCAGACGAATGACACAAATCAACTACCGTTAAGATCAAATCCAACAGGAAAGTAAACGCCTTCACGTGCTGATGGAACATCCACACGTCTGGATTGTTTTCGCTTTGAAGCAGATAAACGATGAGGTCTCGAGTCTCCATATTCACCATCATCAGATTCAGACTCAGACGGTAAAAAACAAACGAAATCATCTATTTCAAACAAGTCACAAAGTATGAACATACGTAAATCAATAAATAACTCACAAAGTACCATTGTTTTTCTCCAAACGTCGGGACCTCATGATGTCCATACGATTTTTCCTTGCGATTTTGCTAAGATCCGCTCTACTAATACTATTATGTCGATAATAGTACGTCGTTCAGGTTTTTTCACTGCTAAAGATGGCGCATATTGCTGAGACCTGGTCGTATATCCTGTTATAAGAGGAAGTAAATAAAATAAGACGCATGTCAGAGCATCCAAACATAGAAAATTGATAAACGATGAGAAACTTATACGTATGTTCGGAGTAGGTATCCCCTTTGGTTTGCGATTATTCGTTGGTTTTTTCTTGGGAGCCATTATCAAGAACAGGAGTACTAACGAATACCTACAAACAACAGTTCGTGGAAATTTACTATTTATACACATTTAAACATAAATTAGGTATTATTATTTAAAAAGGATATATCCATTAAAGTAAATATACGAACATATCTTACATATATTATAATCCAATCTGAATAAAAAAATAATTTATTCAGTTATAAACAGTGCAAAAATAGAAGTATCTGGCAATAAAATTGCATATTTAATTATTTTTGCAAATGGCCTAATCAGATATAGCTTTTACATTATTATCCTTGTCTTTATATCTCGTAAACTTTGAATAAATTTTCCATAAAACGCAAAAATTCGAAACCACTATAAAAAAACAGATAATTTATATCATTGTAAATCTTTTATAATCCATGGATTCTCTTTGAATCAAAACAACCATGTCTCTAATAAAAGTTTTGTATGCTCTATATATAATTTCCTATGACACCCAATCAATCATAAGTACAGACAACAAGCCATATATGTAAAACGTATCAATACTCTTGTAGAACCAATAATACACGCACAATCATTATTTAATTTAATAGACTAATGCAACATGCTACATATCTTATCACCTAACCAAATACAGCAAAAGAAAATCACAATAAAAAACTTAATTAGTATCAAACAATCTGCTCATGTCCATTACAGCAGACCAAAAAGTTGAGAATAATTTAAAAAGGCTGAGTACGAATATTACAATCCCACAATATAGTAGGATAGATAAATACTTTGATTGTTCGAAATTTAAACGTAGATTTTAGAAAAGGATGCGTAAGATCTGTCCGTGGACTCCACCGCGATGAAAAACATCAGTCACTACCGAGTCATCCTTCCATGGCACGCCCATCAACACCACCTCGGCTACAACACAAAAATTCCAATCCACTATTATTATCAAGTTAAACAATAAAGAGAAACAACATAACAAAAAAAACCAAGTAATCATCTAGCAAACCTGTTTATCTTTTGTAATAAAACAAACTAACGAAACAATCAAAAAATATTTTTCAAACAAATACTTACATCTCCTGGAACTGACAGACATCATCGTCGATAGAGTCGAACAAGAACTCCGAACAGGGATAGTGAAATCGTAGAACAACACCCTTGTCATCACCTATAATATTACAAGAAACTAATGAATTTTGGGTTGAAAATTAAATAGAGAATATATATATCACTAAACAAAGTAGACAAATATATTACTCACCCTTGCCCTCCGAGACCCTCTAAAACCTCAAGACACAGACAGATGATTAACACGGATTTTGTTCATAAGTATGAACGAAATCCCTAGCAATACCACCAAAAGCAACACAGATAACCGTACCCTCCCTCATACAATAACAATTTCGTTTATCAATAATCAAAAGGCAACAACGAATAAACACTATTTTAAGTATAAAAAAATCCAACAAATATTTTTTTTTACCTCGCATCCAAAAGCTCGAAACGAACAAAAGAGAGATCCTCCTCACATGTATCGTTGCTGAGATCTTGGAGCGGGCCCATCCGTATGACGGTCCCCATTACATCTGGAAAAGAAAAATTAACAATTGTCTAATAACGGTAAGTTTATAAGAAGAAGATAGAACAAAGGCAAATAGAGTTAGAAAAAACAAAAATCTAGAATTTTTAAAACACTATCGACTAAAGATCCATATTCGAAGGCTCGCGTGTGGATATCAAACTGCCGGCGACAGTGGAGGAAAAGGCCAGGAGGTCCATCGTCGTATCTCCTAACTCTCGTCGAGCGATCAAACTGGATCCTCTGACCATAATCGGACAATATCACACATCCATTCTCACGCATGACGACAAAGTCGGAGATCTCGTACCAAGAATCGGCCTTGATATAGTTTGCAAAGATGAGAAATTCCTCCGGCATGACAGTTATCAAGATCTTAGTTCCCTACTCGTCAACTTTTAAAAATAAAAAAAAACCATTTAGACAGATCTGCATGCAAACCAAGAAGTACAAGAAGCAAGATTTTCGAAAACAAATACCTGATCACCACAGCCGATAACCTCCAAGGTCCGACCAAAGTAGTTGTTTTGCTGCCATCGGCGGAAAACCTTGATTCACACCATCCTACGCACGACCCCGTTTTGCAAGCCGAGTAGAGAATTCATGCCGGATTAGAGCAAAGATTGGATTTTTCTGTTAATCTAGTAAACCATCTATCGGCAGCGAGAAAAAGAGGCGTAAATAAAGTGTGTTAAATAACCCTAAATAAGCGTGTTCGCTTATATATAGAGATAGAAGAAAGTCGCACATTTCCGATATTTTTAATTAATTATTTTTTATTAAAAAATCTGATAACTTTCTACATTCCCTTTGTCTGTCCGTATTAGAGGATTGTACCGAGACAAACCGTTGCAAACTGGAGAAACATTTAAATATTTCGAACCCACCAATTTTACAAACCACTTTTTTTTATCAAACCAAAAAATATATATACCAAAAATAGATCTATCTAGAACCGAACAATAATATTGAATACAGTATTTTTAAAAATCAATGTTTAACATATCTCAGACATATTAATATGAACTATTATTTACTATCGCTATTAACTATTTATATTTATACTTCTAGTTACTTTTTTGATTTTCAATACAAGCAAACCAATAGCTCGATTCTATCTCAGATTGTAAAAATAAATATACTGATTAAAGTGTAAAATAACAGTCTTCCAAAAATTGAAATAAAAATCCAAGACACCAATGTTTAAAAACAGAGGGAGTATAGATATTCAAGTTATTTAGTATACTATATATCCCAAACCACAAACAATTATATTTGATCAACTACCAAACTTTCCGTAATTATCGACTTTCACAAATCATTAGAATAGAATATTAAAAATATCAAAAAAAAAAGCCAAAACCAAAAGAAACTAAACCCCAAGACCCAAACTAACCCAACAAAATATGATAATACTAAATAACGGTTGATCTCGACTTCTTAAGGCCCCCTCGATATTCCACATCACCACCCTGCCTCTTGTTCCTGATCTCAATCAGCTCAGAACCGGCCGAACCGTCAGAAATATCCCCACAAAGTGTACGCATATTAAGCTAACAAAATAATTAAAACATACCATCAGAAGACCAAACAAGAACAGCTTCTGAAGATATACTAATTGATAGAAACCATCACATTAAATTAATTACAGATATAAATCAACTAACCCGTTCATATTGTTCCATAAAAGCACCATCGTCGGTAATAATGTCAATCTTAAAAGCTGAATTCCAATTTTTTTAATTATCAGCAGAAATGTCGACCTTAAAAAGCATTGTTTTACCGATTAGGTTTCCAAGAGCCTGAGGCAATACAGAATCATCACCCTATCCAAAAAACCAAAAAATATTCGATCAGACGAAACCATAAAAAATAGCAACCAACTAAAACAACTAATTCAAACACACACGTCGGCAATCTCATTAGCAAGGTTCTCAGCCGTGGTCTGGAGAAAAGGAGCCGCAACACCATCAAAAACCAGAAACCTAGCATCCCTTCCAGAGCCATCACCAACCAACAACACCAACTTAAACCTAAATCTAACACAACGTATAAGTAAAATCACAAAACATTATAATACGAAGGAGAACCAACATGCTATATACGAGAACGAGAAATTACTTAGCCACGACATTGGTAACATGTTTATCACACTCAAGACAATCAAACAATATTGGATCATCAACCCCGGCATTAACATCTTCAACCTGACGAACTTTCTTCTTACATTTCCTGCATGCAACATAATACCAAATCGGATTCGTCTCAACCGACTTGACAGTAGCAGACATCACACACTTCCCAACCTACACACAACCAAACAAGAATCGAGAACATAATCAAGAAACAATAACAACAGACAGATTCCACACAATAAACTAAAAGAAAAATACCTCCATAGTTTCCAAAAGCTCACTTATCGTCTTCCTATAATTTTTAGTAAAAAACTCATCTTCCCGAGACCCCGAAGAACCACTCGAGTACTGGCTCTCATCATCACGGGTAATAATAAGATTATCCTTAGGTAACCTACAAAAATAATAAAAAATCATGAAAACCAGACGATTTAAAAATTCAAAACAACCATTATCAAAGAAAGATATCTTACATGGACCGAAACTCATCATAAATAACACCCTTAGGATCAAACAACAACTGGGTAGTGTTGAATGCATTCGACACACGATATGTATCTACAAAGAAACAACCAATCATTCCATGAGAGAGTCAGAATAAGTAACTCAAAATATACAACAATTAAATTACAACAACACGGGTAATATTTTAAAGATAACAAAAGTATATCACCTCTGTACTGATTAACACATGCAAACCGAATAACACACACCACCACAGAAGCCAAGCGCTTCTCAACATAATCAAGAACTTGTTGTCCATAGTCAGACCAAAGAGTACACACCAAATTCAGATCCCTGTTTCCAAAGTCAAAAACACGTCATTGAGCACATTGAATCATCTGAAACGAAACCCACATATTATACAAAACATACGACATGTCACGAAGAACAACATCGAGCTTTTTAGTTGGTTTTCCCCTCGCAGTGACCTCGACTATCTCACCGACATTTATAACCTGACCAACCACATCTACCAACCAGAAACGTAAATCGAAAGTAAAACCTTGTATAAGAAATATAGATTATTAATATAAAATTCGTAAATGATAATATAAATACCAAACAAAACATCGTTCTTGACGTTGCCGTTGAGGATTTCACTAAAACACTTCAAATAAGCATTAGGCAAACACAACGGAAGGTCATTACAAGAAACAATATTCGTTGTTCGGAAGAAGACCAATTTGAACGACAAAGGACACGTCTTATAATTGATGGTATACTTGACAATGGAGAAATTATTGACTGTAAACTGATCTCTCTCCTAGATAAAATCACCAAATTTCTTTGACCGAATCCTCATTAACAGACGCATGCACCCGAGTATCCTAAACAAAATATTCATCAGTTAAATACAACAACATACTGAAAACATAAAAACAAATAAATAATACATATAAACCAGACTTACTACTGCATCCTCCAGCATCATCTCGATCGACACAACTTTAGACACTTTGAAAACCTTCCACATTTTAATAACACGAACTTTTAGCTTGATCTTATCATTAGACGGATTGATATCATTGATAAGAACCAAGGCCGAAGATTTCTTTTGAACGAACGACATCTTCTTCGGGGAACCTAGAATAAGAAAGCTATACAAATGATGGATACTAACACCACTTATATATAACGAACAATACACTTGCAATTAAATAAGCCTATATTTATCAATTTTTAAGGAAACAAAAGAGATAAATAGACAAAAGATCCATATATCGAGAACGATAAATATGGTAGATTTACTAATTTACGATAACTACCAAAACAATCCAAGAACATCATCACCGCATATTATTAAAACACATGTAATAAATACTATATATCAACCAAATCTATATACAATATAACTAACATATCCGAAAATATCCATTTCATATATAGTTTATTTATTATTATTTCTATCAATTGGTACTATTAAAATTGGGTATCCAAACTATGAATATGATAAATATATATATATATCTAGATATACTAAATCTATAACTGCTATATATTCTTGATGTTATATTGATTAAAATAACATATTTATCCCGGTTATACGTATATGATACTTTTAGAAATTTTTTGATAACGCTAAATGTCCCAAATACAAAATATTACGATAAGGATAAAAATATTGAACAATTCTTATATATATAACACATATTCTGTGAGATATATTCTAACGAATCCACAAGGTATATAAACAGTATTGCAAATATTACTCAAGCCGAGAAGGTCTTAAAATATCATAATATCTATCGAAGCCATCTATTCACACCACAAAGTCTACGTTGGCATTTCTACACTCACACGATAATACATTTACAACCCCATATAAGTTACACAATTAACAACAACGTAAAATTAATCAATAATCTATGCAATCAACAGGTGCACGACAGTTTTATATATAACATATCAAGAAACTAAATTATTTTATAGAGAATACCAAAATAAAAAACACATAACCCAAACTGCAGAGCAGAAAAACCTGTAACTCATAATATTCTTTAATTTGAAACAGAAGGCCTATCGACCAACCCCAAGCGAAAACAAACGTCAGCAGCTTCAGCGAATGATGAATATAAAACACCATTAATTTTTCTAATATCTTCGAAACACGTCGGCCCTCTTACAACAGATAACAATATTCTGAGGTGATATATCTCGCCATATTCTGGCTTCACGTAGGGAAGCACCACTGCACTCCTTCTAGACCTACAACGACACCGCGGGTGCCACTCCTTGATGCTCTTATGCCAAACATACAAGAACGGGAAGTCAGTGTACAAGAGATGCCTCGATTCGGGGTGGTGTTTGTTGTAGTCCATCCAACGCTGGAACTGAGACGATTGAAAAGTATATTCAGGAACAGGGCTCAAAAATTCATCTGAGTAAATGATAGTCTGGTCTCTAGGTAGATGGAAAGGCAGGATAGTCATCTGAATATCATCACTGTATAAGACGTAAAATATAAGAAATATCGTGAGAGCTAAGAAAAAGAAAATAAGATAAGCTCACAAAGCAATAACAACCTCGTATTAAGACCAAATCCACAAGAAACCACTATAACAAACCAACAAATAACAATATAGAGCTATGATATCTAGCGTACAAAATTAATATATTCGATTCTGAAGAATGAGACCAATAACAATAAACAGAATATAACGAAATCTATAGCTTTCAATTTGAAGACTATATTGGATAACTAACACAATTAAATTTAACGATATGATACAGAACTGTCACAAGATCGGTGTTCATATGTGTAGGTTAGGACAGTATTAACAGATAAAATATACCAAATAAACTAAACATCTAAACAAATTATTAACTGTAATCAACATATGATGAGGATAAGCAAAAATTTCTAACCAGTAATACCTCTTATGCAAACTAAGCTCACGACCATCCGCAGCCATAACCCCAGAAAATATATGACCAATAACGGGATGATGAAACCTAACCAGCTACCCTCTTCTGTAGATTAACTGCGACACAAGATAAACATAAGACGGTAAATTCAGGATCAGAAATAAACAAATTTACCTCACACCGAACAAAAGCAAAATCATGAACTATGACTTAGACCTTATTAAACAAAAAGACGCGAGTGGTTGTCCAGATGATTAAGACATATGCGAGTATATATATATATATATATATATATATATATATATATATGGATATATTAAAATCCTAGGGTTTCTTGTTTAGAAATATGATCTCGAATGGTTGTTGGATTTTTAATATGGTCCATTGGACACCAAAATTTGAAAATCCCAATTTATTCATCATCGAAGAACCGACGTGGCAATTTTCAACACAAGAGAATAATATCGGAATAATATACAGACGAAGCTACAATATTAAACATGAGATTTTGCCATCCAGATCACAAGTTTCAACATATAAACAAACAATCGATCAACATGAGAGAAATAGAGGACATAAATTAAACACTTTAAGTATAAATAATAGGTTCATTATAGGAAAATCAAAAACATAACCAAAAAAATAACCATGTCGCTTAGAACATATTATTGGGAAACAACCATCAACATATAACAATAAAAAGCCTAAACCATTGAATCATCCTGGCTAACAATCAAAGATCGAATCTCATCAACTTCCGGAGACGACGGCTCCAATAGCAGCTGGGCACATTTATGACCAGTCGAAGCTGTCCAAACACCATTATTCTGGCTCACAGTCGCGAACCTAACAACACAAATAATGACATTGTGTTTGCATCTCCCCAAGGCCCCCAAAAAGTCTTCGGCGCGATGATGCCTTAGAACAACTGGCAGACGCAAACCACTGGATTTGCATACATCAAAAACAAAACCAAAAAATAATTAACCACACGTTTTAAAACACCGATAATATTGCTATATCAAAATATATAATACGTAATATGAGTGACGATTATACAGACCTCTCGTCCATTAGTTCCAAGTATATATCACCATATCTACTTGTTAGTAAAGTTCGGCTATCAACATAGGTTCCAACATTTACCACCTGACCGATTATATCTAGAAAGCAACGTAGCTTGGCTAAGTCAGGTATATAAAACAGAAAAGATAAAAACAAAGCAAATGATACTAACCGATACACAACCCGACACCTATTTCACCGTTAGTTATACTACGAAAACCAACAAATGTAAAGTAATATCCATCACCCCTGGGCGTAACCATGCAAAAGCCGTGTTCGTTGTACATTCAATTTTAAAAGCATGCGAAGTAGGTCGAAACTCTGTAGACACGTATGAGACCCCAAAATTAGCAAGCCTTATCCAGCTACCCTCTACGATTGCCGGCGTGGTATCAATATCTATGCCGTTCTCTAGAACTGCATGAATCTTATCACCCTATCAAGTAATATCATAAGAAGAGTTGTTACTACATGACAAATCTTGAACAAATATATACATAAACACCAAAAAACTACCTTTTCGTCTACCAATATCATATTCCACGTCCCAACAACTCCACAAGAATGAAAAAATACACGAAGGATCTTAGCTCGAATCTTCCATGCACAACTACTTTTGTCCAGCTCGGATACATCATAAAAACCATGAATAGGATTGCTCCTATCGAGGCTACAAGACATGATTGCGACGACGACACAAAAACCTACCCTCTAACCAAGTATATATAACCAACCCAAAACCTAATATCTAGGAAAATATACCAGACCAATCAGCACGAAATCAAAATTTACCATTTTAGTAAAATAGCAACTATCTAATTACGATAATCACATTAACGATGAATATTCTACCTAATAGATTAATACCGTATAATTCAAAGTTATCTACAGCTCATTATATTATTATTAACCAATATTATACAATTCAAAGATATCTATATTTCATTATATTACTAATATTTGCTATTATTTTCCATCACGAAGTCGCTATCTCTCTGTATGATTTTTAATCCATCACAAAGTCGCTATTTCTTTGTATTGTTTTTTTTACCAGAATAGAGGATCAATAATCTAATGATATGATTTAAAAGCAGACCAAAATTAATTTACTATCCAGAGTCATTATTTACCATTTTATGCAATTATGTGTTTTAGTAATCAGCAGTGTCTTACTTAGTGAGATTAATAATCAGTAATCAAGAAGATTTAAAAGTAACTAAGTTCACAAAAACCAAAACACACAATAAACTTAACTATTAACTAAATAAAATTAAGCTTAATTATTAAGAATCAGCAATCCACTAAAGACCAAAAGCTTCATAGTTCACGGACGACGAAGATATCTCTCTAATTTGATACGAACTTGACCTCTTTAAACTCCCGGACTTCGGAGTACGGAGGATTCAGCATGACTTGGGTACAATTATACGCCGAAGTTGCGATCCAACGACCTGATCATCAGAAACATGCAATTAGTCAATAGCACTAATACACAAATATCTACAGCAATTAGTAACACAATATTCACACGGCCTTATTTAACAAATATAGTTAATTATGAAACCAAAAAATGCACTACAATACACTACCTCTGCGAATCTCAATCTTTGCAAACCTAATGATGCAGATCACAATGCCGTCAGTAATACTCGACAAAGAAGACAGAAAGTCAAAAGCGTAATTCCCGAGCAGCTGGCATGGCATACAAACACCCCTATATTAACATAACATCCAATATCAAGTCATTATATTTATATTTTGCATCAAAAAAACCAACACCAGAACAATAGATAACTAAACAATAATAGTATAACCAAGCTACATGTACAATCCCACCTCGGATTCACAAGATCAAATCCCACAATTCTCTTATTTTTCGTCAAGAGAAGTTTATTACGGGAATCGAAGTTACCATGATTGTCAACTTGTCCTATCAAATCTGCGAAACATAAATAATGTCAAGATCCATAATATAAGCACCAAAGTCTTAACAAATTTTTGAGACTTTAAATCAGACATTCGCTAGAGACATACCAACGCAAACGGTAGGATCAATATCACCGTCATTGATGTTCTCAAACTGAACAAAAGAGAAGTAGCTCGAGACAATGTTTACACAGTTGACCACATACTGAGTCTTCTCTTTGAAACTAATAATAAAAGGATGAAGTACAAATCTAAACGTATCCAGAACGGGAATGAGATCAAAATTCCTGATAATCACCCAACCACCATCCAACAGAGAATCGGTAAAACGTTCGACATATTGATCTTTGATTATCACTCTAATTCTATCACCCTAAAGATAAATCAAACAATTAGGCCAGGAATGTGAGCAGAAAATAGAGCTGTAATAATGTCGAACTCTGCAGTGCAATAAACAAACTAAACTTACATTAACATCAACCAATATCATATGGAGCGCATCGTCGACACCAAAAATATGCCTAAACTTCCTCAATACTTTGACCCTGATCACCCACACAAAATTCAATGGATCTAATTCAGAGACACTGACCATATGAGAAGCATACGATCGATGGACAGCATAAGAGAGCAGGTGAGACATTCTACAACCAGAACTAATAAAAAGAACATTATTCATTAAATATAGGACTCTACACATATATATATATATAAGCACATATTGTACTAACCTAGATATTATCACTTTTTCTAGTCAAATATATTAATAGATAATGGCAATGTACCACTTTTTATGGATCTTATAGATAAACCATACAATGTAATATACGGCATCATAGAAATATAGTTCGACGATTAAAAACAATATAAAATATAACATTAAAATCAATAATAATATTGTCTCGTGGTTAAAATATGTTGAGCAACAACATCTGGTTAAAACACAAAAAGAGAACAAAACAAAGATAATTGCACATGTAACTGCGGTAGTCTAATCGATGATATACAGAAGGTTGCTTTCTTCGTCCTCACCACTCTGTTCACTCCCTCTAATCCTGGTTAAACATATACAAGCACGCCAATTACGACAACAATTGTTTATTATAATACATACAAAGTAATTTTTCAAAAAAACATATAACAATCTTACAGCATATCACGCAGTTCATGCGCCAACTGATGGTCTGGGTTGAACAGAACCCTCGAGATACCGTCATGACCGGACACGTGACATTCTTCAATAAACAGAACACGGTAAATAAGAAACCAAAGGTCATCAAATAATACATAAGCATACTCAAATAGTATGATTCCAGCGCCTTACCATTGCGTGTAACACAGTCACTCAGAATACAAACAACCAACTGTTCATCACGACAATACCAACTATCATTGAACTCAATCGCTAATTTCTCATGTGCAAAACACGTAATCGTTCGTTCACTAAGACTACATTAGTTTATACAATCCCAACTGCATAATATAAATATGATCAGTTACTAATCACTAAAAAAATGCTTACGTTTCATCGATCAGTGTAAACTCAATCCTCGATGTCAATTTTGACGTGAATGTCTCAAACGAATGATCCGCAACAACCTCAAGTACACCAACAGACTCGGCGGCACCAATAAAATCTGCCAATATTATTTAAACAGGAAACATATTCAAAACAGGATCGTTGATTCAAAAACACTACCGAGTGATCGATAGGACGACTCACCAACCGGACAATTCCGTTGAAAATTCCCAAGGTAGAATTTCTCATAACTATGAAAATCCAGAACCGGGTCATCTCCCGTATAGAAATCACCAGATGTGAAATCTCCAAATACCCTCGTGTTAGACCGAAACACAATTTTCCAGTGGTTCTTTGTCATCTGCATTGCTGAACTCGCCGAGCATACTTTGAAATTTTTGATCTTTTTCCATAGACCTCCCTCATGTAGCCTCTTTGAGAAATAAGGAATCAATTCCTCGTCTCCAACAATTGCGTGTATCTTTGAATTCTTGAACATATATACGCATTACCGAATTAAAATTAAAAACAAAAACTGTATTGAAACAATCGAAACCAAGCAAAACTTATAGCACAAAATTACCTGATCGTCGAGGAGAATAAAATGAAGGACACCGTCACCGCCGGGCACCAATTCAAGCCATCTTTTATAAACCCTCACCCTGATTCTCCAATCCTCTCTCGAAGGTCGCAACTCAGGAATTCTAGAGATAGCGACCATTCTGATACTCGATAAGCGAGATGAAATTTAACTATAAACCTAATTAAATTAATTATAAATTATGTGTATAGCAAAACTAATATACTGTTTCAAATGAACTCAATACAATATTAGTGAAATGAGAGAACATAAAAAGAATAAATCGATAACCCACAATGTAAATATTTTTAAATTATTCGCGACAGTCTACCTCGAACAAATGAAAAAAAGCCAAACGATTCAGAACGTTCACTATTCGCGACAGTTCGCGATATTTAAGACAGATTCGAATAATTAAAATGAGATAAATCAGAAAACGTCCACAAATAAAAAACGCTCCAATATAATTTGTTTAGACTTGTTCACATCGAGGCCCATATCAATAATGATAATGATTTCTTGGCTATCATTTTGATTTGTTCGATACAAATTTGCGTAGGCCCAAATCACAACTCATAAACTGCATCAACACTTTTCACAAAATTATATAACGGTGTATTTTGATAACCCGTCATTTTTAGAACCAGACATCTAAATTATATAAAGAGACGATAACCTGTCATTTTTTTGAACTGAACATCCAAATTATATAAAAAAAAAACGTTCAAACGTAAGTTCTTATGACTATAGATAAATCACAGATTTCTCATAAATAATAGTATAGATGTAATAATGGATATAGATTTATCATATTTGCTAGAACCAACAAAAACCAAGCCCAAACAAAAAGAAAAAAAATCAACCGTCAAAAATCTATAACCCAATAAAAACGATACGCGTCCAAAGCTCATCGCACACTTGATCATTTATCCAGAACACCCTGTATCCTCGCCGATAAACCTCTATTTGGCAAACTACGATAACAACAAATTCCGGATTAATAAATGACTAACAAAAATTTGATCGATACAGTATGATTATGAATAATTTCAAATCCCAACCTGCTCCTGAAATCCCCAGCTTCAACAATCAAAGGATCCAGTATGAAACGTGTAGGATACGTTATCGAAATGGTAACACGCCCTAAGACAGAAAAGAGCAACAGACATAAACCCATAAGAGACAACTACAAATTAAAAATACACGATATATACACATATCAATACCTGCATGAACATCGATGACACCCCACCTAACCACGCAAACAACTACATCAACTGAAGACCTGGGCCAATCAGCACAAAACCGATCTGCCACCGCACTAGACAGTTTGCACCTAAGAGAAACACCACTGGAAACAATCACAAATATTAGCTAAATACAAAATGGAACCATAACACAGTAACGAACAGATGAACAAACCTTACATCCCTGAGATCAAAAGTAATAGTCTCTAAGTCACTGCGACCAGAATATGTAGAACCCCTGTCACACACGAGCCCACCCCAACAATT
This sequence comes from Thlaspi arvense, assembly GCA_911865555.2. Lineage (NCBI taxonomy): Eukaryota > Viridiplantae > Streptophyta > Magnoliopsida > Brassicales > Brassicaceae > Thlaspi > Thlaspi arvense. The sequence goes on along the minus strand of OU466862.2, from coordinate 51,370,395 downwards.
ATACTCCCTAACATTCAAGACTTCGCCAATCAAATCTGCCCAAAAACATTTAAAAGTTTTGAAAAAACTAAATAAGATTTAAACATAGAATGGTGAACGAAGAATAAGAATACAAAAAGGTCATAAGTATAGCTAACCAACTAAGTAATCATCATTGTGGACTCGGTCGAGAATCATTTGAAAATTCAAAAAATCAAAGAAGTTACAGCGACAAGGATGAAAGAACTGACTGACACGAGTCGTATTCAAAAACAATAATCTACTGAGATGCTTAGTAGCACGGTAACGCCCGGTCTCTTTAACAACCATGCAATTTTCAATCGCAGCCCATCTACCCTCCAGGAAACAGGAAGAGAATCTGTCATAATTCATTGTTGAAACAGTCCCATGGATCTTGAAACCCCATCACACAAAATAAAAGTATATCGAAACTGCACACGTAAACAAAATTCCAAAACACAATATAGAACACAAAATTAACCTTCTCATCACAAAAAATGAGTTCCAACCTCCGGCCAGCCGGATGAGTAAAATGTGTCCAAACACGCAACGCGTTCACATGGAGAGGACCCTCATACAAACCAGGCGCTAGTAGTGAGACATACGAATAACACAAATGTCTATACAAACACGGCACATAATCACGATACGGTACACCAGCGGTACGATGGATTCCAATGTGGTTACGTCTACGACTCAGGGAATATTTCACAACCATTCCATTCTCGAACTTGACAGGTGTTACAGGCTGAACAACACCTACAACAGAAGCATTATTAGAAGCTTTGGGAGAAGAGACTCCGCGTTGTCCATCTTGCACACCATCACTAGTGGGACCACCAGATACAAAATCGTCATGAGTATCATCATCGGTTAAAATATCATCATCGTTATCAGTCAGCTCTTCTATAGAAGAAGAATCATCATCATCAAGGGTATTATCACTGGAATCATCACCATGAGACTCGTTATCAAGATCATCTGAATCCTCGTCGTCATCCTCACAACTGTATTCATCTCCACTACACCCATAATCACAATCCATATCATCAACATCGCCACCAGACAAACCATCATCGTGTTCATCCTCCATATCACTAATATCATCTCCAATCCCAAACTTACACACCGGGTTGGTACGAACAGGACGCAAGTGAGGTAGCAAACAATCGCAAGATCGACTACAACCACCTAGAAACATAATTCCAGAATAAAACACGTGTAAGCAAACACATAATATATGCATAAAAAAACAAAACAACAATAATATACCTCGATCACAATACATTAACGAAAATTTTTTTTAAATAACCATGCAAAAGAACGAAACTACCGAAAAACCAACACAAGTTTCCAGTTATAACTAACCAAACTAAATTATCACATATAGAGAAAATTACCACGACACAACGCAAGAGACGGAGCCATGATCAGAACCAATAATGATAGAAAGTTATAAAAGTATAAGCGAGTAGCGATATAATAATTTGTCAATTTATAGTAAAATCAATTAGGGTTTTCAAAACCAAGGTTTGAATAACCGGGTTCACAAATTTGATGCTCAATAATTACTATCTTAAAATGAATAAACACTATACTAAAATCGAAAAAGATATTAACAAAACTATAGATTCAAATATATTGGTAGTTATCAAGTGTATATATTACACAACTAACTAACCTTTCGAATCCATGACTAAACGGAATTCAAAACGATATACATATGAGAAACTTGACATATAAATCTCATTCCTTTTTTAACTACAAATATACAATTTCCCATTTATATTTATTTACACGAATAACCATTTCGAATATATCCATGTGAGATGATATATACTAATAACCATTCTGAATAACCCCATCATAAATCCACTATATTTGCGACACATTAGTAGATATATATATTGACGGATAGATACGAATATAATACACGAGAACACATCAACCATGTATATTTATATTATCAAATATATATCACACACATATTGACGTTGATTGGGACAAACAAACCTTCCATCAACCAAATATATATCTACATAAATTATACATTCGTAGATGCTGGATAATAAAAGGGATAAATTACATAAACTAAATCGTTATAAAAGATAACACCAGGAATATTCATCGTAAGATTAGGTGCCACAACGAACTCATTATCGATAATCAATATATTATTATATTTTAAAAACTACATAACACATGTATCGATATCAATATTGTCAAATAATACGATGCCAAATCTATAATATATATATATATATTATTTATATCCATATGCCCGAGTGGGCCATTGGTTTATACATTTTGTAATTTTTTACACTCTCGAGTCACGTAACTAATATATTTACTCTATATCTATATTGTTCAGCACGAAGAAGATATCGGTCTATACATACGCCCATGTCTTCTTTTACACCAGATTAATTATTATACATATTCTTTTGCAAGCTGGTTTTATTATAATGCCTAGATTTTTTAGATTTAAGACAGCGAGACAATAGCCAAAGGATATGGAATAACACGGAAGGTGACTCACGAAAAGCCAAATCCGAGTCTCATAGAATTATTGTAAATTCAAAATCAAGGATAAATGAGCCATCGAATATCAATTCAATTTATAAGTATCTATCATATTAAATCTGATAAAATTTAAACCAAAACAACATAATAACCCAAAACAGCAAAAACTTAGGTTTCGCTTTAAAAGCCACCAGACTTCGAATCAACATTTAACCTTGAATGCCGCCTTAATAACCTGTTATAATTTTAGATAAGTATCATCAATAATACAACGATCCGATAAAATTCAGATTTAAACGATAGACTTACGCAGATTTGAATTCGGTTACTTCTGCAATGGGGGGGTTCACCATGATCTTAGTAGGAGGAACCGAAGATATAACAACATTACCTATGTATAAGTAACCAGATTTTAAAACAGCACCTATGTATAAGTAACCAGATTTTAAAACAGCTTAGTTTTAAATGAAAGTTGTTAAATAACAGATATAACAAACCTTCGTAGATATCAATGATTCCCATCTCGCTACAAAAATCAATGTATCATCCGCACAATTAAGCGTATCAGTTTAGAATGCGAGAGCATCACTACCAAACATCTTGCATTTCATACACACGTTACTGCATTTATGTAACTAAATTTAATATATTAAATATAATACTTAAAAACTATAACAGACAATATTTTTCACATGATACCGTACCTTAGACTTATTAGTTTGAACGGTATCATTGCGCATCGACGCAAACCCCTATAATCACATCCTCTTGTTGAAATTTCTAATTTTCCAATACCGACAACCTCTCCAATCAAATCTAAATAACCACAATTTAAGCAGCGAGTACATTTAAAAAATAATATCTATACCAAAACTTACAACAGATACCATACATGATCAGCAAATCAACATACCAACCGTAGGACTCCCAAAAGGAACATTAAGGAGGAGCCGATCAAAGTCAACGAATTTGAAATAATTTCGTTCACACGGATATTCTTGCATATCAATATCAGTCGGGCTCACAATAAGTAAGTGAATACCACGACACGTAACACTAAATGGGTGATCCATATAAAGAACAACAAATCTTTTAATCGTAACTCAAACACCTTTGCGTAATTGAGTCGAGAAATGATCGTAATCAACAGTATAAACGGTACCAAAAATCTCCACATCCTGCACCATAACATTTAAATAATAATAAAATAACAGCAAGGAAAACAACACATCAGACACTAAAAATTGAACAACATAACACAAACCTCGCCATCACAGAAAATCAATTCCAATCTCACATCAGACAGGTTAAACGAATTAGTCCACATTCGTAGAATCTTCAATAAGACAGTTGCCTCGAAAAAACCAGGTTCTAAATGTGAGATATCAGACGAAGGTGGATTAGAGGGGCACGTTTTTTTCATAAGCTCCATGCCAAAAGGATAGAGAAAATTATATCTCTACTATAGAGAAATTAGGTTATAATGAATAGAAACAGCTAGTTATAATGTGTATATATAATAGAAAATATCAAAAAAATGTATGGTAGTGAATTACATGTAGATAGATACGATATTTAATAATTTGGTAATTCAAAATTACTAACATTAATAACATGTAGACTATCTTAAATAGAAAAGTAATATATTATATATAAAATAAATCCAATATACAAAATCTTATACACAAAAACGAACGAATGGGAAACCATCATTTGCCAATGCACGCGACTCTTCGCCATCTTTTCTTTTTAATCCACGCAACCTTTCGTTTTCCTTTCTCTTTTTACGCTTTATATTAGATTCTCATAAATTTTATATTACATCTCATTTTCTTCATTACAACCATTCGATATGGACGTTGTTCCTCCCATCACCATAGAGTTACTCATAGATGCTGAGGCGATACTTAATAGTGTCGATCGGGAGAATCTTCCCGTTCTATACCCTGGTACGGGTTTCTGGATCGACAAAATCACTGTTACGTAGTTCAAGTTCAATCACTTTCTATACGTCGCGATCGAAGAGATCCTTCGACACAACTGGGACCATGAATGGCCCACGTACCGATTGATTCCCGTTCGTTTTAAGAGACGATGGTTTTTCCTCCTCGCCGTAAGTACCGATCTTCATATAAATCACTTAAAAGAAAAACTTAATATGGTTATACAATCTTGTAAATTATGTTCTTTTCTTTGTTTTTAGCGTAAATACACATGGGATCACAGACATACTTCAACGGTCTGGACGCAATTTAATTTGTGTGCTAGAACGTTATTCCGAGATCAGATGCGTGCGTTGAAAAAGATATGGGCGCGCGGTGGCGATAAACCTGAGTGGATGAATAGGATAGTGTGGAATAATTTAGTCGACATGTTTGAGGAATTTGGCTCAGACGATGTCGGTTTCAGAACATGAATACAGCGTTAAAATTCCTTGTACTCTCGCTTTTTCTATAAACTTTTATGTAATGGTGCTTTATCTAAACATAATATACAGTGTGAATCAAATTAGTACGAATATAATCCATAAACAAATCACTAATATAATCAACATAAATTTAGAGAAGCATTCTGAATTACACATCACTAAATTACGAATCAGTGTAATAATCGGAAAGATAAATAAAACAACCAAAGAACCAAATAAACGTTTGAAAGTTTACGAAAATATCAATAATTTTACAACCCGTAAACAAAATGAAAGCATGTAATCTATCAAAAAGAACAAATCGAATCTTCACATCTCCTGAAAAACAAGTCATTGCTTTAAGGATTGGGATGCTTATTATCGATTTTGCTTCCTAAGTGTTTCTTCGATACCCTGTAAAATATTCCAAAACATTATTCACAAACACGACCATGCAAGGAAACCAGTATTGCCCAGAGAACTTACATGGATCTGAATCTAGCCACTTCAGTAAGGCGAAGGTTCACCATGATCATAGTGGGATATGTAGTGGATATAGTGACTTTTCCTAAACATGTATTCAATTGAAAACATTAATAAACAATCACGTTTCTAGCAACAAAGACAATAACACGAAAACAACTAAATCAGACAAACCTGCGTAGACATCAACTATAGCCCATCTTACAACAAGAACCACCACATCACTGCTACAGCTAGACCAGTCATCATAAAACTTCCGAGCACCACTCCCAAATATCTCGCATTTGATACATATGTTACTGCAGAAGAAAAGAACAGATATCATGTGAAATATCAATCAAAAATGTCAGGCAGAATGATATGTGAAACACAACAACGTACCTTAGATCTCTCAGTGCGAATACAAGCATCGCACATCCACCAGTGCCGTTTTTAGGTAATTTCAACTCTCCCACGCACACAACTTGCCCAATAAAATCTAGAAAAAACCAAACAGATACAATCAGTATTTAAGACAAAGCAACAACGACGCAATATTTTATAGCAAACGAACATCCAAACAATAACATACCAACCAAAGACCGGTTTGAGGGAGACCTATCGAGAATCTGCTCAAAGCTTACAAAATCAAAAAAAAAATCGATCATATGGATGTAATTGCGTATCAAAACTGTCGGACCTAGAATGAGCACCTCACCGCGATGGGATGTAATTCTAGAATCGCTATTTAAATCAATAACAACAAAATTTCTAACTGTAACCTAGACGCCGTCACACAGCACAGAAGAGAAACGGTCGTAATCAACAGAATAAACGGTACCACAGATCTTCACACCCTGTAACATAAAACAAAACCAAACACTCACGTACCCAACAACGAAAATAATAACACAGGATACAACAACAGATCATCCAAACAAACCTTATCATCATACAAAACCAAATTCAAACTTTTATCAGTCGAATGAAACGAAGTAGTCCAAACTCGTAACACCTTTACGAAAACTACTGACCCAACAAAACCAGGTCTCAATTGTGAGACACCAAAAGAACCTGGATCATGCAAGAACTCTTTCAGTGTGAACTGCATATCAAAGCCATAGCCAATATTAGCGAGTGCACGTGAAACAACAATGGAAAGTGTCACATATAAATAGGGAATCTCTTACCATCTCGACCTCGGGAGCGGGGCAACTACCACCAGATAACTCGGGAGTATCCCTTTCAGAACGCACATCCAACGAATTATAATCCATGTCACCAAAATCGTCTTCGCCGAGCCATACATCACGATGTGCATAACGTCTATCATCGATATTTACATAAATGAGCAACCGCATAAACGATTCAGTAAAAACATAGTCAGTACACATGCTCTCTACTATAACATAAACATATCATCCACAAGTATACCCCGGACATCTGAATACACAAAGGACACGTTATACGACCGCAAACTGTCATCAAAACTCGATGAACTCGCCTCAACAAAGGAAATTCAAAAAAAAAATCAGAAAGAAACTATGAAATATAAAATAACCAACACAAACCATATCATAACGTATTCATCAAGAAAATAAAATAAAAATACCATCTCCTTCACACGTACGCATCGACGACTGGGTAGAATGTTCAAGGGACACAACACCATAGAGAGAAAGAACCATGATTTGAAAATAGGTTATTATCAACGCTGATGCTTATTAGAAAGAATATATATATATATATATATACATCTTGTCAATCTAACCGAATAAGTAATAAATTAGGGTTTATATTTTTATGCTCGATAACTTAAGTCTAAAAACAGTTAATTTTGGATAATAAATAAACCATAAGAGGATAATAAAATAATAATAGAGTCAAATATATGGTCATTTGTTATGTGTATATTTTTGAATATACAAACAAACAGAAATCAACACGCTAGAATCATGGGAAAATACACATAAAAATCATAATTAAAATATTATAAATATTAAAATTTCCCATTTAATATGTAATATCTAACCATCTTGGATATTACCAAATATATTGGATAACAGTTCTGAATATACCCAATAACGTTAATATATACGAGTACCGGTTATTACTTCCACAAGTCACTAATAACCATATTTTGATCGATATATATGGATCACGTATTTCAAACTATATTAATCATAAAATATCCATTATTACTTTATTAATCATAGTTGACCATATATCAGTCGATGTATATAAATCGCATACTTGAAAACACATTAATCACCAATTAGGATACCGAAAATTCATATAAATTATAGATATCTATAACAATTAAGTCATTAATATAGATACCAACGCAAAAATACAAAATCATAAAACAGGATCATATATCCACCATAAATATTTCAACACGATTATTAATTCCTAAACAAAGTAGGCACCGCCGAACCATCGTACCAACGACTTGCCTCCCACAACGCCGCAGCATACTCTTCATCATCATCGACTAAACCCAAAACACGGCATGCATCCTTAAACATCGGATAAACGATACCAGCCACCGTCTTTATAGAGTCAAAAGATGTCGGACCCTTTACCCTAAGCAACAGAAGCCTCAAGTAGTAAATCTCTCCTAAAGTATCAGGACAATATGCCAAACGACCGGGTTTCCTACCACCACGGCATCTAGGCTTCCAACACTTACTATTCCGATCCCATACAAACTTCGTAAGGAACTCTGTGTAAGTCAATTCCATTGCATCAGGGTAAACCTTATTACACTCCATCCAAGCTGTAAACTTCATCGAATACGCGTTGATATTCACACCGGGAAGATGATACGGTAGAATATATGTTGCTACAACAGTCAAAAAAAAAATCAACAACTTTCACATAACGACACATACCTAAGTAAATATAAGATCACACACCACAAAACATACACACTTAAAAATATACACGCAAATCATTACAAAACGACCAACTAACCAGTATAACGCATCGTGAATAATATAACACCCTGCGAAAAGATTCATTTAAAGACGCAGTTAGATACGATAACGAAATAACAAAATTAATACTAACAAAGGAAATATCGTATATACCAACAGCATCCAACAAAATATATATATATATATATATATATATATATATATATATTATCCAAGGATGGCCAAACAAAGAGATTATGCGACATGCGAAACTTACCTTGATTACCAGAAAACCAAGTAACGGCGATCGGCAACCTATACAAAGAAAACACAAATACAAAAACCAAATACAGTTAGAATCATTTACACGACCCAAGCACAAGTATGAAAAAATCACAAACTATAATAATTTAGGTCGATAAAAGAACAATATATATATAGATACACAAACATGAAAAACAAAATCTGAGAAAACACAATAACTACATCAAACTTACCTTGATAACCAGTAAACCAAGCAACAGCGACAATAACCTTTAAAAAAAAACACAAACACGAAAACAACACGAGTTAGAATCATTGAGAAAACGATATACATATAGATATGCAAACATAAAAGAGCAAGATATTCAAAAACACAGTAACTTCACCAAACTTACCTTGATAACCAGAAGACCAAGCAGCGGCGACCAGTAGCCTATACAAAGAAAACAACACGAGTTAGAATCATTTAAACGAACAAAACACGAGTATGAGAACATCACGAGCTATAATCAACTAAGACGCCAGGAAAGCGATATATATACATTTATACAAACACAAACATAGAAGAGTAATATACACGAAAATAATAAAAACTAACCCTAAGAAAGACAAAAGCCTAAAAATGCGATGGTTTGAAGTTTAGGTTACAAAAAAAACAAGAGTATTTATACATACTCGACAACCCAGGGTTACCCAAAAATATTCATGACGAATATATTCGAAAAGGGAAAAACATCCTTATCCATATAATTCATAAATGAAACCATCCTTACCCAAATAATCCATATATTCGATTATAATATTCTTAAGCGAATATTCGATAAAGATATTCATAGACGAATGCATTTAAAAAAGGTAAAACCGTCCTTATCCAAATAATTCATAAATAAAACCATCCATACCCAAATAATTCATATATTCGACTGCCATATAATTCGGTGAATCGAAATAAAGTATCATCCTTATCCAACTAACCAATCAAAATCATCATTATCCAGCCAAACAATTTTATAAACCGTGTACAACACTAAACCGATAATCAAATCACGGTTTTCATTAAGGATATAATTGGAAAAATCGATGCCTAAAGTATGCTGAGAACGAACGTGAGCTTGACACGCCGGAAATCTACTTCTCAAATAATAGTATAAATCTACTAAATATTTTTTTATGAGTTTTATTCTAGTAATAAACAGATAAATTAGTGTTAACTGAAATAATTTCTCATTAACTTATAGAGACTACTGTATTTCATTTCATGAACCAAAATTGTTTTTGACAAATTCAAAGATCTAATAACAAATACAAGTCAGTTTCAATATTTTCTTTGTTTTCTTGCTATATTTATTCATAAGAATACAGAAATTTACTTGTGGTCAACAACAACAAAAAATAATACAGAAATTTAGTCGGGGGTTGAGCTAATAAGGATAAGAAATCTAAAAGAATACATAAATATTATGTTTCCTTAAATCATTTGTTCCGTTACACACTTATATTTATATATACAGTCATGCCTTACGAAATTAAACATCACAACATATCTTTGACAAAAGAAATACTATGATGTCATCATCGCATTTTGCTATCTTTTGCATCATCCTTGGTTCATTCTTGAGCCTCCATGAATGTATGTTGTATATGCATATAGTTAACCATCACCATATCTATCACTACTTTTAAAATTGTTATATTTTGTTTTTGTAAGTAGAAACATGGAGGAGAATCGTGACGCAAACAAAATAGTTTTATTTCCTCCATCACCGTGCGAACACGCGCGTTGCAGCGGTAGCATTTTTCGGAGTTGTCACTGCTGTAGGGGAAAGATAAAGTTTTGTTCGAAGAAGCAATCAGAATGTGAGGCGCACTGCCCAAAATTTAACCCGCCACTTTCCCCATAGATCTGAACTTTGTTTTGGCCACAATATATCTGCTTCAGTCGTATTGTGTCGCCGTCTATTTTGCTTTCTTTAATCATAATAAAAATAGGAAAATTTGTGTAAATAGGTCAAAAACTAACTTATTGTCCTACTAAATCTTTTTTAATTTTTGTCAAATTTTGACTTAATTATCCTTATATAAAATTTTAAAAATGCCAATAAATTATTTTAAAATCTAAAAAATTCAATGTATGTTATGAAAAATACATAAAAACAAAGAATTATCCATTTATAAAAAAAATTGTTTGGAAAAACTATTTTTCTTCATATCTACCGAAATCTAGAATTCATATTCTACCATCTACGATTTGGTAGAATACGTATTCTGCTGTTTATTTTATCATCTACCAATGGTTGAATACATATTCTACCATTTTTTATGTCGTCTACTAAACGGTATAAGTTGTCTTCTACGGTAGAATGTGTTTTCTACCGTTTATTTATTTTTCTACCAGATTTAGAATACATATTCTACTATTTTGTCTTTCTTCTGCGAAATGTAGAATATGTGTTCTACCAATCAGCTACAGAAATCTGGAAAATCTTATGGAAAAATCTTGTCCGATGTATTAAAAATTCGTTTTTTTAGACTGATCTGTTTGCATTCACAACCGATCGGTCCATGCACAATGATCAATGATCAATCGGTTCCATCTAAGACTGATCGGTCTTAACTTAAAATTGCCGTCGATTTGTTATCAGAATTCTCCTGACACCATCATAACGTGATAAATTCGAAGATGATTCAGATGAGGCAATCACATAGTAAGCTGGTAATCCAAAAGAGAATGAAGGAAGAGAGACCTGTAAATTTTTGTAAACATAAATCTCATAACCTTTGTCAAAGACGAAACAGAGAGGAAGAGAAAAAAAAAAAATCATTTGTCACTACACAACCCAATGCTTCTAAAGTTATATATAATCTCATATTGCTTCTTTGACTTTTTGTAGTCTCTGTAAACGCCAGACCAAGTAAAATTGTTGGTTGTTGGCAGGAGCAAGCAAAACTGGAAGAACTCAGAGGCTACACAGGGAAACCGATCTACTCGGTTTGGTGTGGATCAGAGACTGAGCAACGAGCTGTGTTTGTGGACGAGGTCAAGTGCGTTGGTTGCTTGAAGTGTGCCTTGTTTGCAGAGAGAACATGTGCTATCACAAAGCGCTCACAGGAGATCCAGAATTATCGCTCAATGGGCTGATCCTGAATCCAAAATCAAAGAAGCCATCAAAGCTTGCCCAGTAGACTGCATCTCGTAAGCACATGACGATGGTAGTATGTAGTAATGGTTTCGACTTTTCGATCTCTGTACGCATGCAAGTAATGACTGATTCTTTATGAGATGTTGCCAGAATGGTGGAGAGATCTGAGCTTGCGCCATTGGAGTTCCTTATGTCAAAGCAACCTCGAGGCAGCGTGAGGATCGGCGTTGGAAACACGGTTGGTGAGCGTGTCTCCAATGTATTTGTTGATGCCAAGAAGTTTCAGGAAAGATACGAAGCCATGAGCAGAACCACAAGGGAGAGCTCCCAAGTGAGTTTTTCTCCATTGTCCTAAGCCACATTAAAAAGCCAAAGTTATAGACTTTACCTGTCAGATATTTGAAGTAGTTCTGTATGGGATGTTTTGCGCAGGAGACGGACTTGCAGAGAGATGTGAGAATAAGTGCAGTAGAGGCAATTAGGTCTATATCCAATTGGCTATACTGGAGATCATCACCCTAATCAAAACCATTGAGTCCAGACTCGAACATGAGTATAACATTTACCAAACGGAGGAAAACGGTTGATCCAGATATCAGAAAGCTTCAAGATGCGGTGGCGGCAATGAAACAAGCAGAACAGAGCGGGAAAGCCAAAGAGAAAAGACCAGCTTCCATGGTTGGAGAAGATTATTGGATTCCATCAAACCAAGCTCTTCCCTCACCCGTAAACAATAGCAGTTCCAAGGCTACCTCGAATCCGCTGCAGGAAGAGATATTCGATGAGACGGATCATCATTTTGAAGACACGTGACAGTAACAGATTGAATACATGGTGGCAGAGTTTAGAAGATTAAATATGTTCGTACAAGTTTTTGTTGTGAAAGGTAAAAACTCAGGTTACATGTAATAACACTGCTTGTTAAATAGAAATTGTTCGGACTATAGGAACAAAGGTTTTCCTAGCATGAACTGTTAATATATGTATCGTACAGCATAGTCGTAAAGCAGAGAATCTCCGCATCTAAGGACTAAAAGAAACATTATGTCATGAGAATATAACATTCTGTCATGAGAATATAATTTTTCTCTTCGCCAGTTTTCTCTTCTTTTTCTTTTTTACTATTGTACTACTGTAATAGGTAGAAATACAAACCTGCATTTTAGTACTGTTTTTTTTTGTGTGGGACGAACGAAACTTAAAAAAAAAAAAATTCCATCTACGAAATCTCCATTACAAGAGAATTCTACTAAGAGAAGAGAATATAGAAGAGAGAAGTTCCGGATAAAGAAATTCCTAATCGGGACAGCAGTAGTAGCATTATTCCTGTTTCAGTTCCATGCCAGCTACAGAGCCTCTGAGCTCAAAGACCATATCGGTGGCTCGCTGGCTCTATCTATTGTCAACAGCCCATGGCAGCAGATTTTGTTAGCCGGTGTTACCTGGTACTTCATCGGTGCGATGCTGCTACAGCTTGTGGAAGCTATCCAATCCAAGCAAGAAGATGAAGGAGCTTAGGCTTCGTAGATATAGATTATATATGTACAGCAAATCCTCTTTAGAGCAGGTACTTGTCTACCTGCAAGTTAAACATATGTAACATTGAATATAATACTATACAACATACAAGTGCTTATTGAAATGATACCTGAAGAAGCATAAACATATATGCTCGAAAACCATTGTGAGAGAACGCGGCAGATGCAATGTCGATAACATTGCTCGTCAAGTGTTCAAGCAGAGTTTGATTTGAATCACTAAACCATCAAATTAGTAGAAACTGAGTCAATCGGTCTTTGAAAAATTTGGCAATGATTTTGACGCCACTTTTGGAACCGACCGGTCTCAAATAGGAACCGATCGGTTTCAAAAGTAGCGTCAAAATCCTGGCAAAGAAATCTTGTTAGACCGATCAGTGTCATATATAAACCGATCGGTTCGAGTTTTGCTCTTCTAATTATATATGTAAAAACGAAAAATAATAAAAATCTCTTATCTTTCAAACCCATTCTCTCGACCTCTTCTCTTTTTCTAAAGTTTTTTCTTTCTTCTCTCTGCGTCTATGTAAAATGTGGTGTATGGAAATCGGATGTGAACCAGGAGTGGAGATTCATCATTGATCAAGAAAATAAAGGAGGTATATTACTTGATTTGGAATCTATTACTAGTCTTGACGAGTTGAAGACGATAGTTTTAGAGGACTACAAGATTGAACAAAGCAGTAGTTATGTCGAGTTCAGCTATCTACCTAGCGATTTTATCAGTACCTTAGGATCTCCCCCAGTTGTTATCATCAATGATCGGTAAGTGAGAAATTTTGTTGGATATGCAAAGAAGTATTTGTCGGTACAGTTGTGTGTGACATTTACAGCTACAATTGACAATGGAAAAAGTAGAGTCAATATTGATTTGAATAAGGAACCATCTTATTCAAGTGTTGGAGAAGATGACGTTAAGTTGCCTGATGAATCAGAAGAATTTGTGAATGTGACTAAGGTGAATGATGTTTATGTTGATGGTGATGATGAAGTAATGTCTGAAAACAAAGAAGACAATAAAAAGGAAGATCAGTTTTGGTCAATGGATTGTGTGAAGAAGGGACAACATTTCGGAAGCAAAAATGTTATGAAGGTAACTCTGAAGATTTGTGCAATGAAGTATAACTTTGACTACAGGGTTGTACAATCTATTACAAGATGGTGGAGTATACGCTGCACGGATAACTTATGCAATTGGGCTGTTCGCGCGGAGTCTTTAATTGGATCTTCCTATTTTAAAATCAAAAAGTATGTGGCTAAACAAATCCGGTAGGACAGCTTCAGCAAAAACAATTGACAATCTGATTATGCACAAGTATGAGGGCGCCAAAGAAGGGCCTAAACCGAATGATATTATAAAGATTATGCGTGTGGACCATGGTTGTGAGATCTCTTATAACCAAGCGTGGGAGTCCCGTGAGTATGCAGTTAACGCTGTTAGAGGTATTCCGGAGAAAAGCTATGGGAGAATACCAAAATACTTGTACATGCTAAAAGAAGCTAATTCGGGTACGCATACTGATTACAAAACTGATTACGATGGTAGATTCAGATATCTTTTTGTTTTTTTTGGTCAGTCTATAAGAGGGTTCTACAAAGCTATTCGGAAGGTCATTGTTGTTGATGGTACGTATTTGAAGAGTAAATACAAAGGAACTCTACTTGTCGCTACATCTTTAGATGGTAACTCTAATTTGTATCCAATTGCATTTGGGGTTGTTGATTCAGAGAATGACAAGTCATGAGAGTGGTTTTTAATGCAACTAAAGGTTGTCATTGCAGATGAGGATAGTTTGGCTTTTGTTTCAGATAGAAATTCCTCAATCGAAAAATCACTCGTGAAAGTGTACCCTCGTTCTAGACATGGAATTTGCATTCACCATTTGCTGAATAATGTGGTAGCATATTTCAAGGGAAAGGGTTTGAATGGCCTCGTTGCAAAGGCTTTAAGAGCATACAGGATTGCTGATTTTGAGAGATACTTCAAATATATCTGCAATATTAGTCCGGGCATTGGAAAATATCTACAAGATGCTGATGTGAAAAAATGGGCTCGTTGTCTATTTCCCGGTTTCAGGTATGATGTTAGGACCAATAACCCTGCTGAATCGATAAATGCTGCATTGGTGAAACCAAGAGAATATCCAGTCATTACTTTGTTGGATAGCATCAGAGAGATGTTAACCAGGTGGTTTTATGAGCGTAGAATTTTAAGCTCAAAACAGAAGCATCCTTTAACCATTGAAGTGGAAAAAGATGGCAAGAAAGATTGAGAAGGGTAAAACATGTATTGTTTTCCCGGTTGACCATAACAGATTTCAAGTTAAAGGTGACAAATTTGACTGCATAGTTGATTTGGGCAGTAGAACTTGTTCTTGTGGAAAGTATGATTTGTTGAAGATTCCTTGCAGACACGCCATCAGTGCAGATTTTTCAGTAGGCAAAGAAGTTTACCCACTCACAGATGAAAGGTATACTACAACTGCATGGAGATCGATTTATGAAGAAAGCATTAATCCAATAGGTGTTCCTGAAGATGCATGGCGTGTTCCAAAGGATGTTGAACTTGCTAAAGTTCTACCACATAAAACACGAAGAACTGCAAGTAGACGAAGGAAACGGAGACATGAAACAGTTGAAGACAAGATACGATCGTCACAAGGATCACAAAGGTCCAACAAGCATAAGTGCAGTCGGTGTGGTATCGAATGCCACAAAAGAGGAACTTATGAAATAGCAATATAACAAGTTGCACTTTCTCTATCTTCTTATGTTATTTCATTTTGTTTTGAATTTGGTTATGAATTACATTGTCAGAATACAGTTTTTATTCATTTGATTTCAATCTTTAATGATTATTCAATTCTCCTAAACAAGTATACTCTATATTTGTGAGCTCTTGACTTGTGCGATTTTAGTTTCCAAAGTTTTAATGGAAAAAATCTCTCAAAACATCTTTTTTGGTTTCTGAAAATAGCAGATTTTGATGATTTTTTGCTAACTTGTGAAGCGATTTGTGGATGGAGTTTAACTGCTATATGACTTTAACAATCTATATGAAATAACTATGCTGAAAATAAAAGTTAAAATTTGAATTAGGCTAATACCCTTAATGAATACAAAGCTTTGCATGTCTATTTTAAGTTTTTTGGAATCTAATAAAATTAAAAAATGGAATTTATTTTATTATTTAGTTATTGTATCGAATAATATATATTCTGAAATAAATTAATATAAAAGCATAATTTCCATAATGATAAATCTGTATCTATGTTTATCGATTTATAAAAAAATGAAAAATCAATATATCAAAAAAGTATTCGGCCTGAACCCTATAAATATTTTTATATAAATAGTGTAATCTCTCAGCAACAACTTTTTTTGTCTTTATCATTGTCTAGGTTTAGCTTAGTTCATGTAGATTTTTGTTTATATTTAATTTAGTTTGTGCAGATGATGGTTTATTTATTGTAATTGTTGTTATC
Source organism: Thlaspi arvense (assembly GCA_911865555.2). Taxonomy (NCBI): domain Eukaryota; kingdom Viridiplantae; phylum Streptophyta; class Magnoliopsida; order Brassicales; family Brassicaceae; genus Thlaspi; species Thlaspi arvense. The sequence goes on along the minus strand of OU466862.2, from coordinate 51,353,658 downwards.
GTTATATTGATATGAGGCTGATCTGCTGTTTTTTTTTTCTTTTTATTTCTTATAAGGTATATGGAGAAGGATAATCAAACAATTTGTAGCCATGTGAGAGAGAACAAAGGTATGTTTCTATTGATTATCATGTTTCTCCTTCATATTGAGTTTTCAGTTTTCTTTTTTAACACTTTGTTTTATTGATCGTTGTTTCGAATGATTGAAATATAAAAAAGATCTTATAAATAAAATACGGAGAAAAACCAATAATCTTTCCCAACAAATTAATAAAGAGATTTAATTGATGATATATTGACGATACTAAAAAAATCTTGTTATGAAGTTTGAAAATGTCAATAAAAAACGTTCCCGTACCCACAATAGTATACGGACTTCTTATACTTATGATGACAACATGACAATAATTCTCACAATGTAGATAGATCTCTTCTTTGATCAAACTTGAACTTTCCAATCAGATCAGTAAAGCAGAGGTGAGGAGTGGATGATCTAAACCAGGTAGCATCGAATATCCAAAGAGAAAAGTGATAGACCAAACTGAAGAGAGAAACAAACATGTTTCCAATAAAACAAACAAATAAAAGCCCGACAATCACAAAACAGAAAAGCCGATATAAACCAGATCTAAAAGATAGATCCAGACCAAAAAGTAAACAAAAAATCAAAGGCATTTAGAGCAAGTTAAACCGAAAATCAAAATATTTTTGACATATTTTATTAGTTATTATTAACGTCAACTTCATTTCTTCTCTTTACAAATTTACAATAGTTTTTAGACTATTTTTAGCCAAAATTTTGTATGTAACAGGTTTTAAAAAAAATATATATTTTGACCCATTTTAAAATTTTATTTTAAACTTATTAGTAATATTTAGAACCAGTGTTTTATTTTGAATCCCAAACCAAAAGTTTGTGTCTAACATTTTAGCACATTCGAGTTGTGATTTTTTTTTATTAATCCAATATCAACAACACATGTAAATATAATCTTTTTTTTTGTCTCAAATTGGATACTTTCAAATTCTAAATTTCGCAATTGAGATCTTTTTCCGATCTTTAGCTTCGATCCTTTGCTTTAAAAATCGGTAATTCTGATTTGATTAAAAAAACTTCTATAGTTACTGGTGTCTTATTGTTAATATTTGAGAAGAAGAAAACACGAAAGCCGTTTAGGATCATCAATATACAAATAAAGATAATAATACATAAAACTAATGTATGTGTTTCTGAATATTGTATGAAGAGTATTTCTATTAAGACATATGTGAACATCCGTGATTTTTGTTTTAGTTTTTAATCAATATTTATATAAATTCTCTTAAAGAATAACTGAAGCAATATGTTAAAAAAAAAAACTCAAGCAGATTTATATTTGTAAATTATGTGGTTTTGCAATTAATTGTTTTCTATATTCAGTTGGTATAACATCAGAAAATTATATATAACCAATATTGAAATTTCGTGGGAAATAAAACCATTATTCTTGCTTCAACATCAATTCATCTTAGGTAATCTAGTTTTTTTCACAAAAATCAAAGTTTAAGGTGTGTAGTTAGATTTTTAATAAAAAATATATGCAAACTAATATACATTGACTAACAATAAAAACACATTAATATTTTTTTAATTCTAATATTTTTCTAAAACATTTCAGTTGCTTCCACACTCATGTAGGATCTACTTTAAGGATCGATAGTTATATCACAAAAAAAATTGTCTTGCCATGACATAAGAAAACAGAAACAAAACACAAGCATTTTTTGTATTCATAGGGAAAACAAAATATAAGAGAGGCTCTCATTACCAAATCTGCATAAAATCATATAGATCATTGTTAACTCTGTTTTTTTATGAAATATATCAACATGCTGGTCACCTAAAAAGATACTGATTTTGCAGGATTTTACTCTACCAAGAATTGTTATATGAATATAAGATATTGTGAGAATATATATTTTTGATTGAAATAGAAAGAAAATAAAATCAATTTAAGAAAAAAAAACATTTATAATTGCATATTCTAACAAAATATTATATTTTTTTCTAAAATCATATGATTCCTAAAATTTTGTTTGTACAGAATATTATATATATTTTGTATCTATGAAATCTTGTAACATATTTTCTAAAATAATTTTTTTATGAATATTTTTTTCTGGATCTTCTTTTTATAAAATTAATACTCAAAATCAGTAAATCAGTACAATCCATTAATAAATTAATAAGCCCATTACAATGAAACTCAATATAAATCCACTGTTCGAGAGCAAATTTCGGAATGCCATGTGGGGTTGTGTGATTTGTCTGGGGAGTGGAGCCGTGCCTCCGAGTTTCGTTCTCTGGGGGAAAAGGCGACGAGATGTTCCGGGGCGGAAGCCTGTTTGGATCATGTTGGCAGGGTAGTCGATATATCCGGCCCTGCAAACACTACGCAAGAGGTCAATCGGGCCTCCAGGAAGATCGAAAGAGGGTTTCCCTACCGAAGGTTCTCCGACGCCCAAATCAATGAACGCTCTACCGGAAACAAATACTCATGAGGGTGTTTCTACTGGTTTGGGTGAGAAGTCTCGTCCGGAGATCGAGACATCTATCTGTTTTCGAGTGTTTCGAGGGGGTTCTATACAGAAAGAGGGAGATTCAGCAAGTATAAAGGCAGGGTTCCGGGTCAAGAACAACTTGGCCTGGTAGGCATTCTCTTCGAGGGAACAGAGGGTTCTCCCTCGATCATGCTATTCGGTGGTGCAAGTGGGTTCAATTTGGTCGGGCATCTCCTCCTTGAGATGGGTTTCGGATTTGCCGACCTGATCCTCTTCTAGTGTGGTGATCTCTCTCCTTTTATACTAGCTTTCTCCTTGTCATGTCCTCTCCATTTGGCGCGCCAGAGGAGCAGGTGGGCCAATGATTCATGTGTGTTCAGGGAAGCGTGTTAACTACCCGGGAACAGTATGCGGGAGTGGTTCAGCCGAGCTAGGAAGGCGTGTGTCAGTGTCTAGGGCAGGTTAGCGTCCACGTCACGCTTGGAGGTCGGTAAAACCGATCCCAACACCCACATTATTTTGTGTATTTGTAATTAGACAATATTACCCTCAAAGAATTAATGCAATTGTCTAGCAAATATATAATATCACATTTAGTAAATATCATGGTAAGTTTTGAACATTTCAAATTATTGCTTCTCTTTTAATAATATAGATTTCGATACCGTATGAATAAAAATCCAATCCAATTTAAGTTCCATAATGGATTAAATTCTGTGTTCGAAATGTTTCCATAATGGATTGAATTCCTTAAATTTATTTAGTTCATCAAGCAAATACAAAAATATATAATAAATAATAATATCAGAGAAATAAATAAATATAGGCATGATTTAGTAGAAAAAAATGACTGATAAAATTATATTACGACATGTACACAAATTAAACAATAAGAATTGTTTTTTAAGTTTGATTTGTTTTCATAACTATACCATTTACACCCAGATTTTAGTATATCATCATTTTGGTGGGGGTTATCGGTTCTATGATGTTAATTGATTTAGAAAAATCAACCAAATTCAGTGTTATTGGTTCTATGATTTTAAAATTCATATTCAAATGCAGTGTTATTGGTTCTATGATTTAAAATCTATATTCAAATTCTGTGTTATTGGTTCATAATTTTAAAAAATCATGGATTTGATTTTAAAGAGGAGTTTAGTGCATTTGGAAGGATTTCCATGTTAAAAATACAAAGACTCAAATTCAAGCTTAAATCTTTGATTTTGTAAAATCAACATGTTAGATTTTAAAAATCAATAAATTTTAGAAAGATTATATGGATTCTCAAATCAACAAAATACATAAACCAATAATACCCTCTTGATTTATGGAAAGAAACAAGAACAAAGAAAGAAGAAATATGAAAAAATAAGAAAGACAAAGAATGAAAAAAAAAAAAGAAGAAGAAAAGAAAAAGAAGACAACAACTAATGAAAAACAAAAGAAAAAAAAGTAAAATAAGAAGAATATATTGAAGAAAATAGAAGATAGAAAAATAATTCAGATATAGAAAATGAATAAATAAGAAAAAAAAATTAAAAAAAAGAAGAAAAAGAATTTAAAATATACAAGGAAAATGTCTACGAACAAAATATAAAAAGAAGAAGCATAAGAATAAATAAGAAAAAGAAAAAAAAGAAGAATTCAAATATTCGAAGAAAAAGAATTATGAACAAAATATAAAAAAAAAACAATAAGAAAACGGGTAAAAAGAAAATGTTGAAAAAAATGATGAAGATTTTTGAAAAAGAAAAATATGGAAAAAGAATAAAATGGATGAATAAAACTGTAATTATTTTAAAGTATTCATGCCATGCAAGACATGAAAGGGCAACCTATAATTTATCATCTTACATATGTATGTTTATTTAACATATTAAATAAAAATAAAAGATTACTTATTATATTAAAACGATTACTTCGTATTTTGGTGCATTGGCTTTTGAGGTTAGTGAGTTTGTGACATTTGACTTTGTGCTAGCCGACATCAAGGAAAAATCTTAGTAGAGTGAGCTAGCGTTTATAGGCTTTGCTAGCTAGTGTAATCCCGTCTTAGCGCTGGATCCAGGTTTGTTAGCTGAGCGTCAAATTTAGATACTGAGGACGGTCTTCGTTCGGGCCTCAGCTTGCTCCTTTGAGTAAAGGTTCTCTTTTCAGGCTGCCGGATGAAATAGCTTATGTTTTACGCAGTGAATGTTATCCTAATGGTTCTTCGAGTTCTCTCTTCTGGACCGAATCACGAATTCTGCTTCTATTCAGGTTTTCAAGTTCCTTATCCCTACTTATTAACACTAATTGCTTCATAGCTATGGTTTCGATAAAGTACTGATTGAATTTGCTTTTATATTTTTTATTCTTTTTTGCCATGGAACTAAACATTAGGTGAGTCAGTTTGTTAACCCATTTTGTAACACCTAAACATTTCATGAATATTTACAATTTAGCAACATAAAAAAAAACATCGTGAAAATACGTTTCTTCTTCCTTCTTTTTACATGTGTGGTTATGTATTTGTAAATGTATATTTGGATTTGCTCGTTATTGATGTATTTTGGATGTATTATACAATTTCAAATTAAATAAATGAATTAGAGGTAAAAAAGAAAAAGATAAATGCTAATTAGACATGTCATTCAAAGATATTGTAATATAAATCTGTGCATATTTGCCGTTAAGAGCTTAAACTAGTCGGACGACTCACATGAACAAAGAGTAAGACCATAAAGTGAAACTATACAGATACCTGTCTTTGACTCTTTGTGGTCCAAAGGACGAAGCCTACAACTGCTTTTACTGTAACGAAGCCCTTAGATCAATGAGCGGCTAGATAACACAAGGCTTCCCGAACTGATTCTGTGCCTTAGCTTCCACGTTTCCTTTAGAACATCCGCACTGTTAGGTCGCTTCAGATACTCACCCACATCTATCTTTAGCCTTCTTATTGGATTCACAGGCTTTGTGGCTGAGTCATATGGGCTCCAACTTCCTCTGCTACTTGTCGGACCAACGCTTGTCCCTTGCCCACACGATGCGTCCTATCAATACAACATTCATGTCAGAAGATTCTATGTCATATATCTAAATCAGGCCTGGGGGTTAGGCTAGTTTGGGTTTTTCGGTACGAGTACTTCAGTTAGTCTGGTAGTTCAGTAAAAAAAAAAAACTACCAAAAATAATTTATCGACTGAAGTTTTTGGTTTTTATGAAACTTCGGCTCGGGTTATAGTTTACCCGTAAGCAGTTTTGTTTAGCGCAAAAAGAGTTATTACCTGACTTGGATCAGATTCCCAGATGTTAGGTTTTGCATTTGGCGTGTGTGGCGACTTGTTAAGGCATGCCATTGCAGCAGAAGACTCGTCTGGAGTCTCCCATTGCAGCCAAGGAAGCATAACACCATCCATTTCAACAGGAACACTCTTCGGAACAGTGGCGCTTTGAGAGCTTTGCGATTTTATCAACCCGAAACTCGAACTGCTCTCGCTCTCGTCCTCGAACGATGAAAAGTCTGTGTCTTCTATGTTTGAAATGAATTCGTCGATGTATTTCTCTGCTTCATCTGTCAAACCCATGGACAACCTCCTGTCCTTACTCCTCTGTAGAAATAGGGAAAGATTTTAATATTTCAATGAAAAGAGGAAACATATGCTTGTTCTGAGAGTTTTGTAATACTCACCTTTCGCATCCTCAACGGCTTTTCGTCAGCTTCGGAGCTATTTTCAGTGAGTAATTCTTTCAAGTTCATAGAGAGCTCTCTACCACGTTGCTCCTCTAACATAATCTCAGCTAGCAAATCTCTCTTGCGTTCCTCAGACTGTTAATTCAAGGGGGAAAAGAGGCTTTGTATATTTGATCGTTGATTCCTCAATGAAAGAAACTACAGGCACAAAGAAGTTGTGTACCTCTTGCAATTTTGTTGCATAACTTTTCGTAAATGTGGAGACAGCATGGTGATCATCATGAGATTTCCGCTGTGAACCGTAATCAGAGTTCCCCAAAGATTCTCTTTTCTTTGGAGTTGCCTGTATTATTAACATTGTTCATTAAGATAGTAGACACATGTTTCAAAGGGAAATAGGCAATCACATCAAGCAAAATTCGTAAGATATTTGTTCAATTTCTGTTATCATCTGAAATAAATCATTATAAATTATTATTCACTCAGATTTCCAGAAAGATCTTCTTTTTACAGGTCCGGGTTGGTTTCAAACAGAGAGTGAACACTCATATATAAGTTTATTATGGCTGATTGAGTAACCGCAAACCTTATTTTGGGCATATACTGTTCGAATTATCCTCTCAGTTTCATGCTTGCTCGATCTGGACTCCTTTCCTTCATCATCTGTAACTGCAGAAGATTGACTCTGAAACATCCCAATCAATTTCTCCACATCAGTAACGAAAAATATAAAAAACAATTCAGCATATGGAGTTAAACCAGATATATATATATCATTTGCAAATTATTTAACCAAGCCTCTAAGAAGAAACATACATGACAAAACGTTTTCTAACAGAACTAGGATATTTAAATCTCAAAGTTTAGAAAACAAAGAATATCTAGACTTACAGAGTAGCCATCATGATATTTGATTGGATTTTGGCTTAAAGACCTCCTAAGACCTTGTCTATGATCTGAAGCAGCAGCTTTATGATACCCATTACTTTGACTCTTTCCACCCATGAAACTCTTCACATCCCTTGAATTGTTTGAATACTGAACTTGATCTACATCACTCTGCAAATATAAAACCCAAATACAAATAATTTCATATCAACAAGCCAAATGTATACACCATGGAAAATGGCTCATAGGCTGCTCCTGCTGATTCAAGATGGACAAGTCAAAAGACCAATCAAGCCATTCTTTTGAAACAAAAAAAATATGCAATAAGTTGAAGATGTCAAATTCAATCTTTAAAACCAGTCAAGCATGGTCCTGTTGCTACAAAGTAGTCACATAATTAACAGCTGAAATCGTTATGGAGTGATAATTATAGCTTTTGTAACTAAAAAGTTGAAAAAGTTCCTAATAAATCGTATCACATCACACAAGAGGGCCCAGAGAGAAACTAGTGTTTATAAAGATATCAAGCAGAAAGTACGAAATTAAACGATTTTATACAAAAAGTGATTTTACCTCGGGATTGTCAATCCGGCGACGGACAACAGAGAGCGAGCGTCGCCGCCGTGAATTCTCCTTTTCACGATCTGCCCCAATTGCTCTACCCCTAATTGAATTACCACTGTTCTCGCCGGAATTCACACTCTCTCGCGGTTGTCTAGACACCGACCGTCGCCGGCTCGAATTGTTGCTTCCCGGATTCAATCCACCACTCTTACTGGTAATTTCTCTCGCCGACGGCTGCCTTGACAACGACCTCCGTCGTCTCGAGCTTTCGGTTTCCGCATCCAATCTCCGTAAGCCACCGTTACCACCAGAACCAGCCCTAGATACAGACCGGCCACGCCTCTGCGAATGTGTCAACTCTCCTTCTCCGCCGCCGGATTTCTTCGAGCTAGATCGTCCTCTTTCTCCGCTGCTAATCCCGCTCTCGCCGGAGAGCGATTCGAAAAACTCGACGGCTAGGTCATCGAGGCTGATTTCAGCGAATCCAGAACCTCTCACGGTATTGACGAACTTCCCCTTTCTCATTGGAGTCACTTCGGCGTCTGGATCCGGCATGCGGTGGGAGAAACGGCTCAAACTCCGGTACCTCCTGGGGATAGACCTCCGTGTGGAGTAAGAGGAGTCGTCGCCACTCTCGGAAGATTTAGCCGGTGGTGTAGTTCGCTTGGTCGTGGAATTGAGAGAAGAAGTCGCCATCGGAAGGAGGATTCAGCTACTGGAGGAGGAGGAGCGGATGGTTCGACATTTTGAATTGTTGAGCTGTTCGAGGAATCAAATGCATATGCCCAATTAATTTCAATTTTGACTTCAAATCAATTCGAATTTTAAAATATCCGTTTTTTTATTTATTTATTGTTTTCATAAATCAGTCTAAATTGTACAGTATCATCATCGACCTGTACGCTCGGATATTTGGGTCGGTTCAGGGTTAAGACCAGTTTCAAATCTTTCGGTTATGATCTCCTATATATTAAAAGAGAAGCACTTTTAAAGAGAAACCTTAAATTTGTAGAATATTACAATAGTGCTATTTTGCTGATGTGTCAACTTTATATTCATTTTCAGCTATTGTTTTTAAAAAGACTTAAATTACTAAACTAATTACATAATATGCCATTGTATATTTTAGGTCCATAAATATGTTATATTTTATTTTTTTAAATAAATTCAAATGCAATAATATTAAAATTAATAATTTAATAAAATAAAATTTATTTAATACTAAATATAATATACACGAAATTTATTATATACTATTTTTAAAATACTATCCATATATTTTTTTATTATAAATTTATAATAAAATATATCATATTTTTTTAATATTTACTATTTTTATATTCATAGTAAAACATATAATACTTATTTATGCTTACTACTTTTAAAAAAAATATTTTTATTGATTATTTATAAAACAAAATTCTTATAAAAACAACTGAAAAATTAAAAAATAATATTTTATTTTTCTCAAATTCATAACAAATATATAACACTTTACTAATGTTTACTACTTTTATTAGAAAATATGCTTATTAATTATTTATTAAAAATATTTTTATAAATACGACATAATAATTAAAAATAATATTTTATTTTTCTCAAAAATTTGTTTATTAATTGTTTACTAAAAATATTTTTATAAATACAACAGAATAATTAAAGATAATATTTTATTTTCTCAAAAATCAATCAGAACAAATATAAAAAAATTATAATGATTTTATTCATATATTGTTATAATTATAGCATGCATGAAAATAACTGTAAAAACATATATAATATATTTTAACAATTCATAATAATATATACAAAATATAAATTAAAAATATATGTTATTTTTATCATAAACATCAATTAAAAAGAAAATGATGAATTTTCAAAATTATTATGATATATATTATTTAATATTCAGATTTACTATATAAGGAAATATGATATATTGCATTATGATTTAATTTATATATGATTCTTATATGACAAATATGGTATATAGCATTATTGTTTACTTTTTTTTTGCAAGAGATCATAATATGATAATATGAATATTAATTGTTTATTTTTTAATTAATGTTTGGTTTAACATATATAGTATCAAATTTTCAGCAAGATTTGTTCATGTTTTTTTTTTCTTAGTTTGTGTGTTTTAAATCAATCAATTTAATTACTGTGAAAATTCTATAAATTTATAATATTATGATTTCAATATTTTTTTAATTTATAAAATTATCGGTTTGGAACTAAATAAATTATTTATTAATAATTAATTAAAAATTGTATTTGTTTTAAAAGTTAGTAATATCTTTAAATACTTCACTTTTAAATTGTAGATAAACCATAACATTATTTCAATTTAAAAAAAACAAATCATTATATATTTATATTTTAGTAAATGATCATAGTTATATTTTTATATAAGATTATTTTATGGTAATTATTAATTTATGATATTAATGGACTATATATTTATATATATTTTTTTAAAAAAATATTATCTTACCGATTTGTATCATATTTTGAATAAGTCCAATTTGGGACTAAGAAAATGTTTTAATTTATTTAACTAATAATATTTAATAGATAAGTAACAAACTATTTAACTAATAGTATTTAATTATTTAAGAGTCAAAATTAATTAAATATGTACATAAATTGTATATCCAAATCTTGGACATTGGTGAAAATAATGAATAATATCATCAATTACAGGATATTGAAAATTTGTATGGTAACTTCATATTTTTTACCCATCTATATCATGTGTTATGCATGCTACTTAATTTTTAAATTAATATACATTACTATTACATTATCTTTGTATAATATTATATTAAATTTATATTAATTTAATTATATTATATTTTATGATTTTAAAATTATATTAAATATAAATAAATAACAATTATTTTACCCCGCACAGGGTACGGGTTATTACCTAGTAATTTTATATTTATATAGATAGTGATTGCATTTTTCATTCGAGTTCGGGTTGGCTTCGACTCGGTTGGAATCAACATCTTTAGAATCATTTGTAACCTGAAATATGTGATGAAAACCATTGCTAGTCCTCTTATTTTGATCATACAATGTATAGTTTCATATGAATGTTTCTAGTTTTGCCCTCAACTCGTCTCACCAAATTTATAGACAAAACGGTCTAGAATTGTCTCAACTCAATCCGCATGATGGGAGATACTACATACGAGGGAGGCCTAATTATATGGTTTACCAATCAAGGACCACAAGGAGGATAGACCATTGTTATGCACTTTGCAACTCAAACTACGTTAAACTAGCCTAATCATATGTATCTTAAGCTCTCTTCAAACCATATAAAACAATCATTCTAAAACAGTTATTTTGTTTGAATAAATTTAATATTTAATTCAAAAAAATGTTTATAGTTATGTGTGTAATGGAGAAATGCTTTGTTGTACATTTTTTATCCTCATCAATGTGTTTTTTGTGCCTAGACCATGGCAATACCAACCTAGCCCATCATTAGCTGCCGCCTAGATCTTTCCATGATCCATTCGTTTGGCATGTTAATTCTATCATATACTGTCGTCACAGCTCCTTGGGAGTATAGATTTCCTATCTGAAAATCAACCTGTTGTGCCAGAAACCATGATGTCACCTCTGCTTGTACAATTCACAGTACTTCGTTGTGATGAAGACATCAGTTCAGCCAAGAGCTTAGAGCATGTACCAGCGGTCACCAATGACTCGATCAAAGACTAGGAGGCTTAGAGAATGGTTCAATAAGGCCGTAGAGACCCTCTTGATATACATGAAACTTGGTGATCAGTTTAATACCCCATCCCAACATGGTAACCTTCAAGCAACCACCAAAGCATCTGATATAGACCTATTGACCGATTTTGCACGCTTGAGCCTCAAGGATGATCAGCCTAAAACAAACCAAGGTACGCCTATTTAGTTGGCAGGAAATAGAGCTCAAAACATCAAGAATTTCACCGATATTGTACCGGAGCTTAAAGATACCGCATATACAACCTCATTAGCCGAGAAGGAACAAATAGAGCAAGAAGACGTTTTAAGAAGCAATCAAGAGGAAACACTTGAAGAACTATTGATATATCATGGTTTTTAACCATGGTATAAGTACTTTTTATTGAGTCTTTTTGGTCTTTTTAGAGTCCTAGTAGAGTCTTTGCATGTTATAGCATGACTGAAGCATAATTGGAGGTTTTGGAGCTTTTTGAATCATTGCAAGAATCAACCCCGAAGTTAGCAACTCAGAAGGCGTTGCATTGTACTGGTGACGATTGTCACCACTTATGGGTGATGCTCATCACCCACATCTGAGAGGAATCGCGAAGCCTTATTAAAAGATGAAGAGAAAATTGCAGTTTTGGCCCAGAAGTTTTGTTAATTACAAAAAGGTCCCAGTTTGTTTTTGGCCTGTATATTAGGTTTTTCAGCCACTTTTTATCTTGTATCTTATTTTCTAGAGAGCTTTTGAGAGAGATTTGTAGCAGAGCTTTTGGAGAGACAAATCAGACTCCTTAAGAGCAGATTTTGAACTCTTTCATCTTTATTTCTTATTTCTTTTATGCAATCTATTCTATTCATGATGTTTTCTCAATTCACCATGTCTGAGTAGTTTGTTAGTTAAGTTAAGACTTTTCAAAGGTTGATGAAGAGTTTGTAGAATCGCTAAACTGTTAGAAAAATCTATTGGTTCTTCATCTGTACTTGCATTCATATCGACTTCTGAGATTAATCATCTAGATTTCTAAACCCTAGGTTGTTTAATAGATGTGAGAACATTGTTAATCACCTGAACTACTATTAGATGAGAAAAACGCCTTCTTGCAAAGAGATTTGACTTAGGAGTTTTGTGAACAATTGAAACTTGATCTTTAATGCTTGCTTAACTGGTTAGAATTTGCAAAGAGAATTAGAATTCTGTGAATTAGGCATAGATAACTTCTGCAATGAGAATTGATTAGTTATATCATTGAGTTTTGAGTTTAAGACGGTTTTAATTAATTCCTGCTTGCATGCATTCTACACTCTCGAATTCAACCTGCGAATTGTCCTGACTTTGCGCTTTTAGCTTTCTGAAACTTAAGAGCAATCATAATTTCGCCTGTTTTCAATTACTTTAGTTATTTCACATTACATACACTATTGATTGCTTAACTTAATCCGAACTTGAATTCTATAGTGTAGTTTACTTACTCCCTTGGGATTCGATAACACCTTATACTATAATTGTTTTGCTGTGCACTTGCAGTATTTTTATTTGGGTAAAACCTGAGCCCTATCAAGTTTTTGGCGCCGTTGCCGGGGAGTAATAGTTGCCTATCGATTTTTAGTATTAGGATTTTGTCTAAGTTTTTATTTGTTTACTGACTTTTGCTACTTTTTTTTGTGCTGGTTTCAGGTGTATGCCTAATCGCAGTACCAAAATCAACAAAGAGAAGGAGCTTGTGACTTTGAGCATCGACGAACTAGCTAAGTTGGAAAGGACCATCAAGAAAGCTAAGAAAAAGTCTACAATGGTCACTCCAATCATCTTGGTTGAAGATGCAGAAGGTCACTTAGTTGACAGAGATGAAAATAGGAGGAATGAAGAAGGGCAGAGACTGGATCAGAATGGGAATGTCATAGCTGAACAAGTGGTTCAACAAGTGGTGAATGATGCTGGAGTTGCTGCTGGAAACGCTGCTGGGTGTTTTGTTCAGAGGACTCTAGGACATTACAACAGACCTGACCAGTTTTATGCCAACAGAGCTGCAATCCGCCCTCCTACATTCCAGATGAATGATTTTGAGCTCAAGCCTGCTTATTATCAGCTGGTGGGTCAGCATCCTTTCCATGGCTTACCACATGAGCATCTTATGGATCGCATTTAGAGGTTTGAGGATTTGACTTCAAGTGTCAAGGCTAATGGAGTTAGCAATGACTTCATGTTCTGCAAGCTTTTTCCTTACTCTCTTGGAGGAGATGTTGCTTACTGGCTGAAGCAATTGGAGCCTGGTTTGCTGACCACTTGGGAAGACACCAAGAATGCCTTTCTGAACAACTTCTATGATGATGCTAGATCAGAAGAGCTGAGGACGAAAATCTCTTCCTTCTCCCAAGGACCTACTGAAGCTTTTAAGGCTTCCTGGTTGAGATTTAAGTCCTATCAGAGAGACTGTCCTCGTCATGGCTTCACTCAGGTGCAGCTGCTTGGAATTTTCTTCAGAGGAGTGGACTGGAAGTATCAGATGGCGTTGGATGCTGCTATCAGTGGGAACTTCAACACAAACCATCCTGAAGATGTAATCACTTTGATTGAGAATATGGCCTGCAGTAACAGCACCAAGAATGCTAACTTTCAGAGGATGAAACAGGCTGGTTTGAATGAAGGGAACCAAATTGCTGAGGTTAATGCTTGCTTAACTGGTTAGAATTTGCAAAGAGATTTGGAATTCTGTGAATTAAGCATAGATAACTTCTGCAATGAGAATTGATTAGTTATATCATTGAGTTTTGAGTTTAATACGGTTTTAATTCATTCCTGCTTGCATGCATTTTACACTTTCGGATTCAACCTGCGAATTATCCTGACTTAGCGCTTTTAGCTTTCTGAAACTTAAGAGCAATCATAATTTTGCCTGTTTTCAATTACTTTAGTTATTTCGCATTACATACACTACTGATTGCTTAACTTAATCTGAACTTGAATTCTATAGTGTAGTTTACTTATTCCCTTATTCGATAACATCTTATATTATAACTGCTTTGCTGTGCACTTGCAGTATTTTTATTTGGGTAAAACCCGACCTTATCAACTATATCACCTCGACTTCAGTGGAATTCAAGAAGACGTCAACCCTAAAGGAACAGCCCAAACTGGACCTACAACAAGACCAGCCAAGCCAACTACTACTGAGGCCACTTTGCGCTTAAAACAAGTATATTCAATTTATAAGGATTTTGCATATAGTGTCACGCATCCCAGTGGTTCTTAGCACGTCAGAGGACCTCTAGTTCGAGCCCTAAGTGAAGACAAAGAAGCACGAGAGAGTGTCAAAGCCAGCGTGTTATTTCTCTCCATTCCATCAGATCCGTGTGATGTAAGCCTCACCATCGAGTCTTATATCAACATATAGAGATGGCGAACATTCAAATAATGTATGATTTATGCTCTCTCCCTGCTCCAGGCTTAGCACACTAATCTCTTGTGCAATGTATCAAACATCAAGTCACACTTCCATGCATAATCAATGTCTAATGGCAATTTCTCAATCCCTAAAGTACTTTAGCATTAAGTTTAATCATGTAAGAAATGATAGATGCAATGAGTCATGGCAATCAATACACTATTTTCTAGCAATGAACCTCATTCAAACATTTTATCAAACATCTTAGTGGCAATAAAATATCTAAGATATATTTTTCATAATGGGAGATACTAGGCTTTAAAAACATTCACACAAAAAGAACTAATCAAAGATGTAAAACCCTAATCATCCTTAAGCATCAAAGGAAACAATTTTGTTTATCAAAAATCAAGAGCCTCTAAAATTAATACTCAAGAACAAAAATCGAAAATGAAAAAAGCATAACAGACCAGAAGGCCAGACTAAAAGATTAAAGACTAAAGATTAAAAGAAGGAAACAAAAAACGTACATAAAAGTGATCCAATCAATTACTCACAAAGGATTTGTTCTTGTTTATTGGAAAACCAAAGCAAAGATTTGGGGCAAAAGAAAGGATACGATAAAATGAGTCTAGGTCTAAGCTATTTATAGGAGACATCTCAAAACAGCCTTAGTCAACAAAAATAAAGAAGTCAACAAATGGTCAACATAAGACTCGAATAAGATCATATCATGGAGGGCAGGGGTGGCCTTGGTCGGTACGCATGCTCGGTGCATTCTGATGCATGTGCAGGATGCTCTGGCTCGGCATGCTTGGTTCGTCTATCTCGCTTCAGGATGTACCGAGCAGTCCATGATGTGCCCTGGTCGGTATGCTTGCTCGGTATGTCCTGTTCTCCATACCCTGCATGGCCCTCGGCGTATGGCGGTCCTTCATAGGTACAATTGCCTCGGAACAGGTCCCTCGGTGTACGGACGTACTTTGCTTGGTATATCATGTGGCTGTTCACACCGTGCAGGGACATAGTAGCCCTCCACGATGAATCTCCACGGTGCAGGTTATGGACTAGTTTTTCCTATGCTTTTAGCTCGGTTCTCCTTGTGATGCAGTCATCAAATCAGTAGTTGAACCAGAGATCCATCAAACATGTCACTCTAGCCGCCAAGGGTCCAACCAGGACACATGTGCCTTTGATAGAGAATATCTAGTGAACCAGAAAGACTTAAGCAACAAATCAACCCGTTCCAGAAGCTTGACTCAACAAGGATTCACGATGAAGTTGAATCAGTCCAATAAAGATTCTGATGAAGACGTTATTCAGCTTACAAATCCGGTAATCTCTAGCTTAACCGAATCGGACATACGTGCACTGAATGGAGGATTCCGACCAGACCGGGAGGAACTAAGCTACAAAACAGATTGTTATGAAATCTTGGTCCAACAGAGAAACTCCTCCAATTGGATTCATAGTAATAACGGTTCAGACTTGGAAGTTATTGATCCTACAAATAGGTGGACTTGTTTCAGAGTCAACTACGTGACTAGGCCAAATATCGAGCTGCACAGTCCAACTCAGAACTTTCTAGACACGAGAACACTTGGAGATTATTACTGGGTCTCTCCTGGTTCCATCAATTCCAATATCCAAAGATATGCCCACCGAGTTCTCAAGTTATGCCCAATCTCCCAAAACGGATCAAGTTGGTTCTATTCCAGGAAAGTTCTATCATATTTGTTCTTCTTAGTCAACCAACATCCCATGAAGAACGCCCACCTCCTAAGCCACTTTTTAAGCCACAATATTTCAGACTTCAAAGAGCATAATGGCGTGGTCAACCTCCAATACTTGGTCCATCCCCATTCACATCACTAGTCCCTTAAGACTAGCTCTTTGACCATTCTAATTAATATTTTTTATTTAAGTTGGAATATTTTGTTTTAAATGTATTTATTAAAATCATATCTTGTAAGAGCTATAAAAACCTCACTAATACAATTGTAAAATACACCAAGAAATTATAAAGAAAAACTCATTTTGTTGTTTATTAAAGAGTATCTCTTTTAAACACTTGTTCCTGCGATTTTCTAAGTGTTTGTGGAATCATACCCTTACATTTTCATGTTGTAACTGGTTGTCCATGCGAGGAAGAGCCCTTGGAAGTTAGAAGCATAACCCGTTGGTCGTGGAATCGATCAGCAACCCGTGTGTAGACTTTGGTGAATTTCAAGTCTTATATCACCTTGTCTACACCCTTCACCACTCTCCAAGTATCCTCCATAGCTTCATATAAACCTGAAAAAAACTCCAAACAATGCAAAACATGCAATGCCTAATCTAAAACCTATCATGTCTAGTATGAATGCAAAAAAGACAAAACATAATGAATGAATGCATGAAAGTGACCAAATCATGAACTAAATGCAAGTTTAAACATGCTAAAATATAAGGTTATCAAAAATTATAAAAACCAGATTTTAATAATAATCTACATATTAAAGACATTTCATTATCTGATTTTTGATATTGTGTCAAAGTGGGTTCTTAACATTTTTGATTTAGATTACTTATTTTTCTGAATAATATTTTGTTCATTATAAATATTTGACGTTCGTTTTATACTTTTAAAAGGTCAAACTTTGTTGATGTTTTAAAGTCTATAATATTGCAGTGATATATATAATAAATTTCCATAATTTATGAATGATATCAGAAATTATACCAATTTACAAAAAGTACATCATTTCTATCAAAATCCATTAGGTGTTTAACTACATCTACAATATTTAAATTCTTAACAATGAGAAATACATATTCTATTTCAAATCTAAACTCTAAACTTTGAAACTATATAATAACACCAACCTATAAAAATTACTCAAACCAATGCATAATTCTTAAATTAAAGATAATCCACAATACATAAAAAGATTTAACATCTCTAAAAATCAAATTTAAATTGATTGCACTCTATTATGTATGGGCTCTATCCTAGTACATATTTATTTTGATTGCACTCTATTTCATCCACACTCACGTATGGGCTATATCCTAGTACATATTTATTTTGATTGCACTCTGTTTGTTTATAAAATATATTTCAACATTTTTAAAGCAAAAAGAAAGCAAATTTTAACCAAAAAGAAAGTCTTTTTTAAGAGAAATAGTTGTACCATTCTATCATCTATTTTTATTCTCAGAGTAGTTTAATTTGTGTTTTAGTGTTATACCTAATATACCTGACCAAAGCCGCCTTCACCAACCTTATTTGCAGGAGCAAAATAATTTGTTGTGTTTTATTTACCTTAAGGGGAATGCGCTGGTGTTGATATTCAATTTCTTGAAGTGTGAAACAAAAACAAAGCTCCTTGTTATAGTGGAAAAAGAAACAAAATATCACAAACATAAAAGTCACTTAGAATATCTCCAATGGAGGTGTATCAATCAGTATCTAAGCATTAAAACATATTAAAAAGTGGAAAAACAAAGAAAAAGAGTGAGAGACTTAAAAACATATGCCTTTATGTGAATAATTTACAGTTTTAATATTTAAAATTTAATTGTGTTATTAAATTTATTTTAATATAATATTTATTAGATACACTTATACTAGGTGATCGGTCCGCACCGTGTGCAAGCTATAAAATATTTTATATATTAAATATATGATTAATGTTATATATTGAAGATGTTTTATTTATATATGATTAATTATATAAACATTTCATAATAAAAAATAACAATAAATGAAATAAAATATGTTATAGATTTCAATAGAAATTGAAGATAAAAAACCATTAACCCAGATTTTTAAAATACTTCATTAGATAAAAAAGTGTAAATATGATATCTAAATAAACTGAAAACATTAAAATATATAATAATTTATTTAATTTTTATGGTTCGTATGCACGCATGTGCATGTATAAGTTTTTATAGACAGAATTACTTGTAATATTTAAGTATTAATTAATTTCTTATACATTATGTAAGCGTTATGTTTTTATACATACAAAATTTTAGTGTTTAACAACAATCACACAAACATTTCATATAATTTTGTGTCTTTGGAAAATTTATTATGTAAGCATTACGTTTTTATACATATATAATTTTAGTGTTTAACAACAATCACACAAATGTTTCATATTGTTTTGTGTTTTTTGAAAAGTTTTTGTTTTTTCTAGCGTTTAGAGTAACATATAATTGTACATGTAAAATTTATATTAAATAATAATTAATTTCTTATAATATGTTTTGAATATTATTTATATTATATTTATTTTTCCTTGACCTATTGCTAAGTAAACAAAAATGGGTTTTACCATCACTACTTATCTTAAGACATATAGATATTTTTTTAATAAAATACAAATTGGCTAATAACAAAAATTAGAATTGGACTGTAATCGAGGTTAAGAAAATGTATACACGACAATTTTGTATGCGACTTTGATTTTTTAACAATTAATATTTATATCTACATGTATATTTGTGAAAAAAAAATAAAGTATGACTTTTATGTGTTAAAAGAAAATAACTAAATATATGTTTTGTAATATATATATTTATAATTTATGATTGATTTTTTAAAAATAAAAATACGTATATTTATGCATGTAGGTATGAGTTATAATTAAGTGAATTGTAATATTTAGGTGTTGAGTAGTCTTTCTGATATCTTCTGCAAATGTTATGATTTTACACGATACAGTTTTTGGTGTTTAACAACAATCACGAAAACAGTTTCTATCGTTTTGTATTAATCAAAATTTCTTATTTTTCAGCGTTTATGGTATATGGTTTCTGAATAAAAATTATAATAAAAATTTAATATAGAATTTGTGAATTCTTATTTTATAAAAAAATTTGGTAGCTCTCCGCTTATCTTTTTGTCAAAATTTTTATAGCCCGCAATCGCTCGCTTCCACACTCTCTGTAACCGCAGCGTTTAAACCAGCCGGATCCTAAACATATATGTGTATGGTTGAAGATGTAAAATAATATATTTAATATTTAATTATTATATTAAAAAATAAGAGTTCTTATATTCTTAACTTTGATATATGTGTTAATCTTATATATAATGGATCATAACATATACAAAACTTGATTTATAAAATAATATTTTAAGATGTTGAAAAAGATATATGCATGAAATAATTAATATATGTAAGATAATTTTTTAAATATTTCAAAATAAAAACATAAAGTCGATCAAAATTATTCTTTTTTTTTGTCTTTTTCGACTTATATTTTGTTTCTTAACCATGAATAATATATTAAATATTAAGATTATCTCCATGTATTTTTTTATTTTTCCCCCTAAAATATAGGTGGATTTCTCTCCAACCTATTTCCAATTTAAAGGAAAAAGAAGGATTGTTACTTTTTCCTCCAATTATAGAAGAAACAATAACATCACTATTTTTCCTCTAAATTAGAAGATTTAAAATAAAAGTAGATTATGTGATAACTCAAATTCGATCTAAAGATTGAACAAAAGTTATTGGGTTTAAAGAGAGATCTTTATTAGATTAAAACCGGAGCTTGAGAGATACAAGACGGTTTAGGTCGTCGGAATAAGAACGCCGACCTAAAGACTGGATGAAAGAAAGCTCCAGAACTAACAACAACAGATTGCTAGTTTGCCGTAGGTCTCGGGAGAGAATTTTTGGATGGATTGAGAAGTCGAAGACTTCCTATATTTATAGCCGATCATGTCGGTCTTCTGGAGATAACTACGCATGTCCGAAATAGGAAAACTTCATTGCCGAGAAGGTCAATCTTCCGCCTTTTCTGGATTTAGTCCAATAAACGGTAGATTACTATTTATTTGGCTGACCTGAATATTCTTTGGATTTCCAAAATGGGCCGACCAGAATTCATGTCGGGCTTTTAGAGATGGTACAAATCTCATCTCTAACAGTAAGTCCTCCCCCCCCCCCCCCTTCCCCCCCCAGTTCGGCAAGTGAGGATACATTACTTGGTGAATTTTAAGAGAAGTAGCTAGGTATGAAATGAGGTCGGCCGCTGCAAAAGTTAGAATATAAAATGCAATCTTACCTTGAGTTCAGATCGGCAAGATGACGGGGACCAGATGGTGAATTGGGCGCGAAAAACTCCCGCCAAAAGTAATCTAAGCTATGGTAGGTCTGCGCATGCAAACCTAGGTTTGACACGTGTCAAACACTAGAGGAGGAAAGCGAAGAGGCCGATTTAAATAAAATGAGAAGAAATGCGAACTGTCGCCGAAGTCATGATGATTCTCGATAACCGTCCCCATTTCTGTATAAATATGGAGGTTCGGCTCATAAATTTTTACTTCTGCATCTTTAGCGAAACTCTATCAAAAGGTTTGCTCTCTTCTCTCTCTTCTTTGTTTTTTATTTTTTTAGATTTCGGGTCAAACATCCGCCGCGTTTCGTTCGATCTTCGCTGTGTGATTTCTCCGATCTGCCTGAAGCCACCGTTGAAGCCTTGATCCACGATGAGCAAGAGTTTAAGTATCAGAGAGGGCCGATCTGAATCGAACGGGAACATGTCGGCTCAAGCGAGAGCTAATGAGATCGGCGTATCCTTGGAGGAATTCTTAGAGATGTCCCGAATCGACCGGGTTGCGAAAAGCCGATCAAAAGGGAAAGAAGTTGCTGCCGACCAGTCAGGATCAGATCGGTCTTCAGATGCGAGCGATCTTTCTGCGCTAAATCAGGCATACCAAGAAAGGGTCAGAGAGGAAAATCAGCAAGCAGCGGCTGATAGATTCCACGCCGACCAGGTCGGAGCCGTTCTCAGAACTGGAGAGACATCGACAAGGGTGGAATTCAATATTCCTGAGCTGCGCGACGAGTCCGACGAGAGAGGCGGATCAAACGAGATGGATATCTCGGACGAGCTGAACGCAATCATTGTTGAAGACGAGGTCAACCAGTTTGGCATCATTGATATGAACCCTCCAGTAAAGAAGGTCAAGAGACAAAAAGGAAAGATGGCAATTAGGCCGATCTGCGATAATGCTCTGGGAGTGATGCCGACCAAGTTGACTATGGAGTCCTTGGTGACGCTGAAGGAGGAATGTGATATCGGCCCCGAAATCATATTCATGGTCCCAAGCCCATCTGAACGGCCATGGCACGCGCCAGCAGGGTGGTTCTGCATCTATGAATGCTCTTGCTGGAATTCACCAACCACAAAGAGATGTCGATCTCCAAGTTCTCCAACTCTACGATCCGTCTGATAGTGAGCATGCTGGTGATGTCAGTCAAGCATGACATCCCGTTGAGCTGAGCTGCATTTGACGCGATGAATAATACCAGAAGAACAAAGGAGAAATTGCGGAATAGGGGCTCGTACTACACCAGTATGAAGAAAAAATTCAACATTGTCACTGGAGGTCAGAAGATGGAGATTAACGATTGGAGGGATCGATATTTCTTCGTACTGATCAACGAGTTCTCTGTCGTCGACCGAGATATGCCGATCCGAACGAAATGGGCGGAGGTCATGGGTAGAAAACTGCCCGACCTGAAGTCTAACAGCCGCAAATAGTTGGATTTGTCGTATTTGATTGCTGACCAACTCATCCCTCGTCTTTGTAAGAAACATGCCTCTTCCCATTGTCGACGATCCTCTCGATATCTACGACATCTCCGAGCAATTCTCAACGATCAGCGCGATCACGTGGCCAGAGATCACGGAAGAAAAGGTTGCAAGAACAAGAGGTTAGTCCAGTTATTTTTTAGTCGGTAGCTGTAGCTTTCTAGTCAAGATGACAGCTGAAACATTTGATCGGCTAATATTTCTTGGTTCATTTCTCAGCTGCCCTTAAACGATACCAAAACCAAACAGAAAAGATGAAATCCCGCCCACTCAAGGATCTTTCTGCCGACCTCGAATCCGTGTTCGGGTCCCCAGGTGCTAAGGAAGCTGAGAATCCTGCGTTAGCAGCACCATCAGGAGGGCACAAGACGTTGGTTATCTCAAAGGATGGTGCTGAGAATGACTTAGCCAAGGCCAAAACGGCAGCCGACAAGAAGGCTGAGAAAGATTCGGCCAAAGCTAAGAAGGCAGCCGACAAGAAGGCTGCCAAAAAGGC
Organism: Thlaspi arvense; assembly: GCA_911865555.2. NCBI lineage: Eukaryota > Viridiplantae > Streptophyta > Magnoliopsida > Brassicales > Brassicaceae > Thlaspi > Thlaspi arvense. The sequence goes on along the minus strand of OU466862.2, from coordinate 51,330,774 downwards.
AGAGAAGGCTCGGAAGAGGAGCGATCTGGATGGGTGTACGAGCGAGGGTGCACAAGATGCAGAGGGAATGCTCGAGGATTCACAGAGGTCAAAGAGGCCTTGCGTCGAATGGGAGCTTCATCCGTTCGGGCTTTGATACGCTATCGAGGAAGTGGTCCATTGGTGAGTGATCCCGTATCCTGTCTGGACTACTTTCTCCGATTAAGGGATCACCCGGCTCTACCACCGATCGAACCCCAAAGCTTAATCAGCAGTGAAGCGATCACGCGCTTCGCAACAAATCAAGCCAAGGTAAGAAAATTCTAAATGCTTCCCTTCTTCATTTCATGGCGTAAATTCCAGACTGATCCTTAGAAATATTTCCTGTGTTCATGTAGGCTCTTAGCACCGCACTGACGGTGATGTGCGAATATGATCCCGACGCCAAGAAGTGTCAGGTCGATCAGGCCGAGAGAGAAGCTGTTAAGGAAGCTCTCGAGGTCAAGAGGAGAAAGAATGCAGAGCTGGAAGCCGCGCTTCAAGAGTCGTAGGATGAACTTGCAAAGATCCGAGCTGATAATTCCAAGAAGAACAAGCTTCTCAATCGAGCCGTGAGGCAGATTACGCGGGAAAGAGCAAAATCCCAAGAGAAACTTGAGGTCAAGCTAAAAGCGGCCGATGAAGAGAAGGTTGCCTTCAGCCAAGAAACGGCCAAACACCTAGCTGCCAAGGTGAATGACCATTATGCCGGTCTGGTGGCGAAGGTGAAGGAATCTCTCTCTCGAAAAGAGAAGGCCGAAGAACTATTCTCGAACGCAGCTCAGTGGGTCGGTATCCCGTCTTCTGCGGATGGTTTGGCGATCACAGCGAGCGAGCCCGGGCAGATAGATTCTGAGTAGGCCAAGTCTCTCGATGAGGCCGAACAGAGGGAGAGCCAAGATGCCGATCAGGCTGATGGTCGAAGTGGCGACCTTGAAGAGGAAGGGGAGATTAGGGAAGATGACCAGGCTGATGGGCATGAGGAATGAGTTCCCTCCCTTTTTTATTTATAAGTATTTTTGTAATTCGAAGTATGATGTATTTGTCCGCCGTTCTGGCCTTTAATTAATGAAAAGTCGTACTTCTAAAAATCTTGAACATAAACTGTGATACGATATCGACTTTAAACTGTTTATGCGATTTAAATTTATAAGTATAAGTTGAATACGCGAGTGACGTCGGTCCGTAATTCAATACTTAGAAATTTTTTTAAGTCAAATGCAAGGTGCGACCAGGTTGGATTAATAGTTTTGCATGACTTAAGAGACGCATAGCGGGTTCTGGCTTTAGAGAAGTGTGAATACGAACGTGCAGGAGGCCCGACTTATGATTGTTCGTACCACTTATCTTCTAAGTGTGAATACTCGTTGTGCGATTCAGTCGGCATCATTTCATCGTACCATTTAGAAGTATCCGAGTTGAATGCGGGTACAAGATTGACTTGGCTAATAATTACGCATGACTCGGATCGATTGAAACAGGCAAACTGTACTGTGCAAGACGGACTTGGCTTTTAAGTTGCCGAGCTAAAGTGGATCATACTTTAGCTTTAGGCGAATCGAGCATCTGGCCAGGATGCCGATGTTAATTTAATCGGTAAAGTCATGGAAATTATTATTTTATATTGAATAAAGTTGAACGTGAGAACTTACAAACCAGAAAGGTTCGAAAAGGTAAAAGTATTCGAAGCCCCCCCCCCCCCCGTTTTAAAAGGGGGAGCAATTGTGCCATCCTAAGATAGGCTTCCTACGTACCCTTTCGGGGATCAAACCGCTTCGTAGCTCATAGGTATTATTCCCCTCCTTTTTTTTATGCCGACCTGAGGAAGATGCCGATCTAGCTGTAATACCTTTTAAGGTTCAAAGAATTCCAAGCTCGTGGAATTAGTTCACCATTCATTGCTTCGAGCCGATAAACACCCGGCTTGAGTATGTATGTAATGATGTAAGGACCTTCCCAGTTAGCTCTGAGCTTTCCTGCATTGTCTTCCTTGGTGTTTTCGTAAACTTTTCGAATGACGAGGTCGCCTTTGTCGAAATGTCGATTCTGGACTTTTTTATTGTAGTACCGAGCTACCTGGTTTTGATAATTCTGCATTTTGAGCAAAGCCTGATTGTGTGTCTCTTCGAAAGTGTCAAGATTGTCGACCAGCATTGCCGCGTTCACGGCGGGGAAGTCCGGAAGTACTCTGCGTCGTAGACTGCCGACATTGATTTATGCAGGAACCATCGCCTCACACCCGTAAGGAGTGAGAAAGAAGTCTTGCCGGTTGCGGTTCGTGGAGTTGTGCGATGAGACCAAAGTACGCCGTTGAGCACGTCAGCCCAAAATCCCTTCTTAGCATTCAGACGCTTCTTAATGTCATCCAGGATAGTCTTGTTAGTGGCTTAAGCTTGTCCGTTACCTTGCGGATGGGGGAAGTAGACTTGTTGAGGCGGATTTTCCAATTTTCACAGAAATCTTCAAACTTCTTCGATATGAACTGGGGACCGTTGTCCGTAACGATCTCGTAAGAGAAACCTATCAGCATATAATGTATCTCCAGATGAAATTTTGCACTTCGGTTATGGTGATGTCAGCAAATGCCTTGGCTTCAACCCACTTAGTGAAATAGTCGGTCATTATAAGCACGTATTTGCGCTGACGAGAAGAAATCATTGGTTCGACGATGTCCATTGCCCAGCGCATGAAGAGATACAGAAGGATCGCGGAAGTCAAAAACTCGATCGGTTGATGAATCATCGAGGCTTGTCGCTGGCAGTACTCGCACTTCCAAGCATATTTGATGCAATCTTCCTGCATAGTTGGCCAGAAAAAACCATGTCTCTTTATCTTAAGAGCGAGAGCTCATCCGCTAGAATGATTTCCTCCTGCGCTGTCATAAGTATCCTTGATACATCGCTGTACCTTATCACCAAGTAGACAAGTGAGCAGTACACCTGACTCGGTCCAACGGCACAAGACACCTTCAATGATTGTGTACTTAACACTACATGCCCGAATCCACCGAGCTGCCTACTTCTCAGCTGGTAACTAGCCGGTTTCAAGGAAGCGCCGGATTTTGATTCGCTAGTCTGCTGCTGGCTGTTCGGTTACTGCAGGAACGGTTTTATCTTTGTTGGCTGTAATCTGGAGAACGTCTTAGGTCGGGGCTATGCTCGGTTGGGAGATCCCTGGAACCGGGATGGTTCTCCGCAGGGCTGAGTCTCTGTTCGATGCTATAACAGCTAAAGCGTCGGCGCCAGTGTTGGCAGATCGGTTCATTTGATGTAGCTCAAAAGTTGTAAACTCTGCGGCCAATTGCTTCACTAACTTCAGGTAGGCGTCCATTCGATCGTCCTTTGCATCGTACTCTCCACTGAACTGCTTGGCGACGAGTTGTGAATCGCTGAATGCCCGTATGTGTTAGACGTTCATCCTCGAGCTAGACGGAGACCTCTGATGAGCTCTTCATATTCGGCTTCGTTGTTGGATGCGCTGAACTCCAAGCTGAAGCATTGTTTGAAAAGCTCTCCTGTAGGGGATTCCAAGAGGATTCCGATTCCAACTCCTAACTGAGATGACGCTCCATCGACGTGTAGAGTCCATGTTTCTGAATTCGTCGGCTTGGCATTCAGGAGTTCAGGTGATAGTTCGATCAGAACGTCTGCCAAGACTTGGGACTTCGCAGAGGTGCGTGTCCGATATTTGATATCGAACTCGGATAACTCGATGGCCCAATTTGCCTTGCGCCCACACTGCGTCGGGCTATGTAAGATTGACCGGAGGGGTTGACTAGTCAGGACGGCTATCGAATGCGACTGAAAGTAGGGACGAAGTTTTCGAGAGGCAACGATGACTGCGAGAGCAAGCTTCTCCAAGGTTGGATAAAGAGTTTATGCGCTGTCCAACATTTTGCTGAAGTAGAAGATTGGCTTCTGCTCTCCACGGTCCTCCCGAACCAGGACGCCGCTAACTGCCGCACTGGAGACCGTTATGTAGAGGAGTAAGGTGTCACCGTGCTCAGGTTTATCCAGAATCGGAGGTGTTGAGAGATATGTCTTGAGTTGCCTCGAAGAAGCTGATAGAAAGGCAGGCACTTGTCCGTGGATCGTGATATGAATCGATTCAGTGCGGCTATCCTCCATGTTAGGCGCTTAACTTCGCGAGTATTTCTTGGTGAGGGTAGCTCCAGGATCGCGGAGATCTGTTTGGGATTGGCTTCAATCCCGTGCTGTGTGACTACGTAGCCCAAGAATTCACCCGACGTGACTGCAAAGGTGCATTTTGCAGGATTGAGCTTCATGTCGTATTTGTTGAGTATTAGGAAGCATTCGCAGAGGTGAACAATGTGGTCGGCTGCTTTAGCTGATTTGATGAGCATATCGTGTATATATACTTCCATCGTCTTTCCAAGCTGATCGGCGAACATTTTATTGACGAGGCGCTGATAAGTGTCTCTCGCGTTTACACTCTTGTAGCAATAAGTTCTTCAATCCATGATGAATGCGGTCTTTTTACTTTCGTCCAGATTCATGATAATCTGGTTGTTGATACAGAGTTTTTTACACTCTTAGTCAATCACCCCTGTATGTAAATCAGTTGTAGCATATCAAAGGGTTTTATGTCAATCCAATGGGTTTAGTTGAAAGAAAAAGAGTTGTGAGTAGGAATCCTTAAGTCAAGCAAAGCAAAGAGAGATTTTTGTTGCCTAAGCAACTTATCTAACAACCTCGAATGATCAATCACCAAAGAGAATTCAAAAGAAGACAGTTTAGCTATGATCAAGGAAGTAAAACAAAGCAAATAAACAGAGTAAATAGAAATTCAATAAAAGAGAAAGCAAGTTCCTAGATGTGGTTATTGATTTTGGGGAATCTAGAGACTAACTAAGGTTGTTTCAAACAGCATTGATTAAGCAAACAAGCTAGCAATGGTGGTTCCTAGACATAAAGTTTACAAACAAGCAAGCTAAGTCCAATCTCTTGTAAAATAGCTCTTTGCTAAACACCTTAACAAGAACTAACTCTCATTAGTGCTAAAACATTTAACAAGCAATAACAATCAACTCTATTCATGTCAAAATGCTCATCAAACAGTCAATCTCTTGAGCCAATGCCAGCAAATCCTCTATTAAATAAGATCAGCATTTCATCAAACACTTGGTGGGCATAAGAGAAAGCCTAAATTCTAGATAAGTATGATTAAGACAAATCTAGCTTAGAAACAGATTAATAGAGAGGAACCCATTAAATTAAATACTAAACAAACCTTAATCAATCCCTAAATCCTCTTAATCTACCACATCTAAGAACTCTAAGTAAACTACTCACTAATACTCATGTTTAACACCAAATCACAAGAGAAAAAGATGTTAATCATGATTAAAAGAGAAATTAGAGAAAGATTAATAGCAAATACAAACTTATATTAAATAAAGCAAGAAATTTGTCTTGCAAACCCAGAAAATAAACTCAAGAACAGTGTTATGAGGTGACTTCTCGAAAATCTCAGAAAAATGGTATTTATACATAAAAGAAAGAAGCCCTAAAGTAATGGCAAAAGTGTAATAAAAGACAGACTCGGACTGGGTTCCTATCGGTCAGTTGTGACCGATAGGGATGATCGATAGGGATCCTATCGGTCTGGAAGATGACCGATAGGGTGACCGAAATATAAACGGTGCACTGCTATCGGTCACTTCACTGACTGATAGGCCTGGTCGATAGGAATCCTATCGGTCACTCCTTGACCGATAGGTCTTGTGCCTTGATCGATAGGCTCAGCAGAGATCGTCTGCCTTGGTCCCTTTTGCTCCTCTTGGCCCAGCTAGCTTCTTGGATCATCACCAAAGCTCCTCCAATACTCCTCTTAGTTCATAAGTACCTAAAAACATCCATAATGCATAGAAAATGCATACTATATCCTAAATGCAATCTAAGTCTAAAAGGAGAAGAAAATGGGACAAAAGATAAGGAAAACATGCAAAAGAGAACCAAAATATGTACTAAATGCAAACCTAAATGGTGTAAATACAAGAGATATCAACACCTCCACACTTGTCTTTTGCTTGTCCTCAAGCAAATAAGAACAAATGAGAGAGTGACGTTTGAAGGTGGGCATTCAAATCCAAAAGTGCAAAGGTAAAGTGATGGTATCAATGCTTAAGTGCCTAGTTGTGGGATGAAAACATAATCAGCTATACTTTAAAGAACCTAGCCATGCTCATCATGTTTCAAAATGATCTCAAATCTCAACTTAGGCAAATGCTCAAATCAATCAACTCTTTAACATTCAATTAAGCTCAAAACCATGAATCATGCTTATGCAAATCAAGTGAAGACATTTGGTTCAAAGGGTAAGGTTATGAGATAAAAATGATCTCATTTAAGCAAAAGGGTTTTCAAACATAAGGGATCACTCAATGAAAATGATTCCATCTTAGGCAAAACGCTAAAGGTAAAAGCACACTTATGCATGCAATTCAAAGCTCCCTTCTACCCAAAGATGAATCCTAAGCACTTCTAAACTTCAAAGTGAACCCCTAAGTCTACCCTTTTCCTAAACTCTACCCTTTATCCTTCTTCATGGCTGGGAAAACTTCTTCTTTTTGCTTGTGTGACTGCTTCTTTTTGGTTGAGACTTGCTCTTTTTTGTTGCTGTGGCACCTTCATCACCTTTGGTGGATTGTTTTGGGTCTGATTTCTTCTTTGGATTGACCCTTTAAAACCTTTAAGTTGCTGGCGCCATTCTTTCTAAACACTTAGAGCTTTACTTCCCTTTACTTAAACACAATGCTAAACTGTTTCCCCTTTTCTACTAATTCAAACTCTTTCCTTTTCTTTCAAAACATATATACATAAAGTTCAAACCACTTAACACTACCCTTTTAACCTAAAACTCCTATTCTAGAATCAAGCTCAAGATGCAAGCTGATATCTACAAGAGAGCTTATTATTTCCATCCTTATTCCTAACACTTTTTGCCAAGACAAAATCAAAAATGATATGCAAAGGCCTCACAGCTCTCAAGATAATGTTTAGGCTCAAAAGGAGGTTTTGGTTAAGGGAGTGGATTAATAGTCTCATAAGTATGAGGATCAGCTATTTGGATCAACAAGAGTGGTAAAAAGAAAAAAGATGATCCTAATATGTATATGGTAGCCGTGAATTCACTTTTCAATGCATAAGACATGATAATTAAATATCCAAATTAAAGTTCAAGTTAATAGAGTTGATTTTCAGAGAACAAATGCTTTCAGTATGAGATGAGATGATCAAAATTAGCATTTCAAACATGGTTCAGTCTTAACTTCTAGCTTTCTTATGATGCATCAAACAACTAATCACTTAAACACTGAAATCATCTCTAAACTCTAAGCACTTTACAAGGAAATTTCATCATTATGCCCTATGCAAATGCAATGCAACCTATATGTCAACACTAGACTCAATCCTATAAGAATGAGATGCAAATATATACTTTCTTTTTGGTTTTCAAATTTTTTAATTTTTTGTGTTTTTATATGCCTTAGATAAATGCATGATATGCATGTGACTCAAGATGAAAGAAAATGAAAAACTAAGAAAACAAAACACAAAGTCAAACCCCAAATCTCTCCCCCACACTACACAGTCCCTTGTGTAATGAAAGCAATGAGAGAGAGAAGCAACAAAATATAATACAGAATTGAAAAAAAAATGAAATGGTATAGATAATGAATAGAATGTGGTACCTTGTTTAATAAATGGAGTGGTGGAAGGATCCAAATGTCTGAGGAGACTTGCTAGCTCTCCTCTTGTTCCTCCTTTCATAAGTCCTTGAAGATGGCACTGCTTCTTGTGGTGGGGGAACCCAGCTTGACCATAACTGCTCAGCTTGAGAAGAAGTACCTTGATTACCCCATTGCCATGTTTGTTGAACCTCAGAAGGGATGTGAGTTGGCGCTTCCCATGCTGATGGAATATGGGTCCTTGGCTCATATGATGAAGCCCTTGGTTGTGCCCATGTCCCCCCATTGATCACTTGGCTGTGCATGAAAGGAATGTCTTCCATGGGGGTTCCAAACAGCTTCCTCTTCTTCAGTTGGGTCAGCTTGTGGCATCGGCTCTTCTTGATGAGAAGTGTGCTCATGAGTGTGGCTCTGATGGGAAGCTCCTCCTGATGTAGCTTTGTTCTTCTTGAACTTCCCTTTAACCATTTTCACCAACTTCTTAATGGCTTTGTCTTGCCACTTACACCATTTTTGAAGGGTGTTGATGTGCTCATGAGCAGAATTCATAGAGCTCTCTTGGCTTAGGCCTCCATAAGGTTTGAAGTGAAACTCCCTTGAGCTGTAGTTCAACACTTCTTCTTCATCAAGCGCCAGCAGTAGCATCTTCTTGGACTTCTTCACTTTCTTCTCTTCTCTCTTCTCTAACTTCTTCCTCAGCCTCTTCAGGTTCTTCTTCCTCACTAGATTCTTCTCCCTCTTTAGGAACAGGGCCGCCTATGTAGAGCTGATCCTCACTTGGGTTGAAACTGATGTTGCTCTTCATGGTGATGGATGTAACCCTTGGATTAGGGAGGAGGACTCTTGCTGTTTCTTCTAAGTCATTGAGGAACTTGTAGACATGCTTGTCTTGGATGCTCTTCTCAATGAAATGGCTTCTCTTAAGATAGTCCATGTCTATCCACAATGGCACCAGAGCATCTTGTTCATAGTTCTCAAGGTCAACTCCACTAACCATAAGAACAGCTGTCACAACTCCCCCAATGTGGAGCTGTTTGTTCTTCTCCCTTTTCCCCTTGTGCATGACCCAACTCTTGTAGGTTAAGAGCTGCTTCATCAGCATGGTGACAAAGCATGGGAGCTTGGTTGGCGGCTGTAGTGTTGTTCCATTTCTGCTGGTGCCTACAAGCTCATACATCCCAAAGTACAGGAGGTCTCTCTCTTTTCCAGTGAGGTTTGTTGTCTCTTTTCTTGCAAAGAATGTATTTGCAAGCGCATTATGAGCATACCTCGCTGCAGGATTCTTCAGGTGTTGGTTTCTTGTGGCTCCAGCGGTGAAGTTTCCAGCCCCAATCATTCCCCATAACATCCTGTGCTCCTTTTGGCCAATGAAGAACTTGTTCTTCTTGTGAGCATAGGACATCAGTCCAAGTGCTTGGGAGATGTCAAGGAATGGTGTTGTGAACCTTTGCTTTCCAAGCTTGAAGGAGATCCATCCATCTTTGTTGGGGAGCTCACTTTCATCATATCCAACCACCTTGAGAGTAGAGAGGAATTGATAAGTGAGCTGCTAGTAGGAGGGAAGTGGCATGGCCATGAACTCACCAAGCCCCATGTGATCAAAGATACCCTTGCAATCATGATAGATCCCAAGTGCTCTCATTGTGTTACCACAAGGGTATCTTGTGGGCTTGAAGGTGCACTGGTTGAAAGCCTCCATGAGCTCTCTAGCACTTGGCTCATGGTATGGGACTTCTTCCTCCACAGTTTTGCCCTTTCCATTCTGCTTGGCGCCCTTGTCCTCAACTGGTCTTTTCCCAGCAGCCTTAGATGATTGCTCAGATGCAACACCCTTGCTTTTATCTCTTCTAACTCTAGGAGAAGTGGGCGCTTCCTCTGCTAATGCTTTCCCTTTGCTTGCAGCAGCTGCTCTTGATTTACCCATGATACCTACAAAAAGCAAAGCTTGAAGATATTATAAGTACAAGAACAAAAGTTTGAAAAACCAATAACTGAAAACTTTAGACTGAATTTCTCTAAGCTAAAAGAAGTTTAACTAGTCAATAAACAAGATTAAACTCTCAAAAAGCAAGAAGAATTCACAAGCTAACAGTTTAAACATGCTAGAGTTCATAAATGAAAATCAAACATTTATGCATGTGAACCTAGCATGGTGGCTCTAAGCAAAAGAGAAGATGATTATGCAAAGAGTATTAAGCAAGAAAGAACTGAGAATTAAGAACAGTAAACAATGCTTTAACAGTTAACTTGCTTATTTTAAACACATACACCATGCAAAACCAAAGCACAACATGTTAAACTAAACAAAACTTGTTCTTAAAACCATAGAATTAACAATATTAAACACATGCAAAGTGTAAGAACAAGAAGTGAATAGTTGAGAAAGCAAACCTTAATGAAGCTTCTGAGCCCTTAGAAAAGATAAATAAAAGAGAAGAGAGCTAAAGAATTCGGATTTTGGTGAGAGAAGTAGGAAAATGAAGTGTGAAGAGAAGAAAATAGATTGTTGGTTTTTAAAGAGGGGAGTGGGGAACCAAAGGAATCAAAAGTGGGTGGGGGACAAGAATGAAAGTGCTCAGGAGCTCTGCAAAGTTTCAGGAAGGAGCCAAAAATTTGAATTTAAACCTCCTTGGCTTCAAGCCAAAGGAGCGAATTTTTTTTGAAAAATGAAGCACTTGCCTCGCGGGGCTATCGGTCACATGTGACCGATAGGAATGACTGATAGGGTGCATATTGATCACAAGGGATCGATAGCACTGACCGATAGCTTCCTCTAAATCCTATTGGTCTCTAGCTTGATCGATACACTGACCGAAATATATCCGATTGCTTTGTATCGGTCACTCTTTAGACCGATAGTGACCAAAAAACAACTGATACATTTCATCGGTCAGTAGCTGATCGATAGCTAGACCGATAGGACTCTCACTTAGCAGACTCCTTTCCCTATCGATCACAAGTGATCAATATGTTGACTGGTAGCATCCTGGCTCTACTACTATCGATCACATCATGACCGATAGCATGACCGATAGGGTCTGTATCGGTCTTATCTTGACCGATACTGTGATCGATAGTAGCCAGAATGTACATGTTCTTTGTCCCTTAGACACTTTTTCAATCCCCAAACCGAACTCCTGCTTCTATACACATTAACTAAACATAAAAATAAACTAGAACGCTTAATATATACAAAGCATACCATGGGACTACCTCCCAAGTGTGCTTGTTTAAAGTCACTAAGCTTGACTTTCTTTACCTCAATAGTGGAGGTGATGAGAAGGAGTCTTGGAACTCCTTGGTGTTACAGTGTCCACTTTGATCTTCTTGGTGACTCCATCAATCTTCAACACAGCAAAGGGCTTTGGCTTGTTCTTCCCTTTCATCTTGTAGTGGACTTCACCATTCTTAGACACAAAGGGCTTCAAGACAACCCCATCTTCTTTGTTACCCAACAGAATTTCATTCATGCAATCAGAAACACCCACTTTGAGGACCTCCTCTTCAGTGGTTTCAGCAAACAATTTGGTCAAGCAGCAGCCATCAAAACTCTCTCCTTGGTAGCCTTCAAACTATGGCCAATTCTTATCAATCTTTTTCACCTTGTTAAGGCCCATAGAGAAAGCATGATCATGCTCTAGCTTGTTATCCTTGCTGTCAAACTTCAAGACCTTGTTCTTTGAAAGCCTCAGCTCTGTTGTGCACTCTCTACAATCAAATACAGCGCCAGCTGAAGCTAGAAATGGTCTCCCAAGAATGATAGCATTCTTTATCTGTCCTTCCACATCAAGCACCAAAAAATCAGTAGGGATGGTGACTCCTTCAATCATCATTGGCACATCTTTGAGAGTCCCAAGTGGTGTCTTGACTGTGCCATCAGCTATGGTTAGAGACATATTACTCTCTTGAAGTTGAGTGTAGCCAAGAGCCTTAGCAGTAAAGGATGGGAGAAGGTTGATACTTGCTCCAAGATCACAAAGACAGTTCTTGAAAGTCTGCCCTTTAAGCTCACATGGTAGAGTGAAACAACCTGGATCTCTAAGCTTCTTAATGTTAAGCTCCTTAACCTCAGATGCTCCAGCTTTAACTCTTAGCTTCTCAAGTTCTTCTTGACCATTCAGATCTCTCATTTCCATTTGAGAAGCATAGAGAGTCTCATACTTATGTATTAGCTGCTTTTTGAATCTTCCTAGTAAGGGGATAGTGGGCTGATAGATAGGGAGAACAGCAGCTTGAGTTGTCTCCTTAACATCAGAGACTTTAACAAAGTCTTTCCTTGTAGCATCAACAACTTCATGTGGTGCCCACCACTCTTCTTCTTCCAGAGATTCTTATTGTGCAACTCCATGGTTAGCATCAACTTCCAAAAACTCTTCCCCCCCACTCTGAAGTTCAGTGTCCTCAGTGAACAGAGAGAGAAACTCTTCAATGATAGCTTCCTCTTCAGCTGAGAAGCTATCTTCTTCAGTGACCATGGCATTGCAGAACTCCTTTGGGTTAGCCTCTTGTTTTCCAGGAAAGTGTCCTTGAGGTTTTGGACCAGCTATACCTTTGTTGTTCTCCAGTGTTTTGACTCTTGCAGCTAACCTATCAAACTTATTGGTTAGCTCAACATGCACTGAGTCTATTTTGTTATGAACCTCAGCAAACCTCTTGTTCAATTCCAAGTTGTTGGTAATCTGATTCTGAAGCAGCTGCTGAAGCATAGTCTTGAGCTCAGTATCTTTAGAGCTGGAAGAAGCTTGAGCTGGAGCTTGTGCACTGAATCCTGGAGGATGATAAGGCGCTCTTGGCTGTAAGTTTTTGTTTCTCTGCTGAAAACCTTGATTTTTGTAGGGAACAAAAGGTCTTGCAGCAGCTTGGTGTTGTTGTTGTGGTGGGTACACTTGATCCTGTGGATTGGCAACATTTTTGCTTCTGTATGACAAGTTGGAATTGGGTCTGTAGTTCCCATATCTATTGTACCCACCTTGATTGCCCAAGTAGTTCATCTCAACCACTTGGCATGTCTCTTGATCATCAAGTTGAACCATATCACCAACAAAGTGAACTTCTTTCTTCTCCCTTAGCAGCATATCCAGCTTCTCATGTAAGGTCTTTATCTCTTTCCTGCTAGACTCCAGTTCATCTTTAGCACTTCTTGGAGCTCTGTCATATTCCTCATTATAGTTTCCATCAGACTGAGCTAGATTCTCAACAAGCTCCAATCCTTCATCTACATCCTTTGACAAGAAGTTCCCATTTGAGGCAGTGTCCAGAAGCATTCTTATCTTGGGCAAAGCTCCTCTGTAGAGAGTAGAGAGTAGAGAAGCCTGTGAGAAGCCATGGTGAGGGCATTGCAATGTGTAGCCCTTGAATCTTTCCCAAGCTTCACTAAAGCTTTCATTGTTCCTCTGTGCAAACCCTGAAATCTCATTTCTGATTCTTGCAGTTCTTGTAGTTAAGAAGAACTTTGCTAAGAAGGCTCTCTTGCACTCATCCCAACTAGTGATGCTTCCTTGGGGCAAGTTCTTCTCCCATTGGTGTGCTTTGTCTCCAAGAGAAAAAGGAAATAACCTGAGCTTGAAGCCATCTTCACTCACTCCATTGATCTTTGTTACTGAGCATAGTCTATCAAAATTATCCAGATGATCTAGAGGATCTTCAAGTGGCAACCCATGGAACTTGCTGCTCTGAACCATTGAAATCAATCCAGACTTGATTTCAAAGTTGTTGTTTTGCACTGCTGGTGGACTGATGCCATTTCTGTTGTTGTAGGCATTTGGTGCATCACCAACGCCAATGGGTCTAGCTGCTCTTGGAGCTTGTGCAGCGCCTCTTGGTCCTTGCTCACCTTGTAAGCCTGAACACCTTGCTGTCCTTGTATACCCTGAGCGCCAACAGCTCCTTGAGGACCCTGAAATCTGATATCATCCATAACAGGTTCCTGATTGTTCATCCCAAATCTCTGCAAGTGTTGCTGCCTTTCTTGTTGTCTTCTTGCTCTCTGACCTCTGTCCAACAGATTGATGTTATCTATGAAGTCCACAAGATTGCTTGAACCTCTGGATCTCAAGTTCATATACCTGAAAGACAGCAATGAGAGTCAAGGGAGATTAGTAACCAAATAAAACTAAAAACTTGATCTTAAAGATTCTACAAACTCTATTGATTCAAACAAAAAACCCAATTGGCAATGGCGCCAAATTGATACAGAGTTTATTACACTCTTAGTCAATCACCCCTGTATGTAAATCAGTTATAGCATAGCAAAGGGTTTTATGTCAATCCAATGGGTTTAGTTGAAAGCAAAAGAGTTGTGAGTAGGAATCCTTAAGTCAAGCAAAGCAAAGAGAGATTTTTGTTGCCTAAGCAACTTATCTAACAACCTAGAATGATCAATCACCAAAGAGAATTCAAAAGAAGACAGTTTAGCTATGATCAAGGAAGTAAAACAAAGCAAATAAACAGAGTAAATAGAAATTCAATAAAAGAGAAAGCAAGTTCCTAGATGTGGTTATTGATTTTGGGAAATCTAGAGGCTAACTAAGGTTGTTTCAAACAGCATTGATCAAGCAAACAAGCTAGCAATGGTGGTTCCTAGACATAACGTTCACAAAACAAGCAAGCTAAGTCCAATCTCTTGTAAAATAGCCCTTTGCTAAACCTTAACAAGAACTAACTCTCATTAGTGCTAAAACATTTAACAAGCAATGACAATCAACTCTATTCATATCAAAATGCTCTTCAAACAGTCAATCTCATGAGCCAAGGCCAGCAAATCCTCTATTAAACAAGATCAGCATTTCATCAAACACTTGGTTGGCATAAGAGAAAGCCTAAATTCTAGATAAGTGTGATCAAGAAAAAGGGTATTTATACATAAAAGAAGGAAGTCCTAAAGTAATGGCAAAAGTGTAAAGACAGGCTCAGACTGGGTTCCTATCAGTCAGTTGTGACCGATAGGGATCCTATCGGTCTGAAAGATGACCGATAGGGTCACCGAAATATAAACGGTGCACTACTATCGGTCACTTCACTGACCGATAGGCCTGGTCGATAGGAATCCTATCGGTCACTCCTTGACTGATAGGTCTTGTGCCTTGATCGATAGGCTCAGTAGAGATCGTCTGCCTTGGTCCCTTTTACTCATCTTGGCTCAGCTAGCTTCCTGGATCATCCCCAAAGCTCCTCCAATGCTCCTCTTAGCTCATAAGTAGCTAAAAACATCAATAATGCATAGAAAATGTAAACTATATCCTAAATGCAACCTATGTCTAAAAAGAGAAGAAAATGGGACAAAAGATAAAGAAAACATGCAAAAGAGAACCAAAACATATACTAAATGCAAGCTTAAATGGTGTAAATACAAGAGATATCAGTTGTATCCCGAGAATGCATCCATGAAGGAGAGGAGCTCGTTACCCGTGGTTGCCTCGCCCAGTTGGTCGATACGAGGGAGAGGGAAGCTGTCTTTGGGGCAGGCCTTATTGAGGTCTGTGAAGTCGACACAGACTCGCCATTTCCCATTCTTTTTCTTGACCACCACTGGGTTGGCCATCCATTCCGGATACTTGACTTCGGCGATTGATCCGACCTTCAGCAGCTTATCCACCTCGTCATGCACGGCTTGTGCCCGCTCAGGCCTCAACTTTCGCCGCTTCTGTTTGATCGGCTTGAAGGTGGGATCGACGTGCAGCTCGTGATCGGTGATCTGAGGGCTGATGCCTTTCATGTCGGCCATCGACCATGCTAACGTTCCAACGTTCACCCAAAGGAAAGCTATCAGCTCGTCATGCATGCTTGGCAGAAGCTCTGTGCCGATCTCAATACAACGCTCGGGATGAGTGTTGTCGATGCTTACCTGAGTAATGAGATTGCTTTTTGGCTTCTCATGATGTACTATCCGTGGATCGAAATCGTTGCCGGTGATGAAAGTAGACCCGTTGCGAACACGCTGCTTGTCGATATAGCAATGCCGAGATGCCATCTGGTCGCCACAGATGGTGAAGATTCGACCTCTGATCGGCATCTTGATGCACTGGTGATAGGGGGACGGTACGGCGTGCATGGTGTTCAACCAAGACGTTCCTAGGATAGCATTGTAGATTGTTGGGCGGTCAATAACTTCGAACTTAACCGTCACGGACTTTCCTCCAATGGTAACGGGCATCGTGATCGTTCTGATCGCCGATATCGAATCGCCAGCGAAACCGGTGAGTGGTGACGGTGCGACCTTGATGTCTCCCTTGGTGATGCTCATCTTCCGAAAAGTGTCCATAAAGATCAGATCGACAGAGCTGCCTGTATCGACTAGGATCTTTGAGACGTCGTCTTCCCCAAGTTGAAGTGAGATGACGAGGGGATCATTGTGTGGTCGATATAAACCCTGTGAATCCTGTTTGGTGAATGTGATCGGGAGGTCATCTTTGAACAACAGTGGGGGGTCTTTCAGCGGATTAGCAGCTTTTCGCTTGTGCCGTTTGATCGAGTTGATGGAGTTAGTGCATGAGAGAAGTCCTTCCATAATCATGTTGATTCGTTGTCGAGGCGAAGTCGGAGGTGTGTGGTCGTTGTCACGATCGCACTTCGCCTCTTTCCCCTCGCGCTTGACAGAAGGTCGATCAGCGTCGGATCGTCTGTCTTGATCATTGTCATTGTCAGGTCGTCGGTCCTGATTGTTGTCAGATCGTCGCCCTAGACTTTGTGGCTCCGGTACAGTGCACTCACCATCCTCCCATACTTTTCTTAAAAGGGCTGTGAGAGTGCGACAATCATCTGTGTAGTGGCTGTGTGCTTTATAGTATTTGCACACGGCTTCTTGCTCTCGGAATCCTTAGCGCTTTGCCGATCCCAGGTGTTCCAGCTTGACTGTCGAGCGATGGCGTTGATATTTTTGCGGCTTCTATCGTCCTTGTCGTAGTGCTGCCGAGACTCGTGATGGTTATCCTGATACGACGACCTAGGTTTCTTGTCGCGTGAAGTTTTCTCGTCGGCCAACTTGGCTTTGGCCGCCTTGTCCTCCTCGAGTCTGATGTAGCTATTTGCTTTATGCAAGACATCTTCCAGCGTCTTGGTTTTGCCAGTTTTCAACCTTTCGCAGTAGGACTGGTCGTCTCTCAAATTCCTGATCAGGATGTTAAGAGAGAGTTCGTCTGATAAGCTGCATCCGGAAACTATGGACCGGAAGCTATTGATGTAATCGCGCAACGGCTCTGTATCGCCCTGGACGTATGCCCATAAATCGAGTGTTGTAGATTCCATGTCGATGTAGATTGAATAGTGCTTAAGAAAACGAATCGTGAGTTCCTTCGATGGAATTTAGAGGGAGCTGTGAAAACCAGGTGAGGGCGCTTCCAGAGAGAAACTCCACGAAGTACTGACAGAGGCAAGCATCTCGCTCTTCGTCCGTAAAGCGAGCTCGTCCCATGACTGCGTTAAACGCGGTCAGATGTCGCTTTGGGTCGGTCACGCCAGTATAGCTGGGAGGCAGCTTTATGCGTCAAATGTCCTTGAGTGGGACTTTGGTGATGGCCGACGTGAACGGTGTCTGCTGCGTCTGCTGGAGTATTTTGTCTAACTCTGGGGCCGAGGTCGTCACCTTGTGGACCTTGGTATTTATGTTGTCAAGGCGTTGATGGAGAAGGTTGAGCTTGGAGGCTGTCGTCGGATCGGCACCTGCGGTGTTTCAGGACGAACGGGCATTAGAGCCTTCCACATGTGCCCTTCGTATATCGTTTGTTGGCGTGGTGTCGAACAGGTTATTCACCAGCCTCGTCATTGCTAGGTTGCGGATCGGCTTGTGTCGAGGCATGGTTAGGTTGGCCTGTTCTTGGGTATTACCCCTGGCGTTGAGAAGCCGATCTAGATCTTCACGGTATGCGATCTGTTTGGCACTGAGGGACTCGAACCGAGCATCCATTCCCTGTTGTAGCTGAGTCACGACCGATCTGATAAGGCCGGCCATTTCGATGGGAGGTGGCTGTGGCAGGTAGGTCTGGTTCGTTCCGCCAGTTTGGCCGACCTGTTCCGCCTCACGGGTGTTCTGCGCAGCAGCCGCATCGTCTGCCTGCAGGTTGGTCTGGTCGACCACTGGAAGTCCTGTGATTGGGTCGATGATGGGGCCCGAGGTGTTGCTTCTGGTGAGATTAGGGACTCCTCCGGCGAGATCGGTAGCTTCTCCGTTAAGGTTGGTAGCATCGGGGTTGATAGGTGTTTCAACCATCTTCAAGCTCCACTTTTCTTTAAAGATTTAGTCTCTTTTTCCCCTCAGACGGCGCCAACTGTGATAACTCAAATTCGATCTAAAGATTGAACAAAAGTTAATGGGTTTAAAGAGGGATCTTTATTAGATTAAAGCCGGAGCTTGATAGATACAAGACGGTTTATGTCATCGGAATAAGAACACCGACCTAAAGACTGGATGAAAGAAAGCTCGAGAACTAAGAACAACAGATTGCTAGTTTGCCCTAGGTCTCAGGAGAGGATTTTCGGATGGATTGAGAAGTCGAAGACTTCCTATATTTATAGCCGATCAGGTCGGTCTTCTGGAGATAACTACGCATGTCCTAAATAGGAAAACTTCCTTGCCGATAAGGCCAATCTTCCGCCTTTTCCGGATTTAGTCCGATAAACGGAAGATTTCCATGTATTTGGCCGACCTGAATATTCTTTGGGTTTCCAAAATGGGCCGACCAGAATTCATGTTGGGCTTTTAGAGATGATATGAATCTCATCTCTAACAGATTAGAAATGCTTTAAACCAAAAACATAGCCTGAGATTTTTACAGAAAACCAAAGTCGTAAAGATTTTTTTTTACTTTTACTTTTACTTCTACCTCTTATTCATATGTTTATTTATATAAAATAAAATTTATAATAAATATATGTTATAACATTTGTGAAATCCTATTTTATAAAATTCTCGGTAGCTCTTCGCTCATCTCTTTTTCCAATATTAAGGAATTGGTTTGATGAAAAAAATAAATTTCTTATGGTTGGTCTGCACGCATGTATTCATTATAAAATTTGAGCCACGCATGCGTTTATTATAATTTTTTTTTTAAAGATTTTTAAATGACTCTGTAAAACAAAGTTTGAGAGTGTTACAACAAAACTGTAGAGATTTATTTTTATTTTTACTTCTACTTCTTATTCATATTTGTATTTGCTTATTTATAATTTAATTTTTCATCCGATTACATTGTGTTTTATTTCTGATCTCAAATTTTTGATCTACATCGAGACTGTATATGAGTATAAGATAAACTTTTAATTTATTTAAAAAAAGGATAAGAGCTAAGAGATAAATTGAGATGGTAGTGTAAGCTATGCAAATTCCAGAAAACAATAATATAAAAATATTAAAAAATAATATACAAATAATAATATATCACACTTCCAACATTATTAATATATAGCGTATATACTATATTATTGGATAATCTATTATTAATTTTCTATATAAAAATATAAATATAAAATATATATTGGTTGTAAAATTTATGTAATCATATTTTATGCAAACTATTACGAATATATATAAAAACAAATTGAAATCATAGTAATTATTATTTTTTGGTAATTTAATTTTATTATTTTTAGTGTTATAATATAGTATATATATGTTATAATTTTATAATTTATTTAATTACAATTCAACCAATCAAAACATTTCGCTTATTTTAGGAAATTTGTCATATCACATTTCTATGTCACCATTAATTTACAATAACTTTTGCTAAGATGATGACAAAATATATCACATCATATTTTTTCATTAAACAAAATAATAGTTAAGATTGTTAGAGATACTCTTAGAAAGACTAAAGTTTGGTACTACTGTACCTCGTTTAATTTGACTTTAGGTTTTTAGGCAACCACACAACCAAACAACATCACAAATCACGAAAACAGCAACACCAACCGCATAGCTACACTCAGAAAGATGGTAGTTCCACTTAAATTTTTGAATGGTGGGTCGAAATCTGGTAGAGCATGTGTAATTTTGTTAGATAACAAAATTTAGAATCAGAAAATCAAGCTAAATGTTTTTGAATTTGTGAATTTAACATTGTGTACGTTAATCAACAGTTATAGCTGATATAAGAGGAGTAGTTACAATCCTTTTCCGAAGCGAATCTGGAGCTTTCCGTTGCTAATTGTGACTGGAAATGTCTTCACAGTCACCTTACCAACACCTCCAGCCTCATCCGAAATGTTGAAATCCTTTAACAAGTCGTTCTAGCATACTTATGACAATAGAACATATGCTAGTCCATTTGTCTGATTACTTTTTTTCTATGTATACAAGCGTATTACTCTTTACTTAGAGTAGCTCTATTGGTAAGTTTTTCAAATAAAGTATTTAATATATTTTTTATTAATATAAAATATTGAATCAATCATATATAATAACACATAGTTACATACATTTCTATTTGTTTCTTACTATTTCATTATTTTATATTTTTTAAATTGTGAGAGGTGGTTCAACTACCATCAATAGAGATGTTTTTAGCGTGTAACTTAAAATCTAATTGATATAATCTTTTAGGCTTAAACGAAGTACATTTGATATGTGAAATAAAAAATAGCTATGGTAAGTGGATGTAGTTTTTTATAAAAATAATATATATATATATATATATATATATTATAAAGGGTAAAAAATCAAGTTAATATATCCACTTTCTTGAATATTATTCTTATACATAATTGTTAGAATAGTCAAGATATTTCTTTTAAAAATGGCTTTTATTTCACTCAAAATTTGCTTTAAAAATGTTGAAATATATTTTATAAAACAAATAAAATGCAATAAAAATATATGAATAAGATTATAGGTAAAGTTATATTGCATTAAAATCATAATTTAAATCAAACCATAAATCGACTAGGTATCTAGAAACGATATATAATCAACATGACAGAATCGTTGTCGCTCTAGCCGTATCCAGAAAATCGCCTCACCCCGAAAAAGCCCCTCCTTCCTGATGGGGCTCACACCTCTGTCGAGACCCTCTACCCCACCCTACCCGCTTTCTGCAGAGGTATCTGCATGGTCTGCAGGCTCGGAAAACCCTCTTGTCCCCTCGTTTTTATTCTCCCTGATTTTCAAGTTTTAAATAGAATTACTTATGTGTGTATTTCAGAGGAGGTTTATGTCGATTGTAATCCTCTCTGGAAATGCTTTTTCGTTGGCTATTTCATTGGACATGCACCGCATGTGGAAACTTTCCATGCTACAGTCAACTGCATCTGGACGCAGCAGGGTAGTGCTTCGAAGATTGATGTTCAATTCATTAGCAAAAACTCCGTTTAGTTTCGTATTGAGAATGAGAAGTTACGGAATCGTGTGGTTTGATGGCGATATTGGCACATCTCCGATGTTCCTTTAGTGGTTAATCAGTAGTCTCCAAATACAGCCAAAGCACCACCAGATCTCTCGGCCATGCCAATCTGGGTTGATCTAAACTCAGTTCCCAGTCACTTATACTCGGAGGGAGGGTTTAAATTTCTAGCTAGTACTACCAGAAAATTTGTCAAACTCCACCTAAACACAGAGCGCTGCACATGGTTGGATTTGGCTCGAATATTAGTGGAGGTTAACTTGCACAAGCCTCTGCTAGAGAAGATACAGTTTCTGATCGTGATGGGTCAGATGTTGTAATAGGAGTTAGCTATCCCTGGCTCCCACCACGTTGTACTGTCTACCAGAAATGGGGTCATAGTTCTAAGGATTCTTATGTGCTCCCAGTTACTATTCTCCGTAGGAACTAAGAGTCTGCCGAGCCTGCTAATTCGGGAGGGGAGAACAGTGACAAATCCCCTACTAAACTAGTGGTAACTGACCTACTTACGGAGCTTCGATAAGTCTCGCCCGCCACTGAAACTTTTTCTATTACAAGCCTCACCAAGGAGCAGGGATTGGTACCAGGAATGAAACTCATTGATGTCACTATTGTGGAAATTGCTAATGAATGGAAGTTAATGAATGGAAGTTAGTAGGTAGAAATGATCGAGCTTCGCCTGAGAAGGTTAAAGACAATTCACCTTAAATACTGGCTCTGTCTCTCGATATCAGATTATGGCAGAGATTGAGGAAACAAAGGAATTGGAGGAAGATGAATTGTACCCAACTATAGTTGTTGATGGTGTTGACGACTCTTCTTCGGATATGGGCTGTTGAAGGAGTTGAGGATCCACTGACCTATAGGGTTGCCAAGGGTAACACGTCGAAAGCTAAAACTGCTTCGGGTAAACAATATAAAGTGCCAAATCAGCAAACTACAAGATTGAAAGACCTAAAGCTTCTTGCTACTCATGGTGGAATAAACAAAAGCTTCCACTCGGAAGCTATGACTGGCTTCTTTGCTTGGAACATGTGTAGGTTCAATAAGCCACGCAGACACGAGGCAGTCAAGAAGTGGGTTTTAGATGTTAAACCGTTATTTGGTTGTTCACTTGAAACAAAGGTATCTCTTGCTGATCACTCGATTATACTGCAGTCTTCTCTACCAGTCTGGAAAGCGTTTACAAATTATGACCACCATTGTCTAGGGCGTATTTGGTTTTGTTGGTCAGAGGGGTTAGAAGTCACATTACTGCATAAGAGTACTCAGATCATCACCTGTCTGATCCGTCTTCCTAATTCAGGTAATTACCTCATGTGTTCGACTATCTACGCTTCAAATTTTTCTGCAGAGCATCAGCAGATCTGGGATGATATCCGCGCTACGCAAGCTGCATATAGCCATATCTATGTCCCATGGACCCCTATCGGAGATTTCAACGATGTGCTATATCATCAAACGAGCACTCACGTCATTTGGACTACATGACTGATCAAACGGGTATGTGGCAGTTTCAACAACTTGTAACGGATTGTAGTCTCTTGTACTTGGCATTAGTGGGTTCCCTATTCACTTGGTGGAACAACAGAGATGCATGTATTGGTAAAAAGTTTGACAGGGTGCTCATTAATGGGGAATGGCTTAGTAATTTCCCACAGTCCTATGCAAAGATTGAAGCGGGTGGGGTCTCTGATCATGCTAGGTGTTTGGTCCAGATATCCCCTACTACTGAGGTGGCCAGGAAACCTTTCTAGTTCTTTAACTACTTGGTGGAGCATGTTGAGTTCTTGCCCCTTGTCTCTCGTATATGGGCCACTACTGAGATACTTTTTCATTCTTGCTCTGCTTTGCAGAGTTTTCACAAGAAGTTGAAGCTGCTGAAGTTTGAATTGAGAGCTTTGAATCGTAACAAATATGGGGATCTACCTGCACATACAAAGTTAGCATTTGAAAACCTCTGCCATCTCCAAAATAAGGCTCTTCAGAATCCTGACCCCTCTACATTTGATGCTGCATCTGCAGCAGAGGAGCATTGGCATCATCTTGCTGGAATTGAAGAGAAATTTTTCAAATAGAAACCGGGCATCTGTTGGTTACAGGTTGGAGATCAGAACACAGTATCCTTTCATCGCACTGCTCAAGGTAGAGTATCTCACAACACCATTCATGTACTGAACACGGAGGCATGTGTTTCACTTACCTCTCCCTCTGAGATTAAGCGAGAAGCCGCTATTCATTTTCAGAAGTTTCAACAAACTCTGGTCCCTGAAACAGAGCTGCCTCGGTTGAATTTATGCAAGGCCTTCTCTCTTATCGATGCCTTGTTGATATAGTAGATATGTTAGATTGCTTCAGTAACCGATAGGGAGAAAAAATCAGCGCTACACTCTCTTCCCGATGGCAAGGTGTTTGGTCCAGATGATTTCATGAAGGAGTTTTATGTTAAGGCGTGGTCAGTAATTGGAGCAATTTCATTGTGTCTGTTCAATCTTTCTTCATTTTCGGGTTTATGCCGAGGGGAGTGAATGCTACAATTATATCGCTTGTACCTAAGCATGTCAATGCATCGACTATGGAGGACTACATGCCAATAGAATGTTATAACATCCTCTACAAGGTAATTTCTAAGATTCTTGTAAACAATTTGAAGCAACTATTATCTGATGTTATTGAACTGAACCAGATTGTGTTTGTTAAAGGAAGGCTCATGTTGGAGAATGTGCTTATGGCCTCTGAACTTGTCAATGGGTACAAAAAAGCGTATGTCTCTAATAGATGTGCCATCAAGTTTGGTATCTTTAAAGCTTTTGATACAGTGAGATGGTCTTTCATTGTCATTGTTCTCCATGCAATGGGGGGTTGCCAGAGCAGTTTCTTTTCTGGATTCACACTTGTATTTCTACAGATGGTTTCTCTGTTTCAGTGAGTGGCGAACTTGAGGGATTCTTCGCTGGTGCCCTGGGAATCAGGCAGGGATGTTCACTATCTCCTTATCTCTATGTTATACTCAATAATGTCCTGTCAAAAATGTTGAACAAAGCATGAGCTTTGGAGAGGATAGGATACCATCTATTGTGTAAAGAAGTCGGACTTACGCATTTAAGCTTTGCTGATGATATACGTGTGTTTACTGATGGGACCCCTCCTTCCCTGCATGGTACGTTGGAGGCTATGGAGAACTAGTGAAGGGTGGTATATGCAAAAGAAAATTAGAAAGAGTTGTGCAAAAGGCTAAAGTGAATGTGAAGAGTAATCGTACAGTTACTATAGTACCATCCAACTCTAAAATTCGATTGGACAAAAATCATTTAGAATCCATTAATTTCTCAGGATGAAAGATGTGAAGACCAATTGAATAGTATCATCCAACTCTAAAATTATGAAGGAGTAAGCTTTTTAATGATTACTATAATTTTGGATAATGTAGAGAATATGAATATCTATATGTAATTTCATTTTAAGAAAGCAAAGAGTAAGACTAGAGAGAGTTGTGCAAATGGCTAAAGTGAATGTAAATGATTGGTTAGGTGCAATAAACTCTTTCGATGGAACACATCAATTGCTCAAATTCAGGATCAAATTTTATGATTGCTTAAGCTTTGAGAAACTTTGATGCAAGATTTCATCCAGATACTCATCAAACAATGGCTTGGTGGGTTGTATGAAATAACGATGGAATAATTAAGAATTGGGGATCAACATCACTCAGAACAGCGGTGATACCATTAGAAGAAGAGGCAAAAACACTTCTTGTAACAAATATAACAAGCTTGGATCATGGGTCTAAAATTAAGAAGAAGATTGCAAAGTACTCATAGATATACTATAGATGAATGACGGCCAAAAATTATAACCTGAAACACAAATATTATGATATCACATTATGGAGTAAGAAATTCATTCGTAAGTATAAGAATTATGCTGCTATCACGTTTAAATCAATGAAGGGAAATTGCTGAAAATAACCTAAAAGTTATGTTTTTTTCAAAATATAGACCTTGTATTGCATGTTTGACAAAAGTAATTCAGAGAAGTATTAAAACTACAACTCAGTCTTTTATGGCTAAATAAAAAAATGTTTACCACAATGATTTATCTTTAAGACGTCTTTTTACAAAGTCTACAATTATAAACGTCTAAAGAAGTTTACTGGTGTAGACTGTTAAAGAAGTCTATTCCATAATTACTTTTTAGATTTTATTTATGAAATAAATAAAAAATAATTTGATAAACAATTTGTATACATAACTAAAACATATATATTTGACATCAGTAAAAATAAAATTTCACACAAATGAATCAATTTAAATCAACAAACACAGATTATATTAGAAAACAATACAACCCTCAAAAGTCTTCTAAAGAAATTTACTCCATAACTAAATCTTACGTATTATTTATAAAAATTATATAAATATATATATACATAACCAAAATATAGACAATTGGTATCTATAGAAAATAAAATTTCATGAAGATGAATCAATTTATAAATTTCATAAGTATAAGGTTAAGAAGGGTTAGGGTTTTAAAGTCAAAAAGGTTATGGTTGGAGATTTGAAGTTTAGGGTATAAGAATGTAAGTAGTAGGTCAAACATAATTTATAAATGAATAATAGTTTTTGGGTTGGTTAATAATTTATAGTCCATGTCGTTATATTTTAACTGTAAATTATGAATATAGTAACAAAATTAATGTTTGATATAAGTCTTAATTAAAAATATTTGATTTAGGGTTTAAGGTTAAAAAGACTTAATTAGAAGACTTTATGTGTAGATTTCAAATAGAATCTTAAATTCAAATTTAACCTAGTGCAAACCGGATTTAACCGGACCGGATTTGTTGGTGATTGAACAATTTCACCGGCTATGTAGACTTCTTTGGAAGACTTCTTTGGTAGACTTCAAAAGAAGTATGAAATTCAAACTAAACCTAGCGAGAGTTCAATTTTTTCTTAACTAAATAGGCGGGAACCAGAATTAACTGGACCGAATTTGTTGGTAATTGAACAATTGTAACGGTTATGTAGACTTTTTTGGAAAACTTCTTTTGTAGACTTTAAAAGAAGTCTGAAATTTAAATTAAACCTAGCGGGATTTCAATTTTGTTTAACTAAATGGGCGGGAACCAGAATTAACCGGACTGAATTTGCTGGTAATTGCACAATTTAATTGGTTAGAAGACTTGTTTTGTTGACTTCAAAAGAAGTTTGAAATTCAAATTAAAGCTATTGGGAATTCAATTTTTTTTTAATTAAATGGGTGGGAACCAAAAGTAACCTGACTAAATTTACTGGTAATTGCACAATTTAACCGACTAGGTAGACTTCTTTGGAAGACTTCTTTTGTAGACTTCAAAAGAATTCTGAAATTCAAATTAAATATAGCAGAAATTCAATTTTTTTTTAATTAAATGGGTGAAAATTCAAGTTTTTATAACTAATCATAAACATTTATATATATAAATAGAATTTAACCTAATTGTGTAAAATCTCTCTCTCTCTCTCTCTCTCTCTCTCATCTCCCTCCTTTCTGGCTATGAATCTCCTCTCGTTTCTCACACACCATCAATCTCATCTCCCTCCTCTCTTTCTTGCCAATTGTGGTACTGGTAAGCCGTCCGCTCTTATACTTCTTTTCCTTCTTTATCTCCTTTTTTTCTTTCTCTGTCTAATTTTTTTATTGCATTTGTGTTCATATATTTCTGTCCATGGATCTACTTTTCTTTCTTCGTCTTAATCCTGTTTTCCTCTTCTCAAATTTTATAATATCCAGATTTGAGCTTATTGTTGCAAATCTGAGTTTATTGTTGCAGATTTGAGCTTATTGTTGCAGATCTGAGCTTATTGTTGCAGATCTAAGCTTATAGTTGCAGATGTACAATATTTTCTTTTGTTATTGTTGCAAATCTGAGTTTATTGATATTTTTTGTTTAGTTTTACGGATCTCAACAAAGTCCTTGCCTGTCTCTGCCGGATTTCAGTGATTTCAATGTTCGAAATGGTAATTATACAACACTATTGGTTAGAATATGGTACCTAGGGTTTTATGTAGAATTCTTATAAAACTTCATTCGTAGACATACGATTTAGACTTCAGTTACAGACAATATTTTCAGACTGCTGTCACGAACATCGTTTTTGATAAGTTTGCTCGGTTTTGCTGAGTCTTATCTAATTTTCGCCTATATATCTCGTCTTTTGTTTAGCAGGATAGAGAAAGCCACTATTCCGAGCTAGAATCGGTGTTTCAAGGCTAAAAGAGATAGAGATGGAGATAAGATTAAGGCGGAGGTGAAGAAAAGATTGAGGCAGACAATTTCTGGGTAAATTTGCATTAAATGTTTTGTACCGTATTTATAAATTATGTGTATTTCTGTATTCTGCAAAATACAGAGACTTCGCTGTCAGACTTCATACGCAGACTTCGTTTGCAGACTTCTTCACTACGGGAATACACATAATTTACCAGATTAAATTTATTGGTAAATTGCACAATCTAACCGGCTATGCAGACTTTTTTGTCAGACTTCGTATGCAGACTTCTTTCCAAACATCATATGGAGACTTCTTAATACCTATGTAAGAAAAATAGATGACCTTATAACACATTGGCAGGAAATAAAACACTACAAACATGGTCAAGTCCAATTTTGAGATTAACTTACACAATAGAGACGAGTATGTCCATGTTTCTTTCTTGATGTGAGAGTCATAAAAAATTGACTCTATCATTTGTGACATACATAGGAAGAGAATTTAGAAGCATTTGTTGAAGCATCAGAGATGGTAATAGATAGGATAACTCCACAATCTTTGTTTTCTTTTCCAGCATATAATCCTCTTGTGCCATTTTGAGAAGTTCACCATGTGTGCAACCATCTCTCAAGAAGAACATTTGTCCTCTTTTGCGATTATTCACCTCGAAATGCTACAATATTATTTTCCTCACCCACATTAGAAATCAATGTCGAATAAGTAGACTTCAGATAAAGTCTGCTACTAATAAGCTAAACCAAATAACATAATTTTTTTTAATTAAAGTTAAACTATAACTAACAAACATGTCAAACTCATACATAAGCCATACCAATAAATAACACACACTTAATAGTCAAAGAATCAATTTTATTTGTTACAAATTTCAGATAAAGGAATTTTATATAAAAAAATTAAAGTCATAGACTTCAAACAAAGTCTACTAATTAGACTTTACATGAAGTCTGCTATTAATAAGCTAAATACCAAATAACATAAGAAAATTAAATAATGTTAATCAATAAAAAACAAACATGTCAAACGCATACATAAGCAAAACCAATAAATAACACACAATTAAGAATCTGTTTGTTACAAATTTCAGATAAAGGAATTTTATAAAAAAAAATTAAAATCGTAGACTTCAAACGAAATCTAGTAAGTAGACTTCACTTGAAGTCTGCTACTAATAACCTAAAGATACCAAATAACACAAGAATATTAATTAAAGCTAAATTATAACAAACAAATATGTCAAACTCATACATAAGCAAACAATAAATAAAACACACTTAAGAGTCAAATAATACATTTTATTTGTTACAAATTTCTGATAGAAAATTTTATAAGAAAATTAATATCACAAACTTCGCCTGAAAATTGGTTCCACCATACATATATAATATAAACATGTAAAACTGATACATAAGTAAATACAATTACTAACACAAGCGCAAGATCAAAAAAATCTTTAAAATTTGTTGTAAATTTAATAAAAAAGCGTTTAAAAAAAAGGAAATATCAGACTTCCAATGAAGTCTACTTAGGTAGACTTCGTATGAAGTCTACAAAAGTAGACTTCGTATGAAGTCTCAATTTTAAGTTACTTTTACAACTGCCAAAAGATGAATAGACTTCTTGTAGAAGTCTACTCACTCTGAGAAGTCTGCTTAAAAAGGTAGATTAGTTTTGCAACTGACCAAACTTTAACTTTTTTCTTAAGAAGCCTACTCGTAAAAGTAGACTTCACCAAGAAATCTACTTTTAAAGTAGACTTCAGAGAGGTTAATTTTATAATTTAACAAGATTGAATTTTCCAAGTAGACTTCGTTTGAAGTCTATTCAGAAAGTAGATTTCATTTGAATTCTATTCGGAAAGTAAACTTCATTTGAAGTCTATTCGGAAAGTAGACTTCAAACAAAATCTACTATGAGTTAGTTTTGGAGTTGACCAAACATTGAATTAATTAAATAGTAGACTTTGTTTGAAGTCTACTCAGAAAAATCAACATTGGTCAATTGCAAAACTAACCTCGCTGAAATTTATATTAAACGACAAAAGATGTCTACTTTTACGAGTAGACTTCTTACAAAAAGTAAAAGTTTGAACAATTGCAAAACAAACACTTTTTAGTGTAGTCTTTTTTTGAATTCTACACCATTTTTTTGTCAAAGAAAATGGTGCAGACTTAAGAAGTATACTGTCAGAAATCGGTGCATACGGTCAATTACAAAACTGACTTGTGTGTTGACTAGCAGACTTCTTCTGAAGTGTACTACCGTAAGTAGACTTTGGAAGTGGACTATGTTTGCGGCATAGATCAGAAAACTCACGAAAATCGACCGTAAAAATACATATCAGTGGTCTTTAGCTTCTTTGACTATCGAAAACTTGGATTCTAGCCACCACCAAAGAAGTCTAATCGATTTGCACCACCTAATCACCAGATATGATAATATCTTAGAACACTAAATTTTTACAAAAGTGAATTTTGAGAGTTTTGGAAATGAAAATAGAAAGAAAATGGAAGAATATAAGGTTAAGAAAAGAAATAATGAGCTTAAAATGCTTAAAAAATGATTGTTGAAACAACAAAACCTTCAAATTGGTTGAAAATGATGGTTAAGTAAATTGATGATAATGACATTTGCGTAAATAAGTGACGAGAATAAAGATTTTTTGGACATTTGGATTTTCCAAAAAAAACAAAAATAATAAATTAATAATATTTTAATGAATTGATGAAACTGATAAAAATAAAATAAAGAGAAAATAATTAATATTAAAAATAATAAATAAAAGTTAAGTTAACTAATGATCATAATTTCATAAAATATTAATCTATCTGGTGGGTCCATTTTTACCACAACCAATATCGATGTGGCACATGGACTCCAGGTCCTATTAAAGCACTGACGTTCTCCCATTAGGCCTGCCGCTGACCCTTTAGCGGACTGTTCCCGGGAATGTGGCGTGCGTAATGAGTCAGGCATGCTGTACTAAGCTGTCTGCTTCCGCAGCGTGCCGCATGGATGGAATAGGACGAGTTAAAAAGTATACAAAAGGAGGCCGAGAGCCAAAGGAGAAAGGGGATTTTTCTTGACTCGAGGCCCAACCGGATCCGGGGAAGGATGACCACCACACATCAGAATATTAGGAAGGGGAGGGGAAACCTCCAATTTCTACCTCGCTGGAGTTCACTTCAAGCCAGTAAAACTGAAGGGGGACGTCTGGGGAACGCCTACCGAGGTAAGCGTTCTTCTCACTCATATCTTTTACTTCATATCAGTGCAGAGAGAGTTTGTGCCCCATTCTTCTCACGGTTCATCTCTTGCACACCACCTTTCACCAATCAACATATGAGTATCACATTCCTCAGACGAGTAACTCAACCCATAAACCACCTCAAACCCCATTTTCCCTAGTATTTGTTCCCAGTAGAATGTACACTGACTTAAGCGTTGGAGAACCTTCAGAAGAAAAGCTCCCTTTCAGTCCACCCAGAAGTTCGGCTCACTCATTCGTCCATGTTCGTAGGATCCATCTGACTTTTACCCCGGAGCTGCATGCCACTCATCTCTAAGAGAACGAAATCTGAGGATATAACTCCTTATATCCGGATAAATATATACTATACCCATACATATTCCATAATTTATGTCCGAACAATATTTAAACTACAATATAAAGTAATTTAATATATTTTTTCCGATAAAGCTTTTTCAATGGAGTGATTTACCAAAAAGGTAACTTTGGAAATTTGGATTGTAATATAAGTCACTTACAGGAACTCAGTAAATCAGAGGACGTGTAAAAATGTTTTTATCCTTAGAACAGTTTTCCGTAAAGCCGAAGGGGTATTAACAAGTTGATTTTGTCAGTGTGATTTATTTTTGGGGTTATGTTTTTATAGACACCATAATAGGCGAGAAGCTGTAAGTTTTGGATTTAGGTTTTCCGATCTAGTCCTGGATTCCATTTTGCGTCTTTCCAATTCAAAGAGCATTAAGTTTGTTGTTTGAGTGAGAGGGGTTGTACTGGATCAGTGTGAATTCCTATTTAATCGGCGGCATTTTTGCGTAGTAGTGCTTCGCGATGGAAGGTAAGTGAACCTTCATGATTTTTGTATCATTTTACCGGTGTTTGGTTGGTTTTCCTCCGATTTATACAATGTTTTATGGTAAAATTGGTGGGGTGGGTAGTGGTAGGTTTAATCGGACTTCGTTTTGAATAGGCGTGAACGCATACGTAGTTATTAATTTTGTGTTTCTGTTGGCGCTTGTCCAGTGTATTAAATTTAGTTCTGGGATGGTTCATGGATGAGTGGTAGTGGACAAGTAGTTTGTTGAGTTTAGTGGGCAGTGAATATTTAGATTGATAGGGCTATTGGATGGAGCAAGTAATATTTTTAAAAATATAAAGTTCCATGCATGTTAATCATTAAGGTATTCAGTTTCTGGTGTATATGGTGGACAAAACATATTTGTTCGAGTTTGGTTTGTTATGCGTGGATAGTCTATGCATTGGCAAGCCACTAGAATATTGGTTGACTATGGATGATTATTGGTAGATAATGGGTTGTTGTTATGTAATGTAAATGGGTGTTGTTTATGGCATTTATAAAAATATAAATGTCTATGTGGGTGGACATAATGGACAAAGCATCGACAAACGATTGACTACATTTTTGGATGTTAATGAATGAGTAGTAGTGGATAAGTTACTTTTGTTCTGTAATTGTGGTTGGTAGCGTAAAGTCTGTTCGTAAAATATGAGTGTCTATGTGTATTAATTTAGTATGTTACAGGTGGACATGGTGAACTATGCATCCATATATATGTTTGGTTAGTAAGTCGTGGACGATATCTATGGACGGCGATTAGTGCATGTTTGTACAATGTTTATGTTGTTTTGTGGTTAACGTTTTTGGTTGGTGTTATTGGTATTATGAGTTATGTATTCATTACGGCTTTGATTGTAAGGTAATGAGCCCAGCGTTGTGAGGAACCCACAGTTACCAAGCCGCTTGTTCATGACAGACCGACACCCAAACACAAGGCTTAAACTCTAAACTGGATACGCTACTGGTGTTAAACGACATACTAGAAGACTCCCCCGAGTTCAAGAGGATTAGGAAAAACTGTTACAGGAAGCTATACGATTTGGCGGCAAATATGTGTTCGAACTCAGGCAAAATCCGGCGTTGGCGAGGCAGCTGATAAACAAGAGGAAGTATGAGCTATATGCAGTGTTTGGTGGACAGCCTATGAGATTTTCTCTTGTGGAGTTTGGTGAAATAACTGGATTGCCTTATGGCAAGTACCGAGAATGGTATGACCCTGATTATGAGCCTTCAGAGGAGAATCACCCTGACGATGATTGGCGTGAGATAATTGGGGATGATGGGGCAACTACAATCGGGGACATAACCTCCATGCTACGATCTGATGTGGAAATGGACTGTGAGAGGAGGCTACGGCTGGCTCTTCTAGACGATCCATAATTTCTGTCCACAGAAGCATGTACATGGAGAGCATTCCCTGGAATCCCGCGTTCACGAAGAGTTGTCCATGGCGGCTGTCCACGTGAGAGATTCCATTAACGGTGTCCACGATGGGACAATCATGACGCGTGTCCATAGACGTGTGTCCACGTAACTCTACGGTCTATGGATTAATATGTGATGGATAGTGTGAGGCGTGTAGTGTCTCCGCCATCTTTGCAATGCATTTCGGACCAGCTACGACATCATCCTCGCACATTATTTCCACGGCATCTGACCCCCTTAGTGGATTGTTAAGTAGGGGTTCTCAGAACTGCTGGTCGTAGCCGGCCTCTCGAACCTCGATATCTTCAGGCGGTGAGCGACAGCCTCCTACGGTGTCTGTAGTATCGAAATCCTGGCTAAGACAACTCTTATCTGGGAAACGACAATTCCTAAAGTTCTCCTCAATACTCTCCACATGACTTAGGATTTCATCGTCGTCATTTGGGAGATGGCCAGTCTTAGATCCAACAGATGACCATATCCCGCATAGTCGTCAATGCCTTGAGACGTGCCTCCGTTGTCAAATATCCCTTTTTGCTTGACACCTACCACTGGCATTGTGGACCCAATGGAGTTTTCTATCGCCGATGTATGATGCCCGGTGGTTGAGACTGATTCCTTTGAAAAACTGACGAACATATTCATGGTGCTGTTTATATGGATATGTCTGGAAAAAAAAGAGAGCGCTCCAGCATTGGTGACCAGGACCAGCGGTGTAGTCAAGCTAATAGCGAGTTATTTGCTGTTAGGTGGCCATTAACTAAGCATGGCATGCAACTCCCCGTTGACTGGTCTGTGGAACTCAACAGTTATAAGAGATTTGAGCTCCGCCAGGTCAATTTCTTCCTGCATAGCAACAACCCTTGACATCTTCTTCTTGTCGATGACGAATTCCCACTTCCCTTCTGAAGAAGAACGCCATTTCCGGACAATACTAAGCAAGTGATCCTCCATTTGGATGGAGGGGGCAACTGCAGGGACTGGTTTCCGTAGGTGGACTTTAGTTGTAAACTTTGAGTTGGAATGAAAGATTTTCCCTCCAATGCTGAACTTTTAGATGATTTCGAATGTTGACAGCGACAGATGGGTGCCTACCACGGCTTACGATGGGCATTATATTGATTATTCTGCAGTCACTATTTAAAGTAGCTTTAAACTACCTACTAAAATGTCTTAAATGTGTAAATGACATTGATAAACACGAATCAACACAACTGCCTGTCTGCCGAGGATAACCCTTCGTCCACAGTTGGGGCCCGAGTGGATTTACACTAATGGTCCACGAAACAGACATAGTACACATATTAGTTTGTCCACATATTGTCGTTATACTATTAGGTATGCGGATGATCGACGTAGTCAGCCGTCCACAGTGACCATCCACCTAAAACTCCTTTTATGGACAAAGTTCTTCAAATATAGATTTACATCGATAAACGCGAATCAACACAACTGCCTGTCCACCGAAAATAGCTTTTCGTCTATAATTAAGGTCCGAGTGAATATATACTGACGGTCCACGGAACAGACAGAATACACATATTAGTTTATCTACATATTATCGTTATACTAGGTATGCACATGACTGGATAGCCACCATAATAGTATTATTTGTCAACAGTAAGCCGTTTATAGTGACTATCCATGTGAAATCCTTTTATGAACATAGCTTCAAATATGGATGGGCGCCGTCCACTCTCAAAGAGTGACATTATACTGCATGTGTAAAAAATCTCTTTTTGATGATATTGCCACAGGTCTGGACAGAGTGCTCCGTCAATGATATTGTTTATAGATAAACGTTCAGTGGACATATCGATTTTGAAATACCGTCTGTTTCCACATGTTTATAGTTTGTTTCTGAGAGATAAACACCTACGTACTGTCTATCAAAAACACCATTAATACAATAGTCATTGTAGGACTCGGACGAAGAAATGACAATTGCGCAACAATGGTTAGTCCGATAGTGAATAGAAATAGTTAGCAAGGCTGCAAAAACAGCAAGGGATGAAGGATCTCTTACTCATCTGTCCCAAATTTCTATGGATTTCAATGGTCATTTCTTAGTTTTGGAAAACCTCCAATAGCCAAATAATTTCTTAACCTCCGTTAAATAACAATAAAACGAACATAAACCACAGATTCGAATTAGATCATAAGGAAAACTGTGAAAATTAAATGAAAGATATATGAGAAAATAAATAGTTAGGGCAAAATGAATTTTACTTTGAAAGTGACTTATTTTAGAAATAAATTTTGAAAAAATGACTTATAGAGTAATTTTCTCTTTTGATATAAGAAAGAAATTTTGAAAAAATGACAGAGTAATTTTCTCCTTTGATATAAGAAGATTTGTAATTTAAATAATATTAAATTACTCTATATTATAATTTAGATATATTAAATTTGAAAACAAACAAAATATAAAAATATTATAAAATAACTAAAATAAAAACTAAAAAGTTTTTAATAATAAGTTTTCAAAAAAACATATTTAATAAAAATAATTAAAAAATAAAAAAATCTAACATTTAAATAAAATATGATATATGACGGGCAAAATAACTGGTCCTACTTTCGATTCTGAAAGTTTTGGTTTTACCATAACTTTATTTTACCATTGCATGCATTATGATTATTAAACATAGGCTCCTTAACATTCACCAAGTACTAAGAAACTAACTAAATGAAGTAACAAATAATTTTTACAAACAGAAAAGAGAAAAAAAAACACAAAAGCTCCAAAAACAGAAAACAAAACTGCAAAAAATGTACACTTCCAAGCTCTAAGTAAAGATCATAGATCTCGAACTGGCTTAGTGTAAGTAACTATACATTCTCTCACCATGTCAATCTAACGGTAGATATTCGATCCTGCATCAATAATCCAACGGCCAAAACTCACCGTCCAAGACAAAGTGCAGCGTTAACATCAAGCCGCCACGCAAAGCCACCGTCAATCATCCTCCAAACGTCACAAGGCGAAGTAATCGAACTCACTTCATTATTACAACACGTGTACTGCAATCTCATTCTACAGGTGAACGTCCGTTGCGTTAGCAAAGGCTTCTCCTTCATCACAAGCCACACACTCATCTTCCTTATACACTTCTCCTCTTTCCCAATCACTAACTCTCTGTACGAACGATTCGTCCAAATGACTCTCCCTGAACGGTCCGATATGAAACCAGGACACATGTCTCTCTCCAGATTCATCTTCCTCTCCTCGTCCGTACACCCAATCTCGTACTCCCCCTCCGTTACGCACTCTACCGTCAACAATGACGACACAACGGTTTCCGTTCTCTCCGTTATTACTTCAGCCGTCAGATCTGAATCCTTCATCGCCTTTTGATAACGTCCGTTATCTCCGAAGCTCAGCCACAACGAAGCCGGAGATGAAACCCTAGCCTGCGACGGCGGAGAAACCTTCCTCTCAGGAGCTTCCGGTAGAAGAGGCAACGTCACTATCTCAGATCCGTTCTTAGGCTCTTCCTTTCTCCGCCGTTTACTGTTACCGTTACTGTTAATAGATCCGCCACTGCTGCTACTATTCTCTTTTAAATATTTTCTCTTACCTCTCCGGGTTTTAGGTGAAACTGTATCCACCGGCGACGAAGAAGATCCACCGGAATCTGGTCTCGGAGCAATCGGACGGTACCGGAGCATAATCCGATCCACCTTCGTCATATCATATTCCCCGCCGCCACCACCACCACCATCGCCGCCTCCTCCGTATCTCGCTATGCAACAACCTCCCCGGAAATTCATTTATAAATCTAGTTTGAATTTTCTGTTTTCTAACAAACGGAGATTGATGAAATAAACGAAGCGTGACGGTACAAATATAAAGAGAAACTGTTACGTCGACACGTTTGGAGAAACCGCCACGTGCGAGACCAAACGGGTGAACAGCGCAACGACGTGATTGGACGAAAGAAGAGAGACGTGGCGTTTAAGCGGTTGAAACTTTGGGTCCCACAAGAGACTCGCGGTACGAGGGAGTGAGGACCAATCGGTGATCGAGGAGTGGCTATAAGCTGCGGTGCGATTAAAGGTAAGAGACACATAAGGCTGCGACTTTCGAGTTTACGTGTAACCTAACGCGAGATTGTGATACAAGATGATGGGACACATGGCCCAATCTTGTTTACTCGTTTGTAGGTTCAAAAGTTTTTAATTTTTTTTGTTTATTTTAAAGTTTAGTTTCTATTATTAGCATGTAGGATAGGGGAGATTGTGACACGTGTAAAAGATTGACGACACGAATCTTTTGGATGTGGGATATTCATATTTATTTCCAAAAATAAAGATACTTTGGACACATATATAATTGGTGTAAAATCAAATACATTATAAAAATATCATCTAAATTTATAAAGTATCTTTAATCTATTATTGTAAATATATTAATTTTAGAGCAATATCCTTATTTATACTAAAAATAAATTTTTATAAAAAATTTAATAGGAAAGGTAAGATTTTTTTATTCTCTAATATTTTCATTTAATTTTTTTGATTTTTATAATAAATTTAGTTTAATTTCTATTATTAGCATGTAGGATAGGGAAGATTGTGACACGTGTAAGGGATTGGCGACACGAATCTCTTTTGGATGTGGGATACTCGCATTTATTTTCAAAAATAAAGATACTTTGGGCATGCATATAATTGGTGTAAAAACAAATACATTATAGAAATATCATCTAAATTTACAAAGTATCTTTAATCTATTATTGTAAATATATTAATTTTAGGGCAATATTCTTATTTACATTAAAAATAAATTTTTATAACAAATTTAATAGGGAAGATAAGATTTTTCTATTCTCTAATATTTTCATTTAATCTTTTCGATTTTGTCATTTAGGAAAATCTTCCTGAATCTTTTTTTTGTTATGTTTCATAATATTTTAGAAAGATTTTTCCAAATAATAAAACTCAACATCATTTCATATAAATTAAGAAATTTTTTCTAATTTTTTAAGAAAATCTTGAAATGTAAATGAGCTTCTTGAATTATGGAAGAGCTTACTAAATTGTGGAAGGATTATCTCAATTTGAATTGTTATATAAATTAATAAAAAATTAATTATATGATTTACGAAAGTTTTTCTAAATACATATAATAACTTTCTTAATTTATACATTTTAGGAAAATCTTTCTAAAAGTTTAGAATATCTTTCTAAATTTACTTTCATCTCTTTCCTCACCTGTGCGACACCCAAACCCTAATTTCCGCAGATTTTTTGTTTCCACCATTATTGTAGTTTTAGCTCTGATTTTTTAAGTTTTTCACTCAATTATATCATATCTATCCAGGATTCTTGCAAAAATGACCTAAAATTTAATTTTAATTGCAAATCTAACCCACAAAAATCACCTTCCCAACATTTGCCATTTTGTGTCCAAACAATCCTTCATAGTTTCAGTTATTCACGAAATTGCCATTATTTTTAATTAATTTCTTTTATTTTTGGAAATCTAAATGACCAACTAATCCTCATCTTCCTCATTTATTTACGAAAATGCTCCGAAAGTAGACTTCTCTTGGTCTGAATGAAGTCTACTAGTCAACGCCCATGTTAGTTTTGCAATTGACCGCATGAAAAAGTAGACTTCTTTTTGTCCAAATGAAGTCTACTCCATTTCCTTTGATAACAAAAAAAATAGAGTAGACTTCTCGAGTAGACTTCTTTAGAAGCAGGTCATTTTTGCCATTGACCAACCTTTGACTTTGTAGAGTAGACTTCTCTATACAAAGTAGACTTCTCCGAGAAGTCTACTTTCGTAAGTAGACTTCTCACAGGTCATTTTTGCAATTGAAAAATATTTGACTTTTTGGTCAATTGCAAAAATGACCTGCGAGAAGTCTACTTACAGAAGTAGACTTCTCGGAGAAGTCTACTTTTCGGAGTAGACTTCTCGGAGAAGTCTACTTTCACAAGTAGACTTCTCGCAGGTCATTTTTGCAATTGACCAAAAAGTCAAATATTTTTCAATTGCAAAAATGACCTGCGAGAAGTCTACTTTCGTAAGTAGACTTCTCGCAGGTCATTTTTGCAATTGACCAAAAGTAGACTTCTCGGAGAAGTCTACTTTTCATAGAGAAGTCTACTAATATTTTGGCAATTGCAAAACTAACCTGCGAGAATTCTACTTTTATCCGAGAAGTCTACTTTTCTTGTTTTTAAAAAAAAATCATTTTTATACAATATATAACGAATTTTTAAGATTTTCGCGATCCTAAGCTTCTGTTATTAAGTTTTCTTGCTAATGTATAAGTTTTGCATGTTTATATTTTATAGGTATAGTCGAATGAATTTTCATGTTTTATATGATATTTAGCTTATTAAGAATAGACTTCTTAGTCTACTCTAGAAGTCTACTATGTAGACTTCATCCGACTTTCAGAGAAGTCTACTTATGCAATTTTGATGTCTAATGTGGTTTGGATTTTGTTCTTTTTCACAGAGAATGGCTCACATACCCGCTGTTTATGGAGAATGGGTTAAGAGTGAATCAGTGTGGCAGTTCGAGGTGGATAATAGCAAAGGAGGGCAAATGTTGTTCTTAAGAGATGGTTGCACACATGGTGAGCTTCTTGGTGAATGTTGGCAAAGGAGGGCGAATAGCAAAGGAGGGCGAATGTTGTCACCTTTAAGTTATGTAAAATTAATGTCTTTAAGAAGTCTACTCGAGACAATGAGAAGTCTACTTCAGAAGTCAACTCGAGACAAGAGAAGTCTACTCGATTGACAAGTTATATGATATAAATGAGAGAAATGTCCCTCTGAATCACTTTTAAGTTATGTAAAATTAATGTTTTTTAGAAGTCTACTCGAGACATGAGAAGTCTACTCGAGACAGGAGAAGTCTACTCGAGACAAGAGAAGTCTACTCGGTTGACAAGTTATATGATATAAATGGGAGAAATGTCTCTCTGAGTCACTTATAAGT
This sequence comes from Thlaspi arvense, assembly GCA_911865555.2. NCBI lineage: Eukaryota > Viridiplantae > Streptophyta > Magnoliopsida > Brassicales > Brassicaceae > Thlaspi > Thlaspi arvense. Next base: position 51,290,941 of record OU466862.2, on the reverse strand, counting down.
TATGTAAAGTTAATGTCTTTAAGAAGTCTACTCGAGACAAGAGAAGTCTATTTTGTAAAATAGATAAACATAGATAATTTAGGAATTTGATACAAAACATTCAATGCAATTCAACATTACATAGAAAATAACCCTCTAAACAAACAAACATTTAAGGATCACTAGTTATAAATCTTAAAACTGGCATAAGAAATTACTAGTAAACTAAAATCTCTGAAAATTATGTATGCAACTGAAGTCTGCTTGAGAAGTCTGCTCAAGATCGAGATGTCTACTCGAGAAGTCTGCTCGAGATCGAGAAGTCTACTCGAAAAGTCTACATTCAGATCTGCAGAAAAAATCAACAAAATTCAGCTCTGTAACAATAACGAAAAATTTAGATCTAGAACAAAATCTAATAAATTTATACAACAATAAACTCAGATCTACAAATATAAACTTTGATCTACAACAATAAGCTCAAATCTAAACTAATAAGCTCGGATCTATAATAATAATCTACTATATTTATAACATTCAGATCTGTACAAAAGACAACAAAATTCAGCTTTGCAATAATAACAAAAAATTAACAAAATCTACAAAATTTATACAACAATAAACTCATGTCTACAAAAATAAACTTAGATCTACAACAATAAGCTCAAATCTATAATAATAAGCTCAGATTTGCAATATGAACACAAAGCAAACAAAAAGAGGAACACAAAAGCTCAGATTTGCTTACCACTACCATAACCTGCAAGTGAGAGGAGGTTGAATGCAAGATAGAGAGGATGGAGAGGATATTGATAGCAAGAGAGGAAGGAGAAGAAATTCATGGCCAGAGAAAAGGGGGAAGAGAGAGAGGCGGTTTTTTAGATAGAGAGAGACTTTATTGTTAATATAATTAGGTTAAACTCTCCTTATATATGTAAAAAAAATTCGTGTAAGTAGACTTCTCCAAGAAGTCTACTCGAGAAGTCTACTCGAGAAACCGAGAAGTTTACTCGAGAAGTTTTTAGTATTGATTTTTATCATAATTTATCTATGATGATTTAAATTGATTATTTTCTGTCAAATTTTATTTTTAATAGGTGTAAAAAAATATATATTTGTTGTTATGTATCTAATTTTTTTTATCAAATTATCTTTTATGCTTTTTAAAATTAATTGTAAACATATTATTAAAGAGTAGACTTCTTGGAGACTTTTCTAGGATAAAATAGTAATTGAGGTTGGCATTTTTTTGTTTGGTCATAAGGGTTAAAATTATAATTTGACTACTCCTGTGAGTTATTTTTGTCAAACATGCAATAGAGGGTCTAGTTTTGCATTTCAACTCAAGTTTTGAGTCATATTCAGCAATTCTCCCTATCTATCCTCTACTATATGATTTTGAGCTTTAAATCCCGAAAACAATTTTCCATAAAAAAAATTTCAAAGATCTAAAAGATTCACAATCACAGATCACAATCAAAGGATTCGAATTTCAGATCAGTCTTAGCCATTGATACTTTTGTTTATACACTATTTTTCTTATCTTTTTATTAACTATCGTTTTGTCTCACTAAAGTTAATATGGTCAAGTTTTTTATGAAAAATGTTATAGAAGGAAATTTTAGAGTATTAATGTATATTATAAACAAAAACTTAGATTAAGTGTATCTGATAGAATTTTTCTTAATTATAAAATATATTTTAATATATTTTTAATATATTATATTATTTTTATTAAAATATTATATATACTATTATTAATTACCATATATATATATCTATTCAAATTTTACAAATTTTACAAATTAACTTATTCATTTATTTTTCAAACTTTTAATAATTTATGATCTTTTTAAATTTAACTAATTATTATATAGAAAAACATATTATATTATATAAAAATATTAAAATATTAAAATTGTTAAAATTGATTTTGTCATAACCAATAACCAAATTAACTATTGTTGTCAATTTTTTTTTTATTAACAGTACGTTTATACATTTGCTTCATATGCTAAAATAGAAAAGAAACATAACAAATCTTTAAGTATCTAGCTGAAGTTTCCACTAAAAAACTTACATCGACTCTATAAAAGGTAAACCAAATTAGATAAATTTGCGAAAGTTATAAAAAAAGGAGCCTGCAAATATATAAAAATGAGAAGAAAAGCTAACCTCAGAGTGTTTAGAGATGTATAAAACGAAAAGAAAGACTAACCTTAAAAAAGGAGGTTAATCGGTAAATTATTTAAAATATTGTATGAGAGAGAAGGGTGGGAGAGAGGTATATTTTATGCTCAATATAATCATAGGAGAGGGATTTATATAGATTTTGACAATCATTATTGATTTATTGATTCTTAAAATTTTACTAGAATCCATTGTTATTAGTTTAAAGATTTTGAAATTTTATCCAAAATCTTTTGTTATTCAAAAAGTTTGGCTTTTAAAGATTTTATGAGTCTATTAAAATATTGTGTTATTGGGATATAGATTTTAAACAATTTAACTCATAGAATAAGATTTTGGAAGACTTTCAAAATATTACCCATATAACTTAGATTCTCAAAGTCATTATAATAAAATATTTTCATAAATTTTATAGATAAACAAACTTTTTACAAATTTAACAAATCTTTTTAGCAAATTTAATAAATCTCTCAACTTTTAAAATCAATCAAAATTTTATAATTCCATCTTCCAGTAACCCTCCTAAAGTAAACTGAACTTATGTTTATTCGCTTGATTTGGTAAAATCTTATCTCACCAATGTCATGCAATGTTTTTTACAGGAACAGCTCTCTGACGCTCGTCAAAAGATCACCTTTTGAGGTAGGTAGATAGTCTTCCCAATTCACTAGACAAGAGAGAACTGCAACCCTCCTTTTGTATATATTTATAGCCTTCACACACCATTAAAACATCAGATGAACGCTATAATTTTCAGACGTGATTTTCCTCCTTTTAACTTTACTAAATTTTATCCTACTAAGTATTTGTTTTTAGTAAGAAGTCTCTAATTTGAGCGCCATAAAATCGCTAAGAGATAAACTCTTTTCCGATTTCCCCAAAAGCCCTCTTATTCTCCATGTCGAGTGATTCAAGCCCTAGACGACATATCTTAAGAAAGATCAAAACATTCTAATCTTCTAGTGGACGAACCCGTGAGATTAAGTTTCCCAGACACAGCGAACACCCCCTCCCCCTTAGTAAATATCCCACAAAATGCTTTTGAGAAATAGGCGCTAGAAAGAGTGGAGAAGTGATAACAGGTTTCTGGTGAGTTATTCAAATCCTAACACACTCATGTCATTGCAGTATAAAAGGTGTCAATCCATCTGGGTTCATAAGACACTAAGAATGCAGCAGTTCACTTAAGTTAAACCAAATTCAAGGAAACATGTGTGATCAAACTAAACAAGACTAAGCAGCGTAAATTCAAACAGAAAATTCAAATAGATTAAAGCAAGGATCTAAGATGGGGGTTATTGACTAAGAAGAGATTAGAACCAAACTAGTGATGCTTCAAAACCATTCAAACAATGATATCTTCTAGGCATAGGATTAACAACTATAACTAGCTCAATTCCTTGATACTAATCACTTTGCTAAGCACATAATCAGATAACTTTCATTACAGAAATAGATGATTAACAAGCATTCAAACAGAAATCCAATCCTATAAAGCCAAAATGCACCTTAGACATCTAATTCCTTAGGCTAAGTGAACAAATCCTCTAAAAGACTCATTGCAACATTTCATCAAACACTTATCATGCATAAGAGAAAGCTAATATACTAAACAAGCCTGGCCAAGACAAATCTAGTGTTAAGAACATCTAATAGAGAGAAGACAATCATATTAAGCATAAGACATCACTAATCTAATCCTAAAACCCCTATAATCTATCCCATCTCAAACCCTAAATAAGACTACTCACTAGCCATAGTCAAAACCACATATTCCAAAGAGAAATAATGGTTAAGCATGATTTAAAAGCAGAATAAGCAAAAATAAATTAAAGGCAAATGCAGAAATTCACTAAATCAAACTAGTTCTTACAAAGCAAAGCTGAAAAAAAAGGAAAGGTTTTAATGCTAGAACAGAAGAGAAAATAATAAGATAACAGTTGCCTAACCATTTTAGGACTTTAGTATTTATAGGGAGGCTTAGAAACCCCTAATAAACCAAGAGTAAACCGAATTAAAGCTAACTCGGCTGGACCACATCGGCTTCTTACATCGATACAGACATCCATATTGGGTCTTCTTGTGGTTGTATCGATATGCTCCTGGTCGATATGGTGATCGATACACAAGGCTTCAAGGGTGTATCGGTTTGACTCTCCTGGTGTAGACATCGATACAATCGCCCTTTTTCTAAGGCATATGGAGCAGCTTCATGTCGATATAGCACTTTGATATTGTCCCGTCTCTGGTGTATCGACTTGGGTGATCAATACACTGATCGGTATGAATTCTCCTTGGTGTCTCGAGGTCCTCCTTGTCAATATATTGCTTTTGTACATCATGCTCCTTCTGTATCGACACGAAGTCATCGATATTCACCTCGGTATACTCCATATCGATCAGATCACATCGATATCCTGCTCAACTTATGCATACAAGGATAGATTACTATCTACCCAATGTCTAAGATTGTTCTAAACCCCAAACTCTTAACCCAAATCAAACCCAATCCTAACTACCCTTTTCTCAACACTATAACACTCTCCACACTTTACCATATTTTAGGGAAGCTTCTTCTTTGATCCCACCATGCTGTGGCCTTTTTTTTGCTCCTTTGTTGTGAGCGCTTTCTCTTTGTAGTGGGGAGTCTCCTTTTCTTCATCTTTTTGATGTATTAGGCTCTTGTGCCTTCTTTATTGTTGTTGCTGACTCCATCTTCATAATGGCTACCCCTTTTTGAGCTTATTTGGTTCCACACATGCTGAGCTTTTGTTGCTTCCTCTTTCTCATTCCCTTTCCCTTTACTTTCTTTCTTCTCTCACTCTCTCCTTTTAGATCAACATAACACTTAAATCCGCTCAAACCTAAAACTACCATCCTAAACCTATGTCTAACTCAAAGTAAAGAGCTAGTTCTACATAGTAACCAATCCTTGTAGTGCCAAACTAACACTTTATGCTTAGTTCATTCAAAAATAGGCCTCACACACAAGAGATAGTGTTTAGGTTTGAAAGAAAGGTAAGGTTAAGGTGTGGTATCTGTCCCTTAATGATGAGGATCAGTTATTTGGACTAGCAATATAGGTAAAAAGGAAGAAAGAAAGTCCAAATATGTGTATGGGTAATCCATGAAACCACGTTTCATTGCAAAACATGATAATTAACAATTCAAATTAATGGATCTAATAAATGGAGATGATTTTCAATGAGCAAATGATTTCAATATGAGACTAGAGGATCAAATTTAGCATTCAAGAGCATGGTTTAGCCTTAGTTTCTATCTTCTTATGATGCATCAAACATTTAACCACTTAGACATTTAAATCAATCCTAAACACCTAGCATCTTACAAGAAATTATCATCATCATGCCCTATGCAAATGCAATGCAACCTGTATTAAAAATACTAGACTCGATTCTAAACAAATAAATGCAACTATATGTTTTTTTTTGGTTTGCAAAAGATGCAAAATTTTCAATTTTTTCAATTTTTTCGATTTTCTTTTTGGTTTTTAAATGCACTTAAATGAATGCATGAGACTATTATGCAATAAAACTAAGAAAATAAAACATAATGTTAAATACACAAAGCCCTCTCCCACACTTAAATTACACAGTCCCATTGTGTAATAAAAGATGAGAGAGAGATGCAAAAACAAAGAAATTATGCAAAGCAGAAAATGGTATTTACAATGGAGGAGTTTTAGGTACCTTAGAAGGTGGTGTGGTAGTAGTGGGAGGCGCTTGAAATGTCCTCCATGATGCCAATGTTGTGGCTCCTGATAGGCCTTTCCCTCCTTGTGATTGTTCTTCTCCTTGGCGCTTCTTGACAAGAGGCTCTTGGTGGCACCCAAGCTCTCACTTCCTCATATCCAGCAAAGGAGCGCCTTCTACTAGGGGGTCTAGCCACTCCTTGGCTTTCAGCTTCTTGCTCTTGTGGAGGAGCAGAACTAGAGGATCCACTTGACTTCCTCTTGAGGTCCTTGATTTGAGCCTTCATGCTCTTCATCCCCTTCACCAACTTCTTGATGGTTTTGTCTTGCCATTTTTTCTATCTTTGCAAGAGGTTGATGTGCTCATGGGCCTTCTTCAAGGGACCTCCTTGGTGAGTCAAATCATGAGGCTGGAAGTGGTACTCCTCACTGTTGTAGTTTGGAGCATCTGATTCTTATTCTTCTTGAATTCCTTCTCCCATTTGCCCTCCTTCATAAACTACAAGTGGATAGTCACCTTGAGGAAGAGGAGTGTTGGCGCCTTGGTGAATGTAAGTGGATGGACCGCCTTCTTGGTAGAGCAATGGCTAAGGAATAGCAAAGACAAAGCTATTGGGGTTGGAGAAGGATGTCAGATGCTGACTGGGGAGTAAAAGCTTTGCAGCTGATCCATCTTGAATGAAATTGTAGATGAAATTGTCACCCACACTCTCTCCAAGGAACCTTGTTTTCTTCAGATATTGCAAGTCTAGATACTCCACCTTAATTGTTTCTGGTCCACTCTAAACTCCTGCAGCTTCCATCAATGCAGTAACAAGGCCTGCACCATAGAGCTTTGACGCATTGTCATCATTGGTTGATAGCCAATGTTTGATAACCAGAAGTTGCTGCATGAAGATGGTGACCATTCCAGTTGTCCCATCTGTTCCTTTGAGCTCCACTCCTTGCCTTGTGTGGTTCACAATGTTGATTATACTCTGATTAATGAGCTCCCATTCTCCACCCTCAACAGTGCCGCTTTCTTTTCTTGCAAAGAGGGTATGCGCCAATGCCTTGTGCACATATCTAATGGCTGGATTTCTGATCAAAGAAGCCTTGCTTCTTCCTGGTTTGTAAGCACCTCTAGCCACATGCTCCCAAAGGCTGTTCATCTCCTCTTTGCCAATTTCCAGATTTTGTCCTCTAGAGCTGCCATATGAGAATCCAAAAGCATATTCAATGGCTGAGAAGGACATCCTATAACTTCTTTTTGAAACTCTGAAGGTGATGAAGCCATCACCATCCTCTTCAGGTGTCTCTTCTCCAGGCTCATAGAAGGTGACTTCAAAGGTTACAAAGAATTGAAGCACTTGGTCTTTGTTGGCTGAGCAAGGAGTTTCCACCAGCCTTGTTAGCTTCATAGTCTCCAGCATAGAAGAGCAATCGTCAAATATTCCCAAGGCTTTCAGAGTTGGCACATGTGGATATCTTGTTGGTCTCACATCCACATTTTGTAGCTTGTCATACAGCTGCCTTTGAGAAGGAGTGGTGCCTTTCATCTTAGTAACATTCTTCTTACTAGCGCCAACATCCATCTTCTTTTTTCCTTGAGCCTTAGCGCTTGGACTCCCCATCTCTTTAGCCTTTCCTTTGGCTTTCTCTTGCTTTTCAACCTCTTTGTTTGCTCCACTTCTTGTTGTTCTTCCCATAGTACCTAAAATTTTTTTCTCAAAATGAAAATGAGAACCAAGGTGTGAACAAAAGCCAAAGCTTAATGTTGCTAAAGTCACAAAAAGAGAAATTTATTTACTTAAAGTAAACCTCTATCAGTTGTGAAGCAACTAAATAAGCAAAAAATTCTTTAAACAAAATTATCTATAAATTGAAAAACGTGAATCCTAGCATGGTGAACGTAAACAAATGGTTATTAAATGCTAATGCAAAGATAAACAAATGTATTTGACAAGCAAATAAATATTAATCTAAAGTGCTTCAGAAGTCAAAAACCATTATTCACCATGCAAAAGAAACAAAAATAACTAAGAAGCAACAATAATTAATCAAGCTTGCAACTACTTAACAAAATTCAGTTCTTAAGTGATAAGGAAAGTTTTAACATGCAAAAGGCTAAGAGACATTACCTGAAGTGGTTTGGCTCTCTTAGACACTTAAGAAACTAAAAATTTCGAAATTTGTGGTTGTAAACTAGAAAAATGAAAGTGAGAGAGAGAGAGAAGGGTGGGGTTAGTTTATATAGAGAGTTGAGAAATCTTTTTGTGGGGAGCAAGGGGACAATGAGTGCCTAAGAGAGAGCCCACTTATGCTTGGGAAGGGGAATGATTCAAATTTAAAATCCTTGATTTAGTTTGACCAAGAAGAGAAAAAATTTGAACTGAAGAAGACTTACCTCGAGTGCATTATCGATCACCCAAGTCGATATGCATGCCGATATCGGTGTCTGGGCTCTTGTACCGGTCGATACACACGTCGATAATACCCCTGCATCCTTTATATCGGTCCACAACATCTCGGTACATAGTTCGATATTGATCCCATCTTGTCCAATATCGAGCAAGACAGCTCGATATGTAGCTCGGTATGATCGTGCAATGTTTTGTATCAGACTAGTACCTCGATATCACCCTTGATACACCTTGAATTATGCTGAATAACACTTATGCATTTCCTAGTCAAGGTATATCGGCATGGGACGTCGATACATAGCATCGATATGCCTTAACAAGGGTGATTAATCGTCCTTTATCCTCTCAGTTAAGGCATATCAACATGCTACGTCGATAAGTTGCTCGATATGCACCTTTTGGTGTTGTATCGACCTGGCATCCCGATACAAATGCTCGATATGGATGCCAGTTAAGGCACATCAAAGTGTTTTCACCCCGATACATTGCCTGTTAAGGCGTATCGGTTTGCCTTACCCCGATACGCTGATCGATACAACATCCTCTCATATGTATCAATTAGTATCATCCCGGTACACATGTCGATACAAGTCTGGCACACTAATATAGAGCAAGGACTGCTCGATACGCTGCTCGATATAGACTGTATCGACGTATGCTGGCCGATATGCTGGTCGATATTGACCCTTCTGCACCTCCTTCCTTCTTCCAAGCTTGGCTCCTCTTCCCTTAGCTTGAACCTGGTTACTAGGGACATTCAAAAACACTCACACAAACATAAAAAACATAAGAAAGCAAAAGTATATACAAGAATATCATGGGATTGCCTCCCAAGTGCGCTTGTTTAGAGTCACTTAGCTTAACTTTCCTCAGCTCCTTAGTTGTGGTAAGGAGCAGGAGTCATGGAACTCCTTAGTGTGATCTTGCTTCCTCTGACCCTCTTGGTGACTCCATCAATCCTTAGCACAGCAAAAGGCTTAGACCTGCCTTCATGTTTCATCTTGTAGCAGACTTCACCATCCTTGGAGCCAAATGGTCTCAAGACCACTCCATCTTCCATAGGGCCCAGTAAAATTTTATTCACAGAATCAGAACCACCCACTTCGAGGACCTTCTCTTCTGTGGCTTCACTAAACATCTTGTACAGAGAGCTTCCATCAAAGCTTGCGCCCACATAGCCATCAAACTCAGGCCAATGCTCACCAACTTTCTTCAGCTTCTTAACCTTCATTGAGAAAGCTTTCTCATCTTCTAGCTTGTTCCCTTTGGAGTCAAACTTCAGCACTTTCTCCTTGGTTAGTCTCAGCTCTAGTGTGCATGTTTTTGCATCAAAAACTGCTCCAGTTGAAGCTAAAAAGGGTCTGCCTAAGATGATGGCATTCTTGATCTTTCCCTCAACATCTAAGACCAGAAAGTCTGTTGGGATAATCACTCCTTCAATCATCATGGGCACATATTTAAGGACTCCTAGAGTTACCTTTACTGTGCCATCTGCTATGTTCGAGGACACATTATTCTCCTGGAATGAAGTGTAGCCCAACGCTTTAGCTGTAGTGGAGAGCAGCAAGTTAATGCTTGCACCTAAGTCACAGAGACAACTCCTGAACATCTTCTCTTTGAGTTCACAAGGAAGGGTAAAGCATCCACGATCTCCAAGTTTCTTGATGTTCAATACCTCAGTCTTGGCTATGGCTTCTTTTAGCTCATTCTCAGCATCTAGACCCCTGAGCTTCATTTGGTTGGTATAGAGAGTGGTATACTTATCCACAAGCTGTTTCTTAAGCCTTCCAGGAAAAGGGAGAGCTGGCTTGTAAGGAGAAAGATCATAGACTCCAGTTTCTTTCTCAGCTTCAACAGTCACAAGTCGCTTGCTCTTCTCCTCTTCCTTAGTGGTTGCTGCTTTAAGAGACTCTTTTTTTGCATTCTCTTGGTTGGCGTCAGCTGCCAAAAACTCCTCTCCCCCACTCTAAAGTTCAATGTCCACATTGAGCAATGAAAGGACATCTTCCATGACAGCTTCCTCTTCAGCTAAGAGAGACTCTTCTTCAGTAGCTATGGCATTGCAAAACTCCTTAGGATTAGCTTCTGGTTTTCTAGGAAGGTTTCTTTGAGGTTTAGGGCCAGCAATGCCCTTGTTGTTCTCAAGTGTCTTCACTCTTGCAGCCAACCCATCAAACTTGTTAGAGAGCTCCACATGGAATGAGTCCATTCTGTTATAAACCTCAACAAACTTCTTTGTGATCTCCATATTTGTAGCTTGTTGGCCTTGTGAAAAACCAGGAGGAGCAAACTGCTTGGGCTGGAAATTGCTTTGGAAGTTATTCCTTGGAGCATAACTTTGGTTAAAGGGCACAAAAGGTCTTTGTTGGTTCCCTTGAGGCTGTTGTGGTGGATAAGCCTGATCTTAGGGATTAGAAACATTGTTGCTTCTGTAAGAGAGGTTGTGATTAGGCATGTAGTTGTCATAGTTATTGTTGTAGCCTCCCTGATTTCCCACATAGTTCATCTCTTCCACCTGAAGTTCTTCCTCACTTGGCATCTTAATCATTTCACCAACAAAATTCAGCTCCTTATGCTGCACCTGAAGCAACTTGTCAAGCCTTGAGTTAAGTTCCTTAAACTCTCTTCTTGTAGACTCCAGCTCCTTCTTTGTATGGCCCTCTTCTCCTCATTAAGTTCTGTCAAAATCCTCATTGTAGTTGCCATCACTTTGAGCCAAGTTTTCAACAAGCTCAAGACCTTAATCTACATCCTTGGAAAGAAAGTTCCCATTACTTGCAGTATCAAGTAGCATCCTGATCTTGGAAAGAGCGCCTCTGTATAGTGTAGACAACAATGATTCAGTTGAGAACTCATGATGTGGGCATTGAAGGGTAAAACCTTTGAATCTCTCCCATGTTTCTCCAAAGGATTCATTACTTCTTTGAGAGAAGCCATAAATTTCATTCCTTATCCTTGCAGTCCTTGATGTGCTGAAGAACTTGGCCAGGAATACTTTTTTACACTGATCCCAGCTTGTGGTACTGCCTTGGGGCAAGTTCTTCTCCCACTGGTGCGTCTTATCTCCTAGAGAGAATGGGAAGAGCATGAGGTTGAAGCTATCTTCACTGACACCATTGATCTTGGTGAGTGAGCAGAGTCTGTCAAAATTTTCTAGATGGTCCAAGGGATCCTCCAAAGGCAAGCCATGGAACTTGCTGTTCTGAACCATAGAGATCAAACCAGACTTGATTTCGAAGTTGTTATTCTGCACTGGTGGATGGGTGATGCATGTCCTGTTGTTATAGGCGTTAGGGGCATCACCAGAACCAATGGGCCTCATAGGGCATGCAGCATGTGCTGGTCCTCTCTGACCTTGGTCACCTTGGACTCCTTTCTGTCCCTGAACACCAGAAACTCCCTGAACACCTTGTGCTCCTGGTGGTCCCTGAAATCGCTGATCATCTATACCATGATCCATGTTGAGCTGGTAAAACCTTTGCATTCTCTCTCTTTCTCTGATTGCTCTCAATGACACTTGCACAATGTTGTCTTGAAAAGCCAGCAGGTTTTGATTGCCTTTAGACCTTAAGTTCATGCACTGATAAGAGCAGGAGCAAACTTTCAAATCAGTAACTAAACAGAAAATAACAGCCTAATCTCAAGCAATCTACAAATCCTAATGCTTAAACTAAACCCATATGGCAACATCGCCAATTGGATAACAGGTTTCTGGTGAGTTATTCAAATCCTAACACACTCATGTCATTGCAGTATGAAATGTGTCAATCCATCTGGGTTCATAAGACACTAAGAATGAGGCAGTTCACTTAAGTTAAGCCAAATTCAAGGAAACATGTGTGATCAAACTAAATAAGACTAAGCAGCACAAATTCAAAACAGGAAATTCAAATAGATTAAAGCAAGTATCTAAGATGGGGGTTATTGACTAAGAGGGGATTAGAACCAAACTAGTGATGCTTCAAACCCATTCAAACAATGCTATCTTCTAGGCATAGGATTAACAACTATAACTAGTTCAATTCTTTCATACTAATCACTTTGCTAAGCATATAATCAGATTACTTCCATTACTGGAATAGATGATTAACAAGCATTCAAACAGAAATCCAATCCTATAAAGCCAAAATGCACCTTAAATATCTAATTCCTTAGGCTAAGTGAACAAATCCTCTAAAAGACTCATTGCAGCATTTCATTAAACATTTATCAGGCATAAGAGAAAGCCAAGATACTAAACAAGTCTGGCCAAGACAAATTTAGTGTTAAGCACATCTAATAGAGAGAAGACAATCACATTAAGCATAAGATATCACTAATCTAATCCTAAAACCCCTCTAATCTATCACATATAAAACCCTAAATAAGACTACTCACTAGTCATAGTCAAAACCACATAGTCCAAAGATAAATAATGGTTAAGCATGATTAGAAAGCAGAATAAGCAAAAATAGATTAGAGACAAATGCAGAAATTCACTAAATCAAACTAGTTCTTACAAAGCAAAGCTGAAAAAAAAGGAAAGGTTTTAATGTTAGAACAGAAGAGAAAATAATAAGATAACAGTTGCCTAACCAGTCAAGAGATGGGACATTGGAGCTAAACTAAATGATGCCAAGCTTGTAGCTGAGGAGCTTGGAGGCTTTGTAGCAGTATTTGGAGATGCTAAAGACTTAATCTCTAAACACCATCATTCTGATTATCAAAAGGATCATTCTGATCAAGCCAAAGACGAGCTGGTTCTATACAATTCGCCAGTTAACCAAGGAGAACCGCCAAACCATTTCATATCTACATTGGAGCCGTTTATGGAAACTCAGCTTATATGTTATATTAACATATTATGCGACCAACTTTCATCATCTACAGAAGCTAAGAAGCCTTCTAAACCACATCTGGTTCAATACAATTCGTCACTTAACCAAGGAGAACCTTCAAATTGTCTTAAACCACCAAATGGAGCCACATTGAAGCTAACTAAGGAAAGAAAGGATCGCATGACATTATATTCGCCCCACCACTACATTCGACCACCAAGAGCCATTTCAGAGTTTACAAAGATCCCAAAACCACCTGACCAAGCCAATAACAAAACCCAAGCAAGCCAAACCAGAGAAGAAATCAAGAAGAAGTTACTTACCAAAGATGGAACCACTTTTATTGGTTCAAGGAGTAAAGAAGGAAATGACGACCAAAGACTACATTACATTAATCTCAATCCATCAGTCAAACTAGAAGATCATACACATTCATTTCGTGCCAAAGACCAGCCCCAAATCCCACATTCAGCACCAAAATCAAGAAGATACACCTTTAAAGCCAAATGGCTAGAAGACATTCTCTACATCATTCAGCATGATCTTTGCTATGTTTTTAATGTTTATTACCATTGATTTATTTACAAATGAGCATTATATAAGCTCTTTATCTCATGTATTTTCATACACCAAAATTATTAATCAAGAAAAGTTTATTTTGTTTTAAAGAGAGTTGTCTTTTGAATCAATATTGTTCCTGCTTTTCTTCTAAGTGTTGTGGAATCAGCCTTGAAGAATTGTGTAGAAACTCTTAGCTCTTGTGAGGATTAGCCCTTGAGTAAGAGAATCTAAACTCTTGGTGGCTGGAGTTCAAGCATCAACTGACTTTTCCACCATTCAAGTCATTCAACCATTTGATTTCAAAGGGACATTACTTGAAGCATTTCAAGGATTGTATCAGGTCTTCTTGTGGTTGTATCGACATGCTCCTAGTCGATATGGTGATCAATACACAAGGCTTCAAGGGTGTATCAGTTTGACTCTCTTGGTGTAGACATCGATACAATCACCCTTTTTCCTAAGGCATATAGAGCAGCTTCATGTCGATATAGCACTTCGATATTATCTTGTCTCTGGTGTATCGACTTGGGTGATCGATACACTGATCGGTATGAATTCTCCTTGGTGTATCGAGGTCCTCCTTGTCGATATGTTGCTTTTGTACACCATGCTCCTTCTGTATCGATATGAAGTCATCAATATTCACCTCGGTATGCTCCATATCGATCAGATCACAACGATATCCTGCTCGATACTGGTCCATCCGACCTTGTTCTTCTCCTTGCTCCATTCCCAGCTCACATCCATTACACCACTTGGTCTCCAAACCCCTTCTAGTACCTGAATAAAAGTCCAAATGTATGCAAAATGCAATGCAACTCCTAAAACTACACTAACTTCTAAATGTACTTAAATGGGACAATGATACTAGAGGTTTTGACTCTTTCTCAATCACCCCTGTATTTAAATCAGTTGTAGTATAAGGGTTTTATGTCAATCCAAAAGGGTGTTTTTGAAAGCAAAAGAGTTGCAAGCAGAAGTCCTTAAGTCAAAGAAGCAAAGAAGGTTTTTGTTGCCTAAGCAACTAAACTAGCAACCTAAAGTGATCAATCACCAAAGAGAACTCAAAAGAGACAGTTTAGCAATGATCAAAGAAGTAAAACAGAGCAAATAAACAGAGTACTAAGTAAATTCAAAATTCAATAAAAGAGAAAGCAAGTTCCTAGATGTGGTTATTGACTTTGGGGAATTCAAAGACTAACTAAGGTTGTTTCAAACAGCATTGATCAAGCAAACAAGCTAGCAATGGTGGTTCCTAGACATAGAGTTCACAAACAAGCAAGCTAAGTCCAATCTCTTGGTAAATAACCCTTTGCTAAACACCTTAACAAGAACTAACTCTCATTAGTGCTAAAACATTTAACAAGCAATAACAATCAACTCTATTCATGTCAAAATGCTCTTCAAACCGTCAATCTCTTGAGCCAAGGCCAGGAAATCCTCTATCAAACAAGATCAGCATTTCATCAAACACTTGGTGAGCATAAGAGAAAGCTCAAATCCTAGATAAGTGTGATCAAGACAGATCTAGCTTAAAAACAGATCAATAAAGAGGAACCCAAGTATTAAACACTAAACAAACCTCAATCAATCCCTAAATCCCATTAATCTACCACATCTAAGAACCCTAAGCAAATTACTCACTAATAGCCATGTTTAACACCAAATCACAAGAGGAAAAGATGCTAATCATGATTAAAAGAGAAATTAAAGAAAGATTAAAGGCAAATACAAACTTATATTAAACAAAGCAAGAAATTTGTCTTACAAACTCAGAAAATTAACTCAAGAACAGTGTTATGACATGACTTGTCGAAAATCCCAGAAAAAGGGGTATTTATACATAAAAGAAGGCAGCCCTAAAATAATGGTAAAAGTGTAATAAAAGACAGGTTCGGACTGGGTTCCTATCGGTCAGTTGTGACCGATAGGGTGATCGATAGGGATCCTATCGGTCTAGAAGATGACCAATAGGGTGACCGAAATACATACGGTGCACTTCTATCGGTCACTTCTCTGACTGATAGGTCTGGTCAATAGTCCTTCTATCGGTCACTCCTTGACCGATAGACCTTGTGTCTTGACCGATAGGCTCTGCAGAGATCGTCTGTCTTGGTCCCTTTTGCTCCTCTTGGCCCAGCTAGCTTCATGGATCATCCCCAAAGCTTCTCCATGCTCCTTATAGCTCCATAGGTACCTAAAAACATCCATAATGCATAGAAATGCAAACTATATCCTAAATGCAACCTAAGTCTAAAAGGAGAAGAAAATGGGACAAAAGATAAGGAAAACATGCAAAAGAGAACCAAAACGCACTAAATGCAAGCCTAAATGGTGTAAATACAAGAGATATCAACACCCCCACACTTGCCTTTTGCTTGTCCTCAAGCAAATAAGAACAAATGAGAGAGTGAGGTTTGAAGGTGGGCATTCAAATCCAAAAGTGCAAAGGTAAAGAGATGATATCAATGCTTAAGTGCCTAGTTGTGAGATGCAAACATAATCAGCTATACTTTAAAGAACCTAGCCATGCTCATCATGTTTCAAAATGATCTCAAATTTCAACTTAGGCAAATGCTCAAATCAATCAACTCTTTAACATTCAATTAAGCTCAAGACCATGAATCATGCTTATGCAAATCAAGTGAAGACATTTAGTTCAAAGGGTAAGGTCATGAGATAAAAATGATCTCATTCAAGCAAAGGGTTCTCAAACATAAGGGATCACTCAATGAAAATGATTCTATCTTAGACAAAATGCTAAAGGTTTGGCACCTTCTTCACCTTTGGTGGATTGCTTTTGGGTCTGATTTCTTCTTTGGATTAACCCTTCAAAACATTTAAGTTGCTGGCGCCATTCTTTCTAAACACTTAGAGCTTTTACTTCCTTTTACTTAACCACAATGTTAAACTGTTTTCCCTTTTCTACCATTTCAAACTTTTCCCTTTTCTTTTAAACACATAAACATGAAGTTCAAAACCACTTAACTCTATCCTTTTAACCCAAAATTCCTATCCTAGAATCAAGCTCAAGATGCAAGCTGATATCTACAAGAGAGCTTATTATTGCCAGCCTTATTCCTAACACTTTTTGCCAAGACAAAATCAAAAATGATAAGCAAAGGCCTCACAGCTCTCAAGATAGTGTTTAAGCTCAAAAGGAGGTTTTGGTTAAGGGAGTGAATTAACTGTCCCATAAGTATGAGGATCAGCTATTTGGATCAACAAGAGTGGTAAAAAGGAAAAAGATGATCCAAATATGTATATGGTAGCCATGAATTCACTTTTCATTGCATAAGACATGATAATTAAAAGTCTAAATTAAAGTTCAAGTTGATAAAGTTGATTTTCAGAGAACAAGTGCTTTCAGTATGAGATGAGATGATCAAAATTAGAAATCCAAGCATGGTTCAGTCTTAACTTCTAGCTTTCTTATGATGCATCAAACAACTAATCACTTAAACATTGAAATCATCTCTAAACTCTAAGCACTTTACAAGGAAGATTCATCATTACGCCCTATGCAAATGCAATGCAACCTATATGTCAACACTAGACTCAATCCTAAGAGAATGAAATGCAACTATATGCTTTCTTTTTGGTTTGCAAAAATATGCAAAAAATTTCAAAGTTTTCGATTTTTTATGTTTTTCTATGCCTTAGATGAATGCATGATATGCTTGTGAGTCAAGATGAAAGAAAATAAAAAACTAAAAAAAGATAACACAAAGTCAAACCCAAAATCTCTCCTCCACACTTAAATTACACAGTCCCTTGTGTAATGAAAGCAATGAGAGAGAGAAGCAACAAAAAATGAAAGCAATGAGAGAGAGAAGCAACAAAATATTATACAAAATCGAAAAAGATGCAATGGTATAGACAATGAATAGGATGTGGTACCTTTTATTTAGTAGGTGGAGTGGTGGGAGGATCCAGATGTCTGTGGAGACTTGCTAGCTCTCCTCTTGTTCCTCCTCTCTTGGCTTTGTGAAGATGTTGCTGCTGCTTGAGGTGGATGAACCCAGCTTGACCATATCCTTTCAGCTTGAGAGGAATCACCTTGAGTGCCTCATTGCCATGTTTGTTGAACCTAAGAAGGGATGGGAGTTGGCGCTTCCCATGCTGATGGTATATGGGTCCTTGGCTCATATGATGAAGCCCTTGGTTGTGCCCATGTTCCCCATTGATCACTTGGTTGTGCATGAAAGGAATGTCTTCCTTGGGGGTTCCAAACAGCTTCCTCTTCTTCAGTTGGGTCAGCTTGTGGCATTGGCTCTTCATGGTGAGAAGTGTATTCATGAGTGTGGCTCTGATGGGAAGCTTCTCCTGATGTAGCTTAGTTCTTCTTGAACTTCCCTTTAACCATCTTCACCAGCTTCTTAATGGCTTTGTCCTGCCACTTACACTATTTCTGAAGGGTGATGATATGCTCATGAGCAGACTTCATAGAGCTCTCTTAGCTTGGGCCTTCATAAGGCTTGAAGTAGAACTGCTTTTAGCTGTAGTTCAGCACCTCATCCTCATCAAGATCTTCTTCTTAAGTCTCTCCTTGGCTTTCAGCGCCAGCAGTAGCATGTTCATGGACTTCTTCTGCAGATTCTTCTGCACCTTCTTCTCTAACTTCTTCTTCAACCTCTTCTGGTTCTACTTCCTCACTAGCTTCTTCTCTAACTTCTGGAACAGGGCCTCCATGGTAAAGCTGACTCTCATCCTTGTTGAAACCAATGTTGCCCTTGATGGTGAAGGATGTTTGCTGTGGATTTGGGAGGAGAATTCTCGCTGGTGTTCTGAAGTCCTTGATGAAGTTGTAGACATGCTTGCCATTGATGCTCTTCTCAAGAAAGTGGCTCTTCCTAAGATAGTCTATATCAATCCATAATGGCTCCAAAGCATCATCTTCATGTCCCTCAAGGTCTACACCACTGGCCATGAGAATAGCAGTCACAACCCCTCCAATGTGGATCTGTGGGTTCTTCTCCTTCTTTACTTTACTTAAAACCCAGCTCCTGTAGGAATGGAGCTGCTCCATCAGCATGGTCACATAACATGGGTATCCACTCGGCGGCTGTAGAGGTCTTCCATCTTCGCTGGTACCCACAAGTTCATACACCCCTTGGTATATCAAGTCTCTCTCCTTTCCTGTAAGGTATGTTGTTTCCTTCCTTGCAAAGAGTGTGTTTGCAAGTGCATTGTGATCATATCTCACAGCAGGATGCCTCAGGTGCTGATTCTTTTTGGTTCCAGCAATGAATGGCCCATCTCCAATCACGCACCATAGCATGGCGTGTTGCTTCAGGAAGATATCGAACCTGTTCCACTTGTGGGCATATGACCTTAGACCAAGAGCTTCAGCGATGGTCAGGAAGGTTGGGGTGAACTTCTGCTTGCCAATATTAAAAGAGATCCACCCATCTCCATTAAAAATCTCATTCTCTTCATAAAACACCTTGAGAGTGGAGAGGAACTGGTAAGTGAGCTGTTGGTAGGAGGGAAGCGGTTTTTCCATGAATCTCCAAGTCCCATGTGCTCAAATATGGCCTTGCATTCCATGTAGATCCCAAGCGCCTTCATTGTGAAGGTGCAGGGGTATCTTGTGGGCTTGAAAACACATTGGTTGAAGAGTTCCATGAACTCTCTAGCACTAGGCTCCTTGTATGGGATCTCTTCTTCAGCAGCTCTGCCCATTCCTTTCCGCTTGGCGCCTTTGTCTCCAACTGGTCTCTTCCCAGCAGCTTTTGATGATTGCTCAGCAGCAGCACCCTTGCCCTTATCTCTTCTAACTCTTGGAGAAGTGGGCGCTTCATCTTGTGGTGCTTTCCCTTTGCTTCCAGCAGCAGTTCTTGATTTACCCATGGTACCTACAAAAACAAAGCTTGAAGATACTATAAGTAAAAGAACAAAAGTTTGAGAAACCAAAAACTGAAAGCTTTAGAATGAATTTATCTAAGCTAAAGGAAGTTTAACTAGTCCTTAAACAAGATTAAACTTTCAAAAAGCAAAATGAATTAATAAGCTAACAGTTATGACATGGTAGAGTTCATAAATAAAAATCAAACATTTATGCATGTGAACCTAGCATGGTGGCTCTAAGCAAAAGAGAAAATGATTATGCAAAGGGATATTAAACAAGCAAGAACTGAGATTTAAGAACAGTAAACAATGCTTTAACAGTTAACTTGCCCATTTTAAACATATCCACCATGCAAAATCAAAGCACAACATCTTAAACTAAACAAAACTTGTTCTTAATAGATTTAACAATTTTAAGTACATGCAAAGTGTAAGAACAAGAAGTGAATAGTTGAGAAAACAAACCTTAATGAAGCTTCTGAGCACTTAGAAAAGATAAATAAAAGAGGGAGAGCTAAAACTTTCGGACTTTTGGTGAGAGAAGTAGTAAAATGAAATGTGAAGAGAAGAGAAGAGATTGTTGGTACTTAAAGAGGGGAGTGGGGAATCAAATGAATCAAAAGTGGGTGGGGGACAAGAATAAAAGGGCTCAGGAGCTCTGAAAAATGTTAGGAAGGAGGCAAAATTTGAATTTAAACCTCCTTGGCTCCAAGCCAAAGGAGTGAAAGTTTTTTTTGAAAAATAAAGCACTTACCTCGCGGGGCCAATGTGACCGATATGATTGACCGATAGGGTGCCTATCGATCACAAGTGATCGATAGCACTGACCGATAGCTTCCTGTAACATCCTATCGGTCTCTAACTGATCGATACACTGACCGAAATACATCCGATTGCTTTGTATCGGTCACTCTCTAGACCGATAGAGTGACTAAAATACAATCGATGCATTTCCATCGGTTAGCTAGACCAATAAAATTAACATTTAGCAGAATCCTTGATCGATAGGTTGACCAGTGCATTCTGGCTCTACTACTATCGATCACAAGCTGACCGATAGCATGACCGATAGGGTCTGTATCGGTCTTGTCTTGACCGATACGGTGATCGATAATAGCCAAAATGCACCTGTTCTTTGTCCCTTAGACACTTTATCAATCCCCAAACCGAATTCCTGCTTCTATACACATTAACTAAGCATAAAAATAAACTAGAAAGCATAATATATACAAAGGATACCATGGGACTACCTTCCAAGTGTGCTTGTTTAAAGTCACTAAGCTTGGCTTTGCTTACCTCACTAGTGGAGGTGATGAGAAGGAGTCTTGGAACTCCTTGGTGTTGCAGTGTCCACTTTGATCTTTCTGGTGACTCCATCAATCTTCAACACAGCAAAGGGCTTTGGCTTGTTCCGCCCTTTCATCTTGTAGTAGACTTCACCATTCGTAGAAACAAATGGCTTCAAGACAACCCCATCTTCTTTGTTACCCAACAGAATATCATTCATGCAATCAGAAATACCCACTTTGAGGACCTCCTCTTCAATGGTATCAGCAAAAAACTTGGTTAAGCAGCAGCCATCAAAAATTTCACCAACATAGCCTTCAAACTTTGGCCAATGCTTCCCAACTTTCTTCAATTTCTTGATCTCCATTGAGAAGACCTGCTCATTCTCTAGCTTATTTCCTTTGGAGTCAAACCTCAGAACCTTCTCTTTGGCCAGTCTCAGCTCTATTGTGCATTACTTGGCATCAAATACTGCTCCAGCTGAAGCTAAGAAAGGCCTCCCTAGAATGATGGCGTTTTTGATCTTTCCTTCAACATCTAGGACCAAGAAATCTGTTGGTATGACTACTCCTTCTATCATCATAGGCACATATTTGAGAGTCCAAAGTGGTGTCTTTACTGTCCCATCAGCTATGGTAAGAGACACATTACTCTCTTAAAGTTGAGTGTAGCCAAGAGCCTTAGCAGTAGAGGATGGAAGAAGGTTGATACTTGCTCTAAGATCACAAAGACAACTCTTGAAGGTCTGCCCTTTAAGCTCACATGGTAGAGTGAAATAACCTGGATCTCCAAGCTTCTTAATGTTAAGCTCCTTAACCTCAGATGCTCCAGCTTTAACTCTTAGCTTCTTAAGCTCCTCTTGACCATTCAGACCTCTCATTTCTATTTGAGAAGCATAGAGGGTCTCATACTTCTGTACTAGCTGCTCTTTGAATCTTCCTGGAAAAGGGATAGTGGGCTGATAGATATGGAGATCAGCAGCTTGAGTTTTCTTCTTGACATCAGAGACTTCCACAAAGTCTTCCCTTGTAGCATCAACAACTTCATGTGGCGCCCACCACTCTTCTTCTTCCAGAGATTCTTCTTGTGCATTGTTAGCATCAACTTCCAAAAACTCTTCCCCCCCACTCTGAAGTTCAGTGTCCTCAGTGAACAGAGAGAGAAACTCTTCAATGATAGCTTCCTCTTCAGCTGAGAAGCTCTCTTCTTCAGTGACCATGGCATTGCAGAACTCCTTTGGGTTAGCTTCTGGTTTTCCAGGAAAGTGTCCTTGAGGTTTTGGACCAGCTATGCCTTTGTTGTTCTCCAGTGTTTTGACTCTTGCAGCCAACCCTTCAAACTTGTTGGTTAGTTCAACATGTACTGAGTCTATTTTGTTATGAACCTCAGCAAACCTCTTGTTCAATTCCAGGTTGTTGGTAGTCTGATTCTGAAGCAACTGTTGAACCATTGTCTTGAGCTCAAGATCTTGAGAGCTGGGAGAAGCTTGTGCTGGAGCTTGTGCACTGAATCCTGGAGGATGGTAAGGCGCTCTTGGCTGGAAGTTGTTGTTTCTCTGCTGAAAACCTTGATTGTTATAGGGAACAAAAGGTCTTGGAGCAGCTTGCTGTTGTTGTTGTGGTGGATACACTTGATCCTGTGGATTGGCAACATTGTTGCTTCTGTATGACAAGTTGGGATTGGATCTGTAGTTCTCATATCCATTGTATCCACCTTGATTGCCCAAGTAGTTCATCTCTTCCACTTGGCATGTCTCTTGATCATCAAGCTGAACTATATCACCAACAAAGTGAACTTTTTTCTTCTCCCTTAGCAGCATATCCAGCTTCTCATGTAAGGCCTTGATCTCTTTCCTGCTATACTCCAGTTCATCTTTAGCACATCTTGGAGCTCTGTCATATTCCTCATTATAGTTTCCATCAGAATGAGCTAGATTCTCAACAAGCTCCAATCCTTTATCTACATCCTTTGACAAGAGGTTCCCATTTGATACAGTGTCCAGAAGCATTCTTATCTTTGGCAAAGCTCCTCTGTAGAGAGTAGAGAGTAGAGAAGCCTGTGAGAAGCCATGGTGAGGACATTGTAGTGTGTACCCCTTGAATCTTTTCCAAGCTTCACCAAAGCTTTCATTGTTCCTCTGTGCAAACCCTGAAATCTCATTCCTGATTCTTGCAGTTCTTGAAGTTAAGAAGAACTTTGCTAAGAAGGCTCTCTTGCACTCATCCCAACTTGTGATGCTTCCTTAGGGCAAGTTCTTCTCCCATTGGTGTGCTTTGTCTCCAAGAGAAAAAGGAAACAACCTCAGCTTGAAACCATCTTCACTCACTCTATTGATCTTTGTTAGTGAGCATAGTCTATCAAAATTATCCAAATGATCTAGAGGGTCTTCAAGTGGCAAACCATGGAACTTACTGCCCTGAACCATTGAAATCAATCCAGACTTGATTTCAAAGTTGTTGTTTTGCACTGCTGGTCGAATGATGCCAGTTCTGTTATTGTATGCATTTGGTGCATCACCAGCGCCAATGGGTCTTGCTGCTCTTTGAGCTTGTGCAGCACCTCTTGGTCCTTGCTCACCTTGTAAGCCCTGAACACCTTGCTGTCCTTGTATACCCTGAGCACCAGTAGCTTCTTGAGGACCCTGAAATCTGATATCATCCATAACAGGTTCCTGATTGTTCATCCCAAGTCTCTGCAAGTGTTGCTGCCTTTCTTGCTGTCTTCTTGCTCTCTGACCTCTGTCCAACTGATTGACTACAAGATTGCTTGAACCTCTGGATCTCAAGTTCATATACCTGAAAGACAGCAATGAGAGTCAAAGGAGATTAGTAACCAAAAATTGAAGAAACTTGATGTTAAAAACTCTACAAACTCTAATGATTCAAACAGAAAACCCAATTGGCAACGGCGCCAAATTGATACTAGAGGTTCTGACTCTTTCTTAATCACCCCTGTATTTAAATCAGTTGTAGTATAAGAGTTTTATGTCAATCCAAAAGGGTTTTGTTGAAAGCAAAAGAGTTGCAAACAGAAGTCCTTAAGTCAAGCAAGCAAAGCAGGTTTTTGTTGCCCAAGCAACTAAACTAGCAACCTAAAGTGATCAATCACCAAAGAGAACTCAAAAGAGACTGTTTAGCAATGATCAAAAAAGTAAAACAGAGCAAATAAACAGAGTACTGAGTAAATTCAAAATTCAATAACAGAGAAAGCAAGTTCCTAGATGTGGTTATTGACTTTGGGGAATTCAGAGACTAACTAAGGTTGTTTCAAACAGCATTGATCAAGCAAACAAGCTAGCAATGGTTGTTCCTAGACATAGAGTTCACAAACAAGCAAGCTAAGTCCAATCTCTTGGTAAATAACCCTTTGCTAAACACCTTAACAAGAACTAACTCTCATTAGTGCTAAAACATTTAACAAGCAATAACAATCAACTCTATTCATGTCAAAATGCTCCTCAAACAGTCAATCACTTGAGCCAAGGCCAGCAAATCCTCTATCAAACAAGATCAGCATTTCATTAAACACTTGGTGGGCATAAGAGAAAGCTCAAATCCTAGATAAGTGTGATCAAGACAAATCTAGCTTAAAAACAGATCAATAAAGAGGAGCCCAAGTTATTAAACACTAAACAAACTTTAATCAATCCCTAAATCCCCTTAATCTACCATATCTAAGAACCCTAAGTAAACTACTCACTAATAGCCATGTTTAACACCAAATCACAAGAGGAAAATATGCTAATCATGATTAAAAGAGAGATTAGAGAAAGATTAAAGGCAAATACAAAATTATATTAAATAAAGCAAGAAAATTGTCTTACAAACTCAGAAAATTAACTCAAGAACAGTGTTATGACATGACTTGTCAAAAATCCCAGAAAAAAGGGTATTTATACATAAAAGAAGGAAGCCCTAAAGAAATGGCAAAAGTGTAATAAAAGACAGGTTCAGACTGGATTCCTATCGGTCAGTTGTGACTGATAGGGTGATCGATAGGGATCCTATCGGTCTAGAAGATGACCGATAGGGTGACCGAAATACATATGGTGCACTTCTATCGGTCACTTCTCTGACCGATAGGTCTGGTCGATAGTCCTTCTATCGGTCACTCATTGACCGATAGGCCTTGTGTCTTGACCAATAGGCTCTGCAGAGATCGTCTGCCTTGGTCCCTTTTGCTCCTCCTGGCCTAGCTAGCTTCATGGATCATCCCCAAAGCTTCTCCATCCCCAAAGATACCTAAAAATATCCATAATGCATAGAAAATTCAAACTATATCCTAAATGCAACCTAAGTCTAAAAGGAGAAGAAAATGAGACAAAAGATAAAGAAAACATGCAAAAGAGAATCAAAACATGCACTAAATGCAAGCCTAAATGGTGTAAATACAAGAGATATCAGACAAGAAGAAGCAAAATATGCATGTTAAGAGACTAAAACTAGTGATGAATGCCTGCTAAGATGGTATCAATAATGGAAATATCTAGAAGACTAGCGCTTGACCTAGCAAAAATCAACAGACATGAAAGACATATGAAGAGCGGAAGCCGGAAGAAGTTCCAGGATGTCATCAGTTATCCCAAACTAAGGTTGTACCCGGCCTGCGCTATAGAAGAAAACCACTCAGGCTGATGGCGATACTCGTAACGGAAGCTGTAGGCGATGTAACACCCCCGGTTCGGAATAGGACCAATCCCGACCGGAGACGCTACAAAATGCCGAGGTTCACTCGATAGGTCAGCCCGTCTTAGAACACATCTAAGCTTAAGGCCATCCCGACAAGTTAGCTCCACCCTCCCGACTGAAGCCTAAGGCTTGCCAACCCGTACTCCAGCCGAGAGTTGTGTAGACTCGGACTAAGCCATTTTACCAGCGGAAGACACAATGGTTTCATAGATAGAAAATCCGCTTTTATTTCAAGAAACATACATAATACAAAGCATTTATTTTTAGTACATAGCGGATCCGTCTGAGATTTCAGATATCATACAAAAACCCTTGTACAAAACATACTTACTATATTTTACAAAAGGCACCCAAATCTACTCCGGTGGTCCTAACGTCCACAGCACCCTCTAATCCCAACGGCTTACTAAGGTTTCCTGCAAGAGAGAAAGGGGGGATGAGTAATCTAAGATTACTCAGTGAGTCCAGGACCCACAAAAAGAAAGAAAACCCCGAGAACCCCCAAACAACAAGCAATAGCCGAAGCAACAAAGAATAAATAGCTGAAGCATGCAATCCTAGATCAATATGCAAGCGTTATCCTAACTTCCATCCCACACACACACACTTGCGTGGACACAGAGATCTCTAAGTGGGTCGGCCAGTTCCCCTACCACGAACACCCTGCACTTGACTATCACAAAGACAAGCCAAGCCGGAACATTGGTACCACGAACACCCTGCACTTGACTATCACGAAGACAAGCCAAGCCGGAACATCGGACACCCTGGGAGCTCCTCGGTCGGTTCACATCTCGGTGGGGATTCCATCCAAGAGCCGCCAAGTAAATTCATATCCCAGGCGGGATAACCATGACTCCTCGCTGGTTTCCCGACTATCCCGTCGGATAGAACTCGGTCAGGTTAGCAAGGCCTGTCTAGCGCCGAGTCTTCCCATATAGCATTCTGTCGCTAAAATTGGGGAGCGGGGAACTCCGACCACACTGTCACTAAGTCATGAAGGATACAAAACCAACATGACTCTGCAGTATAACGGATCTCACGCCATTATACTCCACATCCGCGTTGATCCACACTTGATCAAACGCCAACACACCTCCACACAACCTCCGAGAAGCTAGCGCCCTAGAGTGACGGAAAAGCCAGAACTTCTCTAGTCCCAACTCTCGTTTACGGTTAAAAGCCTAACGCTTGAACCTCGCTCATGCACGTTTATTATAACGCCACTTACATGACTTTCCAGCCATGCAGCGTGTTTTACCATAAACCGCACACTCGCTCATCCGGTGAAGGAACTTGCAAATGGATCTGAGATCTGGCAGTCCTTACACCCTTCTTATCACTCGGTAAGGAAGATAACATGTCCCACAGACATGCATAAAACCGTTACCTCACCCAACGGGTTTCACAGCACACAGATCTACCAGATCTGAGGCTGTTCCTGCATAAAAACGTTAGTATATACTCGGATCAATTCAGATCCAAGCTTCCCTGCATTACACGTTAGTCACACAATATACACAAGCACACAACCTAATCTACCGAGGCTAGTATTGTGTTACAATGCAGATCCGAGATCTACACTGAACCACGCACCGCAACCGCGATAGTCCACCACTACCAGGACTCACCTCGAACTGGACACGGAACCGGAATACACTACCAAGCGGCCTACTAAAGCTAAGATTCTCTATTCTACACGCCTCACACACTCTCTCTAAGGTTTTGAAAGGCTTTTAGGAGTGGGAATGAAAATGAGAGGGAAGGGGCGGTATTTATAGCTGAAAAGTTACCCATGGTAGCTACTTAAGTTGTGTAGAATCTGGACTCTTCTTTACTTCAATGCTAGCAACGTTTTCACCCTATGCCCTAGCCTCCTTCTCATAGACATTAGACCTGCCAAACCGAGCATATCCATAAGCTTAAGGTGGGAGCTTCTTATTGGTCCAAAACTGCTCCTTTCTCCCTTCTCCTGTGCATTTTACTGCCTAACTCCTGAAGTAAATTTTTTAGCTCATTAAAAACACTCTTTTTCCCTCCAGTGTTGCATAATGACGTCTCTCTCTCTTGGTTGACAAAGAATCATCCATCTGGTCTTCAGTTAGGCGGAAATAGACCTAATAGGCAATGAATTCGGACCCATGCATTTTCTCTTGTTTTCTCCGAGGTCTTGGCCATATTAGTTGCTGGATGGACTCCTCTTAGGCTTAGTTAAAGTTGCTTAGACTCCCGAGCTGTTTGATTTTAGACTGAGCTAGTTTTTCCTTCATCTGACCTATTCCGCAGCACTTGAACATATATCGGACTGTGCGAATTTTGTAGGTCGCAGAAGAATTTTTCTTAGCCTGATTCTTTTTGAATGGTCTTCCTAAGGGTCTTGGCTACCTCCATGATTAATCCCATAATTTTTAAAATTTTACCGAGGGGTCATTCGGTCTGAAGCTTCGATCGGGTCGGATAGCATTTGAACGGGGTATTACATTCTCCCCTCCTTAAATAGGATTCGTCCCCGAATCCTCTTCTTCTAAACACCTCTTTTTTTTTTTGGATTTCTGGCCGTCCTTCTTCTTAGTGTCGCCATGTATCATCGCCATTTGGTGTTGAAATCTCAGGTCCTTATTTCTCACCATTCCACCGTTCTCTTTGCCTAGTATCGTCGTCTTCCTGGATGTCGTCATCCTCCTTCGTCTCTCCAAGATCGGCTTTCTGTTTTCCTTTTTCTTGATTCGGTTTCGTCTGTTTGTTTGCCTAGCTTGTCTCGTCTTCATTCCAGATCTACATAGCTACCATACCCCCATTCCGATCCTTTTCTCAAATTCTCCTAGATCTCCTCGGTCTAAATCCTAGGGGTTCGGGCTAAACAGGAAACGGGTTTTCCTATCTCCGCTACCGGGAACCTAACTCTCACTTACTAGGAAGCCTCAAGGTAAAGTCGTTCTCTTCCGAAACCGACTTACCGAGAAATCCTTACTAAGCTCGCTGACAAAGAAGTGATCAGACTCTATCTAACATCCTAGATCTACAGACTTTCACAAACCACACGGAAGAGATCTTAGTTAGCACCCATACTTACCTTGGCTTGGTCTCATACTCGGACCTAAACCTAATACCGACTTCCCTAACTCTTCCAGAAGTCTGATCTTCATCTTGCTGGCGAGACACGGAGCGAGTGACAGGGCGGTGAGCGGGGTTCGGTGGTCGTGGCTTCCGGCGCTTTGAACATTTCTTCTTGTGGGCTCCTTTGTACCCGCACTCAGTGCATGTTTTGTGTCTAGCGGCGGACGACTTCGAAGTCGGAACATTGGGACAGGCGTGGGGGAAATGTCCACATTCCCCACACTCGCTACACCGTATGCCCATCATTACCTTTTCGGGTGGCAGAAGGCTCATACGAGGAGTTCTCTTGGGAGGTCTTCCTCCTCGACTTGATTTGCCTTGCTCGAATATCGGGGTCGGGTTCATGCTTTCATTGGTGTGGAGTCCACTTCTTCCGTTTCCTTCGTATGGGGTCACCGTGTAGTTGGGTCCGCAGAGATTCGCCTCGGGTATGAACGGTTATCCGAATAGTTCGCTTATATCATAGGAAACTCTTGGGTAATTCTCCGGATTCGTGTTCGCCCCACTGTACTCGTCGGCTGGATTCTCTACGGTCTCTTCTGGGCTCGTTGGGATACGTGTAAGTTCTTCCGTCCAACGGGTCGGTGAATACCTTGGATCTACGAATCTGTCTGCTCCGTAGACTCGTTCGTTAGGATCAGCGTTTTCAACTTGGCCTCCCTGTCTTGCGAGATTCGCTCAGACTATTGCCGTCATGTCCTAAGTGGCGTTCCCCGTGACAATGAAGGGGTCATAGTTGACTGGATTGGACTATGTAGGCATGTACGGGTATAAGCCGTATCCCGGTACGAATACATGCGCATGCGGCATCGGGATGCATGGTAACGGACTTGTTGGGCTATTCATATCCCATGAGTTTGGCGTAGCTTCTCCGGACGATATCTCGATAATCTCCGTCGATGGCATGATGGTCTCCGGCCCTGAGTTTGGTATTGGTGCCTCAGTGTAGTAATATTCTTCTCCGACCGTCTCTCCTTACGACTGCTGGCCGAATACATACGTGAACTGATCCGCCAGATTTTCTCCGTCTACGGTGCTCTGTCCCGCATATGTATCGTAATCAGTGATCTCGAAGTAATGTTCTTCGTTTGAACTCGAGTCTCCTGATGAGTCTGAACCGTCTGACTCATATCCTCCACTAAACCACGAATTCCTCTGGTATCTCTCACCCTGCCAGTCCCTCGGCGCCATCTCTGTCTATTGACAAGAATCTGTACGGTTAGGTTTGTCCTAATGAAAAAAAGGTTTTCCCCAATACCTTACCTAGACCTACTTTGTGGATGTTACCGGATTCCTAGTGGTGCTTTTGCGACTCAATTTTTGACTCGATAAAATATTTTTGAAAACATTTTTGAAAAATCTCTTGCTTCCGAATGCATGATACGAAAACCATGCTCTGATACCACCATTTGTAACACTCCCGGTTCGGAATAGGACCAGTCCCGACCCGAGATGCTACAAAATACCGAGGTTCACTCGATAGGTCATCCCGTTTTAGAACACATCTAAGCTTAAGATCGTCCCGGCAAGCTCGACCCTCCCGACTGAAGCCTAAGGCTTGCCAACCCGTACTCCAGCCGAGAGTTGTGTAGACTCGGACTAAGCCATTTTACCAGCAGAAGACACAAGGGTTTTATAGATAGAAAATCCGCTTTTATTTCAAGAAACATACATAATACAAAGCGTTTATTTTTAGTACATAGCAGATCCGTCCGAGATTTCAAATATCATACGAAAACCCTTGTACAAAACATACTTACTATATTTTACAAAAAGCACCCAAATCTACTCCGGTGGTCCTAACGTCCACAACACCCTCTAATCCCAACGGCTTACTATCTCAAATGGTGGATGAGTAATCTAAGATTACTCAGTGAATCCAAGACCCACTAAAAAATAGAAAACCCCGAGAACCCCAAGAACCCCCAAACAACAAGCAATAGCCGAAGGTTCACCTATATGCAAGCGCTATCCTAACTTCCATCCCACACACACACACACTCGCATGGACACAGAGATCTCTAAGTGGGTCGGCCAGTTCCCCTACCACGAACACCCTGTACTTGACTATCACAAAGACAAGTCAAGCCGGAACATCGGTACGACGAACACCATGCACTTGACTATCACAAAGAGAAGCTAAGCCGAAACATCGGACACCCTGGGAGCTCCTCGGTCGGTTCACATCTCGGTGGGGATTCCATCCAAGAGCCGCCAAGTAAATTCATATCCCAGGCGGGATAACCATGACTCCTCGCTGGTTTCCCGACTATCCCGTCGGATAGAACTCGGTCAGGTTAGCAAGGCCTGTCTAGCGCCGAGTCTTCCCATATAGCATTCTGTCGCTAAACTTGGAGAGCGGGGAACTCCGACCACACTGTCACTAAGTCATGAAGGATACAAAACCAACATGACTCTGCAGTATAACGGATCTCACGCCATTATACTCCACATCCGCGTTGATCCACACTTGATCAAACGCCAACACACCTCCACACAACCTCCGAGAAGCTAGCGCCCTAGAGTGACGGAAAAGCCAGAACTTCTCTAGTCCCAACTCTCGTTTACGGTTAAAAGCCTAACGCTTGAACCTCGCTCATGCACGTTTATTATAACGCCACTTACATGATTTTCCAGCCATGCAGCGTGTTTTACCATAAACCGCACACTCGCTCATCCGGTGAAGAAACTTGCAATTGGATCTGAGATTCGGCAGTCCTTACACCTTTCTTATCACTCGGTAAAGATGATAACATGTCCCACGGACATGCATCAAACCGTTACCTCACCCAACAGGTTTTGCAGCACACTAATCTACCAGATCTGTGGCTGTTCCTGCATAAAAACGTTAGTATATACTCGGATCAATTCAGATCCGAGCTTTCTTGCATTACACGTTAGTCACACACATATACACAAGCACACAACCTAATCTACCGAGGCTAGTGTTGTGTTACAATGCAGATCCGAGATCTACACTGCACCACGCACCGCAACCGCGATAGTCCACCACTACCAGGACTCACCTCGAACTGGACACGGAACCGGACTACACTACCAAGCGGCCTACCGAATCTAAGCTTCTCTATTCTACACGTCTCACACACTCTCTCTAAGGTTTTGAGAGGCTTTTAGGAGTGGGAATGAAAATGAGAGGGAAGGGGCGGTATTTATAGCTGAAAAATTACCCATGGTAACTACTTAAGTTGTGTAGAATCTGGACTCTTCTTTACTTCAATGCTAGACAGGTTTCACCCTATGCCCTATCCTCCTTCTCATAGACTTTAGACCTGCCAAACCGAGCTTATCCATAAGCTTAATGTGGGAGCTTCTTATTGGTCCAAAACTGCTCCTTTCTCCCTTCTCCTGTGCATTTTACTGCCTAGCTCCTTAAGTAAATTTTTTAACTCATTAAAAACACCCTTTTTCCCTCCAGTGTTGCATAATTATGGCCCTCTCTCTTGGTTGACAAAGAATCATCCATCTGGTCTTCAGTTAGGCGGAATTGGACCTAATAGGCAATGAATTCGGACCCATGCATTTTCTCTTGTTTTCTCTGAGGTATTGGCCATATTAGTTTCTGGATGGACTCCTCTTAGGCTTAGTTAAAGTTTCTTAGACTCCCGAGCTGTTTGATTTTGGAGCGAGCTAGTTTTTCCTTCATCTGACCCATTCTGCAGCACTTGAACATATATCGGACTGTGCGAATTTTGCAGGTCGCGGAAGAATTTTTCTTGGCCTGATTCTTTTTGAATGGTCTTCCTCAGTGTCTTAGCTACCTCCATGCTTAATCCCATAATTTTTAAAATTGTACCGAGAGGTCATTCAGCCTGAAGCTTCGATCGGGTCGGATAGCATTTGAACGGGGTATTACAGGCGACCCCCAAGATTCTCCTTAAAGCGTGTCTACATGTATTAAAAAAATGGGCGACGACACTGCGATCGCGAAATGCCATGCATAAGATGGGGCAAGTTCCCATGTTGGGGTCAACTCTCGTTGATCAAACCAAACCGACCCAGAAGTTAAGGTTTCTGCGCACAAAAGGTGATCTTCACATCCAAACAAATCATTAGTTTGATAGATAAGACCTCCCGACGAAGAAGCATCGTCGAAGCTCGAAATCACGAAATCACGAAAGAGCTTCCAATCGCTGGGGTAATAACACGAATATGTGTCAATAAACTAACTCCGAGTGCGGAGTTAGACACGAGTTCGTAAAAACGCCCAAGTAAACCCCAAAATTAGGCAAATCAACTACAAGACGTAGCCGCTTGATCGCTTAAGGTCAACAAGGAGTTACTAGGAGCGTGATGCGGTCATCAAACCAGTAGCTGAACCAGAGCTCTCGAGTGTTTTATGGAATTAATCACTTGAGTTTTCGTGTAGAGACTTGCATCCCTCGCAAAGAATAGCCCTTGGGATCCTGCTTCTAATCTCGCTTATCCTGGAATCGATCAGTAATCCGTGTGTAGACTTTAGTGGACTCCGAGTCTTACATCAGAGGATAAAAACAATAAAAATTATTAGAACATGCAAGAAGTCAACATTTCTTTTTATTTATTCTCAAGCAAGTCTTCAGATGGACAAAGATTATAAGAAGGGTCCTAATACCAAGAAACTAAAAAAATGAGCCAAGCGTTCGCACGAAGTATTTGAAAAAATCAGGGGGCACGCAGGAAGGGGAAGAGATGCCCATGCATCAGAGAAGGATAAAGAGATAAAATGACACCTCTGCATCTCCCTCGCAGGTATAGGATGCCCGCAGCCATTGTCCCCCTCTGTATCTTTGGGCATCCCGAGTTTGTCCTGAAACTATAGTCTTTCACTCCCCATGAGACCAAGGTCTCGGATCTGTGTGCAAAGTAGTGATTGCTCATCCCGAAGAAAGGCAACAATTACACGAAGCTGTCCAACTTTTGCTTCGTGTTCAAGCATGTCGTGACATACACGATCCAAGTCGGTTATGAGACAAAAATTCTCTCTCATCTGATCATCTCCACGTACTAAGGGATGTGTCTCCAACGACAGGCCGCTTGGTCGACCCGGGTAGATCACCCATCTATTGGGTCTAACGTGCATACTAACACCCTCACAAAAGAGCACCGATGGCTCAACATCAGAAAGAAAAATTCCCTCGAGTCTACAAGGAAGAATAGAATCACATAAGCAAATTTCATAGAGAGATAATATTTCTAGAATAGAAGGACGACAGACATACCTTACTAAATGGCCTGATACAAGAGATTATCATAAAGTTCTACCCTCAGGGACCCAGAAAATCCTATAAGAAGGTACTAGAGACGTATCGAGTCTAAGGTGAGGAGATTCATCTCTGTGGCGTAATAGCTTATCGAATCGAAGAAGGCCTCCACGAGCATATAAGTCATAAAGCATGGCCAAGTTATATGTGAATTTGGGACTTGGAACAAGGTCCCCGAAAGAGCGGTCAGAGAATGGCCCTCAAGCAGAGCGGGGACACGAGAAAGGAGAGATGTCTCATCTGTTGTCCAAAGAGGACAGACGTCTAAAGACCTCTCTGTCTCCCTGTAGAGGAACCTTGGGATCCACCGACATCATGTAAAGAGGATCCACGCCAGATGATGAACTTGCCAGCAAAAAAAAAAATCGGTACAACTAAGAGCTCACAGAGCATTCTCCCGTGAAGAGCGCCACATGTCTCCTCTGGGCAACCAGAGAGTTGCCAATGTCATCGAAGGGACAACCAGAAAGAAAGATTCTCTCGAGTCTTACAAGGAAGAATAGAATGACATAAGCAAATTCCATAGAGAGATAATATTTCTAGAATAGAAGGACGAGAAACATACCTTACTAAATGGCCTAATACAAGAGATTATCATAAAGTTCTACCCTCAGGGACCCAGAAAATCCTGTAAGATGGTACCAGAGACGTATCGAGACTAAGGTGAGGAGACTCATCTCTATGGCATAATAGCTTATCGAACCGAAGAAGGCCTCCACGAGTATATAAGTCATAAAGCATGGCCAAGTTATATGTGAATTTGGGACTTGGAACAAGGTCCCCGAAAGAGCGGTCAGAGAATTAGCCCTCAAGCAGAGCGAGGACAAGAGAAAGGAGAGATGTCTCATCTGTTGTCCAAAGAGGACAGAGGTCTAAAGACCTCCCTGTCTCCCTGTAGAGGAACCTTGGGATCCACCGACACCATGTAAAGAGGATCCACGCCAGATGATGAACTTGCCAGAAAAAAAAAAATCGGTACCACTAAGAGCTCACAGAGCGTTCTCCCGTGAAGAGCGCCAGATGTCTCCTCTGGGCAACCAGAGAGTAGCCAATGTCATCGAAGGGAAGACATTGCATGCATAAGGTGTGAAAAACTAGCCACTCTTGAATCGCGATACCTTTAAGGTCTGATAGAACCTAATAGGCAACGATATACCCGTTTGATGGCATAAGTCCATCATGATATCCGAGAGCCAACCCTATAAGTCAATGAAAAAGCATTTCCTTGTACACAATGATGTATCGTACATGGGGACGGTCCATCCAATTGCCCCTCCTGGCCTACCTCACTCCGAGTTCCAGATAGGAGAGGTCAAAAACAGAGATGACCAAATCCAAGGAGGAAACAGAAATCTCATGGTTCAACTACAAAGGGAGGATATCGTTACTGTCGGCCAAGCGTTTCGTCCGGTATGTGTGGCTCCCCGGATGATCAATTGAAAGAGATTTTTTGCGAGCAATGTCATCCGGTGAAAAGGAATCCTAGGAAGAAGGATCAGAAACATCACTGACCATTACAATGAAATTTAAGAGTAGGATGAAAAGTGCCTAAGAAAATAGAATTTTCTGCATAAGGAAGAGGATGGAGGAAAAAAAAGATCCTTAGATTGGAAACTAGAAAGCCTGGAAACTGGAAAGCCTGAAATTTAGGTCTTATTTTTCTGCTATTTCGGGATTTTTGATTGCTCATTCAAGTTGCCAAAAGTTCTCTATTTATAAGGTTTGGGGAGTCTGTTTCAGCGAATTCACTTTTCTTTATTCCTTTAGGGGTTGACTGCTTGAGATCCCCTCTACAATACAGGTTCCACCTAATCCTCCCTAAATTCTGAAGCTCTTTAGATTTCGCCCTACACTTTTACATTTAATTACGGAACCCCCCAAATTTATTTTCTCTGCCCAATTTAACATATGAAATTCAAGGTGTAAATGGTAACTGCAGAATCTGGCGGAATGCAGAATTTACAAAAAAATTTGGTGATTTTTAGTTGAACTTAGCGGAATAACAAATAATGTAAATGGTAACTGAAGAATAGCAGAATAGCTGAATTTTTTTTTAAATAATTAAAAATTACGAATTAAATAATTAAATATATGAAAATTTGTTTTAATGTATAATTTATATGAAAATTTGTTTTAATGTATAATTAATGTATTAAGCAACATAAAAATGTCAAAAAATCTAAAGAGCTTCAGAATTCAGAATTTATTAGCTCTAAATTTGAGCTCTTAATAAGATTTTTTGCGAGCAATGTCATCCGGTGAAAAGGAATTCTAGGAAGAAGGATCAGAAACATCGC
Organism: Thlaspi arvense; assembly: GCA_911865555.2. Lineage (NCBI taxonomy): Eukaryota > Viridiplantae > Streptophyta > Magnoliopsida > Brassicales > Brassicaceae > Thlaspi > Thlaspi arvense. Next base: position 51,254,780 of record OU466862.2, on the reverse strand, counting down.
TGACCATTACAATGAAATTTAAGAGTAGGATGAAAAGTGCCTAAGAAAGTAGAATTTTCTGCATAAGGAAGAGGATGGAGGAAAAAGAAGATCCTTAGAATGGAAACTAGAAAGCTTGAAATTTAGGTTCTCATCAGACTTTGAGCTCTTAATAAGATATATTCTCCAAAACCTATAACTAATTATTACTTATTCTATTAAGTAATATTCTGGTTTAACAATTGACGCCATCTATGGGGAATAGGAGAATAAATTCTTATGAAAGCAACATAAGATTAAACGATGGACTATTTCGGCGACGCAATAACAACTACCACCAGGGAAGCATCGATATGTGATTCTTTCATCAAAGGAATCAACATGATCATGGACGGATTACCTAACAACGATGATTCAATAAGCGGCATAATGGAAAAAAAAGAAAAGCAGTAACAGCTAAGGACTCCCCACACTACGTCAGGCGGCCACAATAACCTTCACGGCAAATGACTTGCACGGATTGCACACACCGCATAACAATCCACCTGTAGTTACACTACAAATTCACGAAAGTGAAGTAACAAAGATTCTAATCGACCCCGGAAGCATGGTTAACGTAATCTTCAAAGATACGTTAATCAAGATGGGAGTAAAATAGAAAGAAATCAGAACATTGCGAAAACCCCTTACCAGATTCACCAGCAAATCCATCCTTAGCTTTGGAACCACAAGGTTAATGACTTACGTCTGCGACATCTCATGAAATGTTAAGTTTATGGTTATGAATAACCCCGTAATTTATAATGTGATACTCGGAACACCAAGGATTCATAGTATGAAAGCTATGACATCCACCTACCACCAATGCATCAAATTCCCTATGCAAACTGGCATCTTCACATTAAAAGGAGACCAACATACAGCGAGGTCATGTTTCATCAGCGAAAGAAAAATTTGCATAACTTCGGCATGCATGACCAACCAACATATGGATCCGCGCCTCCCTACCACAAACGACCCAAGCTAGAGCGAGTAGTTCAAGTCAATATCGATGAAAGACACCCCGAACGGAACGTATGCATAGGAGGTGATCTCGCCGAAGATATTAAAACAGAACTTATCAATTTCCTAAAGGATAACAATCACCTGTTCTCCTGGTCTAGGGACAATATGAAGGGGATTGACCCAAAAATCATGTTGCAAGAATTAAACATTGACTCCACCTTCAAACCTATCAAGCAAAAAAAGACGTAAGCTCAGCTCGGAGAAAGCCCATGCAGTGATTGACGAGGTGAAAAAGCTACTCGGTGCTGGATCAATCACAGAAGTCCAGTACCATTAATGGCTAACAAACCTCGTCATTGTAAAGAAGAAGAACGGCAAGTGGAGAGTATGCATCGATTCAGTGACCTAAACAAAGCATTCCCTAAAGACTGTCCCCTCGCCCTCGACAAGTATGGAATGAAGTTCAACCCAGATAAATGCCTTTGGCGTGACCACAGGGGAATCCCTTGGCTACATCATCACGCAGAGGGGAATTAAAGAAAACTAAAAAAAAATCTCGGCGATATTAGATCTTCCCTCACCTAAGGTTACCTGTGAGGTACAACGTCTAACCGACCGGATTGCAGTATTAAATAGATTTGCCTCTCGATCAACAGACAAATGTCTTCTTTTTATCAATTGCATTGAAGCTACAAACGCTTCGAATGGGATGAAAGGTGTGAAGAGGCCTTCAAACAATTAAAAGATTACCTTACAACTCCGCCGATACTAGCCACATCTGAGGACAGTAAAACTCTGTACCTCTAAATCGCGATTTCAGTTGCCGCAGGAGATTTACTACAAGGAGATCGCGGCGAGTAGAGACCCATCTTCTACATAAGCATAAAATGTAGACAGTGCCAAAACTCGATACCAGGCTCTGGAAAAGCTAGCTTATGCAGTGATCATCTCGGCACGAAAACTCCAACCTTACTTCCAATCATATATTACCGCCGTCTTCACCAGTCAACCACTTCGCACCATCCTCCACAGTCCAATTCAATCAGGTCGAATGGCAAAGTGGACAGTAGAATTATTTCAATACAACATAGAGTACTGAAGCCGAACAAGCACCAAATCTCAAGCATTGGTGGACTTTATAATTGAAATACCACCAGAGTTAATTGTTAAGAAAATACACAGTATTCTGAAGTGGACCATACACGTTGATGGAGCGTCTTCCAAACAAGGCTCTGGTGTTGGTATTCGATATCTCCGACTGAAGAAATTCTCGAACAATAATTCAAACTCGGGTTCCCGGCTTCTAACAACGAGGCCGGGTATGAAGCAATGATCGCTGGACTCCGACTCGCCAAAGGAATTGGGGCTAAGAATGTACAAGCTTTCTACGATTTTCAGCTCGTCACCAGCCAGTTCAGTGGCGATTATGAGCGTATAGAAGCTTACCTAAGAAGTTCAGAAAATCACAAAACAATTTGACGAATTCAAACTCACGAAGATACCACGAGCAAAAAACACAGCCGCTGGCGCATTAGCAACACTCGCCTCGACAACTGACTCGGCTATTCGTTGAACGATCCCAATAGAAATCATCGAGCAACTAAGCAAACAACTTTCTAAAGGAACATGTAACATGACTCAAGTTGATGACCCAATGGATGTTGACGCCTCTGAAGAAAAGAAACCTTGGCAAGACGAAATCAAGGCCTATTTAATAGAAGGAATGATCCCTCAAGATAGATGGGCAGCTTGGCGCCTCCATAAAAAAACCGCTCGTTACTTCATGGATAACGGCAACCTATTTCGATGGACCGCCAACAAAGTCATTATGAGATGCTGCAATGAGAAACAAGCCAATGATGATTGAAACCCATGGTAGAGCAGGAAAAAATCACTCCAGCGGACGCGCCCTCGCTTTTGGTCAAGAATGGTAGAAGATTGTGGGCAGTTCGTCCCACGATGCGAATCATGTAAAAAACACGCACATCTCATCAATGCGCCAACCGAACTCCTTCAAACATCCATCACATCTTATCCATTCATGCGATAGGCAATGGATATTATCGGCCCAATGCCGAAGTCCGGTCGCTATGAATACATCTTAGTTGTCACCGGTTACTTCACCAAAAAGGTAGAAGCCAAAGGTTTTCAAAAAAATAAAGCCATCGATGTCCAAATATTTTTTGGAAATATGTCATATGTAGTCACGGTCTTCATTACGAAATTGTTACCGACAACGGATCTCAGTTTATCTCATAAATCTTTCAAAAATTCTGTGAACGTTGGAGAATAAGGATGAGTTATTTGACACCGCGTTTTCCTCAAAGAAACGGACAGGCCAAAGCAGCCAACAAAACGATTCTTAATGGCCTTAAGAAAAGGCTCACTGCCTTCAAACAAAACTGGGCCGACGAGCTCGATAGAGTTCTTTGGTCCTATCGCACTACTCCAAGAACAGCAATTGGCACAACCCAATTCTCGTTATCTTACGGATTCGAAGCATTGGCACCCGCCAAACTCCATGTCGCCAGTGCCCATCGAGCTTTGATGATAGAAGACCTGGAGTTGAAAGACTCCAAACTAGAGGACAACCTAGACAATCTTTTGGAACTTCGCGATAGAGCCTTACTCCACATACAAAATTATCAACAACAAATTTCTTGATACTACAATAGAAAAGTACAAAGTAGACTTTTCTAACTTCACGACCTGGTCCTTTGAAAAGCTAACAATTCTATGAAGCTCAACGAAAACTAGAAGGGACCCTACTGCAACACAGAGATTGTTAAACCTGGTGTCTACAGATTAGAAAAAGGAAACGGGAAACTAGTGAAACCAGTGTAAAAAAGGAAGCTCCGTCTCCAAGCTTATGTTTATTCAGTAATTGTAAAGAATTACGATTGGTTTGATCCCAATTTGTATATGTAGGCAACCGCTTACCAGGTCCAGCTATAACATAATAACATCTTTATTTTTCATTTTTTCTTATATATTCAGGTAGCTCAACAAAGAAATTACATCGTCAATCAGCAAATGTCAATGTTCTGGCCCAACGTTAGAGCCTTAATACCGAAATAAATATATGTGGCTAATTACCACTCCTGAGGATTTTGGTTCCATTTAATTACTTCCAAAGTCTTAAGGATGAAAGCCGAGGATAAAACTCGCACGACCCTTGGTCATACGAATACCTTTTGACCGAAGTAAGCTCCGTATGTTTTGTATTCGACCTCGCAGTCGTATTGAAATAAGTCGAGCAAATATCCCTCGCCTCCAACCCAGACTAAAAAGTGCCCCCGCATCGTAAGTCAAAAAGTCGACTTTCATAAACCCCCTAAGAAGTTAAGGTTACCTCGTCAAGTAAACGAGATGTCTAAACCTATAGTGTATTATTGTTTTGCACAATCTTGAAAAAATTGATGTATCATCACTACAATTAATTGGTTATCTAAATCAATTAAATAAATAAATTAATTAATGTAATATCTACTATGAATCAACTGAGACGGTAAATCTGATCAACCGCCAAGCTGAAAAGAGGTCTATAAGCCACAGCGATCTGCAATGAAAGTAAGCATGGCAGAATAATTTTGGATTTCGAGATTAAGGATCCAAGCAGTACAAGATAATCACAAGTATTGTAATAAAAGATAAGAATCTATCCACTCCAAAGTTCTTAAAATCTACAATTGTTTTACAAAAAGAAAGAGCAAATAAATTATCTTGCTTGTGAATCCTACTTCATGAATCTTAGCGCTCACTTCGCAAATCCAGACTCTTCAGTGTAAGTTATCTCGGTATCCAGATGCTTGCGGCTATACATCTCAGATCCATCGCAAACAAGTAAGATTCAGCAGGCTAGGCAGTCCATCAAATGGACGAGATCAGCAAAACTTAATTACGGAAAACTGGCCTAGCAATTTTTGTCAAAATAAGCGATGTTAGATTCCTGGCAAAGATCAATTCTACAAAGAACCAAACGGTAGAGAACCAACCTGCCTGACGTGGTGAAATTGTCGTTTGAGATAACAATCTTATCAATGCCGCAACGCTTTGCATTCAGCCGCTCGAGCTTCGTTTTGAAGGCCAAAAGTTTGTCAACTGGGATATCCCAACCTTCAGACTGCATCTGCTCGAGATAGGATATAGACGCTTCTGTCTTCGCAATATCGATTTCAAGCCCGTCAATCTCCTTCCTCTGAGCCAAGAAAGCCTTTATCTAGTAGATACAAGAGTGATACCAATCTCGAAGCATTGATACACATCGCCAGCGACAAAATGAACCGATCTCTCTAAGATAACCTTCGGATCTTGAGTATTGGTCCCAACGAACAAACGCTGTCCCACTGAGGGGATGTTCAAAACCACCTCCACCGTCCTTCCTGAAGGTGAAACAACAAGATCCGTAGAAGAGGGATCGATAGAGTCAGGAGAAAAACCATCCTCTGAAGCCTTGTCTAGAGAAGACAGGCCACCAACGATTTGAGCCCCTGCTCCAATTCGACTTCGCAAGCTACCTTTAGCAAAGTTTCCTCTGTTTTTTTATAGTTATCAACTAAAGATATGTCAAAGGCCTTTGAACATGAACCCAGAGATTCAACCTTCTATCTTTATAGGGCGGAACCCTCTGGAGATTCCACCAAAAGACCTTACAGTCTCCTCTTCAATCCCAACTTCGTATCAGGAATCAAATTCTATAACTAACAATTATTGTAGAATAAACCAAGAAAGGATGCGGGATTATTAGATCAAGATTAGAGGGGAAAGTTCTTTGCAATTATCTGAAGAGTGAAAGGAGAAAGGAGAAATTCGAACGGATTTGCTAAAAGGACATGTGTGAAATTCCTCGTGCTCTGTGTTGAAGACCTTTGGATTTCCCGCTTATTGGAAACCCTAGCAAAACTCGGGCCAAAAGAAACATAAGCCCATTAACCTAATGAAACGATGTGTTTTAATCGAACTCACCGAGGTCGCGTATCGTTGGGACGCACCGAGCTAAAAGAAAGAAATCTTTCTCAGCGAACTCACGCTTATTGAAAGATTAAGCTACCCTTCAGACCATGAAGTTTGCTGAGCTGATTTGCAATCACCTCGACCAACTGGGGGGGGAGGGGGGGGGGGGGGGGGGGGGGGGTTATTTTTAGAGGGAAAATAAGCACATTTCTTAGAAAGCTTATCTATCAATAACCTAAGCCCGTCAAGACGATTAAAGACACACCGACCTGGTCAAATAAAAGGAAAACATTTAAGGATAATGAAAAATCTCCAATAAATCAGGAAAAAAGATATTTCCATATTTGAAATTCGAGAAATCCCTAAATAATAAAGGAAAGGGAGTTTGTTGAAACCGACTCCCCAAACCTTATAAATAAAGACTTTAAGCAGTTTGAAGGACCAATCAAAAATCCCGAGAGAGCAGAAAAACAAGACCTAAAGTTCTAAACGTTCTAATTTACATTCTGAGAGTTCTAAAATCACTTCGGTAAGACCTCTAGGTCACCCTAACTTTGTATTCTTGCCAGCCTTTGAGCTCTTAATAATTTATATTCTCTAAAATCCACAACTGTTTAATACTTAGTATATTAGGTGATATTCTGGTATAACACCAAGCTCGGAAATCAGCGGAGTTCAGGTGAGAGAAGATCGTGGTGAGCAGAATCCAATTTTTTTTTTTACATCAGCTTAACGGGTAGCATCAAAACAAGATACATAACTCTACGATGGCACAACATCTTAACACAGATGATCATTCTCACTAACCACCCATTGAGAATGATCTTGCATAGTGTAAGTCAGTCTGGAAAAATGGGAGGTCGGCCATCAAACTGAGTGAGTATGGTATCAAAGATCGAAACAAGAAAAGTGCTAGCCAGCTTCTTTGTCGAACTCTCCCTAGAATGAATTGGTGATGACCTCTAGAAAGCAAAAAAATAGATATTACATTTAGATGGCACAACATCTCAACACAAATCATGAGTAAGAGTGTAGTTAGAATCTCTAACAAGCACAATTTTAGAACAATAGTTCTATCTCAGTTTTTCCGCATAAAATAACAAATTATAATATAAAGCATTAATCACGGGATTACGGCTTACATGAGAATTTGGGCAAAACAAAATCCAAGCATTTTTCTACCCCACCTCATCGCCAACAAGTTCAGCGGAGGATACGAAGAAGAGAACAACCAGATGGATGCCTACCCTTACTAGCATCCTCATCAACCCCATACCCTGATTTGGACGCATTATACTAGTTGAGAGCATAAAGTTTACAAGTATTGAGCTACCCAAAATATTATGCGCCATAATTGAATTCGAAGAGGGTTTAGATGATGCTGAACGAGTTAAAGGTTAGTGATGAAGAACCGTCAAGGCAAGCTGGAGAGATGACATAACACTTTCTATGCTATATGTAGCAGCTCGCCGATGCAAAGCACAATGCAGACATTGTATACTCATAGAAGGAATTTTTTTTTTATGGGACCCCTCAAGAGCCTTATATGAATTATTTATGGGAAACAAACAGAATGGGTGATGGAAGGGATTCACGAAGGGGCAGATGGTAACCACCCAAGTGGCAGAGCTCTCAATATGGTATTATTGGCCTGCCATGATGACATACTAAGAAAGATACACAGCTCGATGTGAAAATACCAAATGAACTCGCTCATGATTCACATCCCAACCAAACTGCTGACTATTTGTGATGCATTGTATCCATACATACGATGGGCCATGGATATTGTGTGGTTGTTACCACAATTGTGTCATAAGCTTTTTATCCTCCCCAAGACCAATTACTTCATTAAATGGGTTGAAGCACAATCTTATGCCAAGATATAGTCGACGTCCAAACATTGTATGGAAATAAATCATTAACCAACACGGGCTATCCTAAGAAGTTCTCACGAACAATGACTCTCAATTCACTACAATCATGTTTGATTGACTCATGCACCAAGTGATACTTTAAGCTGAGTAAATCAACACTGCAATATCCCCAAAACAATGGACACATTGAAGCAACGAACAAAAATATCATCAACGAAATCATGAAATAACTTGAAGAAACTTGAGCTCGATGGAGTACTTTGGTCACCTAGCACCTTCTTTCGTTGCTCAACAAACATGATATCATGTTCTCTATCTCATAGAATCGAAGCAAAGCTTCATATCAATGTAATTGTACACAGCCTTCGCCATAACATGTTAACACATAACACCAAAATCAATATTGAAATGGCCAGGCTCAACATGCTAGAAGAGCAGCGTGACCAAGCCCTATTCAGAATTCAGAACTATTAACAACTTAAAACTCAAAATTACAACAAAAGTTCAAGGTTCAACATTACATGGAATGTGACTTAGTCCTACGAAAAGTATTCGAAAACACCTACAAATGAAAAACAGGAATGCTAGGCGCTAACTGCAAAGGACAATATAAATTTGGAAGGTGGTTAAGCCCATAGTCTATGAGGAGATACAATGGAAGGTGAGGCGATCCCACAACTTTTGAATTCCATCAAAACAAAGTGTTGCTACTACAGAAAAAAAGGATCAACTATCGAACGATAAAAACAAAAACAAAAACAGCTCACACTACCGAGCTTTGATCTAGCAATGAACTACAAATTGTTTAATCCCAATTCATGTGTACATAAACAACCTGTAAGAAGCCTTAGGTACTTATAATTTTTTTATTCAATTCCATCTCACCATACTCTTGCAAAGCTGAGTTGATTCTCGCATTCACCTAAGCTAAGATTGACTTTCGTAAATCTAAGTTAATTCTCGCGTTCACCTAACCCCAGGTCTGTTTTGCAAACCCATGTTAATTCTAGCATTCATTTAAGCGAGATTCACTTCACAAAGCCGGTTTAATTTTCATGTATTACCTTATGCCACGAATGAGGCTCGCAAAGCTGAGTTAAATTCTCGTGTTCTTCTAAGCCAAGATTCACTCTCCCAAAGACAGGTTAATTATCACATTCTTCTAAGCCAAGATTTCCTCTCGCACAACCAATTTAATTCTTACATATTACATTAAGCCAAGAATCACTTTCACAATGCCGAATTAATTCTCAAGTCTATCTAAAGCATAGCTAAATCTGACAATTATAATACGCAAAAATCAGCCGGCAATTATCTACCACTGATCTAAGTCTGATACGAATGAAATGGTACTCCAATTAAAGCATAGCTAAATCTGACAATTATAATACGCAAAAATCAGCCGGCAATTGTCTACCACTGATCTAAGTCTGATACGAACGAAATGGTACTCCAATTAAAGCTCGTATTTATTCCAATATGAATCTGATGTCCTTAAACTTAGAAATCCAAGACGAAAGAAGGATTCCAATGATTACAAAGAGAAATTCGAGATGAAGCAGATGAGTTGTTTACAACAATTTTTGGATAAAAATGTATTATTCTCTTTCTTCTTCCTTATTAACGCCTTCGACTCGATACACTTCATCTTGGCCGTATATTCTTCATTAGATCTGTACCCTCCACGTGTCTACTATTTACACTGTATCAAAGTCTTGATCTCTAAACGCATCACTTCTTGTATACATTTAAGCTTATTTAAACTATATCATTTCAGGTTTAACATCAATTTTATCTTTTCATATTATTGAGCAATCTAAAAGTTTAATTTGTCACCAATCTTTTAACAACATAACATGACCATCTCATACTTCACAAACAAAGGTGAAAAGGGTAAAAGGATTTCATGCAAATATATTAAAAGCATGATAAATCGCAAAAATTAAACCCACTCGGGTATATGGTGTAGTAAAATCAATAGCCATGTTCATAATAAACGCAGGAGGAAAAGTCATTAAAATATTAGAAATTCACAAATGGTTCAGTGAGTTTTTTAAGACCTTAGCTCAGGCGCTATGGATAAATCAATAATTTCCTCCATCAATCTGAACTGGTCCACAGGATGAATGGGGCATTCTTAGAATTTTCAATCGGTGGAGAAACGCTTTGAGGGTCTGATATGATGGTTAGGTAGCTACCTTCAAAATTGATAACTTCCATCACATCTATCATATCCTCCAACATCTTCTTGTCGATCTTGAGCTGCTTCATCTTGTCGTCAGAAACAAGAATGCCTTCCCGTCGAATGTGCTAAAGATACTCATAAATCCCGGTGACTTCACTCAATATTGGAGGTTTTTTTCTGCGTTAGTATCCTCGTCTTTGTCGAGGAGATGTTTTTTTCTTTTACCTTTTCGAATTTGAAGGCATCTTTCTCGACCATCTCATGTCTAACATTTTGTGTCTCTAAAAAAACCGCCTCATCTCGTGAATTACGTAGACGCAGTGTCTCTATCTCTAATTTTTTCTTTTAAGTGGTCTTTTTCTAGCATCAGCTGGTCTGCAAGAGTATTCAAATTAATTAGATCCGTTTTGAATTGGTCTGAAAACTTCAGATAAATTAAAGAATTTTAAAGCATACTAAAGTCTTCTAATATCTAGGTTCTATCTATCCCTATATCATCTCTCGACGTGAAGGACCAATGCCAGATTCACTTTCACGTAGAAGTACTTTCTTTTTATTCACGGACCTTTCTAGTAGGATGCTTAATAAAGTTATACACTAACTTCATACTTATAGAAAAGTACTCGGGTTTCTCCATATTTATGTTAAATGGTGACATATCTTCAAAGAAGCGGTTGACGATGTCAACACCACATTCAACTCCTCGGACAAGTAGCTCAACCATGTGACGAATTTCAGCTGGTGTAAGTTGAGTGAATGCTATACCACAACGCTTATAATATGACACAAGAAGTGCCGGCAATCGGTAGAAGAGGTTGCAAGAAATAAAGTTTGACTCATGAATGCAGATATAACCGGATGCCAAGGTCCAAAGGCGTTCAGTAAACTCATGGAAAGCAGAATTCCAAACAGACAATTCAATCGCACAACTCGCACATCTCTTCCAAGGACTTCATGGTAAACCTCGTCGGGCACATATCGAATAAATTATTTAAGTTATTCAGTTCAGGGAAAAGTACCATGCGATTTTCCCCCTTATGTTATTCATCATCTTCTTTTTCTCCACTCTGATTGGATCCTTTCTCTAGGGTTCGTTCCCTTGGTCTTTCACATCAGTTTCATCCCTCATTTTGAGAATGGTTTTCTCTAAACCAAATGGCCTAGGAATGCCGGAATAAACCCATCTTGTTGAGATATGGATTCACACTAAGCTAATTCGTCAATAGGAGAGCTTTCAGAGCTCAACAAGCTGATGGGCTCTTCTCGGTTTGCCAAACTAAAAGAGGCGCTGAGAAAATTCTCTTTATTTAGTGAATTTGAAATGTGGAAGTAGTAGAATCCAAGCTAAGCACATCTCCGACCAAGGCCATGAGATTTTAAGATGAGAAATGGGAAAATTGAAAGAAAGAACAAAGAACAATTTAACTATTTGATGAAAAGTTTGAAGAACTTTGAGAAAAATCACAATAAAAAGTAAATATATATTACGGCGCGACCACAAAATATGAGATGATTTGATTAACTAGGAGAAATTAAGAAATAGTGTTTAAGGGAAATTTTGAGAACTTTACTTGTTTTCCATTGAGAATAAAATGAGAAGTATGAGATCGAAAGAGTATTTATAGAAAGAGTCGGATATTAAGGTCATTATTATACCTATTTTGACGTTTATGAAAAAAAAATATTGTTGAAAATAAAAGGGGGAGGGATGACTTAAATTATAATGAAAGAGAATTAAATACTTTATTCATGTTCTTTCTTTATATGTTTACAATACAAGCATCTATATATAGTAGAGGAATATATAAACAACTTTTACAAATTTAGAAAGCTAATGACATGTGTTATGGTGATGAAGATAATAATAAAATTTAGCGTTATTGCTTGAATTAGACAAGTGTCAATGAGGTGGCACCATGATAGATAATCACCACTTTCGTAACACTCCACCTTGAGTATCCATTAATGTGAAGTTGTGTGCTACCTCGTTAAAAACAATTTCCATGAAAAATCCCATTGGGACAAAAACTATGAAAAAGGGAAAAAGAGTACAGCAACAGCAAACTCCCCCTGGAAAAGATGGATCTCGTTTTCTCTTCACATATCTCGATGATGCCGCATTCTAATGTTGTAAACATGTTTCTTGAACGTTGTAGTTGGAAGCGCTTTTGTGAAGAGATCAGCTGTGTTGTCACTTGAACGAACATACTAAATATCCACTTCTTTATTCCTCTCGGCATCTTGTGTATATGAGAAAAATCTTTGAGAGATATGCTTCGTTCTATCACTCTTGATATAACTTTCTTTAATTTAAGTGATACAATAAACATTTTCTTCAAATCTTTATGTTGGTCATTTGTCTGTGATTATTCCGCTTGCTTCTTGTATGTGATGAGTTATTGATCTGAGTCAACATATTCTTTGCATTCTTCATGAAGCGCAATAATCTCTGCATAGTTTGAAGATGTAGCAACCAAAGTCTACCTCTGTGAACGCCACAAGATTGCGGTCCTATCAATAGTGAAAACATAGCCGGTTTGCGATCGAGCTTTATGCAGATATGATAAGTATCCTGCATCAGCAAAACCAACCAGACCAACCTCAGGGTTTCAAGGATAATATAATTTACAATAAATCATACCTTGAATATAAAGGAAGATGTGCTTATTTCCATTCCAATGTCTACGCGTTGGTGATGAACTGTACCTTGCAAGTAAGTTAGTAGTAAAAACAATATCTGGTTTGGTACAATTTGCAAGATATATAAGTGCACCAATAGCGCTCATATAGGGCACTTCAGGACCTAATAATTCTTCGTTACCTTCACAAGGCCGAAATGGATCCTTATCGACGTCAAGTGGTCTACTGACCATTGGAGTACTCAAAAAAGTCGCTTTATCCATACTAAAGCGTTTCAACACCCTTCTGGTATAATTTGATTGATGCACAAATATTCCATTTTGGAAATGCTCTATCTGGAGCCCTAGACAAAACTTTATCTTTCCAAGATCTTTCATTTTGAACTCATCTTTCATATGAGCTCTTGCATCATCAATCTCTTTTTGAGTTCCAATCATGTTCAAGTCATCAACATATACAGCAATGATCACAAATCCTGGTACGGATTTCTTGATAAACACACAAGGGTATATTGCATTGTTGACGTAATCTTTACTTAACAAATACTCAATTAAGCGATTATACCACATGCGTCTAGATTGCTTTAATCCGTAAAATGATCGTTGTAGTTTGACAAACATAGTTTGATCCTACAGAGATCTTAAACCCTTCAGGGATTTTCATGTATATGTCACTATCAAGTGAACCATATAGGTATGCAGTCACAACATCCATTAAGTACATCTCTAAATTTTCATAGGCTGTTAGGCTCATAAAATACCTTAATGTGATTGCATCCATGACCGGGGAATATGTTTCTTCATAATCTATTCCCGGTCTTTAAGAAAATCCTTGTGCCACAAGGCGAGCTTTATACCTTGTGACCTCATTTTTTTATTTCTCTTTCTTCAAAGATCCATTTGTATCAGACCAGAAATACATCTTCAGGTGTAATAATTATCAGTCCGAATACGTTCTATTTATTAAGGGAGAATATTTCATCCCTCATGGCCACTTGCCATTTATCCCAGCCAGACTTTCTTTGGCACTCTGACACGAAACTTGGATCTAGATCATCATTTTCATAATCGATCTCTTTGAAAACAGAAAAAGAGAACATTCCATCATTATCTTCTATTTCACTTCTAGGCCAAAATTTTCCACTTTGGACGAAGGAGATGAAAATCAAATATTTTTCTGCTCCATACTCGTCTTCAGGACAAATCTCTTTACCTAGTTCTTCAGGAACTGGTTCAGATATGTCTTCTGGACATATATCTTCATTTGGTTCTCCAGGAACTTTTTCACAAATGTCTTCAGAATATTTCGGTTCTTCTGGAACCGTTACTCCCAATTTCTTTATCTTTCGGGATTTTTATCTCTTGATTCTATTGGCCTCTCACAATTTAGCTGAACCGGTTCATTTGCTCTATTTACATCAATATGTTCTTCAGGAACATGTATCTTTTATGGAGCATTAACAGCGGGCATATAGGACTTCATCACCCTTTGTGTATCAGTGAACGAATCAGGTAATTAGTTTGCCAAACTTTGCATATGTATAATTTTTTGAACTTCCACTTCGCATTGGTTTGTAGGAGGATCAAGATGAGCCAAAGAGTGTGTACACCAGGTGATATCATTTGGTGATTCTCTTAATCATCCCCCTAACAAAGGGAATTAACTTTCATCAAAGTGGCAATCGGCAAACCGTGCCGTGAACATGTAACCAGTTACCGGTTCAAGATATCTAATTATACTTGGTGATGAATACCCAATATATATTCCCAATCTCCTATGTCGTCACATTTTTGTTCTTTGGGGTGGCGCTATAGAGACATAGACCACACACCCAAACACATGAAGTTGGGATACATCTGTCTTCTGGCCAAATGCCAACTGTATGGGGGAATATTTATTATATGCACTTGGTCTTACCTGGGCCAATGCCTCAGCATGCAATATAGCATGTCCCCACGCAGTGATTGGAAGCTTTGTTCTGAAGATTAACGGTCTTGCAATCAATTGCAACCGATTAATCAAAGATTCTGCCATGCCACTTTGTGTATGAACATGCCGAACCAGATGCTCAACATCGATTCCTAAGGACATACAATATTCATTGAAGGCCGCTGAAGTAAACTCACCAGCATTATCAAGTCTGGCTTTCTTTATGGCGTAACCTGGGAAATGCGCTCTCAACTTGATTATTTGGGCAATGAATCATGCGAAATCCATATTTCTTGTGGTCAAAAGATACACATGTGTCCATCTACTAGATGTGTCAATCAATACCATGAACTATTTGAACGGCCCGCACTATGGGTGGATCAGTCCACATATATCACCATGTATTCTCTCTAGGAATACAAGAGAATCATTCCCAACTTTGGCTGGCGAGGGCCTACTTATTAGTTTTTCCTAATAACATGCCTTACATAAAAACTCCCCCAATTGAAAAATCTTCTGGTTTTTCAATGGGTGGCCACTCAAATTTTGCACAATTTTTCTCATCATGACTGACTCAGGATGGCCTAACCTTTCATGGCATACTCTAAAAGTGCTGGTAAACTTCTGATTTACCGCAACATGAGATTCAGCCATGGTTATCTTTGTGCAATATAATCCAAAGGACATCATTGGTAACTCTTCCAACTAAAGTTTACTCTCCGTTGTAATGCAAAGATATTCAGAGCCATTCTTATTAATAGTCTTAATATCATATCCATTTCTGCGGATATCTCAAAATTTTAATAAGTTCCATTGAGACTCGGGGTAGTATAATGCATTTTGCACTACATACTATGTACCCCTTGGCAATGAAAAACTTGCTCTTCTGGAGCCTAGTATAATCTTTGCTATACCAGTTATAGCACTCACGCTTCCGGCGGAGACTTTCGTTTTGAGACATGAGAAAGACTTTTTATCCTTAAAGATTGTATGTATCATAGCACTGTCTGCTAGACAATATCTCCATCCCGAATCTCAAAGTGTTACATCTTCTGGGTCACAATATTTATAAGCGATAAAATAATTAAACTTATAAACAGAAAGTTTATATATTACATCAAAAACCTTTGAATATAATAAATACAAAATTTAAAACAATAATTTAAAGCAATATGATGAGGCATAGCCTACCATACAATTGCGTAGGAGTTCAAAAAAACTTCCATTTCCTAAACAAATATGGGGTTTTAAACTGCCACTTCATAATAAATTAGGAGGAGGTTTAACCTTCTACTCTATAATTATATAATAATCTAGGATGAGGATTATCTTTTCACCCTTTTATTTAAATAAAAAGATTTATAATATATCATTTTATAAATAAATAATAGATAAATTTACTTGAATTCACAAACATAATTTAAATCATACATCCAAAGTATTGAATAGAGCAATTCGTGCTCATAAAGTGTTGAAAATAAAAGAAGGAAATGACTTAAATTAGAATGAAAGAGAAGGAAATACTTCATTCACGTTCTTTCCTTATGTTTTACAACTTCGGTAATCTCTTAGACTTATTCTCTCTCTGCTACAAGTATCTATTTATAGTAAAAGAAGTATATAAATAACTTTCACAAATTTAGGAAACTAATGATATGTATTATGGTGATGAGAATAATAATAAAACTTAGTATCTATTTATTATATGGATTAGACAAATGTCAATGAAATGGCACTATAATAGATAATCATCACTTTCATAACATTTATTAAATTCTTGATTCCTATTTTTTCATTTGTCTCGAGTCCCAAAATTTTAGAGTCGGTCCTAAAATTTGCTGACATCAAATAAGATGTGAGAAATCATATATATAATGAGCAAATTATCTCTCCATCTAAGGTGTCCACATCAGCATAATTTTTATTTCAAAATGGGCTTCTAATTATTTTGGGTTTTGTTTTTAAGTTTTTATATTTTGGATTATTATTTTGGGCTTTTAATATGATAAATTTGAAATTAAAAACAAATACTTCTTTGTACAAGTCATAAAATTACAAACTTATGTTCTTTGTTTATGAAAAAGAATTTGGAAGGCAAACACATACAAAAGATGGCTGAATAAATTACAGAAAATAATTCTCAAAACATTTTATAAAAAAAACCTTAGAAAGATTTATGTATAAAACTAAAGTAAAATCATTCATATAAAATTAATACTTATTTTACAAATCATAAAACATAAATTTCATTTTAAATAAAAAATTTAAAATGTTATTTTGAATATAAATAAATAGAATATGAAAAGAGTTATTTTGAATATAAATAAATAGAGAGTGAAAAAGATTTGGAAGGTAAACAATTACGAAACACGACATAAGAACTTGCAGAGAATAGTTATCAAACTTTTTTTTAAAAGTCCTCAAAAAGATTAATGAATAAAATAAATAAAAATCATTCATATCTACTTTACTATGTAAAATGAATAAATGTTTTTTATAAATGAAAAACTAAAATGTTTAATTATATAGGATAGAAATAAGTTTGATTAATACGAAATAGAAAAAAATAGCAAATACATCAACCATTTTTTCTCAATGATGGCAATATAAAATTGATATTCGATGAGTTTACTCATCAACCAGATAATTTATGAATTTTAATATGAAGTATATAAATAAACTATAACAAGATCATTGATTATATTTTCTAACAGAGTCAAGTTTTTTACCTCCAAATGACATGAAAATAGATAAGAATATTTTCACACACATTCACAAATATAGTCAGGTAGTTCATCATCATCAGATGGATGAACACATCGAAATTTTCTTTCAAAAAATGACAAAAGTTTGAAATCAATTAAAATCAAAAGTTTATCAAGTAAGCATAATTTTTATATATAAAAACATATCAAACTTATATAACATATGAACAGATCTCTTGCTCTGTCTCGCCAACTTTACTTACAATTCCCCTCATTTACAGTTACAACCAATCACAAAATTGAATAAGACAAAAGCTTGCATGAAATAAAAAAAAATATACGTGATTGTAATCAGAATAATAGGACTAAGAACATTAGGAAAGGGAAAAAATAAAATGAGTTAGATTTTTTAAAAATCTGATTAAAAAAATTAAGAGAACATTTAGTTTAGAGTGGGAAATGGTCGATAATGATTTTACTTTATTAGTGAAAATGAACTGTAAAAAAAAATCAACCAATTGAATACAGTTAATAAGTTAGGACACATATAACACTTATTACAGCGTATAAATATACGAGAGACTTTTTAATAATTAATATAATACATCATAATCTATATAAAGAAAAAGAAATTTAAAATTTAAATATACATATTTTGGACAAAAAAATAAAAAACAAACCATTTTAAAAAGACAACAATATAATATAAAATAAACATATACATAATAATAATATTAAAAAAATTAAAATTAAACTAATAGATAAATTTGCACAATGCGCAGATCAAAACATTAAAATTTATATCGATAAAAAAAACAAAATGCATATATTCTCATGAAACAAAAATATACACATGAACGACTTTAAATTATACAGAAGAGAGACAATAAATTGAGTCTTCCCATAACATTAATTTAAAAGTAAAAAAAAAAAGAAAACTTATTCTTCAAATCACACAACTAAAAATTTTCTACAAAATAAAAAAATTATTTCGAATAAAAAAAAGAGTTTGTGATCGATTGTGAAATTATTTTACTGATCATGCTGAAAATAAACTACATAAATACGTTAGTTAAATAAAAATATTTAATATGAAGACATAAATACTTACGATAACGTATAACTATAAAAGAAAGTTTTTTAAAATAATTAACATATCATAATTTATATTAGAGAAAATATTTTAAAATAAATTTACATATTTATGATAATTAAAAACTAAAATAATATATAAAAATAAAAAAACGCGCCGAGAGGAAGGGAAGGGAAAGAGAGGGTTATTGTTCCGGATAAACTGTAACGATCAGGTTTTTAAAATATAGGCCAGAATTGGTTTATCTTAATTAAAGCCCATTAAGCCATTTTCTCAATCTATTTGTCGTGACTATTACATCATCTTCTTCTTTGTCAATTGCCCTAGCCGTCAACCTGCAACGAAGAAGAAAATGATGAGTTTGGTGTTCGTGAGAGAAAGAAAAAAAAAAGAGAAAAGTGAGGGAAGAAAGAAGGAGAATAGAGAGGAGAGTATTAACGCAACGGAGGAGAAACATGGGAGAAGGGGACCACCACCAGCCACATGGGAGAGAGATCACGGACATCATCGTAGTGTCACCACCACCGCCTCCATTCACCACCACCAGAGGAATCACACCATCAGTGAGGAAGTAGTCACCACCATCGTTTGGGGTTACACCGAGAAGAGGAGAAACATGGGAGAAGGGGACCACCACCAGCCACCACTCAGCACCGTTATGAGTTGCACATCGCCAAATAAGAAGCTCGAGATCCATTGCCGCAAGTCTCTGCCGTGAGAAATTTGTGTGCATCTAGTCATTTATTGCGCAGCAAGTTATCACCTCCCCCTCGTTTCTGATTATTCCATTTCCGTGAGCTCGTCGTCATCATCGCATCCATATATCCTTTAAAACTAAGGTGAGGATAAATTCGAACTGAACCTTTTATACGATTTACTATGCTTCGTAATCGTTAAAATAAAATTAAGTTCAAATACAATAACTAATATTGCATGATAATTACTAGTTATAATATTATATTAATTTGTGATAATATATATATGTGTTGGAGTTGGATTTGACATCTCAAATCCGGTCCATTCAAGTCTAATGAGCAGATTCAAACTAAGCCAAATTGACTGGATTTTAACCCTACGGTCATGCCCATTCAGCTCTCAACGATCCAATCCTGAACAATAAGACGTTCTGTTTGACGAGATCGAGTTCCAGCTAGACCAAATCCCAAGAAACAAAGAAGGATCCGAGCCGAGTCAGAGCATATTCTCGCCAGCGTGGCCGAGATACGCGCTGGAGTTCGGAGCTCGATGAAACGAGCTATATAAAGGAAGGGAACGGCTTAACTTTAGGGGATCCAGACTTGATCTTTTCACCATTTTCCACCTGAAAAACTCTGTAATCGCTCCTAGAGCTCTTTTCAGTTTATCTTCTTCATCAAAACCTCGAACAGAACTGATCGAGCAAGTATGCATAGACGAGACCGACCCCGAAAGGTGCGTTGGAATCGGGGTCGACCTCGCGAAAAAGATTCGCGACGAGCTAATAGGTTTTCTAAAAGAAAACATAAGCACTTTCACATGGTCCACTGCGGACATGCCGGACATCGATACAGATGTCGCCACACACGAGCTCAACATCGACCCAAACATCAAACCCGTCAGACAGAAACGCCGCAAGCTCGGTCCAGATCGAACTAAAGCAGTCAACGACGAGGTAGATAGACTACTCAAAGTGGGATCGATCAGGGAGGTGAAATACCCCGACTGGTTAGCAAACCCCGTGGTCGTCAAAAAGAAAAACGGAAAAAGTGTAGAGTCTGCGTCGACTTCACCGACCTAAACAAAGCATGTCCAACAGACAGCTTCCCACTTCCACACATCGACCGCCTGGTCGAAGCCACAGCTGGCCACCAACTCTTGTCTTTTATGGACGCTTTTTCTGGATACAATAAGATCAAGATGAGTCCGGAAGACCAAGAAAAAACAGCCTTCATTACCGATCGAGGTACCTACTGCTACAAAGTAATGCCCTTTGGCCTAAAAACGCAGGAGCAACCTACCAAAGGCTAGTGAACAAAATGTTCGCTAACCAGCTCGGTAAAACCATGGAAGTCTACATAGACGACATGCTGGTCAAGTCTTCGAGAGACATAGACCACGTCGCACAACTAAGGAAATGCTTCAAAATCTTAAACCAATACGAGATGAAGCTTAACCCAGCTAAATGTACCTTCGGAGTCGCCTCAGGTGAATTCCTCGGTTACCTAGTAACCGAACGAGGAATCGAGGCGAACCCGAAGCAGATCACGGCTTTCCTCGAAATGTCATCTCCCAAAACAACTCGGGAAGTACAACGCTTGACCGGTCAAGTTGCAGCCCTCAACCGGTTCATCTCGCAGTCACCGACAAGTGTCTCCCATTCTACCAACTCCTTAAAGGAAACAAAAAATTCCAGTGTGACGAGAAGTGCGAGGAGGCACTAACCCAACTCAAAACCTACCTCACCGAGCCCCCCATCTTAGCTAAACCAATCGAAGGAGAACCCTTATACCTTTATACAGCGGTCTCTCCAGCTGCAGTAAGCGGCGTACTGGTTCGAGAGGAGCTCAACGAGCAAAAACCAATCTTTTACGTAAGTAAAACACTTATAGATGCCGAGACTAGGTATCCAGCTTTGGAAAAACTAGCGCTGGCTGTAGGAATGTCAGCTCGCAAGCTTCAACCTTACTTTCAGTCGCACTCGATCGTGGTAATGACCTCGCAACCCTTGCGAACTATACTCCACAGTCTCAGCCAGTCGTGACGCCTCGTGAAATGGGCCATCGAGCTCAGCGAGTACGATATCGAATATCGGACCAGGACGTGCGCCAAAGCACAGGTCCTGGCAGACTTTATGGTCGAGGTAGCCCCAGAGGCCAGCTCCGAAAGCCCATCCTCCAAAACCTGAACTCTTTACATCGACGGAGCATCGTCCAAACAAGGCTCCGAAGTCGGGGTCCAGCTCACTTCTCCAACTGGAGAAGTGATGGAACAATCCTTCCGTCTCAGATTCACCTCGTCTAACAATGAATCCTAATACGAAGCACTAATAGCCGGGCTCCGGCTCGCAATCAGCGTCGGTGCAAGCGAGATCAAAGCTCACAGCGACTCAAGACTCGTAACCGGCCATTACAGCGGCGAGTACGAAACGAGGGAAGAACGCATGGAAGCCTACTTAACTATAGTTCGCAGCCTCGCAGAACAGTTCACTCGTTTCGAGCTCGTCCACATACCCCAAGGAGAAAACACGGCAGCAGACGCCTTGGCAGCTCTAACTTCCACCTCGGACCCAGCAGTAAAGCGAATAATTCCAGTCGAAGGCATTGAGAAACCTAGCATAGATCTAGCACTCAAAACTCCGACTGTGAACGCAATTACCACGCGACCATCAACCCGGTCACAAATGCAACAGTCCCAAGATCCGGGACCATCTAACACAGCCAGCCATCCCGACGAGGATGGGCCAGCTAGCTCTACACCGGAGGATGCGGAGTCGAACCTGACCACCTCACAAAGTACTCAGGAATCAACAATCCACACAGTACCGACTGCACTCGCAGACGAATTGACCTTCAAGGACAAGTTAGTCGCTAGAGCGGACTGGAGGATACCCATCCTTGAGTACATCATAAACGGAATAGCTCCCCCCGACAAGTGGGAAGCTCGAAAGCTCAAGGTCAAAAGTGTTCGCTACAGCGTGTTATTCAATGATAAACTATACAAGCGAGAATCTATCCGAACCATACCTTAAATGCGTACACCGTAATGTCCAACACTCACCAAGGCCCCTGCGGAAGTCATGCTGGAGGTCGAGTGCTCGTCATTCGAATTATAAAACTTGGCTATTTCTGGCCAACCATGAGAGCGGACGGTCAAGGACTATCCAAAAGCTGCGACAAATGTCAGAGGCACGCCCCAGTCATCCATTGTCCAGTAGAAAGACTGTCGTCGATCTCCACACCTTATCCATTCAAGAGGTGGTCAATGAACATAGGACCCATGGTCCTCGGGACCGAATCAATTCAGGTACCTGCTGGTGCTCACTGATTACTTCACCAAGTGGATAGAAGCTAAGACTTATCAGCAAACAACCGAGCTCCAGGTGCGAGGCTTCATCTGGAAAAACCTGATTTGCCGTCACGAGCTTCCCAATGAAATCGTAACGGACAACGGTTTGCAGTTTATATCGCGAAACTTCAGAGACTTCTGCGCGAAGTGGAAGATAAAAATCTCTTACTCCACACCTCGTTATCCGCAAGGAAACTGGCAAGCTGAAGCAACGAACAAAACCATCTTGAGCAACCTCAAGAGACGGCTCGATGCCAAGAGAGGTGGTCCGAACACATTTTGGCCATACTCTGGGCTTGTCGGACCACACCCCACAAAGCCACCAGCAAAACACTGTTCTCACTATCTTACGGGCTGGAAGCTGTGATCCTAACCGAAACTGCAGTTCCTAGCCTCCGTCGGACATTGTGTCCGACGAACACCGAACTCAATGAGTAGTTGTAAAGGGACCAGCTCTCTTGGCATCGAGCCGTCTCTTGACATTGTGTCCGACGAACGGTTTTTTCCGGTTTAGGGTAAATTGTAGGAATCGGGGTCCAAGGGATTTCTTTCACTTCTCATATTCAAGTTTCCTCTCTTCTCTCTCTCATCCTCCTCCCCCCCCCCCTTCTTCTTCTTCGCCTTTCTTCCTTCGAATTTTTTTGGCCTCTCCTTTGCCTTCGTTCTCTCTTATCTCTTTAGGTTAGTCGAACCACGAGTTCATGGGTTGTGGGTTTACGGGTTTAGGGTTTATGAAATTACTATTGCTTATTATGGGTTTAAGGTTTATGAAATTGCTTATTATGGGTTTAGGATTATCAAATTGATTCTGAGTTTTGGGTTATGAGATTGCTTATTCTGGGTTTTCTGGGTTTAGGGTTATGAAAACTCTTATTCTGGGTTTTCTGGGTTATGAATTTGGTTTAGTAATACTGGGTGTAACTGGCATTGATAATATTTTTTTTTTATACTGGAATAGGGACAATATGTCATTATATGATTATGGTCTTAACAACAGTGACACAACTGAGTCGGCGAGCTACCCCTTCAATGGTGGCAGTGAACCTAGGGATTCCGGGATTCCAACCCACTGTTTTTGTGGTGGAGCAGCCTTGCTTCAAACTACACAGACCGGTTTGAATCTTGGGAGGTTTTATTATACTTGTGTCAATAAGAACATAAGCGACAATTCAATTTAATTTCTGTTGTTTTTCAAAAATTATGCTTATGGATTAATTTCTGTATCTGCTTGTACATGCTTAGGATGGAGATTGCCACATATGAAAATTGTGGGATGAGGCAATGATGGAGGAGTTCCGTGCCATGAAAGAAGACATTAATGACATGCACCATCAAATTCGCTACATTACATCGGACAGTGATGGTGATATTGTTGACATCCACCTGATGTGGGATAGTGTTTTGCAAACCCGAGACCAGCTTCACCCTTTGATGGAATCAGTGCAGATTTGTGCTACAGATTTGAACGACCTAAAGGAGAAAGTGCTGAAACTTGAGAACATGGTGTCTCAGGAAAAGGAACTGAAGCTACTGATTGGAGTGCTTATCGCCCTCCATTCAGTTGTCATCTCCTTTTGTATCTACTTGTTTAAGTAGTTTAATTGTATGATTTCTCTTAGTTTGAATTTTTTTTTTAATTTGCCTTGCACTTCAATGGTTTTATAACTATTTTTAGTGCTTTCATTTGCATTTTATGCTAAACCTTGCTTGTTACTTTGTCAAACACAAATCAAAACACCAAATCCAAACAAACCATACTATAATTTTGAACATCAAATGAAATACAATTAAAGTTTTAGTTTAGTTAAATCTAAACTTTAAATCCAAACATTAAATCCAAACTTTAGGTACAAGAGCATCCACACTCCTGTTAGGGACCTTCATCTTTCTGCCTCCTACTCTTATCACACTGCTACATCGCATTGTCGCATCACCGCCCCCTTCTTCTCCCTCTTCTGCCTCCTCTTCCTCCTCCTCTGCCTCCTTAGCTTCTTTCTCCTCTGCCTCCTTAGCATCCTCCTCCTCTGCCTCCTTATCCGCTTCCTCCTCTCCTACATGCTCTACCTCCTCCTTCTCTGCTTCATTCTTTTCTCCCTGCAAAACATAAACAGTTTAACTCCTTGCAAAACACAAAATAGTATCTCGTTTTCGTTTAGATAACCAAATTATTACCTCCGCTTCCTGCTCTGCCTCCTTCTCTGCTTCCTCAAGTCCTGTCTCCGCCTCCTGCTCTGCTTCCTCAACGCCTGTCTCCGCCACCTCTTCTGCTCCCTTATCTGCTTCCTTCTCCACCTCCTTTTCCACCTCCTCTTCTCCTTCATTATCTGTGTTCACATGTGCTACATGCTCTTCTCCCTGCAAACACACACAATTTAACTTAGTATTACATAGTATTACTTTTTCGTTTAAAGGTCTAAGTCAACCAAATTTTATCTCTGCTCCTTTCTCTCCATCCCCATCAAGAGT
Organism: Thlaspi arvense; assembly: GCA_911865555.2. NCBI lineage: Eukaryota > Viridiplantae > Streptophyta > Magnoliopsida > Brassicales > Brassicaceae > Thlaspi > Thlaspi arvense. The sequence continues at coordinate 51,229,904 of OU466862.2, read as the reverse complement.
GGTTTCGTCAACCAGCACTGTGTCTGCGTCTTTCTCATGATCATCTGCAGTCTCACCGCCGTCCTTGTCCTTCTCCTTTGAACCCGAACCCTGCAACCCAATACAGCAATGTTACCAAATCTAACCCTGCAATCTAATACAATCAAATCGCATTAATTACCAGTTCCTCCACCCTTATATCATTGTTATTCACAGTATAAGGAGGAATGAAATCATTATAATCCACGTCCTCATACAAGCTTCGAGCATCTAATTGCTCTTTCACATAGCCTTCCACGGCTGCAACTCTTGTATCCAACCCAGCAAACATGTCATTCAATTCCTTGAACCCATTATCCGTTTCCGTCTTCAGACTCTGTATGACCTCAACCAAATCAGCGACATAAGCATTCTCATGTGATCCAATGGCTTCATTGGCGGCATTGGCCTCATTGGCAGGCTGCTCTTTTAGTCGGGCGGCCACGTCTTCTTCATACATCTGTTCAAAACAGATCGGCTTGTCTTCATCATTACTACACTTCAACCAACTATGAACAACAGCATCATCGACATCATCAACGTCATCTTCTTCAGTAACTCGAGCCAAAAGAGATTCTTCTTCATGGTAAGGGACCAAGATGCTATCAATATCCTGTGGATATAAACAAAGATTACAATTCCAATCATAAATAAATTAAAAATATAAAAATTTAAAACGTTCAAATTTAAAGGTATTACTGACCTTAGTTGTTCCAAGTGCTTCATTTATTTCCTCGAGAGAAAATCCTTTCATGGCACTTTTTTTGAATTTGCTCTTACACATCCTCGGACACGTCTTCTTGGCAGATGGAACAACTTCTCGGAATTTCTTCTTCAGTGATGGAATTGCTTCAAACGCTAGAAGCTACATATGCCACATATAATTTGAGTTGGCTTCAAATCTAAGGACATACAAGTAATACCTCTATTCATATTTACCTCCAAAGGAATGCAGAAATTTGGAAATGGCCAATTTGATCCGCTAACAACCCCTTTAAAATGATCCACAGAATGCTGGATCTCTTCCATATTGTTATCAAAAGACAATCTCCCACAGGGAAATGTCCTACACAAATGCAGATCACTGAATGCTCTTTGAAATAATCGCTCCACACAAGTAGCATCATCTCCTGTCTTAGACTGCCCAATAATGACGCTTGATAAAAATAAGAGGATAGCCATCTTCAACCGATCTGGAGAATATCTCATATTCTGAAGCTTTTCTTTCACATTGGAATATCTTATTTTTTTCCCCCGCCCCAAAGTACTTCTCCACGAATTCCATACTGCCCAATTCCGTATAGTTAGGAGGATTAAACCCGAGATGAGGGCGTTTTCCCGTAGATCATACCGAATGGGCACGCTATTCACAATGAACCAAGCTTCCTTTTTCTTCTCTGTAACTGCCGTTCGAAGAAGCAGTAACCACATCCCCATTACCTTGTGGTTTGAGTCCTTGTGCATGTGAAAAAAATGTTTGAATTGGGGGTGATCCACAAACCAACTCTTCTCCTCTGGTTTAAGTGGATACTTTAACCCACTTAGAAGTAACTCCACTGCTTTCGAGATATAACACCTTGTAGACAATTTGATTTTTTCCACGTACTCTGTTGGCTGGAAGTACATCTCCATAGGAAGCATTGGCTCGGTTCCCTACAACATAGTTGTACCAAGTATTACTTTTTCCTGAAATTTCTAACATACAAAATGAACCTAGTTTTACCAGTTTTACTAAAAACACGAAACAAACAATCACTCAACAATCACGAAAATGATAATCTGATAGCCTAAATTAGAAACAAACAATCGTTATACAAACAATCACCTAAAACGAAGGTACTTTAACCAAACCCAATACCCAAAACCAATTCTTTCAAAATCGAAAACCAAGTAACGATGGTTCGGGTACATACCATTGAAGAACCAGACTCGCCGTCGTCCGTGATGGTTCGGCTGCTTCCGTCGTCTCCGTCGTTGCCTTCTGCTTCTTCGTCCTCTAAAGGTTTAGGGTACGGGTCTTCATAGACAACCTGAGAGGTTCTCTTAGATCTTCGAACCTCCGTTGGAACCTTATCACTTAAACCATAATTCAGCCTCTTTGTACGTGCCATATGCCTACATGAACAATCCTGCAACTCCATCCGTTACAATGGAATCTAAATCGACATGCATCTCAGAAAATCGACATGATTATGACACTTACCTTCTCTGATTCGCCTACAAATCGATTGCTGTGCTGAAAGTTTGCCTTAGTTTTTCTAACTGCTCGTAGAGGTCCCGACGAACTAGGATCAATTGTGGTTTCGTCCGTATTTTTCTTTTGCATTTTGCTCTAAAAATTACCTTTGATCGATGGAGAAGATGAAAGGGTGATTTATGCCGGTTTTTTACACTAAGATCCGACGAAGGTTTTGATGGACTAGGGTTTGGGTGGGTTTGTTCTGGTTAGGTCGGTAATTTTGTTAAGTTCTTAAAGGCATAATCAATATCTACCACTTTTCTCTATTTAAAATAAATGTTATAGAAATACCCAAATATAACGGGCTTATATTGGATCATTTTTGAACCGTGAGGGGCATTTCAGCCATTGATCCCATTAAAACCGTGAAATGGGGGGAGGATTAGAACCGTATGTGGTATGTGGTGGTGCGTGAATGTGTTACGCAAGTTGACATGTATGCACCTTAGAGTCTAGGAGGTCATTATTTTTTTAGTGCGTCTGTGGGACGTGGTATGTGGTGTGTGATGTACATAGTAATGTATAGGTTTTGTGGTACTGTTTAGCTTTGTCTAGACGTTCGTGGTATAGCATTTTGTAGTTGGACCGGTTCGGGTTCATTTTCTTGGGTAAATCAAATTACTCATTCCTCTCCTTGTTTTCTCCTTTTTCCTTTTCTGCAGATTAGTAGACAAAAGCGCCTGTTCAAGTTGAGTTAGTGGATGTTGATCACTGAAAATCTTAAGTTTGTGACCACTGGTGCGACATTGTTATATTTGTCTATGTGAGTTAGAAATGAATGTCTAAGTATACCATCATATTCAGCATGGCTGGAGACGGGTTTACATAAACTGCACCCAAGACGGGTATTACATAAACTGCACCCAATTCAAAGTTAACCTAGGTACATATATATGCTATACTAAAAAGTTACCAATAATTTATCTAACGTGGGCATAGGTATATGCTATCATTTCATCGTTTTCATTAATGTATTATTCTTTCATCTTGTTCTTCGATCATGCAAAAACATACAATTTCTTTGTTTTTACCATTAATTTATGTTATATACTTTGTGTTTTATCTCTAGTTAGGATAATTAATCATCTGTTAGAAATTGCATTAAGTTATATATATATGTATATATATTATTTTATTTTTTGTAATTTTGTATATTATTTTTAAATTTGTTTTTTGTTATTTTTATTTTTTTTAAGTTAACATGATTTTAAAAATAGTTTGAAAATATTAATAATGATTTCTTTTTATATTGTTTGGTTTCAATCGATGCAATTTTTAAGTACAAAATGTTAAGAGGGGTTTATTGGGAGATTGAATTATAAAGTTTTGATTGAATTTAAGATTTGAGAAATTTGTTAAAAAGATTTGTTAGATTTGGAAAGAGTTTGTATATTTAGAAAATCTATCAATATATTTTATTATGACTTTGAGAATCTAAACTTTATATTTTGAAAGTCTTTTTAAATCTTGTTTTATGAGTTAAATTGTTAAAAATTTATATCCCAATAATACAAGATTTTAATAGAATTATAAAATCTTTAAAAACCAAACTTTTTGAATAACAAAGTATTTTGAATGGAATTTTAAAATTTTAAAAGTTTTTTAAAATCCATTTCCCAATAACCTTAGTATTTGTGTGTGTGTGTGTTTTTTTGTATGGACATTAAAAATCTCATGTACTGTAGAAACTATATAAATTAATATATTAGAAATTTGATATTTTTTAATTTATAAAGTTATTAATTTATCATTTTTCAATAAATTGAATTATTTATAAAAATATATATTTTTCAAAATTATATTATAATTATAAAAATATTTTAATTTTAATATGAAAAACAACAATAAACTTATATTTTAATAGATTATCACAATTATTGTTTGGGAGCAAATTACAGAATGCATACGGGGGGTGTGATCGTCCGGTTAGTAGAGCTGAGTCTCTGGATCTCGTCCTCTGGGGGAATGAGCGGTATGCGACTTTAGGGCGAAAGTCTGACTGTGCCCTGCGAACACTGGTAAACGAGTAAGTCGGACCTCTGGGTGAACCAGAAGTGGGTTTTCCTCCTGAAGGTTCTCCAACGTTCAAGTCAATTCACGCCCTATTGGGAACAGGAACTTGAGAAGGTAGATATCTAGAGGTGTTTGTGGTTTGGGTACCCCGTCCGAGGATCGTCATACCCGTATGATGTTGGTGAGGGTGGAAGCGTAATAAATGGGCCATGATGAGAGTGGGGTAGAAACTTTCTTCATGGGAGAAAAGTAGGGATACAAGGGAAGGAGAAGGCTTATCTCGGTTTGTGTTCCTTCAGGGGGACAACGAGCGTACCCTCTTTCTGTATGACCGGGGTCAGGGTGAGCTCTGGTAATGTTAAGATCAACGGTCTCTCCTCCTTCTCTCTCTATCCCCCTTTTCTAGTATATCCTCTCTCTAGAACTAGTCTTAAGTCCGGCCTCTGGCCGTTCAACCGATCTCCTCTCTCAGATTCCCTTCTTATTTGCCTTAGCTTCCCTTTTATACACCTTTTCTCCTGAACTGTCCCATCAATGCGGCGCACGGCGGGATCAGGTGGGCTGGTACAGCACACCTTTGGTTTAAGAAGCTCAATAACTGCCCTTGTACAGTCTGCTAGGGAGCTTTGGCAAGCCTAGGTGAAAAATCAACTTTTGACCTGAGTCTACTGCTGACGTGTCGACCCAGGATTGGATGTGGTAAAAGTGGGCCTAACAATTGTCTTGACTTCTCAAGTGACTGAAAATGAGTCAGGGTGTCGAAAATTTCGGTGTTCCTGCAAAATAATAAAAGTTGTTTGATACCCAAAGGTTTTTCCTGATTCGGAGCCTCGCTAAAACAGTTTGCCCCGACCCTGCCGTGCATCTCTGAAGACTACGGGTCTAATCAAGGCGAAGATGGAGTTTCTAGAGAAACAATTGAAAAGGTTCACCGGACCTTGCCGCGCATCCCAGAAGAGTATGGATCTAGCAGGAGCTAAACTGAGTTTCTGGAGAAATGGTTAAATTTCTGGAGAATTGGTTAGGTTCCCTGAAGAATAGTTAGATTGGATCCTACCCTGGCTCGGGCGTGCATCTCAGGAGAGTACATGCTTGTCCAGAATAAAAGGATGTTAGGTTTTCGGAAGAACTTTTGCTCACCCACGAATGAGCATCTCCCGGAGGAAGTTTACTCCTTGGTTCGTGAGGCACTAGACAAGGAGCCGTCTTCCTTTCCCATTGGGACTATGAGGAAGTTATAACCTTATGTGACCATGGGCATCGACATAAGGCAAAGACGAGGTTAGAGACACCTATCCAAAACCACGGATGGCGTCTTCAAGGACTGAAAAAATGGTCCTCGTGCGCAGGTTGCTAACACGGATGGCATCTTGTGCCATTCACCTTGTGGCAAAACAGGGCGTTTCCCAGAGGCGTTATCCCGACTCCCTCATTGCCTGGACAGTCTTCACGTTGTGCTTACGCAGAAAGTTTCATGGTTATAGATTCATGTTAGGGAGGGTTTCTCGAGAAGAGAAAGCCCCCTGAAAAGAGCAACCTCAATTCCATGATGGTGCCCTAGAAGGCAAGCACATCCCCAGAAGGAGCACACTAGGGTTTGCACAGTCCCTAGAGAAAGCTGGCGAGGAAGACCTGGAGGTCTGCGGGACCAGAGTCCCAATTCCCGAACGAATAATGCCCTAGAAGGCAGGTGCATCCCCGGAAGGAGCACACCAAAGAGTTGTACGGTCTCCAGAAGGAGCTTACAAAAGGATTCGGAGGTCTGCAGGACTGAACTCCATAATTCCCAGAGGAATAATGCCCCGAAAGGCAGGTGCGTCACTGGAAAGAGCACACCAAAGAGTTGTGTGGTCCTCGGAAGGAGCTGGCAAAGAGTTCCATGGGACCGGAGTCCAGAATTCCAAAAGAATAATGCCCCAGAAGGCAAGCACGTCCATGACGGAGCATGCGGGAGGAACTTTCAACCAAAGGGTTTTTGATGGAAATTTGGATCACAAGCATAGTTCCCCCTAAGGGCAAGGCAAATGCAAACAAAGAGATCGACGGTGATAAATAGACATGGAAAAGTAAAGCAGAGAGTCAAGGGGGCTCGTAAGGTCAGGTGATTAAGTAAACATAAAAGCAGGGATTTAAGCAGGCAAAGAATCACACAATCAGGGAATCAAGCAATCACGCAAACAAAGAATCACTCAAACAAAAAACCACTTAGGCAGAAGATCATACAATCACTTAAACAGGGAATAATATGGATGCCCCTGCCTACCGAAAATGATTAAGGGGCTCGCGTGCACAAAAAAACGACATGGTGAGGCCACGTGGCTTCCCCTTGTGGGTGAGGGTTGCCTTGGAGCGGTACCTGTTTCCTGTGGGGTCTGAGAACTCATACCGTTCCGTTATGACTTGCAATGGGGATGGTTATTTGCTTGTACTCCCTGGGGATTTGGGTGCCTTCGTGCTACTTCTCCAGGTCGGGAATCGTAGTTCTCCCGGTCGGGGATGTTTTCTTTTGTCGGTGGATGCGATCCATGTGGTGAATTTTTGTTCGTCGCATGGGGAGTATTGCCATATTGTTCGCCTTGCTTCTCGTGAACTAGAACTTCTTCCCTTCCCTAGATCGGGAAGCGTCAAATGAAACATCTTATTAAAGGGATGTCGCTTCGGTTCACAGCTCGAGACAAAGATATTTACAAGTTCGTCCTTAGGTTTTTGCTGCCTTTCATCGCTGGCCCAAAACTTGCAATCATCTCCTCTCGATCTGTTGGTCCTGTAAATAGGTGGAGTGTGGGGTTGCTTCCTTCACTTTCCTTGCAAAGCGTACCTCGACCACGCTCTCTCACCCAACTTCAGAGGTGGGACTAATCATAAACGTTGTCGTCGATCGAGGTGTGAGCCTCTTGCGAGGCAAACTTTTCTTTGGCCCTCCTTTTCACCATATTATGCGGCCTCGTCTTCCTGATGGGTCCACGGCCTTTTCTGGTCACCTACTGTTGGACTTGGGGTTCAGTGCCTCATCTGGGGGAGCTGCGGCGTCTCAGTGCAATGGTCGTACTCGCTCCACTGACCTGACCATCAACGGTCTAGCAAAGGTGATCGGGTCAGTGGCGTACCTCTGGGACTCCCTCATGTGGGCGCAGGAGCGGGAGGAGAGGAGATGCGACAGCTGCATCCTAAGGTGAGTGCCCAGTGTGCCTCAGGCAATGGCTCTTCCCGTATTAGGGGGGTTCTTCTGGTTTCCGGGTCTGGTTCTGGGTTTCCTTCCCTTGAAAAACGCTTGCATGCAGAGAATTACCGGGTCGATACTCTCATGGGGGAGATTTGGACCCTTCGGGAGAGCCTGATTTTGGTCTCCAGCCCGGCGGCCCAGGGTGCGAGGGTTGCTTGTGGTGGTGCATTGTTGGGGATGTCGTTGGGCGGTGATTACGAATGGCAAGAAGAAAAGCCAGATCTCTCGAACAGCCTGAGGGAGAGCACGGCTCTGGTGACAGATCTCCAGGAAGCTTACACGAAGCTGCGGGGAGAGTTATGTGAACTATGTACGCTCGTTTGTACTCCGGAGCATACGGTGGCACCGCGGGTCTGACCCCTGCTCGTTAAATGAAGATGGGAAGGAATGAGGGCGTCTTTCGTACCAAACGTGGTTTGTTCTAGATTCTCCCGCGTCCTTCTCATCTTTTCCCTAACCATGGCTAGGGCAGTCTGGGGCATGGGCGGCACCTTTGCCGTGTCCATGATATCAGCGCTCCTCTTCTCTGCTTTTCCTCCAACTGGGGCCGGCCCCTGATGGCTTTTTAGGTGCTTGACCCTCCTTTGTTTTTTGCATCTGCTGCTGGCGGTGCAGTCCTTCGAGTCGAATTGTAGAAATCTTGTTGTAGTTCTCGTCCCTCCGAGGCTCTTTATATGAATAAAACTTACTTTTCTTCAACGGTTTCTTTGTTACTTTGCCTAGAGTACTTGATGCACATCTTAAGTAACTTCAGTCAGACTTAACTTATTCTTCAAACAAACTGACTTCTTAAAACAGACTGACTTCTTAAAATAGACTGACTCCTTTGTCCCAGGCCAAATATCAGAAATGCCCCCGACTTCCTTTTAGAACTAAACTAAACGCTCGTGCTTTCTGAGGAGAGGATAAACATCTGACTTGATCTCCCAAAATCTTTTAGCCCAAATCATTTGGCTTCACAAAAGGTAAAGGTCTCTTCAGCCCCGAGTTGCTTCTTATGGTAGTGACAGGGAGACCCTGGCTCTGACTGGTGGGTGCACGCCGAGGCATGGGTGCTTTTGACCACTTATGGCTTCAAGCTTCGTCGAAGGTCGAACTTTTCTTGCCTAATGTCTTTGGGGCGGGCTGCCTTCAAGTGTCATAGCATGGGCCAGTGGCCCAAATTGACTCCAGGAGCAGGGGTTACCAACCCGCTCTGATTCATCTTTCGTCCACCACCACGTGGTACTTTCCTGACTATTTAGCCTTCTTCGGCCGCTGCGGGATGCGCCAGCGGTTGGTTGTTGTAACGCTGTTGAGTACTTTCTTCGTGGGACTGCATACTGATCTCTCTCCCCTCTCCTTCTATTGCTAATTATTCGGGAGAAAATTACAAAATGCTTATGGGGGTGTGTGATCGTCCCGATAGTGGAGTTGGGCCTCCGAGTCTTATCTTCTAGGGGAATGAGCGATATGCGGCTCCAGGGCGAAAGTCTGATTAAGCCCTGCATACATTGGCAAATGAGTAAGTCGGGCGTCCGGGTGAACCAGAAGGGAGTTTCTCTTCTGAAGGTTATCTGACGCTCAAGTCTATTCACGCCCTACTGAGAACAGGAACTCAGGAGGGTAGATATGTGGAAGTGTTTGTGGTTTAGGTACCCCGTCCGAGAATCGTGATACCCATCTGGTGTTTGGTGAGGGTGGAAGCGTAATAGATTGACAATTATGAGAATGCGGTATGAACTCTCTCTTCATGGGAGTGAAGTAGGAGTACAAGGGAAGGGGAAAACTTATCTCGGCTGGCTTTCCTTCCAGCGAACGACGAGCGTAACCCTTTTAATCTCGTTGTATAACTGGGGTCGAGGCGAGCTCTGGTGAGATTAAGATCGACTGCCTCTCCTCCTCCTCTCTCTATGTCCCTTTTCTAGTGTATTCTCTCTCTAGAATCGGTCTTAAGTCTAGCCTATGGCCATTCGACCGATCTCCTCTCTCAGAGCCCCTTCTTCTTTGGCCTTAACTTCCTCTTTACACACCTTTACTCCTAAACTGTCCCATTCATGTGGTGCACGGCGAGAGCTGATGGACTTGTTGATGCGGTCATCAAACCAGTAACTGAACCAAAGCTCCACAAAAATGAGGGTCCAACCAGGACACATGGCTTTTCATGGTGCATATCTAGCCAACCAGAAGGATTTAAGCAAAAAATCAACATGTTCCAAAAGCTTGACTCAACAGGGATTCACGAAAAAATTGAGTCAACTCAATCACGATTCTGATAAAGAAGTTATTCAGCTTACAAAACTGGTGACTCGAGCTTAATCAAATCGGATATACGCGTAATATATGGTGGATTCTGACCAGACCGGGAGGAAATAAGCTACAAACCGAATTGTTATGAAATCTTGGTCCAACAGAGAAGCTTCTCGAATTTTATTCACATCAATACCGGTTCATACTTGTAAGTTGTGGATCCTACAAGTAGGTGGACTTGTTTCGGAGTCAACTACGCAACTAGACCAGATATCGACCTGCACAACTCAACTCAGAAACTTTCTCGACCCAAGACCACTTGGATATTACTATTGGGTCTCTCCTGGTTCCAGAAATCCCAAGATTCAAAGATATACCCACCGGATTCTCAAGTTTTACCCCATCTCCTAAAACAGGTCAACTTGGTTCTTTTCCGGGAAAGTTCTATTCAAGATGTATTCTTCACATTTGTTCTTCTTAGTCAACCAACGTCTTATAACGAACGCCACCTCTTAAGCCACTTTTCAAGGCACAAGATTTTGGTCTTCAAGATCATTAAGGGGTGGTCAACTTACAATATTTGGTTCCTTCTCATTCATATCACAAATCCCTAAAGATTAGTTATTTGATCATTCTAATTAATCTATTTTATTGAAATTAGAATATTTTGTATTAAATATATTTATTTTGAAATAAATATCATGCAAGGATTATAAAAACCTCACTAATTCCATTGTAAGAGATAGACCATTATTGAATTTAAATATAATTTTTTTACAAAGTATTCTTTGTGAGATTTGTCTATTAGAGATTGTGTGGAATCATTTCTCTTGTGTTCATGAGAGTTCTTGAGTGTTTTGTGAAATCAGACATTTGAATTTTTATTTAGAGACATGCATCCCTCACGAGGAATAGCCTTTGGGATCCTACACACGGGTTGCTGATCGATTCCACGACCAGCGGGGCTAGAGGCAGGATCCCAATGGCTATTCCTCGCGAAGGATGCAAGTCTCTACACGATAACTCAAGTGTATGATTCTATAAAACACTCAAGAGCTCACAAGAACACAAGAGAAATAATTCCACACAATCTCTAATAAATAATTCTCACAAATAATACTTTGTAAAAACTTTATATTTCAAATTCAAATGGTTTGCCTTTTACAATGGTATTAGTGAGCTTTTTATAGCTCTTACAAGATATTTTTCATAATAAATACTTTGTAAACAAAATATACAAATTTAAATAAAAGAAATTAATTAAAATGATCAAAGAGTTAATATTAAAGGATTTGTGATGGGAATGAACCAAATATTGTAAGTTGACCATGCCTTAATGCTTTTACAGACTGAAATATTTGGGCTTGAAAGTGGCTTAGGAGGTGGGCGTTCTTTATGAGACGTTGGTCGCCTAAGAATAATAAATGTGAAAATGCATCTTGAATAAAACTTTCCCAAAATAAAACCAAGTTGACCCGTTTTGGAAGATGGTGCAAAACTTGAGAATCCAATGGACATATCTTCGGATCTTGGGCATCTAGAACCAGGAGAAACCCAATAATAATCTCCAAGAGGTCTGGGGTCGAGAAAGTTGCTGAATTTAGCTGTGCAGCTTGATATCTGGTCTAGTCACATAGTTGACTCTGAAATAAGTCCACCTACTTGTAGGATACTTCCAAGTCTGAACTGGATATGATGTGAATCAAATTCGAGGAGATTCTCTGTTATACAAATATTTCATAACAATCCGGTTTGTAGCTTAGTTCCTCCCGGTCTGGTCGGAACCCTCCATTCAATGCGCGTATGTCCGATTCGGTTATGCTCGAGATCATCGGTTTTGTAAGCTGAATAACTTCTTTATCAAAATCATGATTGAGATGATTCAACTTCATCATGAATACCTGTTTGAGTCAAGATTCTGGAACAGGTTGATTTGTTGCATAACTCATTCTCTGGTGCTAGATATACTCCACGAAAGGCACATGTGTCCTGGTCTGACTCTTGGTGGCTGGAGTGACATGTTTGGTTGAGTTCTGGTTCAGCTACCGGTTTGATGACCACATACTGGTGCAGCGCGCCCTCAGCTTGGAAAGCTCACCAACTGCCTGAATACAGTCCATTAAAGAGCTATTAACAGGCCTAGGTGAAGAAGTAACTTTGGGACTGAATCTACTGCTGATGTGTCGATCTAGGATTGGATGTTGTAAAAGTAGGCCCAACAATTAAATATTTTATAAATTTAATTTTATGATAATTATCAATTGATGATATTAATAGGACCGTATATTTATATAAGTTTTTCAAAAAAGTTATTAGGTCCAACTCAGGAGTAATTTATTAATTTATCAAATATTAAAGGGAGTTATTGGGAGATGGATTTTAAAAGATTATTAAAATTGGCAAAATCCATTGGATTTCGATATTCTTACTAACATCAAGTGTTATTGGTTTGATGATTTTTAAAATTCATATAAAATCCATTGTTATTAAAAAAAGGGTTTTGAAGGATTGTATGATTTCATTAAAATCTTTCTGATTGGAACATTGATTTTAAACAAATTAACACATAAAATAAAACTTTCAAAATATTAATTATATCTTTAAGATTCTCAAAATCAATCACATTAAAATATTTTCATAAATTTTCTATACACTCTTTCCAAATCTAACAAAACTCTTTACAATTTTAACAAATCTTTCAAATTTTAAAAAATCAAGCAATTTTATATAAATCAACACAATAATAACACAAATGTCTCTCCATATCTTGGCACCTCAGCTTTCTCAAGTTACCAGAAGCTAACACATCAGCAAAATCAACAAATCAATCAAAACATATTAGGATTTTGATTGATTTGTTGATCTGGGTTTTATTTTACTTAAACCTTTAAAAATCCAAATATTTTTTTTGTCAATCTTTGTTTTATTTTTTGCCAAACTCAAGTCCAAATAATAAATGACAGCAAATAAAAAAATTAAAATTTTGTGGATATATTAACTTCGACTAAACTACAAACTTTTACAATCTTTTGTTGACGCACTATAAAATCTTACGATTCGGATATATCTTAACCTAAACTTGAAACATCAAAGCATAAAAGTAAATACTATATACCTTTTTCTTTGATCTCGCTCGGAGAATGAAACAGCAAATCTAGAAAGCAGTTAAGGAAGCAGCCCCGATAACTCTGAGATATCAACATAATCCAAAAATAATCGAGCTTATTATTGGTTAATGTATTATTCTTATCATATTATTGACAGATATTCCACAAACGCATGCATCTGGAGGCTGTTGATATGTTTCAAAGCTTCTTCAATACTCTCCCAATCTACGATCTGCCGTTGTGAATGTAACAAGCCAACTTTCTTCTGTGAATCTTTTCCTTATGGTCCTTTCACTTCTTTTCTTTTGGTTTTGTCTGACTTGCATTTGCTTGAATTGTACATCAGGCCACAGCTCGACATACTGTTCCACCCATATTTGGATGAGTTAAGAGATCCAAATGTGCATCTGCCTAACGAATGTTTCCTTCCACCACATTTTAACTTTAAGTCTCACGGTACATGATCTTTCTTTTTTAATGTTGTTAGCTCTAAAAAACATTATGAAACTGCTTAATTCTCGTAAAATTTTATCAAATTTGTGTCATGTAAACATCAGAAATGTGCTTGATTTTATATGTGAAAAAGTTTATAATTTTCTTGTTATTGTTGTGAAACAGAGCTGAAAGGTGTGCCAGTGGAGATGGTCGCTAAGTTAGTACTTGAGAATGTGAGGAAGCAGTGTTCTTGGCTCGATTTGTAATTTCTTCCAAAAACTCTAAATGTAGCATGAACACATCATCACTTTTATAAATTGCATCTCTCTATCTTTCACGGTATCTAAAAATTTTATATGTACCTTTTGTTTGTTGTATGAGTAGAAAAAAAAAGAGAATTAATATTGTGGTTGTTTATAATGTACCCTTTGTTTGTTGTATTTGTGCTTTTGAATCTCTCTTTCCTCAATCTATAGTAGTAATCTTTCTTAAATCATCAAAGCATTACTCACTGTAGCAAATTTGTTAAAAATCTAAATCGAACTAAACTGGAAAATAAATCTATGAGAATGATCAAGAAAAATAAGTGTGTCCTTTTCTTTTAACCAAACCAAGTTTTGGATTGGGCTCGTGTGGGGCTTCTTGTGTAGTCGTCGTCATGGATCTTTTGAGGTGCTAGGTCAATATTGTTTTTAGGATTTGGTTTCTCTCGAGACCCAATTTGGAAATTTGTTGCAAGAGTTATAAACCTAAAAACACAAAAAAACAAATTAAAAATTTGTTATCAATTTTCTTTTTAATGTCAAGTGATTATTGTTCATAAGCCTTTGTAAGGCAAACACACAAATGTGTTTTCAAGTGGAAGTTGAACCAATTTATAGTTCCTTAGTTGAGGTTTTTGTTGGATTTAGTTCGCTAGGTTGGACCAATATCACAAATGTGTTTTCAAGTGGAAGTTGAACCAATTTATAGTTCCTTAGTTGAGGTTTTTGTTGGATTATTGTTCATAAGCCTTTGTAAGACAAACACGAATGTGTTTTCAAGTGGAAGTTGAACCAATTTATAGTTCCTTAGTTGAACCAATATCCTCTCCATCCTCTGTATCTTGCATTCAACCTCCTCTCACTTGCAGGTTATGGTAGTGGTAAGCAAATCTGAGCTTTTGTGTTCCTCTTTTTGTTTGCTTTGTGATCATATTGCAAATCTGAGCTTATTATTATAGATTTGAGCTTATTGTTGTAGATCTAAGTTTATTTTTGTGGATATGAGTTTATTGTTGTATAAATTTTGTAGATTTTGTTGTAGATCTGAATTTTGTTGATTTTTTTTGCATATCTGATTGTTATAAATATAGTAGATTATTATTATAGATCCGAGCTTATTATTATATATTTGAGCTTATTGTTGTAGATCTAAGTTTATTTTTATAGATCTGAGTTTATTATTGTATAAATTTTGTACATTTTGTTGTAGATCTGAATTTTATTGCAGATCTAATTTTTTTGTTATTGTTGCAGAGCTGAATTTTGTTGATTTTTTTGCAGATCTGAATGTTATAAATGTAGTAGATTATGTTGCAAATCTAAATTTTAACATTTCTCTTTTCCTATTGTTGCAGATCTGACCTTATTTATATTTATGGTTTTGTTCTACAAATCTCAACAAAGCTCTTACTTGTCTCCGTTGGATTTAAGTGATTTGAAGGTTCAAAACGTTTAGAATTCTCGAGTATACTTCCTGAGTAGACTTCTCGAGTAGACTTCTCGAGCAGACTTCTTGAGCAGACTTCTCGAGCAGACTCCTTGAGTAGACTTCTCGAGCAGACTTCTCAAGCAGACTTCAGTTGCATACATATTTTTCAGAGATTTTAGTTTAGTAGTGATTTCTTATGCCAATTTTAAGATTTATAATCAGTGATCCTTAAATGTTTGTTTGTTTAGGGGGTTATTTTCTATGTAATGTTGAATTGCATTGAATATTTTGTATCATATTCCTAAATTATGTGTGTTTATGTATTCTACAAAAATAGACTTCTCCTGTCTCGAGTAGACTTCTTAAAGACATTAATTTTACATAACTTAAAAGTGACTTAGAGAGACATTTCTGCCATTTATATCACATAATTGCCAAGCGAGTAGACTTCTATTGTCTCAAGTAGACTTCTCAAGTAAGACTTCTCCTGTCTCAAGTAGACTTCTTAAAGACATTAATTTTACATAACTTAAAGGTGACAACATTCGCCCTCCTTTGCCAACATTCACCAAGAAGCTCACCATGTGTGCAACCATCTCTTAAGAACAACATTCGCCCTCCTTTGCTATTATCCACCTCGAATTGCCACAGTGATTCACTCCTCACCCATTGTCCATAAACAGCGAGTATGTGAACCATTCTATGTAAAAACAAAAAACAAAATCCAAACCACATTAGAAATCAAAATTGAATAAGTAGACTTCTCTGAAAGTCGGACTTAGTAGACTTCTCGAGTAGACTTCTTGGAGAAGTCTACTCTTAATAAGCTAAGTATCATATAAAACATAAAAACTGATTCGACTATACCTATAAAATATAAACATGTAAAACTTATACATAAGCAAGAACACTTACTAAAAAAAGCTTAGGATCACGAAAATCTTAAAAATTCGTTATATATTGTATAAAAATGATTTTTTTTAAAAAAAACAAGAAAAGTAAACTTCTCGGAGAAAGGTAGATTCTCGCGGGTTAGTTTTGCAATTGCCAAAAGATTAGTAGACTTCTTTAAGAAAAGTAGACTTCTCTGAGAAGTCTCCGAGAAGTCTACTTTTCATGGAGAAGTCTACTCTACAAAGTCAAAGGTTGGTCAATTGCAAAAATGACCTGCTTCTAAAGAAGTCTACTCGAGAAGTCTACTCCATTTTTTTTTGTTATCAAAGGAAATGGAGTAGACTTCATTCGGACCAAAAGAAGTCTACTTTTTTCATGCGGTCAATTGCAAAACTAACATGGGCGTTGACTAGTAGATTTCATTCGGACCAAGAAAAGTCTATTTTCGAAGTCCAGAACTGAAAAACACTAAAATTGACTGAAAATCTGACTTACCACTCGTCCTTAGCTTCTTTTCTGGTCAAGATCTTCGATTCTAGCCACCATGAAAGAAACACAACCGCAAAAAACAACCAACTCGTCAGAATATAGAAATATATATGAACTTCAACTTTCTAATAGTCAAATTATAGAGTTTTTGGGAAGAAAATAGAGAGAAAATGGAAGAATAAAAGCTTAAGAGAAAGATAATGAGCTAAACAAACTCAGAAATGGGTTTTTGGTGTCATTAAAGCTCGAAATTGGTTGAAAATGGTGGTTGGGTGAATTGATGATGATGGAATTTTCATAAATAAGTGAGGAAGATGAAGATTAGTTGATCATTTGGATTTTAGAAAATTAAAAAAATTAAATTAATAACTGAAACTATGAAGGATTTATTTGGGAGAAAGTGGCAAATTTTGAAGTGGCCAATTTTGGAAGTTAGATTTGCAATTGAAATTAATTTTTGAGTCATTTTTGCAACAATCCCATTTGCTCATGCTGTTTTAAAGGTAGAGCTAGTTAGGTTCGCACTCTTTATAGCATCCAGGTAAAGATTTTAGAAAAAAACTCACATTAGCTATCTTTTGCAACTTCTGTAATGGCTCTGCCATTTGCGACTTCTTTGACGCAGCAGCTTGG
The DNA here is from genome assembly GCA_911865555.2 of Thlaspi arvense. NCBI lineage: Eukaryota > Viridiplantae > Streptophyta > Magnoliopsida > Brassicales > Brassicaceae > Thlaspi > Thlaspi arvense. The sequence continues at coordinate 51,212,932 of OU466862.2, read as the reverse complement.
ATGTAGCAGTTACCTACAACAGAAGCATATATGCATCATTGTGGATGCAGCAGTCACAAATTATATCGTCATGAATGAATCGTCGTGGATGCAGCAAGTTCAATGCAGTAGCGTGGATTTAGGGGAGTGGATACGAGCAACTGGATACTAGGATTCACCAATTGAAGATGCTTGGACTCTGATCTGAGTTCTTCTTATATTTAAGCTGCAACCCGAGTTCGTATTGATTTGGATTTGAAGAACTTGTTGCTCTCTTTTTAACTTGTTTCTTCAGGTCTATTCTTCTCCAATTTCAAGATCGTCACTACTCTAACCATTTTCCAAGTGAAGATTGTTTGACTTTTTACTTTAATTGGTTTATTTTGCAAACATGAATTTAGATTTATGGGTTTTGTATTAATTGGTTTCTACTGAATTTAGATTTTGGGTTTTGAGATGGGTTCTTTGTCTCTACGCATTTTCGGTGATGGGTTATGAGAAAAACACATTTTTTTTTAATTTGTACAGGTGAATCATTGAATTGGGCAAATATTTTGTATCTTAGGGTAAATTTATTTTGCAAGTTAACGATTCTGATGGCGAAGAAGGAGAGACTTAGGCCGTGGATTATCATCTTTTTTTTATTTTGTTATTTTTGGCATGAGATGATTCTATTGATTGCTTTTTAAGGGCACATGAGAGTTATGTCGAACTGTATTACCTTTTTTGAATGCATCTGTTGTCTAGTTTGGTGAATGCGTCTGTTCACTAATTGAATAGTACATGTTTGTAGGTGGACATGAATCAGTGGACAAGAACGCATGGACATGCCGTATGGAGATATAGCATCTACCATAGCTCGTCTATGCCACATACACAACCAAAGCTCTACTTCATAAGCATCCATGACCGTATAAGTATTCAATACTTCAAGAGATAGTGAAGTCTTGTGGAAGAATCCTACATTAAAAACAAGAGGCCGTGGACAACCGCTTGTGGATAAGAGATTATGGACAAGAGGTTGTGGACAACAAATTCCAGACATGATCCTATGGAAAAGATAGCATGTACATGTTGAGTAAAACCATCTCGTAGCTTACATTGAAAGTCATCAAAAAATTATTTATATGTATTTCATCCATGAGTAATTATCCACAACAATTTGTCCATTTAGTAGATGTATATATATCAATGTCTTCTATGAAATACCATATTGTTCACATATGTCAATACTGCATACACAAATACCTTATCCACAGAGATGGGCAATTAGTAATGGACAACACTTGATATATACAATTTTCGATGAACAATTGGTAATGGACATCTTGAGATAGACAACAAACCAGATCAAGAAGCTAAAATTTATGATTAAAAATCGATTCTTATTTCTGAATTTTGCTCAACAGTAACCACAAGAATATTTGATATGTACATTTTTAGATGGACAGTTGTTAATGGACGGTGTGCGATGGATGACAATCTTGTCAAGTAGGATAAACAAGTTCTGAATCTTGTATTTTAATCACACTCTTACTCATCCATATGTACCTATTCATGCTCACCCATCCATGGTTACTTAATGAGAACACATCCATTATTTAGAATATATGATTCATAACCTTTTTATCATTGTGTTCACGACCATCCGTCCACTTACAATTTTCCTAATACAGTGGATAAATACTCGTGGATACTTACAAATGGACATATGCAAACACAAGGTCTTACAATTGTTAGGTGTGGTAGTTCAATACGAGTTTGCCATAATTGGAACTCAAACATTCCGTCTGCAGCGGGGTATTAAACACTTATAAGGAAAATATTTAGTGGACATCAACAAATAGACACTCTTACACTGAGTTTAGTGGTTGTCAAAGAATATAGAGGGATATATCCAGTCGAGTGCTTCGTGGATAATGTCTTCTGTACATTTTCTCGTGGACAGTTTCTTGTGGTCAGTTTCATGCTGTCGTATCTCCAGCCTAGTGTCTGGTGGTCAATCTCCTGCACTGAGTTTGGTGGTTGTCAAATGATTTAGAAAGGTATATCCAGACTAGTGCCTCGTGGACAGTGTCTCATGTACAGTTTTTCATGGACAGTTTCTTGTGGCCAATGTCATGCTGCAATATCTCCAGCCCAATGTATTATGGTAAATTTCCTGTGGACAGTTTCATGTGGATAAGGATAGTATCCCGTGAACGTCCTTCAGATCTAAACCATTGTCTCTCTATCTTCACAAATCAGATCGCCATAATTAAAACCGCAACAAGCCTTGCCTTGTATGAATTCCCAAATAACCATCGTCCCAAACTTCAGTAACTTGCTTACGCTACCAATCGAACTTTTAACAAACAGCCTCGGCGTTGGTATTCGAAATAAAGTTTTCTTAGAGGCGGCGATGATGTTCTCTCACTACAAATCTCAAAGAATTTCCAGTAAATCTTTTTTTTACAATTGACCAGGATGTAAATATTAGTTTACAGTAAAAAATAAGTTCGGGGCTAGCAGCGTTTTTTCGTCTATCAAAAATGTCTCTTGAGCAAAAAGTGCTTATTTTGTTAACAAAACTGCTAAGGCTTCAACTGGTGACTAGGGAAATGAGGGGGAATAATGAATTCCTCTTCATTCCTTAAAATTTTTACCATTTGCTAGTAATAATATTTCTCTATCATTCCTTCTTATTCCTTATCATATAAGGAATTATAGAACAAATGTATTCCTCATTAAAATTAGGGTGGAACAAAATATATTTATTTACTTCTTTATATATTTTTTATTCCTATTCATTCTTTTTCTTTTGTTTCTTTGATTCTTTTCTTTTTCATTCATATTCCTTTTTTTATTGGTCACCGCCTTTAGGTATAATTAACTCTTAAAATCCCCAAAACTCGGTTCGGTTTGGTTCTGAAACCATATTTAAAACCAGTAGCCAAATAAGCATACAATTAATTTTGGGTTTGAGACTTGTTGACTCTTGAAGTGAAGGTGAAGATAGTAGCAGAGAGGAGCACGAGGCTGAGATGCCACTTTTTAGAAAAAACTGATCTCTTATGCCATTCATCAATCTAATGCCAGCCAATCAATTAAAGGAGAAAGAAAATTACAATATTATCCTTAATGAATTAACTGAGTAAAATTAAAATTAAAAATCAATTAGTGATTAATAAAAAAGTAAAAATCAAAAAAATTAAAATTAAAATTAAAAAACCAAAATTGCTCATCATTTTCCTCTCTCTACCCCGAGCTTATTTTCCCGACGAGCCGCCAACCCCTCTCCCTTGATCTCCCATCTCCGATCTTCTCTCACCGGAGTTTTCTCTCTCTTTTTGCTCTCATCGGAGCCGACATCCTTTTCGACCGATCCAGATTTCGAGTCTTTCTCCTCTTCTACAATTGCTCCTCTTCTGCCATTGAAAGTTCATTTTTAAGCTAATTATTCTTTTTTTAATTAGGTAAAATTAGGGATATAGATATGAAAATATACGAATCTGGGTTGGTAACAATGTATTCTGGATAGATTAAGCCATAGGTTCGGTAATTTGTGAGAAGAATATGGTTATGTCAATCAGATTATATGTAGAATTTAAGCTCGAAGTTCCTCGAGTTCAATCAATCTGCAATTATATGACAACTGGTACAACTGAGAGCAAAATGGTACAACTAAGAGACTGAGTTCAACTGGTACAACTGAGAGATTTAGTTCAATTGGTACAACTAAGACAATTAGTTCAACTGGTACAACTGTGGTAGTTTGTATAATTACTGATCGATTATTTTCATTATATTTTCAGGAGAGCATGAACATCAACCACACAAACATACATTTGACTATGGAGGTTTAAGAAATCAGATTATTTCAGTGTTAGAGTATACAAAAAGATGGATATATGCTCTCGGGCCGTTGAGAGGCACCCCACGCTTAATAGCATCTGTTTTGTAGCGCAGTTTGATTTGTGTGTGTGTGTGTGTTTTGTAATTCTCGGTTTTGTACAACCATGTTAGACTATGTACAACTATGAATCTTTATGTGTTTGAGTTTGGCGAATTTGTATGACCAGGTTCAACTAGGTACAAGTATGAACAATTATGAGTTTCATTTTGTCAAATTCGCACTTCTAGGTTTAACTCGGTACAACTATTAAAGTTTATGTGTTTCTCATTCTTTGATTTGCACTACCAAGTACAACTGAGTACACGTATGAACATTTACATATTTGTCAACCTTGAATTCGCACTTCCTGGTTCAACTGGGTATAACTATTAACGATTATGTGTTTGTAATTCTCTGATTTGCACTTCTAGGTTCAACTGGATACAACTATTAACGTTTGTGTGTTTATCTTTCTCGAAATCGCACCACCATGTGCAATTGGGTAAAATTATTAATAATTTTGTGTTTTACTTGAAATTGCACTAACAGGTGCAACTGGGTGCAACTGGGTACAACTAATATCAACTTTGGAAGTGAACTAAACAATTATTAAAGCTACAAGTGATGTGAATCAACCAATTAAGACCTATAAACACATGTTCAACTATAAGAAAACAATTATTAATATAAAGAACATTAATTTTTTATTTTGATACAAAATCATGTTTTCACATAAACCACCCCTTACAATATAAGGAAGATATCAACATTGTTAAGCCTTTTAGGATTAAAAAAATCAAAATATTAAATTCTTCATACATTGTACTATGAAAACGTTGTAAATGATGTTTAATGGTACAAAATCATTTGTACAACTACATCATAATAGTTTAGGGGAAGGTTCAGCTAGAAATACAATAAAATTACAAAAGTACAACTATTAGGAATTTGGTTCAACTGCTTGTTTGGGAACAACTAAGTTCAATTTATTTTGTAAATTTAATAAATTTTCAGTTTTCCGCCAACGGAAAGAATTTACAATATTTTAGTTTTATTTTTAAAAAGTCCACTTTCCCAAATATTTCAAAACCCTAATTTTTTTTTTTTTTTCTTCGACTGAGAGAGAGAGAGAGAGAGAGAGAGAGAGGGAGAGAAAGAGAAAGATAGAGAGAGAGAGAGAAAGAGAGAGAGAGAGAAAGAGAGAGAGAGAGATGATTCTGAGAGAGAAGAGATGAGAGAAACAATTCTGAAAGAGGAGATGAGAGAGACGATTTCTAGAGAGGAGACAAGAGAGAAGATTATGAGAGAGGAGACGATGCTTCAATTTTTATTAAAAAACAAATTAAACAATTATGAAAAACCATAATTTTCCATTCGTTGTACTTAATAAAATTTAGTTAAACCGTAAAACTCACTAAGTCGAACCATGTATTTCAGTTGTACCTCATTACTTGTGTCATTGGTTATACTTAATAATATCCAGTTGAACTTAATAAAATCCAGTTAAACTATCGAACTCACTCAGTTGAACCATGTATTTCAGTTGTACCTTGTTACTTGTGTCATTCATTGTACTTAATAAAATCCAGTTGAACTTAATAAAACTCAGTTAAACCATAAAATTCACTAAGTCGAACCATGGATTGCAGTTGTACCTTGTTACTTGTATCATCCGTTGTACTTAATAAAATCTAATTGAACTTAATAAAACCTAGTTGAACAGTAAAACTCACTCAGTCGAACCAAATATTTTAGTTGTACCTCACAAACATTATATTTTTCATAGTTCTCACAAAAATCCAGATCAAAAATTCTTTAGTTTGATGTTGCTGAAGCTCCACCATCGAAAACTAGCAAAATGAATGTTGAGCACCATGACTTTAGCACTGTCCATGATAATGGTGGCCATGCAACTTGGATCATGCTTATTCCACCAATGAAAAAGCTCTAGCTCTAATCAAAGCATTCGAATCTGAACACAGCTGCATAATGACATTAAGACAATCTAATCCCCATGAATCTTCCACAACATTCTAAGGGTTTCCTAACGAACTTATCAACAAAGGTATAATATCCTCAAATTGGATTTACCTTGACCCATCTTCATCACAAACCCCAATGCAAAGCTTCTCGCCTGATGTTTTTCCATCAGAAGCAATGGCGTCAAAGACTTTGAAATCTCAGCCGCGGTGGTTGCTGTGTCCTCGTGATCAGAGTTCAACACTCCACCAAGAACTCTCCCGCACATTTCCATCAATCGATCATGATTTAAAGCCCCTGAATGTTCCAACGCCAACAAAGGAATCTCACTCACTATTAGTACCAGAGATTTCAAACTATCGGGAAATCTATTTAAGTGAACAAAACCCAGAGCCGAGCCCATACGCTCGAGCACTCTAAACAGCAATTTTACATCGAATCCACCTTCTTCGATCTTGTCTTCATCTCAATGCCTTCAATTTCTGGCTTTATTCTTCAAACTTTGTCTTTTCTTCTTTTTGTTCCCTTGAGAGGACGCCGACCTCGAATCATGTCGGTGGCAGTGTTTAAGTAGCGGCGGACTGAACCCAATAAAGATAGAAACGCAACCGGAGAAAAGAAAGTGAAAACGGGGCAGTTCTGTGGAGAGTAACAGACATACATATATGTAAGAGGCTAAAATAGTTAGACGGCCAAATTGAATCAGAATCCATGGCGGTAGTCGAGAAGAGACGAGGAGAAAGAGGAAAAGATTTAGAAGAAAGGCTCGAAGAAAAAGAGAGCCAAAAAAGATTGCTAAGAGGGAATTTATACATGCATAGATAAACGAATTAATCTTTCACGGGCACAAATCAAAGAGATTTTTGAAAAGTGTGATCAGACATAAGCAAAAGCAATTGTCGATTCTAAGATGATTTTGAAAAGTTGAAAAAAAAAAAACTAACAATTATTTAAATTTAAATGGATGAAACAAATGGTTGAGTTGGTAAATAACAAAATCAGTTTAGGATATAAAAGTATTTTCTTAAATTTTAAATTTAAAAAACAAAATCAAAAAGAAAAGATTTATTAAACCATGGCATATGAGATCATTTTTTCTCAAAAAGTGGCATTCTAGCAATTGATCCAGCAGAGAGGAGCAAAGAGCCCAAATGCCACTTTCATTAAAAAATTGATCTGATGCACCACTCAATGATCTAATGCCATTGGATCATTTAAATGAGATGTGAAATGACAATTTAACCTTTAATGAAAGTAACTTAAAATAACTAGAAATGAATTGGTAAATGAGTAAAAATAAAATAACTGAGAGTAAAGAAAATTAAAATCTGAAAAAAAAATGAAAAAAACGAAAAAAAAAACTGAAATTTCACCCCGCTCCTCATCCTCTCCATCTCTCCATCTGATCTCTTTTCTCTTATGTGAAGCTCTTCCCATCAACATCTTTTTACACAAACCCAGTTTTACACACCTCTTCAACTATTTTTCTTCTTCTGCAATTGCATTCCTTCCTATGTCATTGTTGAATGTACAATTTATAAGATTGGTTATTTTTCTTTAATTAGAGATATTTTGAGATTTTGTAAAATTAGGGATTTATATATGAAAATTTAGGGATCTGGGTTAGTAACTATGTATTATGGATCGATTAAGCTTTAGGTTCGGTAATTTGTGAGAAGAACGTGGTTATGTGAATCAGGTTCGTATGTAGAACCCGAGCTCGAAATTCCTCGATTTATAATATGAGAAATGGTACAACTGGTACAACTGAGAGTGAAATGGTACAACTAAGATATTGAGTTCAACTGGTAGAACTGAAAACTGAAGTTCAACTGGTACAAATGAGAGGTCTGGTTCAAGTGGTACAACTGAGTTCAACTGGTACAACTGTGGTATTTTGTGTGATTACTGATCGATTACTTTCATTATATTTTCAGGAGAGCATGAGCATCAACCACACAAACATACATTTGACTATGAAGGGAGTTATTCATATGATGAAGGGGAGTTGAAATGGTTTACAAGTAATTCCACCTATGCTATACCATTTAGGAACTTATCATTGGAGGAGATAACTTACTCGGTGTTAGTAGATAAGATATGCAGGAAGATATGGTTGACAGAGCTGCACATAAAAACTGTTTTGGGGTCCATACTTATAAGTCAGATATAAAGTGACTTATTTTAGAATTCCGTCAGAAGAGTCAAGGCTGTAAATGATATTTGCGAGCTGCAAGGTTTAAGAAATCGGATGATTTCAGTGTTAAGAGTATACAAAAAGATGCATATATGCTCTCGTAGAAGGAAAAGCACCCCACGATTAATAGCATATGTTATGCAGCGCAGTTTAATTTGTGTGTGTGTGTTTTGTAATTCTCGGTTTTGTACAATCATGTTAGACTATGTACATCTATGAATCTATATGTGTTTCAGTTTGGCGAAGTTGTATGACTAGGTTTAACTAGGTACAAGTATGAACAATTCTGAGTTTCATTTTGTCGAATTCGCACTTCTAGGTTCAACTGAGTACAACTATTAACATTTATGTGTTTGTCATTCTCTGATTTGCACTACCAAGTACAACTGGGTACACGTATGAACAGTTACATGTTTGTCTTCCTCAAATTCGCACTTCCAGGTTCAACGGGGTACAACTATTAACGATTATGTGTTTGTCATTCTTTGATTCGCACTTCTAAGTTCAATTGGGTACAACTATTAACGTTTATGTATTTGTCTTTCTCGAAATCGCACCACCCGAAGCAATTGGGTACAATTATTAATAATTTTGTGTCTTTTTTGAAATTGCACCAGCAGGTGCAATTGGGTGCAACTGGGTACAACTAAATCAACTTTAGAAGTGAACTAAACAATTATTAAAGCTACAAGTGATGTGAATCAACAAATTAAGACCTATAAACACATTTTCAACTATAAGGAAACAATTACTAATATAGAGAACATTAATTTTTTATTTTGATATAAAATCATGTTTTCACATCAACCACCCCTTACAATATAAGAAAGATATCAATATTGTTAAGCCTTTTAGGGGAAAAAAAATCAGAATGTTAAATTCTTCATACATTGTACAATGAAAACGTTGTAAATGATATTTAATGGTCCAAAATTATTTGTACAACTACACCATAATTGTTTAGGAGAAGGTTCAACTAGAAATACAATAAAATTGCAAAAGAACAACTATTAGGAATTTGGTTCAACTGCTTGCATGGGGACAACTAAGTTCAATTTATTTTGGAAAATTTAATAAATTTTCAGTTTTCCGCCCAGCGGGAAGAATATATAATATTTTAATTTTATTTTCAAAATGTCCACTTTCCCAAATGTTTCAAAACCCTAATTTTATTTTATTGTTTCGTCGACTTCGAGAGAGAGAGAGAGAGAGAGAGAGAGAGAGAGAGAGAGAGAGAGAGAGGATTCCGAGAGAGATATTGAGAGAGAAGAGACAATTCTGAGAGAGGAGAGGAGAGAAACGATTCTGAGAGAGGAGACGAGAGAGATGATTCTCAGAGAGGAGAGGAGAGAGACGATGCTTTAATATTTATTAAAAAAAACTAAACAATTATGAAAAGCCATAATTTGTCATTCGTTGTACTTAATAAAACCCAGTTGAACTGTAAAACTCACTCAGTCGAACCATGTCTTTCAGTTGTACCTCCTTATTTGTGTCATTCGTTGTACTTAATAAAATCCAGTGGAACTTAATAAAACCCAGTTGAACCATAAAACTCACTCAGTCGAACCATGTATTTCAGTTGTACCTCCTTACTTGTGTCATTCGTTGTACTTAATAAAATCTAGTTAAACTTAATAAAACCCTGTTAAACCATAAAACTCACTCAGTCAAACCATGTATTTCAGTTGTACCTCGGTACTTGTGTCATCTGCTGTACTTCATAAAATCTAATTGAACTTAATAAAACTCAGTTGAACCAATAATAGAACTGGTTGTACCTAATAAACACATAATTATACCAAAATGATCTCAGTTGTTCCTCTAATTTTACTTAATAAATACATAGTTGTACCTAAATATTACAGTTGTCTTAATATACATAAGTTGTACAAATACATAAAATCAAAAACTAAAAAAAACCGCATCATTACACAAATATTTCTCGGATTCGTTTGGTAACCTGCCGAAGAAAGTTTCCCACATATCTTAGCCTCGTCTGACCTCTGAAACAAACAGAATGTATATAGGTAAACTATAGAAATATATCGTTAATAAACCTGAACCTAGGCACATGTTTCTTTTTCAAAAGAAATGATAAATTTTTAGATAAACAGAGTGAGTGAAGGATTATGAGCTTCCTAGTTTAGCAAACAAAAATCTCAGTCAAAGTACACAGTACATGTTACCATTAGTTGCCTCTACACAGAAACTTGTTGAATGTGATTCTAGCAATTACATTGCAATTATTTAGCAAACAAAAATCTCAGCAAACAAAATTTAGCAAATCAAAGCTTTGCATATTAGTTGCAAGATGAATAATACGGGCATGTAATCATATACATGTCAAGAGACACTAAAATTTCACATAAACTCAATTATTTACATGATTATATCTCAATTTTCTCTAGTAGACCACCAATTAGAGCTTAGAAGCAAGCCTAAATGGTAGATGAGGATGGATGAGAAAGCCGTAAATTCTGTCAGTTAAAGATTATTTCACTAGACATTGGTTCTTAATGAATAAGCCAGCAATTTCAGAAAGAGTGACACAAGTGTAAAACATTGTCTAAAGTCTCCTTTCTATCATTCTTTGATTCTATTAGTTAGAACAAATCCAAAGCCAAAGAAGTGATGCTCATGGAACTCTAATCTATTGAAAATTAAAAAACAATAGGATGAAGTGGGATTGAGAAAGAAAACTCACTATAATTTTGATAGGAGCACGAGTAGCGATTCAATGCTGATAATAAGATCAATGCATTCAACATCTAGCCTCTTTTAACTAGCCTCGCAAGTAGATCTCACATCCAAAAGATCTCCCTTTATCTCTCTCTTTCTCTTTTGACAAAAAATCTGCAGAAAAGCTCATAGTCATCGAATGACCCTAATTTTCTTTCATTATTAAGAGAGAAAAAGCAAAGAGACAAGAGAATACCAGCTGAATCATTACTGTGTGACCTGATTGGAAACCAACTATCCTTGATGTTCTAATTTCCGTGATCTCAGGCCAGCAATTTATAAACTAGTGATCTCAGACCAACAATCTATAAACCCCAAACTTCAGTGAAAAGAGACACCATCAGCAGTTGTAACACCCAATCTCGATTTGGAATCACCATCTTTGTAGAAACAAATTCAAATCTTGGATCATATAGACAAAACACAGTTTTTACCTTTTCATCAGATTTCATGAAAACCAAATTGAACATCCTTCTTTATTAGAACAACTTGAATTAAAGATAAATTTCGAATCCAGATCAACAACACCTCTTTTGGGATTAATGAAAAATCCTCTATTTTACTCAGATAAAGAAGAAAGATGCTTTCTCGATGAAAAAGAATGAGAAAAAGTAAAAATTTATGATCCATTGCATTTAATCGGGTTAGTGGATTTGGGTGGATAATTTTAGGTTGGACATGTAATTTCTCTAATTTGTTAAGGGTTTTAAAGGTATTTCATGCATTTTGATTTAAAAAAAATATTAAAAAAAAATTAAAAACATAACGATGGCATATGAGATTGAATTTTGAGAAATAATGGCATTTCAGCCATTGTTCGAGCAGAGAGGCCTCCTCTAGATTAACGAAAACAAAATTCCAATAGCAGTGAGTGGCAGAAGATCCAACAAGTTCAACCATGGCGATCGATACGAGCTCCCTCGTCTCCGATTTCCTCTCCTTTCTCAATTCTTCTCCCACCGCTTTCCACGCCGTCGGTAATCTCCGAAACAATCACCGATTTCAATTGTCCTTCAGATATTTTTAGTTTCGCTTCAAAAAAAATACAATCCTTGGTCTCTGAATCGAATTGTAGTTTTTGAATTTCTCGTCATTTGATTCTTCAACATCATTCTTTTAGTTCTAAATCTTCTATAACTTTCGTAGATGAATCAAAGAGGCGGCTGCGAAACGCTGGGTATGAACAAATTTCGGAGAGAGATGATTGGAAACTCGAAGCCGGCAAAAAATATTTCTTCACAAGAAATTACTCCACCATTGTTGCTTTCGCTATTGGTAAAAAGTACGATTTTCCTCCATCGTCAATGCTTTTCCAGATTCTTCTCGTCACTATAGTATATGCGTGTGTGTGCCTGCCTCTAACTTTCCATTGTAATTGAACTAGTGATTCGATTTAGTGGCTTAGATGTTATTTCTCTTGAGATCGATTTTGCTGCAGTTTTAAGGTTTATCTTTGGGGTTTGTGAACAGATACGTAGCTGGAAACGGATTCCATATAATAGGTGCTCATACTGATAGCCCTTGCCTGAAGTTGAAGCCTGTTTCAAAGGTGACACTTTCACTTAATCTTGGACTTAAGATGGTGTTTTTATTCGTTTGTGTATTAAGTTTGGTTAATGGATGGTGTTGACAGATAACTAAAGGTGGATGCTTGGAAGTTGGTGTTCAAACATACGGAGGTGGGTTATGGTACACGTGGTTCGACCGTGACTTGACCGTTGCGGGACGTGTGATTCTAAAAGAAGAGAAGGCAGGTTCGGTCTCGTATTCGCATCGGCTAGTTAGGATTGAGGAACCTATAATGAGGATCCCTACCTTGGCCATCCACTTGGACAGGTTTACCTTGAAATTACTGTTTTGTGTTTGCAATAAGCAGACTATGTAATATAAGACTTTGTGTATGTTTCATTTTGAACAGGAATGTGAACAGTGAAGGTTTTAAGCCAAACACTCAGACACACCTCGTTCCGTTACTGGCAACAGCTATCAAGGTGCTCTTCCAATGCTTGTTATGCTGTTCAGAACAATCAACATTACTTAAATGAGACAATTGTTTCAGGACATGGAAGATACATTCATTTATTTCTTAATTCCGCTGTTAATCTTGTTCATTCATCATTGCTTAAGCCTTTGTTTGCATATCAGCCACTTGCTGAGCTCGAAATCCATCTTTGTGAACCCTCTTAACTTTTTGGTAGTTTTCTGTATCTATGAACTCAATGCCATTGTTATAATTTATAAAGTTTTCAGCGGTATGAGTTCATGCTTACTTTGCATTTTATTTACACTGGTGTGATATATATATATATATATTTGAAGGCTGAGCTCAATAAAGTGCCAGCAGAAGGTGGTGAAACTGATGGAGGAAAGAAGTGTACTGAAACTAGTTCAAAGTCAAAGCATCACCCACTGCTAATGGAGGTCCAGTTGAAATATCAACTATATGGTTTTCATCTTGAATTTTAGATCTTGTTCTGGTTTTGGTAATTAAGTAGTCCTTTTTTTAATTTCTTAGATCATTGCAAACGCTCTGAGTTGTAAACCTGAGGAGATAAGCGATTTTGAGCTGCAAGCATGTGACACTCAGCCAAGCATTCTAGGTGGTGCAGCCAAAGAATTTATCTTCTCCGGAAGGCTTGATAATCTCTGCATGTCATTTTGTTCTCTAAAGGTACGTCTTTTACATAAGTGTGCTTTGATTGGAGAATATGAGTCTATCATCTTGATTTTCCGAGCCTAATTGTGCCTTAGGCTGATCTCGGCATGTACTTACACATTTTAAATGCTCGTGTTTCGAGTACAATGTATTGCCCACCTTGTAGATGCGTCACTGCTAGTATTTAACTCACATTGTGTATAAGTTTTGTTCTGGATCACATCTACGTGGAGCATGTCTAACAGTTAGTTCTTCTCTTTGAATGGGACCTAATATGTATCTTTATCCATTTTGCTACTGTAAGATTCTTGAACACTTGTCAGTAAACCTCTTCTGGGTGTTCGATTCATCTGTCTGAAACGCATATTTCTTCTTTTTGTCTAATTTCGTAATTATATGTTTCATGTTTGCAATAAATGTTTAAACTTTGTACATAGGCACTTATAGATGCAACATCTTCTGCAAGTGACCTAGAGGAAGAAAGCGGAGTGAGAATGGTGGCATTATTCGATCATGAAGAAGTTGGTTCCAATTCAGCGCAAGGAGCTGGATCCCCTGTCATGATTGATGCTATGTCACACATTACAAGTTGCTTCAGCTCGGACTCTAAGGTAGCAAACCATTCAAGTATTATACATTTAAACTTTATAATTTTGTTTCTTGTTGCTCATTATAGTTCACCATTCATTATTGTCTGTTACAGGTGCTCAAGAAAGCGATTCAAAAGAGTTTGCTTGTATCTGCTGATATGGCGCATGCTTTACATCCAAACTTCATGGTAAATCATTGTCCTTCTCATGTGCATAAGTAAGTTGATATGCGTCTCCCTAATTGCATTGTGATTCCATAACTTTGTAGGACAAACACGAAGAGAATCATCAGCCAAAGATGCACGGAGGTCTTGTCATCAAACACAATGCAAATCAACGTTACGCAACTAATGCTGTAACTTCCTTTGTATTCAGAGAGATAGCAGAGAAACACAATCTCCCTGTTCAGGTAATGATTCACCTGAGAAAGAGAGATCCAGAACTTGTTCTTACTTAACTTAGATATTATAAAATGAGTATTGACATGAAAAAATTGCATATTCAGGATTTCGTGGTACGTAATGATATGGGTTGTGGATCGACGATTGGTCCAATCCTAGCGAGCAGTGTAGGGATAAGGACCGTTGATGTTGGAGCTCCTCAACTCTCAATGCATAGCATACGTGAGATGTGTGCTGCTGATGATGTGAAGCATTCATACGAACATTTCAAAGCTTTCTTCCATGAGTTCACTCACCTTGACGCTAAGCTCACTGTCGACGTTTGAGGAGAAGCTTCTTTAATCTTTTATTGCTAGTTAAGTTTCAACTGAACAAAATCTTTCATCCTTAGTTTGAAATTGGTGTTTCTAGTAATAAAAGGATTTGATCTTTTGTTTTTCTTTTATTCATCTGAGATTGTCAGTAACAAACAATAAACCTTAGTGAAAACACTGCAGCAAAATGTTGCTCTCTCAAGACGGGGAACAAAAATCCTCGGGAGTTTATTAAGAAGGTAAAAGAAAGAGAGATCTCAAACTCCAATTCTCTACTGCAGTTTTCATCATGTAGATACAACTTTCTTCACCACTTTTGTAACCTCTTCAGGAGCTTTTTCTGCTGGAATGTTCACCAAACTTCCCTTCTTCGCGTAGTAATCAATTACCTTCAACAACAACAACAATCAAATCAATTGAAACCATTTAAATCTGCAATACTTAACTTCTCAAGTTCAAGGAAACAATACCGGCTGTGTCTGCTTGTGGAATGCATCAAGCCTTGACCTAAGAACATCCGCATTGTCGTCTTTACGTTGAATTAATGGCTCTCCAGTGACCTAACCAACAATAAAGTCAGTACATAGAGATTAGTCAACATTGTAAGGGTTTCATCAAAGAGAATGAGATGTTTCCTTTTACATCATCAACTCCGGGAACTTTAGGAGGTGCGAATTTAGTATGATAGCTCCTTCCACTTGAAGGATGGATCCATCTTCCAGTGATTCTCTCTTCAAGAACAGAATCATCGATTGCGAAATTAAGCACTTTGTCTATCTGAGCTCCTCTTCTGTTAAGCATCTCATCAAGCTACATGATTATGTAAAGAAGGTCAGAATATTTACAAGAACAGAAACGCAAAAACCAAGAACATACAAGAATCAAGATACCTTCTCTGCTTGTGTCACGGTCCTAGGGAACCCATCAAGAATGAAACCTTTCTGACATTTGGGTCTGTTCATTGCTTCATCCATGATACCAACAACCAAATCATCAGAAACAAGCTCTCCCTGAGAAAGAAAAAAAAAAACAGATATGATTCAATCAAAACTAACACCTAAAACTCAAAAGTGTATTTTTTTTTTTTTTTTGCTTACCTTGTCCATTGCCTCCTTTGCCTTAACACCAAGTGGAGACTTAGCAGCAACAGCTGCTCTAAGCATGTCTCCGGTAGACAAATGGCACAAGCAAAACTCATCCTTTATAACCGGAGACTGCGTACCTTTTCCTGAACCGGGTGGACCTGAAAAATCGAATCATATCTCTCTCAAATTAGTTTCACAGACCAAAACCTTAAACAACAAATATAATCCTAGAGCTCATGTTCCTTTCAATTGAAATAAACAACAGTGAAGATACAGACATGAAAGTAGTAGTTCACATTCCTTCTAGACCAAATTTTCATCAATTTCGAGTCACTCTCTCAATTTCTTCATTAATTTAAACAAGAATGTGCATGCAAATCAACAATCTCTTCATATCCCTCTCAAAGCAATTAACGAGACCAAAGCCTTAAACAACAAAGATGAGACAATGAAGATACAGACAATGAAAAAGGTAGTTCACATTCCTTTTAACCATCTTTTTTCCAACCACTCACTCAATATCTTCGTTAGAGTTAAACAAGAAATGTTGCATGCAAGTCAACAAATCTCTTCATATGATCATTTAGATAAGCATTAATTAATGATATCCCTCTCAAATTAGTACACGAGACCAAAGCCTTAAACAACAAAGATGAGTTTAGAGCTCAAATTGTGTTCCTTTCTATTGATTAAACAAGTAGTTCATATTCCTTTTGGACCATTTGTTTTCATCAATTTATTCCTTAATTTAATCAAGATTGTGCATGCAAATCAACAATTTCTTCATATGAACATTTAAATAAGCATTAATTAATGATAGTGGCATTGCAATTTTCACAGACTACTATACAAAATCGGAATCGTCCCTACACAGTTTCATAAAAAAAGAATCTTCGAAGATCTAACTCAATTTCCGTTTGAGTACCAAAATTCTCCAAATTCAGAGAGATTGAAGAAAAAGAATAATCAAAAGCGAGGAGGAAAATTATTACCAATGAAAACGAGACGTTTGTCAGGTTTAGAGGCACATTTCATGCGGCGGAGGAGCTCGGACATGAGATCTACGGTCTGTATGTCTTCCATATCAACAGAAGCCGAACTGCTTTTCGCCATGTTCGTCGTCTTGAGGAGGGTGTTGCAGAGTTTAGGATTTGTATTTCTGAAGTGTGTGTGTAGAGAGATTCGATGCTTCCAATGTTTCCACTAGCCTTAAAGCTGCGTTTTTCTCACCTTTTTTTTTTTTATACCACTTTTTATGATACTACCCTTGAATTTTCCAGAAATTACATGACTTGCCCGCTCGAACAACCTGGGGTTGGTGAGACACCCAACTTTGAAAACTCCTCTTCCTCTTCTTACATCTCTCTTGTCGCACATTTTCATCATTACGTAAACATTTTTTTAGTTATTTAATAAAAAAAAATTCTGACTAAAAAACAAAAACTGAAATAGAGTTATGCAAAACAACATGGCGAAAGAAAGGTTTTTGTTCACTAATATTAAAGGGTGCAAAACAATTTGGTTTGTTCCCGTTTTTCTATAGGTTTTGAATTGCAAAAAAAAAATATAAATCAATATACTTTTTAATTTGATTAAGGTTTACACACACAATTTAACTAATTTTAATATATTTTAATTAATATTATAAAATATATATGTTAGATTTACTTTTACCACGATTAATTAAGAGGTAACACATAATTATTGGATTCTGTTAAAGCGCTAATCTTCTCACATTAGGCATGCCATTAATTTTCCAACGGACTATTCCTAGACATGTGGCATGTTTACTGAGTCAGGTGTGTTGTATTGGGCTGCCCGCTTTCACGGTGCACCGTATGGATGAGACATGATGTAAAAGAAGGGGTATAAAAGAAAGTCTAAGGTCAAAGGAGAAGAGAATGGAGAAAAAGAGACTTGGGATCCCCGAAAAGAGGTTCAATATTCTGAGATACAAAGAGAGAGAATGAGAGACACCAAAATGAGGAGCAGGGGAAAACCTCTGACATCCGCCTCGTCGGAACTCGCCCCAAGCCCCGCGCTACAGCGAGACTGAAAGGGAACGTTCATCATTCCGCAAAGAAAATGCCTTCCAAGATAAGCATTCTCCTCACCTTATATTTTTTATTATATTTTCGTGCAGAGAGAGCTTCTACCTCTCTTTTCACGGTTCGCTGATACAAGAGTTTTACCCACTTGTGACTCAATTCCTCAAGTCTAAAATCATGTCATTATCTATAAGCTAAGCCAAGTAAAGATTAATCAAAGAGAATGCATGATTATCTATAAGCTAAGCCAAGTAAAGAAAGAGTTGTTTATTATTCTAACACCATATGTGGTTACCAAAATGAAACAGGACAAGGAGCAATGATTCAAAGCAAGTGATCGCAACTATTGAACTAATCAAGAACAAAGTAAATAACCGAGTGAAACAGAGATGATCAATTGATTAACAATAGGGTCTAGGATGGGATAATCAACCTAAAATGATCTTCAACTTCTAACAAGATGTTCAAACAATCAATGAACGCATGATTCTTTAGCATAGAACTCTAAACATGTAAATCAACCACTCTCATGACAATGATTCCTTTGAAAGCAACATAACCAAGATATAATTCTCATTAGTGATAAGGAAACAATCAAGCATAAAGAAACAATCCTATCTAGCAAATAAGCTCCCTAGTCATCCATTCTCATGTGTAAGGATAAGCAAATCCACTAAGAGGATGATTCAGGCATTTCAACAAACACTTTCGATGCAGGGAAACCCTGATTTTAAAAATCAGATGATCAGTAAAATTCAAGCATTAAGAATACCAAATAGTGAAGGATCTAACACCATCTACACATAAACATCAAGTTATAAGCCTTGGATTATCCTAAATCTAACCCATCCTTATCCAGAAATTAACTACTCACAAACCATGATTGATCCTTCAAAATCTAGATAAATGGTGAGAAAAAACATGATCAAAAGCAATAGAAAGAAGAACAATAACAAGAAATGCAAACTTATATTAGAAACTCAATTATTGTTTACAAAATAACAAAAACTGTAAAATTGCTCAAGAACGAGAGAGAGAGATTAGAGATAAGGTTTTTGTTGCTAAAGATAAGATAAAGAATAAAAAGGCATAAAATAAGGTTCAGATAAAGTTTTTGGCTTAAATAGTCAAGTGTCAGAGCTTGATGAATCGGCCAAAGTTGAATCCTAAAGTCAAACAGGCTTGGGAAGGAGACTGATATCGGCTTGCATGCCCGATACAGGTAGGTCGATACACTTTCTTCCCTTCTGATATCGACTTCTTGCCCAACACAAGTGGCCGATACGGGAGACGCTCTAAACAGACGGTTTTCGCCTCTACTTCTATATCGGGGTAATGCCTGATACATATGTCGATACGCCCTGATGTCGAACTGGTGCTCGACATTCCACTTCGAGACAAACTGGGGAAACTTCTTCATCTCCTTTGAGTGCTCCTCCTTGCTTTAACTTGATCATCAACTCTCCACATGTCCTCCTTAGCCTCATAAAGACTTGAAATACACTCCAAATGCAACAAAATATGCATTCCTAATCCTAATGCACTCTAAGTCTATTATGAATGCAAATGAGACACTTTGGACTATAAAATGGATGAAACGGTATGAAAAACTATACTAAATGAGGCTTAAAATGATGTAATTATCCAAGATATCAACACCTCCAAACTTTTATTTTGCTTGTCCTCAAGCAAACAAGAACAAACAAGAGAATGAGATTTGAAAATGAGAGTTCATAGCCTAAAATATCAAAGGAAGAAATAAGTTCAATGTCCAAGTTAACAATTCTAAGATGCATATGATTTTGTTCTACTCTAAAAATCTAGCCACACTCATCACAAACAATAACAATCACTCAAGTCTTAGCCTACACAAACAATCACATCAATCAATCTTTTTAACATTCAATTAAGTATAACCAAGTGAATCATGCTTATGCAAATCAAGTGATTTTATTTAGCTAAGGGTAAGGTTATGAGACTATGATGATCTTATTAAAAATTGAAATGGCTTAATGAATATGCAAGGGATATTTCATGAATGTAGAGTGAGCTTTGGTAAAATGCTAAGGGTAAAGAATAATTTATGCATACAATGGTAAACTCTCATCTACCCAAGTCCCACAAATGATCCTAAACTCTTACTTTTCTACCCATGAACATAAACTATTCTACCATTTCTTGTGATTCACCATTCTTCATTCTCCTTTGGAGCTTCTTTGGAGGATGCATCTTCTTCTTTGAATCTTCTTGGTGGTTGGCTTCTTGATTTGTATGGGATTTTTTTTTTACTTTTCTGGTGCTTCTCATCCTTTGGATGTGTATTGAACTTTGATTTGCATACTTTCTTCTTTGTACTTAGCCCTCTTTGATTCACTTAGCCAACTCTCTCAAGATAACTTGCATTGCACTCCTTCTCCTTTGCTTTTTTTTTCTTCTGTGCTTTCTCGTGAAAAATCCAAAATAAAACCCATCCCATTGATACTCATAATCCTAGCCTAATCTAGCTCAAAAATACAGAGCTAGTTCTATACGGAAATCTTTCCAATGTAGTTCTAAATACCAACACTTTTTACTAAGTTCATCTATGAAAAAAGGTCTTTTAATCTCTCATAATATGATTAACTGGTTTGAAAGAAGGTTATGGTTAAGGGTGAGAAGTTCTACTTGGACTAGCAAGAGTGCTAAAAAGGAAAAAGAAAGCTCAAATATGTATATGAGTATCCATGAAAAACACTTTCTAATGCACAAGACATGATAATTAACAAGTCAAGATTATGGTTCAAATAAATACGGATTGAAATCAGATCATGCAAGCTTCAACTAGACAAGAGTGATAATGCAAATAGTTTCAAATGTGGTTCAAACTAGATCACAAGCATCAAACAATTAATAACTAGAGCATTGAACACAATTTCAAACTTTAAAATTATGCAAGGCAATCATCATTACTCCCTATGCATATGAATTCAACCTATATGAAATGCATACCAGACTCAATCCTATGCAAATAGATGAATGCAACTACATGATTTTTTTAGTAATTTTTGAATTTTACAGTTTTTATGGTTTTTTCTATGCCCTTAAGTGAATGCATGAAGTGCTAAATGTATGCATAATGTAATAAGAAAACAAAACACAGCATGTGATGCTCTCTCCCCCAAACAAAACACAACTAGACAAGAATGATAATGCAAATAGTTCCAAATGTGGTTCAAACTAGATCACAAGCATCAAACAATTAATAACTAGAGCATTGAACACAATTTCGAACTTTTAAATTATGCAAGGCAATTATCATTACTCCCTATGCATATGGATTCAACCTATATGAAATGCATAATAGACTCAATCCTAAGCAAATTGATAAATGCAACTACATGATTTTTTTAGTAATTTTTGGATTTTACAGTTTTTTATGGTTTTTTCTATGCCCTTAAGTGAATGCATGAAGTGCTAAATGTATGCATAATGTAATAAGAAAACAAAACACAGCATGAGATGATCTCTCCCCCAAACAAAACACAACTAGACAAGAGTGATAATGTAAATAGTTCCAAATGTGGTTCAAACTAGATCACAAGTATTAAACAATTAATAACTAGAGCATTGAACACAATTTCAAACTTTAAAATTATGCAAGGCAATCATCATTATTCCCTATGCATATAAATTCAACCTATATAAAATGCATACTAGACTCAATCCTAAGCAAATGGATGAATGCAACTACATGATTTTTTTTAGTAATTTTTGAATTTTACAGTTTTTTATGATTTTTTCTATGCCCTTAAGTGAATGCATGAAGTGCTAAATGTATGCATAATGTAATAAGAAAACAAAACACAGCATGAGATGCTCTCTCCCCCAGACTTATATCACACATATTCTTATGTGTGAGAAAACAATGGAAGAGAGTGAAACAAAAAAAATATGCAAAGCAAAAGATGGTATGTACAATAGTAGGAGGAGTGTACCTTAGAATTCCTGAGAGGGAGAGAATGATAAAGTGTCCATAGAGTAGGACATGTTGCTGGAGAGGGAGGATGGGGGATGAGTTGCACTTCTCTTCCTGCTGCGCCTCTCATGATAAGAAGCTCTTGGAGGATCTAGATGCTCCTTTGGCCTTGGTGCTTCTCCAAAGGAGTGACTCCTTTCAGCACCTAGTGAGGGGTCTTCACTGTACTCAACAAACTCCTCTTGAGTCCTTGAAGTTCCACTATAAGGGTTTGTCAAATTCTTAATTTGCTTCTTCATCCCCTTCACTGTTTTGACAAGTTTCTTGATTGTCTTGTCCTGCCACTTGTTCCACCTTTGGAGCAGCTTGAGATGCTTGTGAACTTTTCTATTCATCTTACTTGAGATAGGCTTGTCATAAGGGCTGAAGTACTACATTTTACTCCCATACAGCATCTCATGTGCATGTACATCTCCTTCTTTAGAATGTAGCTGCTCAGCAAAAGTGTCCACAAGCTCATTTTTTTGAGGCATGAAGTTAACATGCCTTCCAATCCTAAAAGGGGTATTGTGAGGGTTGGGGAGGAGGATTCTCTTCTTCATCTTCAAGTTTACATTAAACTCATAGACCAGTCTCTCTTCCATGGTTCCCACAAAGTATCAACTCTTAAAGAGGTAGGACCTGGCAATAAACTCTGATAGATGTGGAGACTCCCTCATTGTGACATTTTCAGCTACCAAGATATGTGTAATGAGTCCCATACAGGATCTCATGTGCCTCTACATTTACTTCTTTAGCATGTGGCTGCTCTGCAAAAGTCTCCACAAGCTCATTCTCTTGAGGCATGAAGTTAACATGCCTTCCAATCCCGAAAGTGGTGCTGTGAGGGTTGAGAAGGATGACTCTCTTCTTCATCTTCAAGTTGACATTAAACTCATAGACCAGTCTCTCTTCCATGGTTCCCACAAAGTATCTACTCTTGAAGAAGTAGGACCTATCAATAAACTCAGGTGGATGTGGAGACTCCCTCATTGTGACATTGGCAGCTTCTAATATAGGTGTAATGAGTCCTCCAAAAGTGATTTGAGGGCTAGTGTCTGAAGCTGTCCCAACTCAATGCTTGTAATGCAGAAAGCGCGTGAGTAGAACACTTAGGATTCCTGTTCCTGATAGCTCTCCAATTATTCTCTCCCCACCACTTGTCTCCATGAGGATGTCTCTCAACCCAATGCACAACAATGACATCTCCTTCTCAATCACCATTCCAGCTTCCTTCTTCTCAAAGAAGGTGTAAGCTAGCACTTTGTGTGCATATCTCAAAGCAGAATAGCGGTTTAGTGAGCTCTTGGTTGAACAAGGCTTGTATCTCCCCACACTTATGTCTCTCCACACTCTAGCATACTCCTTCTCAGCAAACTTCATCACTGTATGCCTTGTTTCTCCTCTACTAAACCCAAATATCTCATTGAGCTGGCTGAAACCCATGTGGTAGATTGTTCTGACCACCTTGAACTTGATATAACCATCCTCATAGCTCTTATTACCAACTTATGTGGTCTGGTAGAGGTGCACCTCCAAAAAGAGATGAACTGACAAGTAGCCAACTTGTAAGAGGGGCAGACCATGGTCAAAAAATTCTCCAACCCCATGTATTTGAATAGCTGACCGATGTCCTTATGAAGCTCCAAGATATGCAGCAGCTGCATATCAGCATACTTAGGCAAACTTCTCCAAACTTCTCCAAACTTCATGTTAGGAGCCTTCCTTAGGCGTGCTCCTTTTCTGAAATTTGAGTTTTGGGTGCTTGGGCAGATGCGCTTGAGCAGGATCATTTCCCCTTTTACTCCTTTCAAGTTTCTCATCGGAGCTAGATTCACTATCTTGCAGCATTGGGCATTTACCTCTAGGTCTTTCAGCTCTCTATTTGGCTTGTTGAGCTTTAGACTTTCCTATTTTTCTGCAAAAAAAGACAACACTCAAACAACTATAAGCATATTAAAAATAACTTGAAAGAAAGCTTTTAAGTTGTCTAAAAAATGCATATTCATCAATCAACAAGTCTATTAGGCAAACAACATAAGCATACAAGCTAAAGAATTAATCTCATTTCTCAACACTTAGCAAAATTTTTAAGAACTCTCAAAATTTCAAAGTGGTTCAAAGCCAAAATTGACAAGCAATCTTATTCAATCAAGATCATATCAAGTTACTGGAATTGGTAGCATCAAAAACTAATAAGTTTTAAGAGATTAATTACAAATTTTCACTCAAAAAGTGTGCA
Organism: Thlaspi arvense; assembly: GCA_911865555.2. Lineage (NCBI taxonomy): Eukaryota > Viridiplantae > Streptophyta > Magnoliopsida > Brassicales > Brassicaceae > Thlaspi > Thlaspi arvense. The sequence goes on along the minus strand of OU466862.2, from coordinate 51,188,830 downwards.
TGCACATAAATTTCTAGAAATTTCACAATTAATCACCAACAAGGTTTGCTAACAATCCTAACCATCATAAGATCGTTATAATGATCAAAACCCAATGATTTCCCTTCCAATTCCACTAATCTACCAAGTTTTTCTTAAAAAATTCACCATTGGAGATGGTGAAGAAAATTTGAAATTTCAGATACTTACCTTGGATGATTGATGGATGGAAGCTTGAAAACAAGTGACTAATAAGACAACTTGCATTGAACCGAGTTTGTGGGGCTTTGAATCAAGAAATTTGAGTAAGAGATGAGGGAGTTATGCTTGGAGGCGATTTTGGGAGATAAGAGAAGAGGTGTATCAGGATAGACGAGTGGTTTTAAAGAGATAAAGCTCGGGTCAACTCAAGTAAGAGAGAGTTGACTTACCTGGTTTTTGAGTTTCTATCAGGCAAAACTCTGATATGGACCTCGATATGATTCTTTTGTGTTTGATATCGGGTGTTTTCCAGATACTAACAGCCAATATCGGGCTGGAGTAGAATGCATGTTTTTGATGGTTGCTCTGTACCGACTTCATACCTGATATAGTCCCGATATGGCTCCAATATCGGAAAGATGTCCGATATGGACCTCAATATAGATTGCCCAAACTTTTCATTGGCCCATGTTCTTTCTCCTTGACTATCTACTTAGCAAACCTGACACACACAACACTAAAATAGAGAAATTAAAAGTAAAAGCAAGTATATACAAGGATAACATGGGAATACCTCCCAAGAGTGCTTGTTTTACATCTCTTAGCTTGATGTGTTACCCATTCTTCTAGTTGGGGAAATGAGGAGTTAGTAAACTCGTTGTTGATCCTAGTGGAAGAGTAGTAGTGGCTGATGGTGGAAAGTGCTTCTTCAGATGGGCAGAGTGTGCTTCTGCTGGACTTGCATTGTCCCCATGGAGGCCTCCTGTTGTTTTTTTCCTCTGAGCATGTGCCTTTATACGTTCAGCATGAGCCTGAGGTAGAGGGCAATCCGAGAAGGTGACCCTTTTGTTTTGAAGCTGCTTGGTTACAACACAATGGTTTTAATGAGATGCTTTGAACCTCTTGGAGTGGGGAAATGACAATGCCAGAGGCTCCGAAAGTCTTAAAAGGAAAACTAAAGAAGTGGAACAAATAAGTGTTTGGAGACATCCATAAGCGGAAAGAGAAAATGGTTGATGATATCAAGGAGATTCAAGAGGAATTAGAGATTAGTCCAATCTATGCTCTCTTGCTTAGAGATGAAGCTTTAATAAAAGAATTTAACATTGTTCTCGAGTAAGAAGAGGTGTCTAGTATCAGAAATCTTAGGAGAGGCGACGAAACATGATTGAAATGCTTAAAGATGACTAGGGTAGATGGATCTCACAGTCGCAAGAGCTTGAAGAATTGGCTATTGCTTTCTACAAAAGATTATAGTACATGGAAGATATCGATCTAGTAGTTGATACATTGCCACAAGAAAGTTTCATCAATATCACTAGAGAGGAGTTATTGGAGTTGAATAAGTCTTTCTCGGCTCTGGAAGTTGAAGATTCGGTCTGGTCTATGGATAAATATAAAGCATCGGGCCGAATGGTTTTCAACCAGTCTTCTACCAAGATTGTTGGGAAGTTATAATGATTTGGTGATCTGTTTCGTACTGGAGTTCTTTGCTTCTGGTAACTTACCAATAGGGACGGATGATGCAATCGTGGTATTAATTGCAAAAGTGTTGAAGCTGGAGAGGATAATGCAGTTTCAAGCAATTAGTATGTGTAATGTTTTGTTTAAAACGATTACTAAGACTATGGTTATGCATCTGAAGCAAGTCATGCCTAAATAATAGGACTTTGGAGGCTTTGCTCATAATATCGGGATATGTTTGGCACCAATATTGTCTGAGCTATGGGGAGTCTATTATGGATTGTTTATAAAGTGTCTGGTAACTCAACTAAAGATTGAAGTTGATTCAGATATAGTGATTGGTTTTCTAATGAGAGTGATAAGCAATTCACATCATTTGTCTTTCCTAACACATCTGTGCTATAGCTTTATATCAAGGGATTTGCTAGTCTGTATTTCTCATATATAAAAAGACTAATTACCTAGCAGATAAATTAGCTAACTATGTGTACTTTTGATATCCCTTGTATTTACATCATTTAGGGCTGCATTTAGTACATATTTTGGTCCTCTTTTGCATGTTTTCCCTTAGTTTTTGTCCCATTTTCTTCTCCTTTTAGACGTAGGTTGCATTTAGAGTATAGTTTGCATTTTCCTTGCATTTTGGATGTTTTTAAGTGCTTTTGGAGCTAAAAGGAGCTTGAAGGAGCTTTGGGGATGATCCAGGATGCTAGCTGGGCAAAAGGGAGCAAGGAGGATCGAAGCAAAGAATCTCTGCAGAAGTTTTCGGTCAGAGCACGGTGAATATCGGTCAAGGATGACCGATACGGAGCAGTATCGATCACCAGTATCGGTCAAGGATGACCGACACAAAGCAGCATCGATCACCTGCATCAGTCAAGGGTGACCGACACAAACACATCAGATGTATTTTGGTCACCAGTATCGATCACTCCAGACCGATGGAACCCGTATCGGTCACTGAAGACCGACGTAGCTGACCGATACGCTGCCAGACTGATGACCCTTTATTTATAATTTTACCATTGTCGCTTAAACTCCTATAAATACGAAAAATCCCTAATTTCTGAAGACAAGCTTTTACCCAGCAGTTCTTTCTTTCTTGTTGAGACCCTTGGGTTTTGTGATTTGAATCTTTGCTTCATTTTAATCAAAGTTTGCATCTTTCATCTTGTTTAAGCTTTCTAATCATGATTAGTCATCTTTCTCTCTTTGATTTGGTGGCTTTAATGGTGACTAGTGAGTAGTCATTTTTAGGGATTTGAGATGGGTTAGGCTTAGGGAATTTGAGACTCTATCTATGATTGCTTAGTGTTAATTCTTCCATTTCCTTTCTTGATTGCTGTGTTTAATGCTTGATTAGCCCTAGCTAAGTTGATTGAGATCTTAGGCTCATTTTATGCCCACCAAGTGTTTGATGAAATGCCTGAATTGCTTTGCAAGAGAATTGCTTATCCTAGCTCAAAAGATTGACTGTCTAGGGAGTGATTTGGCAATATAAGGTTGATAGATTTGTTTTAATGCTTGCTCTTTATCATTTCACTAATGAGAATTAGTTCTTGACTTGGTAATTAGCAAAGAGATTAGTGCCGAGAGATTGGATTAGTCATATAAATGAATCATATGCATAAAGAATAGCATTGTGTGAGTTTGTAAGCATCATAGATAGAGTCAAGAGTTCCCTAACACCAATAATCTCATCTCAAGTCCCATCTTTTCTCTGTTTTAAGCTCTGTTCTGAATTTGCTCTGTTTTTACCTTTACTTTGATTGTTTGCTTCCCTTTTTCCTTATTTTGTGTTTGTTTGGTTTCTGCTTGATCACTTAGGTTGCTAGATATTCTAAAACCCGCTTTTTATATCTGCTTGAATTAAGAAATCTACTATAATCCTGCTGTTTCAATCTTCCCCTTTGGATTGACATTAAAACCCAATGCTACAATGACTAGTGCAATGGGTGATTGACACAAGAGAGTCAAAACTCTTGTATCAATTTAGCGCCGTTGCCATTAGGGGAAAGTTTTTTTCAGTAGGATTTGTAGAGATCTTGAGATCAAGTTCTGTTATTTTCGTTTTTGGTTACTGATTTCTCTTTTGGTCTAGAATTTCTTTTGTAGGTACCACAACACTTGTTCTTAAGTGTCTACAACTACAACTGAGGTTCAAGGTCAAAGATTTGGGTTTGCAGAATCAGAATTCAGTTGTGGAAGCATGGAAGAACATCAGTATGCTGCTGGCTTTGGCTTGCAAGGTCCACAAGGTTTACAAGGTCCTCAAGGGATTCAAGGCCTGCAAGGTGAACAAGGTCAAGCTGGTCTACAAGGAGCTGTTGTTCAGAGACCAAGAAGACCCATTGGTGCTGCTGATATACCCTACAACTATGCTTCAAGGCAAGGAATTCTTCCACCTATGGAAACTGAGCAATATCAGATCAAGAGCAGTCTCATCACAATGATCCAAGAAAGGCAGTTCTTTGGATTGCCCACCCAAGACCCTTTAGAGCACTTGGATCAGTTTGAGAGGATATGCACTTTAACAAAGCTTAGTGGAGTATCAGATGATGGTTTGAAGCTCAAGTATTTCCATTTTCTCTTGGTGATAGAGCTAGACTATGGGAGAAATCTCTAGCACAAGGCAGCATCACCACTTGGGAACAATGTAAATGTGCTTTTTTAACCAAATTCTTCTATCCCTCAAGAACTGCACACTTCAGAAATGAGATCACAAACTTCAGGCAGTGGTCTAATGAAAACTTTGGAGACACATGGGAGAGGTTCAGAGGTTTCACTCATCAATGCCTTCATCATGGCTTCACTAAGGAATGCTTCTATCCACACTCTATAGAGGTGTTCTCCCAAAGATCAGAATCCTTCTAGACACAGCAAGTAATGGTTATTTTCTTGGGAAAGATGTTGATGAAGGCTGGATACTAGTGGAGAACATGGCACTCAGCAATTGGGACTATGTGGATGATAAAGAGCAACATTCCAAGGAACTAGCAACAGCATTGTCTGAGATGAAAGCTCTGCAGAAGAAAGTTGATCTACTACTCAATGCAACCACTAAACTCCTACCCAATGAACTCTCACCAAACCTTTACAAGGAACACCATGTTAACGCTCTCCAACAACAAGAGGCGCAACTGATGCATTATGACCATGAAGCCTATATCCACCTGTCCATTGTAGACAATCACTCTCCACAGCATCCAGCTTCTTCTTCTCAAACAGCTGGTACCAATAATTCTTCACCTTCACATAATCTGGATTATAAAGAGATGCTCCTCCAACTCCAACAACTTTACAATGGAGGATTGCAGAAGATGATGGCTGTTGAGATTCAAAAGAGTTTCACTGATATTCAGAGAAGTATGACTGATGAAATACACACGGACATTGACTCAAAACTTCAGTCATACATAGCTCCTATCAACATCAAGATCAACATACTAGAAACCATGTCTGCCCCTTCTACCTCTTCACTCACACAAGAATATGTCAAAGCTGTCACTCTCAGAAGTGGGAAGCAGCTTCCCCCAAGAGTAGCACCTTCTACACCCAATGAGGACATTGAGGAACAAGAAGAGGGGGTGGAGGTCAAAGAAAATGAGGACACTCCAGAAGATGAAATGATTGAAGCTGAAAAGATTTCAGAAAAAGCCAAGGACAAGGAGGTTACTAAAGGCAAGGCAAAGGAGTCTTCTAAGGAGTTAGCCAAGGAACCCAGATACATACCTCCTCCATATCAGCCCACAATACCTTTTCCTGTAAGGTTTAAGAAGCAGCTGGTTGCTAAATACAAAGGACTCTTTGATGAACAGATGAAGAAAATCCAGCTCACAATGCCACTGTTAGATGCCTTTGTTTTAGTCCCTCCTTATCAGAAATTCTTGAAGGATGCTGTTGCTGAAAGAACCAAGGATCTGCAAGGAATGGTAGTCCTCACACATGAATGTAGCGCCATTATTCAGCAGAAGAGAGTGACTCCCAACAAGCTAGGAGATCCATGGAGCTTCACCTTACCCTGCTCTATAGGTCCACTCATGTTTGACAAATGTTTGTGTGATCTTGGATCTAGTGTCAGCTTGATGCCCTACTTTGTAGCACAGCGCCTAGGCTTCACCAAATTCAAAGACTGCAGAATCTCCTTGGTATTGGCAGATAGGTCAGTAAGACTTCCCAAAGGTTTGCTTGAAGATGTACCACTCAGGATTGGGAGTGTATAAATACCTACTGATTTTGTAGTTTTGGATATGGATGAGGAGCCTAGAGATCCTCTTATTCTTGGGAGACCATTTCTAGCCACAACAGGAGCAGTCATTGATGTTAAGAAGGGAAAGATTGAGCTAAAGTTGGGCAAGGATATGTCTTTGAAGTTTGACATCAAGAAGATTATGCAGCAGCCTACTATTGAAGGTCAAGTATTCCAGATTGATATTCTAGAGAAGCTGAATGATGAACTTCAAGAGGAGCTGTGTTGTGAAGACAAGCTCCAAGTGGCTTTGACAAGTGAGCATGTAGATGATGGGTACTTGGATAAGGAAAGCTTGGGTTATCAGCTGAGATTGGACTCTCACAGGTTCTTTGAAGAGGAAGAGCCATTTGAAAGGTTGGAGTACACAAGAAAAGAAGCCTTCTCAGCTCAGGAAACTGGTTCCCCAAGCAAGGAAGCTGACGCCAAGAAGCAAAGCAGCTCGGATGAGGACTGGAGCGAACTCAAGGCACCAAAGGTGGAACTCAAACCACTTCCTCATGGCTAAGGTATGTTTTTCTAGGTCCTAACTCCACTTACCCTGTTATAGTCAATGACAACCTCAATGATGATGAGATCATGGCCCTTGTCAAGGTGTTAAAGAGGTTTAGGAAAGCTATTGGGTATTCACTAGATGATATCCAAGGCATATCTCCTAACCTCTGCACTCACAGGATCCATCTAGAGGATGAGACAAGAACTTCTATTGAACCTCAGAGAAGGCTGAATCCTAATTTAAAAGAAGTAGTAAAAAAGGAAATCATGAAGTTGCTTGAAGCAGGAGTGATCTATCCCATCTCAGATAGCACATGGGTTTCACCAGTCCATGTGGTACCTAAGAAGGGAAGGATCACTGTTGTTAAAAATTAAAATGATGAACTAATACCAACTAGGACAAGTACTGGTCATAGAATGTGCATAGATTACAGAAAACTTAATTCTGCTTCTAGAAAAGATCACTTCCCTTTGCCATTTATTGACCAAATGCTAGAAAGATTAGCAAATCATAAGTATTACTGCTTTTTAGATGGTTATAGTGAATTCTTTCAGATCCCTATCCATCCCAATGATCAGGAAAAAACTACTTTTACTTGTCCATATGAAACTTTCGCTTATAGGAGAATGCATTTTGGTTTATGCAATGCTCCTGTTATTTTCCAACGATGTATGACTTCTATCTTTTCTGACTTGCTTGAAGAAATGGTGGAGGTATTCATGGACGACTTTAGCGTCTATGGATCCTCCTTTGGTGTCTGCTTGTCTAACCTTTCTCAGGTTCTCCAAAGGTGTGAAGACACAAAACTGATCCTGAATTGGGAAAAGTGTCACTTCATGGTGCAAGAAGGAATTGTTTTGGGGCATAAGATCTCAGAGAAAGGAATAGAGGTGGACAAGGCTAAGATTGATGTAATGGTGCATTTATAACCTCCAACCACTGTCAAAGGGATCAGGAGTTTTCTGGGGTATGCTGGCTTATACAGAAGATTCATCAAGGACTTCTCAAGGATTGCAAGACCTTTGACAAGATTGTTGTGTAAAGAAACAGAGTTTGTGTTTGATGAAGACTGTCTTCAAGCCTTCCTTACTCTCAAACAAGCTCTTATATCAGCACCAATAGTTCAAGCACCAAACTGGGATCTGCCATTTGAAATAATGTGTGATGCTAGTGACTATGCAGTTGGAGCAGTTTTGGGGCAGAGAGTTGACAAGAAACTTCATGTTATCTACTATGCCAGCAGAACTATGGATGAGGCTCAGTCAAGGTATGCTACAACTGAGAAAGAGCTCTTGGCAGTTGTCTTTCCATTTGAGAAGTTCAGGAGCTACCTAGTAGGCTCCAAAGTGATTGTTTATACTGATCATGCTGCACTGAGACACATCTATGCTAAGAAGGACACCAAACCAAGGCTTCTTAGATGGATTCTTCTCTTACAAGAGTTCGATATGGAGATTGTGGATAAGAGAGGCATTGAGAATGGAGTTGATGATCACCTCTCAAGACTGAGGATAGATAACTTTGTCCCAATCAATGATACTCTACCAGAAGAACAATTGCATGCTTTAGGAGTCAAGAAAGCAGAAGTGGAAGGTCTAGAAGAAGATAAACTGCCTTGGTATGCTGACTTTGTAAACTACTTGGTGGTTGGACAGATACCACAGACCCTCAACTCACATCAGAAGAAGAAGTTCTTAAGAGATGTCTCCCATTACTTTTGGGATGAGCCCTATTTGTACAAAAGAGGGAGTGATGGGTTGTTCAGAAGGTGTGTAGCTGAGGAAGAGATTCCAGGAATCCTGAACCATTGCCATGGCTCAGCCTATGGAGGACATTTTGCAACATTCAAGACAGCCTCCAAGGTCCTACAAGCTGGTTTTTGGTGGCATAGTCTGTTCAAGGATTCCCAAGCCCACATCTCCTCATGTGATGCTTTCCAAAGGAAGGGAAACATTTCCAAGAGAGATGAGATGCCTTTGAATTCTATCCTTGAAGTGGATCTGTTTGATGTGTGGGGGATTGACTTTATGGGACCCTTCCCTTCCTCTTATGGGAACAAGTACATTCTTGTAGCTGTTGATTATGTGTCAAAGTGGGTTGAAGCCATTGCTAGTCCAACAAATGATGCTAGAGTTTTGCTGAAGCTTTTCAAGACAATTATTTTCCCAAAGTTTGGAACTCCAAGGTGTGTGATCAGTGATGGTGGAAGTCATTTCATCAACAAGGTTTTTGAGAGCTTGCTCAAGAAGAATGGTGTCAAGCACAAGGTTGCTACTCCTTACCATCCTCAAATAAGTGGCCAAGTGGAGGTGTCCAACAGAGAAATCAAGGCCATCTTAGAGAAAACAGTTGGTGTTACAAGAAAGGATTGGTCTAATAAGCTTGATGATGCTTTGTGGGCTTATAGGACAGCCTTCAAGACACCCATTGGTAGAACTCCCTTCTCACTCCTCTATGGGAAGTCCTGCCATCTGCTTGTTGAGCTAGATTATAAGGCCTTGTGGGCAACAAAGTTGCTGAATTTTGACATCAAGACAGCTCAGGAAAAGAGACTTATCAACTTGCATAAACTAGAGAAAAACCGCCTTGAAGCTTTTGAGAGTTCCATGATCTACAAGGAGAGGACAAAAGCCTTCCATGACAAAAGGATCAAACACAAGGACTTCAAGGCAGGGGATCAGGTGCTGCTATTCAACTCAAGGTTGAAGTTATTTCCTGGAAAGCTGAAGTCAAGATGGTCAGGACCATTCAAGATCAAGGAAGTGCTGCCATATGGAGCTGTGACTTTGTTCAGCAAGAATGGAGAAGACTTCACAGTGAATGGGCACAAGCTGAAGCCATACATGGCAAGTGAGTCTCTTAGAGATGAAGTAGACATCAGCCTTGATGAACCTCCACAAGAGTGATCAACCAAGGAAAGTCAAGCTAGGGACTTTAAACAAGCACACTTGGGAGGTAGTCCCATGGTATCCTTTTGTATATATTATGCTTTCTAGTCTATCTTTTATGCTTTACTATATTGTTTAGAATCAGGAGTCCGAATTTGGGTTTGAGAAAGTCTGAAGGGGACAAACAACAGGTGTATCCTGGCTGATATCGATCATTTGTATCGGTCATGACAGACCGATACACAGATTATCGGTCATCAATATCGATCATGTTTGATCGATATTAGTGGAGCCAGTCTACACCAGTCAACATAGCGGTCCCTTGTGACCGATATGGAAAGAAGTTTGAAAGCAGGGCAAAATTTTGGTCATTCATATCGACCAGACTTGATCGACATAAACACACCGTTTGATTTTCGGTCCAGTGCGTCGATCACTGGTGATCGATGAGATTCTTGGAATCATATCGGTCACCAGTATCGATCACTCAAGACCGACACAATCACACCGGATGTATTTCGGTCAAGTGTGTCGCTCAATGATGACCGATACTAATCCCAGAAAGCCCATCAATCTCCAGTATCGATCACTAATGACCGATACTGCCATTTCGGTCAGTTATATCAGTCATGTGTGACCGATATTCCATCCGAGTCTGAAAAGCTACTTCCACAACTCCTACCACTGAACAAGGTACCACATCCTTTCCATTGTTTTATACCATTGCTTCTTTTCATTTCTGTAATATATTTTGTTGCTTCTCTCTTCCATTGCTCTCATTACACAAGGGACTGTGTAATTTAAGTGTGGGGGAGAGATTTGGGGTTTGACTTTGTGTTCTGTTTTCTTAGTTTTTCTTTTTCTTTTCACTTTGAGTCTCATGCATATCATGCATACATGTAAGGCATAGAAAAACACAACAAAAACCGAACAATTTGAATTTTTTTTTGCATTTTTGCAAACCAAAAAGAAAGCATGTAGTTGCATTTCATTCTTCTAAGATTGAGTCTAGTGTTGACATATAGGTTGCATTGCATTTGCATAGGGCATTATGATGAATTTTTCTTGTAAAGTGCTTAGTGTTTAGAGATGATTTCAGTTTTTTAAGTGCTTAGTTGTTTGATGCATCATTTGATTGCTAGAAGTTAAGGCTGAACCATGCTTAGATTGCTAGATTTGGTCTTCTCATCTCATTCTGAAAGCATTTGTTCTCTGAAAATCAACTTTATCAACTTGAACTTTAATTTGGACTTTTAATTATCATGTCTTATGCATTGAAAAGTGAATTCATGGCTACCATATACATATTTGGATCATCTTTCTCCTTTCTACCACTCTTGTTGATCCGAATAGCTGATCTTCATAATTATGGGACAGTTACATCCTCACCCTTAACCAAAACCTCCTTTTGAGCCTAAACACTGTTGTGAGAGCTGTGAGGCCTTTGCATTGCATTTTTGATTTTGTCTTGGCAAAAAATGTTAGGAATAAGGCTGGCAATGATTAGCTCTCTTGTAGATATCAACTTGCATTTTGAGCTTGATTCTAGGATGGGAGTTTTGGGGTTTAAAAGGGTAGAGTTAGGTGGTTTGAGCTTAATGTTTATATGTTTTGAAAGAAAAGGAAAAGATTTGAAATGGTAGAAAAGAGGAAACAGTCTAGAATTGTGGCTAAGTAAAGGGAAGAAAAGCTCTAAGTTCAAAAAGAAGAATTGGCGCCAACAACAAAGCTCAGAAAGGGTCCAAAGAAGAAAAATCAGACCAGGAGCAAGCCACCAAAGGTGATGAAGGTGCCAATACAATAAAGAAGAGCAAGTCCCAACAAAGAAAAAACAACCACACAAGCAAAAAGAAGAAGTTTCCCCAGCCATGAAGAAGGGTAAAGGGTAGAGTTTAGGAAAGGGTAGACTTAGAGGGTTCACTCTTGGGTTTAGAAATGCTTATGACTAATCTTTGGGAAATAAGGGTAGAAGAGAGCTTTGAATTGCATGCATAAGTGTGCTTTTACCTTTAGCATTTTGCCTAAGATGAAGTCATTTCATTGAGTGATCTTTTATGTTTTTAAAACCCTGTGCTTAAATGAGATCATTCTTATCTCATAACCTTACCCCTTTTCAACCAAATGTCTTCACTTTATTTGAATAAGCATGATTCATGTTCTGAACTTAATTGAATATTAAAGAGTTGATTGATTTGAGCATTTGCCTAAGTTGAGATTTGAGATCATTTTGAAACATGATGAGCATGGCTAGGTTCTTTAAAGTATAGCTGATTATGTTTGCATCCTACAACTAGGCACTTAAGCATTGAAACCATCTATTTACCTTTGCACTTTTGGAATCTGAATGCCCACTTTCAAACCTCACTCTCCCATTTGTTCTTATTTGCTTGAGGACAAGCAAAAGGCAAGTGTGGGGGTGTTGATATCCCTTGTATTTACATCATTTAGGGCTGCATTTAGTACATATTTTGGTCCTCTTTTGCATGTTTTCCTTTAGTTTTTGTCCCATTTTCTTCTCCTTTTAGACTTAGGTTGCATTTAGAGTATAGTTTGCATTTTCCTTGCATTTTGGATGTTTTTAGGTGCTTTTGGAGCTAAAAGGAGCTTGGAGGAGCTTTGGGGATGCTCCAGGATGCTAGATGGGCAAAAGGGAGCAAGGAGGATCGAAGCAGATAATCTCTGCAGAAGTTTTTGGTCAGAGCACGGTGAATATCGGTCAAGGATGACCGATACAGAGCAGTATCGATCACCAGTATCGGTCAAGGATGACCGACACAAAGCAGCATCGATCACCTGCATCGGTCAAGGGTGACTGACACAAACACATCGGATGTATTTCGGTCACCAATGTCGATCACTGCAGATAGATGGAACCCATATCGGTCACTGAAGACTGACATAGCTGACCGATACGCTGCCAGACTGAAAACCCTTTATTTTGCCATTTTCGCTTAGACTCCTATAAATACGAAAATCCCTAATTTCTGAAGACAAGCTTTTACCCAGCAGTTCTTTATTTCTTGTTGAGACCCTTGGGTTTTGTGATTTGAATCTTTGCTTTATTTTAATCAAAGTTTGCATCTTTCATCTTGTTTAAGCTTTCTAATCATGATTAGTCATCTTTCTCTCTTTGATTTGGTGGCTTTAATGGTGACTAGTGAGTAGTCCTTTTTAGCGATTTGAGATGGGTTAGGCTTAGGGAATTTGAGACTCTATCTATGATTGCTTAGTGTTAATTCTTCTATTTCCTTTCTTGGTTGCTGTGTTTAATGCTTGATTAGCCCTAGCTAAGTTGATTGAGATCTTAGGCTCATTTTATGCCCACAAAGTGTTTGATGAAATGCCTGAATTGCTTTGCAAGAGAATTGCTTATCCTAGCTCAAAAGATTGACTGTCTAGGGAGTTATTTGGCAATATAGGGTTGATAGATTTGTTTTAATGCTTGCTCTTTATCATTTCACTAATGAAAATTAGTTCTTGACTTGGTAATTAGCAAATAGATTAGTGCCAAGAGATTGGATTAGTCATATAAATGAATCCTATGCATAAGGAATAGCATTGTGTGAGTTTGTAAGCATCATAGGTAGAGTCAAGAGTTCCCTAACACCAATAATCTCATCTCAAGACCCATCTTTTCTCTGTTTTAAGCTCTGTTCTGATTTTGCTCTGTTTTTACCTTTACTTTCATTGTTTGCTTCCCTTCTTCCTTATTTTGTGTTTGTTTGGTTTCTGCTTGATCACTTAGGTTGCTAGATATTCTAAACCCCCCCCCCCCCTTTTATATCTGCTTGAATTAGGAAATATATTATAATCCTGCTGTTTCAATTTTCCCCTTTGGATTGACATTAAAACCCAATGCTACAATGACTAGTGCAATAGGTAATTGACATAAGAGAGTCAAAATTCATGTATCAACTTTTTACCTTTAGGCTTTCATTTCTTTGATATGTACTGGATAGTATTGATTCGATCGTGTTGAAAGATGTCAATAAGTCTACTCAACCTGTGATTGTAATCCTTTTACTTTTGTTGGATAAAATGTGGAAAACCTTTGTCTCCTCTTTTGTTTAAAAAAATATATTTTTATTTTATCAGTAATTACCGAAAATGAAATAAATAGAAAAAAAATGATTCTTGTATAAAACTATAAATATGATATTTCAACAACAAAATATGGTCAAGAATCCAAGATCTTTCTCAACGAATTAAATTATGACAATACAATGGAAGACTGTTAAGATTTGATCATTCATTCTTTCGAGACTATCAACTTCTCTCAACTCAATGTATCTCGTTTATTGATACAAGGAAATCAAAATAAACTTTTAATGTTCACTACACTCAAAAGTTATCAGATTTTCTCAACAAACCTAGGAATCCAATCAACTCTTACCACGATCTCCATAAGAGAATCGCCTCAAAACAGAGTCTCTTTCTCTACAATTCAAAGCCTGGTTAAATGTATATACCAAAGCATTAAGGTCGATCAAATATGCTATTGGAAAATGTTGGATTAAATTCATAAAAGGAAAAAAGTAAAATAAGAACAAGACAAAGGGTTTCTAAGAAAGTTCTAACATATATTTTATAGAAAAAATTGCATTATATATTTATTTTATACACACATCGCATATTTAGCTTTGTCAACAACTTCATATATGATCACACGCAGACCCGTGGTGATGCTTCTTTATCCGTTGTAAGTAACTTCCTATTGTTTGGCTATATTCTAAAAAGGTTTAAATAATTTAATTTAATTTATTTTTTATGATATTGGTAAGGTACGCATCGGTGATAGCAATAGAAAGTCCATCAAAAGTAGACGATGAGCAATGGCTTGCTTATTGGATTCTTTACTAGATTCTTACTCTCTTCGAACTTATCCTTCAAGCTCTCCTAGAGTGGTAACAATAATATCTCTGTTTTTCTATTTGTTATGATAATTGATTATAAAAGAAATGAAAAAATATGATGAAAATTATTTATAGGATACCAATATGGTACACGGCAAAGCTAGTGTTTGTGGGATGGATGGTTTTACCGCAATTCAAAGGGGCTACTTTGATATACAATAAAGTCATAAGGGAACAACTTAAGAAGTACGTCATCCTCAAATCTCAGGTCAACTAATTCATCTTGTCCATTTTCCTCTCTTCGTTTTCGTTTTTTATAAGCTAGGCATATATCTTGAATATATATAGCATTTCATAAACCCTATCCACTTTTAGTTTGCAAAACAAATCATATGGTTTACTTAATGCTTATGGTCATCTTCTTTTGCAATGTGGTGTACAGGCATAACACCAAACTGAGTGAGTTCTAAAGAGGAGGGGACACCACAAGAGGCTTCACTGTTGCTTTCTTCAGTTTCTAATCTTTGATGAATTTCCTTTTCTTTTTTTTTCTTTTTAGTTTACTGAAAAGTGAGTTTGGAAGTTGAAGCTGTGATTATTATTATATTTATTGTGAGCCTATTTTTTGAAAGTATGTGTAAAGAAATTATAAAATTTAACATTAAATATTATATGGATTTAGCCTCATCTGCGGACAACACAGGCACCTGTCCAATCTCTTTACTACATATATATTATTCTCATGTCCTCTCTTCCATGTAAAATTATTTCCTCTGAATTCCATGTCAATTAAGGCTAGCTCATTCATCCATTCTCCAAAGACCAGGGAGTCTGCCGATAATCTTCCATTTCCACCTGTCCTCTCATTCAACCGGAGAATCGTGTTGAAGTCTCCCCCAACTATTAGCGGATCCTCCATGTTTTGAATCATTCATTTCAGCTGACCCCACAAATTTCTCCTTTGACTCATCGTTGGAGCTGCATATACATCAATCAAATGAATGGTGTCCAATCCATTCCCAACTCTAGCATGGATATACTGGCCTGACACCTCCATAATAGTGATATCTCTAGCTTCTGCTCTCCACATAAGCCACAATTCACCACTTTGTCCCACCACAACCACTCTGAACGAATTCTCAAAACCTACTCCTTGACAGATTCGTCTGGCTCTATTCTCTCCTGCATGAGTCTCAAATAAGGTAAGGACATCAGTCTGAAACTTCTTCAAGATGTACCGAATTGATCTTCAAAAACTGGGCTTATCAACCCCTTTAGCACCCTCAACTCCATTCGCGAAAATCCCTCCAGGTCTCCCTGTACTCTCTCTCTCCACCATGAGTCGCTTTTCCGATTTTGACAATCTGATCTCCCCTTTCGTCAGGCCAAACACAAGCCCCCTCATGAGCCTATTAGAGGTATGCTTGGATTTCATGCAATTCACTTCCATGGGCTTTTTCAACCCGGCCCGTTTGTCCTTAGGCCTACATTTAATTCCATTTTTCTTTCTCCCGCCTGCCAAAGAGCATGTCTTCTTTTACTTGGCCAATACTCTTTCCTTGCCTTATGTTATTACCAAGATCTTCATTCTCCTTATTCTCCTCCAGAGAATTTCCTACTTCCCTTAATTCAGATACATGCGTATCTTCCTCCTAATTACTAAATTTATTAGATATCGTAATATTTTCTAAATCTTTCCTTTTTGTAATCTCTCAGAGATTACGATTTGACTCTCCACTTGATCTCTCCCACTGTAAAAATAACTTGTCTCGGCAGTGTTCCCCCCCCCCCCCCCCCCCCCCCCCCCCCCCCCCCCCCCCCGCGTCCTCCTCACCAAAGTAAATCCATTCTCCACCTGTGTAGAGTCTCTCGAAACCTCCATACCACTCAGCGGTGTTGCAACCACCGTTCTTTTCGAGACCACCTTAGGACATAATAAACCAAGTGCCCATGCATTCCACATGACGAACAGATACTTGTAAGCCTTTCATAGGACACAAAGTACCGTTCACCATTAATTAACATTGTTCCTTTTAGAAGTTTTGCTAGATTCACCTCTACACATATTTTAGCGAATCTAGCCCTTTTAATGTTCAGTATTGTTGAATCCACTCGAATTGGCTTACCTAAACTTTACACTACTCCCATGAGAATTAATTCATGATAAAAATTTATCGGGATATTCATTAAATGGACCCATACAGGTGTTGTAGCAATGTCATCCCTCAACATATCAATCTCTGGAGTAAAGTAAATCCATTCTCCCCCTGTGTAGAGTCTCTTGAAACCTCCATACCACTCAGCGGTGTTGCAACCACCGTTCTTTTCGAGACCACCTTAGGACATAATAAACCAAGTGCCCATGCATTCCACATGACGAACAGATACTTGTAAGCCTTTCATAGGACACAAAGTACCGTTCACCATTAATTAACATTGTTCCTTTTAGAAGTTTTGCTAGATTCACCTCTACACATATTTTAGCGAATCTAGCCCTTTCAATGTTCAGTATTGTTGAATCCACTCGAATTAGCTTACCTAAACCTTACAGTACTCCCATGAGAATTAATTCATGATAAAAATTTATCGGGATATTCATTAAACGGACACATACAGGTGTTGTAGCAATGTCATCCCTCAACATATCAATCTCTAGAAAACATGGTTGCACCATATGATAACTCACAAACGTTCCCCATGGTCCTCCTGTCAAAACCACTTAGTATTCCTCCTCCACCTCAAACCGGATCATAAAAAAAAACTGACAAGGCAGATCCATCACGTACATAGCTCTCTGGCTTCCACAACTCCCTTTGTTTCCTACTCAAGGCGGATATGGCGACAAATCTCCCCAACACTTTGACAATCATATACTGCTTCCACATTTCGTTCATCACTTCTAACACCTTAATCTCTATCGTAGTGACAAGTTCTCCATCCTCTCCTTGAGGGAACTTCACACGCAACCTCATTGGACAAATGCATCATCCAACAAAATTTCTAGAACCATTATACCCCATTCGAGTGTACTCGTCACCTTAGAAACCCATGATTCAGCCACATCATGTGGTTCTCCCGATGGTCTTGCTTTCACTCCGATATCAGTCATAATTACATCCTGGTCGCCCGATCGCAAAACCGTAGAATCGGTGACGTTCTCCATTTGATTATAAATAGAATCTTCTATTGCTGAATCATAGAAACCACTTCCTACTATATCATAGAAACCAATTCCTACATAAGGGATGAATGATATCTTGCATAATTACATCATTTTAAGCCTCATTTAGTATAGCTTTTCATACCATTTCATCTATTTTATATCCTAAAGTGTGTCATTTTCATTCATTAGAGTGCATTAAGATTAGGAATAGATATTTTATTGCATTTGGAGTGTATTTCAGGTCTTTATGAGGTTAAGAAGGACATGTGGAGAGTTAAGGATCAAGCTGAAGCAAGGAGGAGCACTCAAAGGAGCTGAAGAAGTTTTCCCAGTTTGTATCAGAGTGGAATGTCAAGTACCAGTCCGACATTAGGGTGTATCGGCGTCTGTATAGGGCATTACTCTGATACAGAGGAAGAGGCGAAAACACGCTGTCTGGAGCGTCTCCCGTATAAGCCACTTGTGTTGGGAAAGAAGCCGATATCACAAGGAAAGAAAGTAAATCGATTTACCTGTAGCAGTCAACTCTCGGATTCAACCTTTGACCGAGTTGAACAAGCTTTGACCCTTGACTATTTAAGCCAAAACCTTATCTTAACCTTATCTTATGCCTTTTTATGCTTTATCTTATCTTTAGCAACAAAAACTTCTCTAATCTCTATCTCCCTTGTTCTTGAGCAATTTTCCAGTTTTTGGTATTTTGTAAGCAACAATTGAGTTTTTAATATAAGTTTGTATTTCTTGTTATTGTTATTCTTTCTATTGCTTTTGATCATGGTTTCTCTCATCATCTATTTAGATTTTGAGGGATCAATCATGGTTTGTGAGTAGTTAATTTTGGGTTTAAGAATGGGTTAGATTTAGGATGATCCAACGCTTATAACTTGATGTTTAGGTGTAGATGGTGTTAGATCCTTCACTATTGGGTGTTCTTAATGCTTGAATCTTGTTGATCATCTGGTTTTAGAAATTAGTGTTTCTCTGCATCAAAAGTGTTTGTTGAAATGCCTGAACCAACCTCCTAGTGGATTTGCTTATCTTTACACATAAGAATGGATGACTATGAAGCTTATTGGCTAGATAAGACTATTTCTTTATGCATGATTGTTTCCTGATCACTAATGAGAATTAGAATTTGGTCAGGTTGCTTTCAAAGGAATCATTGCCATGAGAGTGGATTGACTTACATATTTAGAGTTCTATGCTGAAGAATTATGCATTCATTGATTGTTTCAACATCTTGTTAGAAGATGAAGTCCATCTTAGGTTGATTATCCCATCTTAGACCCTATTGTTAATCATTTGATCATCTCTAGTTTGCTCTGTTGCACTCTGTTTTTTACTTTGTTCTTGATTAGTTTAAGAGTTATGATCACATTCTTTGAATCATTGCTCATTGTCCTGTTTCATTTTGGGAACCACATAGGGTGTTAAAATCATAAACAACTCTTTCTTTGCTTGGCTTAGCTTATAGATAACCATGCATTCTCTTTGATTCATTTTTCCCAAATGGATTGATAACCTTAAGTGCTTCAATGACATGATTTTAGACTTGAGGAATTGAGTCACAAGTGGGTAAAACCCTTGTATCAATTTGGCACCGTTGCCTTTTGGAATTGTTTGATCATAGAGACTTTGATTTTCTGTGAGACTAGGTTCTTATTTTACTTACTTATTGGTTTTGCTTTGACTTTGTCCTTTCAGGTGTATGAACCTGAGATCACAAGGATCAGATCATCTCCTGCCACTTTTCAATAACATAGACAGACTTGTAAGAAGAAACATAGCAAGGGTAATCAATATGAATGACCCACATGCTGTTGTTGGTGCACAAGGAACACAAGGAATTCAGGGCCCTCCAAAACCTTAGGGCTTAGCTGGTGCTCCAGGAGCAAATGGAAGAGCTCCTGTCCATCTTCCTATACCAGCTAGAGTCATTGGTGCTGGAGATGCACCTAACACTCATGCCACAATACATGGTATCATCCCTCCTCTTGTGGCTAATAACAACTTTGAGATGAAGAGCAGCTTGATTTCCATGGTCCATGGTAACAAATTTCACGGCTTGCCTTTGGAAGACCCACTAGATCATCTTGATCAATTTGACAGGATCTGTTCCATGACCAAGATCAATGGTGTTTGTAAAATGGTTTCAAGCTCAGGCTGTTCCCCTTTTCTTTGGGTGACAAAATTTGTGGGAAAAAAACTTGCCACATGGTTCCATCACATCTTAGGAGCAGTGTAAGCAAGCCTTCTTGGCAAAATTCCTCTCTAACTTCAGGACTGCTAGGTTGAGGAATCTGATCTCAGATTTCACTCAAGGGTCTCAAGAAAGTTTATGTGGGGTTTGGGAAAGATTCAAGGGATATACTTTAAAATACCCCCATCATGGATTTTCTAGTGAGACTTTGCTATGTACTCTCTACAGGGGTGTGTTGTCTAATATCAGAATGATGTTGGACACGTCAAGCAATGGAAACTTCCTTGGGAAGGAAGTAGAAGAAGGCCTTCAACTTGTGGATAATTTAGCTCAAAGTGATGGCAATTATGGTGAAGATTTTGAAAGGGCACCTAGAAATTCTAAGGAGGAGCTAGAATGCAACAGAAAGAAGATCAAGGCACTCAATGAGAAGCTTGAAAAACTGCTCCAAGTGAATCATAAGGAGGTCCACTTTGTTGGTGAATATGTTCATAAGCAAGAAGATGAAGAGGTTCACATTGATAAAGTTAATTACTTGGGAGGACAGGGAGGATACAGCAACTTCAAAAACTTTAAGAACCCCAACTTGTCCTACAAAAGCAACAATGTTGCTAATCATCAAGATCAGATTTATCCTTCTCAAGGCTAAATCTTGCAGCAGAAACCTTTTGTTCCCTACAACCAGCAACAAGGCTTTGCTTCCAAGAACAACTATTAAAGAAATCAGAACATATTTCAGCCCAAGACTGTCTTTGCTCCTACAGGTTTTGCACCACAAGGACAAGCCTCTAGCTCCAATGCTCAGGATTCAGAGATCAAAGGGATCTTCACCAGCTTCTACAAGGTCAAGCAACACAACCCATAAACATGACCAAGAAGTTTTCTGATGTACATAACAAGACAGATAGCCAATATAGAGAGCTTTCCACCAAGATTGAAAACTTGAATACTAGAGTCAAGACTGTGGAGAATAACAAGGGTATTGCCACCACCTCAAGGTCTCAAGGTCAGCTTCCTGGAAAGCCTGAAACAAACCCAAAGGAGCATTGCAATGCCATCTCCTCTAATGGCTTTCCTTGTGCTCATGAAACTGTTGTAAAAGAGATTGAAGAACTCCTATATGGTCAACAAGTGGAAGGCATCCACACTAAGGTCAACAAGGATATTGATTAAGTGCGGGGGGAGTGCTTTCGCTTTAGTATAGCTAGTTATAAAGAGACTAAGGAAGATGACAAGGTTATTGAAGCTTTCCTTTTGAGTGTTGATGAAGATAAGGCCATTGAAGCTGAGGTTGTTAAATCTGGAGTGGGGGGTGAAAGAAGGAACTGATTTGGCTGAGCATGATGACCTTGTGTACATACCTCCTCCACCTTACAAACCCACTATTCCAGTTCCAAAGAAGTTTAAGAAGGAGATTGTAGCAGAGCATAAAGATTTGTTTCTTGAATCTATGAAGATGGTTGAGAAGAATTTCCATATTCTCAAGGAACCACACAAGCTGCCTCTTAGTATAATAGCTCTCAAAGATAATCTTCTAGCTGAAGCCAGAGAGCTGAGTAAAGAAGAACTGCCCACTCCTAAAATTTCACCACAAGAGGCTGCAAAGAATATTGTCACCAAGAAGCTTGGAGATTCTGGATGCTTCA
Organism: Thlaspi arvense; assembly: GCA_911865555.2. Lineage (NCBI taxonomy): Eukaryota > Viridiplantae > Streptophyta > Magnoliopsida > Brassicales > Brassicaceae > Thlaspi > Thlaspi arvense. The sequence continues at coordinate 51,167,691 of OU466862.2, read as the reverse complement.
CTCTACCTTGTACAGTTGAAGGGTCCTTATTCAAAATTTGTTTGTGTGATCTTGGAGCCAGCATAAACCTGATGTCTCTCTTAATTGTCAAATGTTTAGGCTTTAAAAGCTTTAAGGAGAGTGAGATCTCTCTTGTCTTAGCTGATGGAATAAGGAGAAGTCCAGATGGTTTGCTAGTGGACATGTCTGCTATGATGAGAAGGGTGAAAGTACCAACTGATTTTATGGTACTAGACTTAGAAGGTGAGATCAAGAACCCAATCATCTTGGATTGACCATTCTTGGCTTCAGCTGGAGCAGTGTTTGTTGTGAAAAAGGGCCTGATTGAGTTAAAGGCTAAGTGATGATGAAGTGCTCAAGTTTGATATAAATAGAGCAAAGTGTGGAGCTAAAGAGCAAGCTTACTCATTAGAGGTTGAAACAATGCAAGGAGGAGCTGAGAATTGGCCTCTCATCAATGAATAATGGGATAGGTTTTGATGGATGCTGCCTTCCTATATTGTTTGAAGAGCCACAACCTAAACTAAAGGAGGAAGTGCCCAAAGAGATCCCAAAGGAAGCCAAAGGGAGTGAGGCCAAGCTGAATTTTCTCTCTGAATGATAATGGTAAAGGTGAAATCTCACTGAAAACTTATGATTGTGAAAACACAATGAAAATTCATGGATCTACATCGGTTCAGGAGAGGTGGAGTAGTAATATATGGGATGTTCATGAATATGAATTTCTTCTGCTTCCAACTCAAATGCTAGGTCTTGCTCATGAAAAGTTAGAAAATATATCGAATGGAATATATGTTTAACATGTAAGTTTAAATGAGTTTTAGATGAATTTGTTAATTAACATTCTATAGAGTTTCACCTAAAACTATATAATTTACATATTTATACTTTTTAACTAAGAACCTTCACCAAAGCAGTATAAATTCAGTAAGAATCGATTAAAATAGTTTTAAAATATATTCATTAACAATATATATATAGATTCTAGTTCAATAATATTAGATTTTTTCACATAATTTGTATTTAAATTGCACCGCTCCACATATCTCTAGAAATCGGATAGCAGAGGATCTGTATATAAAGCATGTTCTAATAAAATCTTAAAATTGCTGATGAAAAGATTTGATACGATTTACTCATTTGCTTTTTTTTTATATGTAGTTTTTTATTTCTCTTTATACATAGCTAAGAGATATGGTTATGGAATGAGGCAATCATTTTCGAGAGTTTTCAGATTTGATACTTGGACATGCGATTGATAGTTTTATTCAAGTAAGTATTCTAATCCAGGAATTTAACTTTTGATTTACTAGTTAAATGCTATTGCCTAATTTTAAATTTCAATCTTTTGATTCTTTTGTAATTGTTATAAATTTTCTAACAAGAACTAGATTTTTTCAAGTGATTTAAATTTTTAGACTATCTTTCTAAAGAGTGTCGATGTAATAGTCTTTTGCTTGAGTAATTGGATTCGCTGTGTCATTGATTGTGTCATTGATGAGGAAGTTCTAGTGGCTTCCTATAAGGCTCTTAATACTCCAAAGCTTTATTGGTCAAGAATAGGTAGAAATCGTCATGTATACTTTGATGGGCTTATTGGAGGCATTGCATACTTTAACCAACGAACTGAGTTAGCTATGAAAATTTTCAGTCTTATCAAGATAAATAGCCAACATTGGAAACTTCCAGAGAGTTATGTGGACTCTTTTTGTTTGTTTGGTCAAAGAGTTATGTGGACTCTTTTATATACTTTTATGTCTTTTAGAGCGAGTCATCGTCTCATATATTCTCATGAGAAATGAACTGATCTCTATCACTCTCGTGTGATCCATAATACTCTTTGTAATGTATATTGACCATTTTGCCATTAATGATTGACCATTGACCGAGATTGAAGTTGACCATCTCGAGTTGACCATTGACCATTCTCTTCTTTATCTTTATCTCCCTTCCGACGAGACGGGAGAAGAGACGGTCGACGACGATTGCCTCCACCTCCGTCGACCTCCGTTCGCTGCCGTTGTACCGCCGGAGCTTCATTGAGGTCCAAAATTGAGGTTCGTTTGGTTGCAATGAATCATTGGTGTTAACTTTTGGGAAATTTTTGGTTTTAGGAATTGGAAATTAGGAAAAATGATAGATTGAATTAGATTTCATGCACATTGGTGTTTAACGAATGTTTCTGGGTTGATTATGACTCTATATTGGCTACAAATGCATTACAGTGGCTGAATCGTAGTGAATTGTAAGTTTTTGAAATCTCTAAACCGACTGGATCTGAGACCTGGATCTTGGTCATGCGATAATAGTATAACTAGTAATACTAGAACAAAAAAAACAGTAGTGAATGAGTTTTTTTGGAGATTTTATTGGCAGGTTAAAATGAGCAACTACGTCACCATACATTATAAATGCGAAGGTCGCATCAATGGTCTAGTGTTGAAGACATCAGTTGAGGAGATAACAATACCGATGATAGAAGCTAGGTTATACAAGAAGCTTGGGTTAGATGAAAGTAAGATTAAACTGCAATTGAGTTACATTGCTAGATTGGCTGGATGTGAGGAAAAGTCGTATATTTGTGATGATGAGGATATGTTGGTATATCTATCGCATGTTGATAATGAGAACCGTAGATGTGTTTTGATTGTGGAGTTGATGAGTACATCGGAACTGCTTGTGCAACAATCGAGAGCGGGGAGAAGCTCTTATGGTATGAATTATGAAGATTCGCAGCGCATTGATGATGAAAGCGGAGAAATAGGACCAATAGGACCCAATGCCATAACGTTGCATGTTGACAACAGAGAAAGAAATGAAGAAGAAGAAGAAGAAGAAGAAGAAGAAGAAGAAGAAGAAGAAGAAGAAGAAGAAGAAGAAGAAGAAGAAGAAGAAGAAGAAGAAGAAGAAGAAGAAGAAGAAGAGAAGAAGAAGAAGAAGATGATGATGATGATGATGATGATGATGATGATGATGATGATGATGATGATGACGACGACGATGATGGTGGGGGTAACGGTGTGGAATCATCGGATAGACGTGATTATTATGTTGAGGCACCACCTGTTGTTGAATGTAGTCAGAGTTTAGAGCCATGGGAAGACGGTTTGGATTTGAGTATTGATCAAGAATTTCCTAATAAGAATGATGTTGTAGAAGTGGTTCATAGAGGCGCATTTGTTAAATCTTTCGGATATGTTATAAAAAATTATGATACTCAGCGATGGGTGGTAAAATGCGCGCAACGAAGTTGTACATGGCACGTACGAGCAGCAAAGATAGCAAAATCAGATGCTTTTTTTTATTAGAACTTACAGGAATATGCACACATGTAACCGTGCTAGTCAGAGTGAAGAAGGCAGCGTGAAGAGGAGAGGATCAGTATGACTAGTTGCAGCTATTATGAGTAAGCATTATCCCGGGAAACTCGAGACTCCAACTCCTAGAGAAATCATGACACTTGTGAAGAAGAAAGTTGGTGTGGAGGTATCATACTCCACAGCTTTGAGAGGGAAGAATCAAGCAATCTCTGATATGCGTGGTACTCCAGATGATAACTACAGGATGTTGTATCGTTATTTGTACGTGTTAGAGGAGCTGAATGAGGGTACGAAAACAGCTGTGGAACTGGATATGGTGGGAAAATTCAAGTATTTATTCATAGCTTTGGGAGCTTCCATTGATGGGTTTCAGTTCATGAGGAAAGTGATTGTGGTGAATGCAACTTTTCTCAAGGCCGGATTTGGTGGTGTACTTGTTTTCGCCGCAGCTCAGGATCCAAATCGTCACATTTATCCCATAGCATTCGGTGTACTCGACGGCGAGAACAATGCTAGTTGGGGCTGGTTTTTCAAGAAGCTGAAAACTGTTGTAGATGACTTTTCGGAGTTGGTATTTGTGAGTGACAGAAAAACCAGCCTCATCAACGCCGTAGCTAACGTCTATCGACAAGCTCATCATGGGTTTTGCTTATGGCATTTGGCTCAAAACATGAAAGGTCATGCTCCAAGCGCAAGCAGAGCCGTTGTCGCCAAAAAATACCAAGAGTGCGGTAAGGCTCATATGGTGGCTGAGTTCAATATGCTTTAGGAGGCGTTTAAGCAGAGATTTCCTTCAGCGGCGAAGTATGTAGAGGAGACCACCGTGTCACAAAAGTGGGCAAGATGTGTTTCTCCGGTTGCTAGATACAACCTCGACACAAGCAACTCTGTGGAATCTCTAAACAAAACTTTTAGGGATGCGAGGAAGTGCTCCTTAATACCCATGCTTGATACGATAGTTCGAACGTTTTCTGATTGGTTTAACCAGCATAGGAACGAGTCCGTGGCAGGAACGAGTGCTCATAAACTGGTTCCTTTGGTTGAGAACTTCTTGCACGAAAATTGGCCTATAGCTGAGAAATTATATGTGAGGGAGGTAAACGGTTGTGACCTTGAATATGAAGTCATGTTAGAAGAGGGAAAGTTTTATTTGGTGAACTTGGCCAATAAAACTTGCAGTTGCAGGTTCTTCGATATTCATAGGTATCCTTGTATCCACGCATTAGCCGCTTTCATCTCCTTCAAGAATAATGGAAGGCGTGATATCCGCATAGAATATTATGACTTGTGTTCGAAATACTATTTTGTGGAGACGTGGATATTGGCTTATAGCAGATCGATCTACGTGGTGCCCGATATGTATGCGTGGATTGTATCGGATTACATCATGGAGAAAGAGATAATACCTCCGGATCGCATCAAGAAAAAGGGTCGTCCAAAAGAAAAAAGATTTCCATCAACGGGAGAAAGGCGCCGAAGAGGAAGGACACAGAACAAACTCAAGCGGGGAAGGACACTAGCAGGATTACTATATGGAGAAGACTTTGCATGCTGTAAAAGTTTTAAGCTTTTGTTACGTGTAACTCGTTTTTGCTTTCTACTATGTTATGATTTCTGTGTAATACTGGTATAACTATGCATGATTGGTGACTTTTCAAAGTAATTATGTATTGTTATTTAAAAACTAAAACTAATCACTTAAATTAGTTAATTTTGTTAGAACTACAACTTATATGTCATACAAACCTAAGAATTAACAAAATACGAGTTCAAACTTATTGTTGCACCAGAGTTCTAATATTGATCTTTAACATTCCATTATACTTTAAGAAACACTTTCTTATGGAGAACCAACTTGTTAAGTGAATGGTACAAAAATGCCATATTCAAACTTATTGTTGCATAGGACAATGATATTCATATGTAAAACCATATAATTAAACTGTAATACTAGAAAATATAAGTTTTAGATGATGTAATATAAGTTTTAGGTGGTGTAGTACTATTTCAAGATTCTGTATAACTGACAATCTGGTATTACTATGTGTATTTTTTCAGCGTGAAATTGAATTTTTTCGGCGGGAAATTGAATTTTTTCGCAGGAGAGTGTATTTTTCAAAAAATTTCGATCCAATCTAAAATTCAGAGTTTCATTACAAACTCTCGAACCTCTCTCTCTCTCTTAAAATCGATCTCTCATCTCTCTCTCATGCTCTCCTCTCCCTCTCTCTCTTAAAATCGATCTCTCTCTCTCTCTTAAAATTGATCTCTCATCTCTATCTACAAATGGATTCGGATTGTAGCTATCACTACACGGAAAATTTCCTCATCGACCCATACGAGGAGGAGTTGAAGGAAGAGAAGAGGCGCCGCAAGGAAATGGAGAAGATGAAGCAGCATTGGGACATGGTTGGATTCGTCGCCGACGGCCAATATGGGATTCCGAGAAGATGCCCATGTGGTGGATCTATCAAGCACGATGTATCTCCTTCTCCAAAATTTAAATACGATTTCGATACTCAACCAGGCAGAGGTACTTCACCTGCACCAAATTTAAGGTATAATCTCTATGATTTCAGATATGGGTTTTTTTCTGGGTAAAACTAGTAAAACTAGGTTAAACTATTTAGATGTTCTTCGAGTGTAAAACTTGGAATACTAGGTATAACTATAATGGATGTTGCTCGTTTTTTTTGTTTTTTTGCTAGGATGATGGACTCCACTTTCGTCAGCCATGGGTTTTCGGAGTCGAACAAGAGATTGAGAAGCTAGTTATGAAAGTTGAAGAGCAGAGCAAGACGATTGAAGAAATGCGAAAACAGATTCAGATCCAAGCCGAAGAGATAGCCAAGCTCAAGACTTAACGAATCCGCAATTTCCTTTAATTGTTGTTTTAATTGTTGTTCAAGACTAATGTTTCCATTTTGCTTGTATTTTCTTAAGTTATCAATGATATTTTAATTAGTAATACTAATGTTACTTAGTATTTTTTTAGTATCACCTAGTATTACTAACTTTTCTTAGTATTTCTTTTTTCTAGCAACACTTACTACGACTAGTTTTACCAATAATACAGGAATTCAATAATTCAAATTAAAAACATAGTTCATCCGAGATTGAAAATAAAAACAAAGTACTAGTTCCAAATAAAAACAAAGTACTAGTTGCAAATAAAAACAAAGTACTAGTTCGAAATCAAAAGAAAGTTCTACGAAATATAAAAACAAACATTGTAGACGAATTCTCTTGTTCAAGAGCCTGAATCCTTTCTCGCTTTCACATAGTCTTCTAGTGGCTTTATCCTGTCATCAATTTTATGGATGATGTTGTTGAGCAAACCCAACTGCTTTGTCATGGTCTCCATCGCGCTAACGGCATCCTTCAGAGACATTTTCTTAGCTCGGGGTTTTTTCCTTGCTCTTTCCTCCACCATTTTTTCTCGCCCTTTCACATCTTCCTCCTTCATGTCTTCAAATACAACCGTCAATCCATTATCAATACGTTTTTCCCAACTTTCCACAACAGGATCGTGTTCATCAACATCATGCTCTGTTTCCATTATCAAATCCAACATCGCATTCTCCTCCTCCGAAGCTATCAGCACACTGTCAATGTCCTGTCAAGTTAAACACATTTAAACAACCAATGTTAACAATTTTCATTGTTTTTTTCAAATCTGCAATGACTACTAATCTTGTTATCGCATCCGAGCTTTTGATACACAGTCTCAAGTGGCCAGCCTCTCAAGTCGCATTTCTTCCACTTGGACCTGCACATCCTCGGACAGTCGACTTTAGGATTTGGTACAGCTTCTCGGAAGCTCTGTCTCAGTGGCATAATGGCATCCATCGCCAAAAGCTACAAACAAACGCATATAATTAGACTTAACTTAAAATGAAAAGGAAAACAATGCCATAGACAATCTTTAAATGAAAAGGAAAACAATGCAAAAGACAATCTTTTACCTCCAAAGAAATGCAAAAACCAGGAACACTGCCTAACCCCTTCTCAACAAAGTGCTTCATCGTATCCGAAATGGACTCTAAGATGCGATCAAAAGACAATCTTCCCCAAGGAAATGTCTTACACTTATCCAAATCATCAGCGTATTTTAAGAATACATTGAGCACGGGTTTCGCGTTGTCTCCGGTTTTGGTGGGAGAGTAGATGATGCTGCTCAAGAAATATAACACCGCCATCCTGAGCCTATCTCCACTATCATCCGGGCCCATCTTCTCAAGCTTTTTCTTCACATCTTCCCTTAAAACCTTCTTTTTATCAGCAAAATACATTCGCTTCAAGTAAGAGTTGCCTCTTTTATTCCAATAAAGAGGGTAGTTGCTGCAATTGAGTCCTGAGATCAAAGCATGCTCTCGTAACCCATATCGAACGGGAACGCCAGTCACCGCCTTTCGATCCTAGCAGTACGCAGCAACAACATCCACAATGGTTGAACCATATGATTGCTCTTCGGCATGTGAAGAATGTGGCAGAACTGCGGATGCTGCTCAAACCACTCTCTTTCCGTCGGAGTCAGATCCACTTTCTCAAACGTCTCCATAACTTCTTGGACGAAACACCGTGTTGGTAGTTTAATGCTCTTGCTATACTGATCAGGCTTCAAGTACATGTATGGTCGCATGGCAATCGTCTCTTCAAAGGGAGACTGCAACATACATACAATATTAATACCAAACTCAGAATATTACAAAATAGTACTAGTTTTACCCAGTTTTCTTAGTTTTACCAACATGCTAGTATTACCTAATTATCCTAGTTTTACAATTTCCGACAATTGAGAATTGAGAATTGTGATCAAAATGCAAAAGAGTTGGAGAAGGAGATAATTAACTTACAGGATTCCAGCCATCGGAATCACTAAGGCTTCTCCTTCTGACTCATCTCCAGAGGCTTCTCCTTCTGACTCGACCGTCTTGTTACCCGCCTCCGTCGTTTCCGCTTCAACAATCGGAGGAATAGCCTCTCGAGCCGGAACCCCCTCCGAGAACTCAACCCCCTCCGTCGTTTGTGATTCGACAATCGGAGGAGGAGCCTCTCCACCTGGAATCGCCTCCGTCGTTTCTGCTTCAACAATGGAGGAGGAGGAGCCTCTCGAGCCGGAATCTCCTTCGTCGTTCGAGACATCGTTCCCAATTTGTTGTCTTACGCTTCTTCGCCGCCGGCTTTTGACTCGGGCTCGGGTTCTCCTCAGGCATTTTTCGCTTCTTCGCCGCCGGCTTTTGACTGCTCGGGTACTCCTTACGCATTTTTCTCGTCCTCGGCATCGTTTGTTCTCTGTCGATTCTCCCTCTTTCTACCGCCGCACTAGGGTTTCTTCTCCGGTTTCAGTGAGAGATCTTGAGATGACGGTCGCGAGATGAGTTCGATGACGGTTCGGTGGTATGAGGAGAGAGAGATGATTCGATGTTTTTGAAATATTTGAAAAGAATTCGAAGATATTTGAGTGATTTTCGGGTAAACCCGACTCAAACCCGATCCATCGTTAAGTCCGAATTTTCTCGGGTTAGACCTAGGTACAAATGGTAATTTTATTAGATTTGGTCTGGTTTTTAGTAATTTCCCTTTTTCTATTTTTTTTTATAAAACCTTTTAAATTAAAAGAGGAGTATTGTAGCTCAATCAGTAAGCGAGAGGAGCATTGTAGACGATTTCTCCTTTTAGAGCATCTCCAAAAAATACTCTATAACTTCAAATATAAAGTTTGTTGCACTCCAAGATAAACTGAAGTTTTGAATAGTGAAACCTCAATTTTGGCGCTTCATTATTCAAAACTTCAAATTTGAAGTTTTACCTTTTTATTTGCATTTTAGTTTCTATAATTATATATTATATAGATATTTATATTTTAGTTTTGTTGTTTATCACTTTAATCTATATAATTTTTTGTATAAAGATTAAATACAAATCTTAAAATAAATTTAGAAGAAATTTTACACACCATTATAATATTTTTTTACTATACAACAACAATAATATATAAAGCAAATTTAATATAAAATAAAATAATACAAGTAAATAAATTACATAAACACATAAATTCATAACATGATTATTGAGGATGAATGTGATATCAATGCACCGATTAGAGATGCAAAATCAGCGTTAGAGGCAACCATTGAAATGACAATAAATGAAAATGCCCGATTTCAACAATTTTTAGCTCGTAATAAACAGATAAAAAATAAAAAATCTCATTTATCACTTCGAAATACATTGATTGATCATATATGAAAGCACTACGGAAATAGTTTTATTGAATAATTTGATATTTTATTATAATTTAATTTGTGTATGTTATGTATTTTTATACTATTATGTAATGTTTTATTGATAATTATTGATTGTAATCTATATATATATATATATGTTTTAGTTATTTATAAAAGTTTTATGATGTTACTTAATGATTATTAATATTGAGAATTATAATGTAAAATATAAATATTTTTGAAGTTTACTATTGGAAAAATTTTGAAATCTCAAATTTAAAATTTCCCATACATCAAATTTAAAGTGTCTCCACTCTTAGGATTCATTGAATACGTTGATAACGAGGAACAACAAATTGAGCAACAAGAGGTTTATGTCGCTAGTGATGGGAGGCAGCCGCGTGGAGTATGTAATTGAACAAAAAGTAACACTTAGTTGTTGTTTCTTGTAAATTGTAAGAGACTATAGTTGCTTTTTTTCGAGACTTCTATTTTGTATATGAATTTTCTTTTAGTTCTTTTTTTGTGGTAAATGTGGGAGTTCTGAACTTAGGATTTGAATTGAGAGCACAAAAAGAACCAATCTCTTTGCACTACCACTAAGTCACCACATAATTTTTAAGAAGAAAACTTAAAAACATACAGATTCATTCCTAGCCGAATTGAGCTCATACAATGGGTGAGAAGTTCTCTCTCCTCCCAGCCTTTGAGCGGCGATTTTTTCCTCCCCCACCCTTAGTTTTCTCTGTCCAACTTATATCTTTCCGATCTCCCTCTCCGGTGGGTGGTGTTTCTCACCTCCACCGTAGGAGGGACCGCCGTTCTTCCCTCTTTTTTCCGGTAGTCTTATCGACGTTTTTCACCTGGTCATCTGCCGTAGATCTAAGTTTCTTTCCCCATCTGGATTCTGGTCTGACGTAGCTCCGGTGGGTCTCGCCTCTTCTTTACTCGCCTGAGACGTCGACAACTTCTCCACCCCCTCTTCTTGCTCGAGGACGGCTTGTCAAGGGGTGTAGAAGCTTCTCTCTCTGTGAGCTTAGGTGCTGTGTCACCGGTGCTGGTCCTCCGTCACAGGTAGCTCTGTAACAGAGACGGTTCTCTCATTTCGAAGTCAGGTTGTATGGCGGGTTTGGCTCAGTCCTGAGGACAGACTCTTCCTTTATTCGTTGTCTTCTCTTTGTCTCCCCCTTTCCGGTTCTTTGCGGCGGCTCTCGGTAGTCCTTGGTTTCCTTGTGGGTTTGGTCTGCTTCTTCGGTTTTGGCTCGTCGTGGCTTGGGTCTTCGTGGCGATTGTTGGTGTCTTCCGGCGGTAACATTGGTCTCGTTTTCCCCATCGTCAGGTTGTGGTTTGGACGGTGGTCTTTGACAGAAACGGGCTCGTTTTGGGCTGCCACGGCGACGGCCAGTGGTGAGGCGTCAACATTGGATGGATGTTCAGGGCTCCATCCCTAGTTGTTTGTAATTCGTGTCTCTCTGTTCTTTTGGCTTCCGGTGTGGCTCCTGCTGCTGCCTCCGATGTGTGTTTTGTTTCCGGTCTGGATTTCTTCGGTTATTGAAGAGTTCAATTTTCGTTGGGTGATAGCTTCATTCGTAGCTCCGATGGTGTCTTGGGTTTGAATAGAGGCGGCGGGTCTTGCTTAGCGACCAATCTTAAACCGTGGGAGATAATTTTCGGTACTTTCTCAAGCTCGGGAATGGCGACTAGAGGCGGCTTCTCTAGTGGGCCTAGAGACTCCCGTGCCGCCGGTGTTGTGTTTGGTGGGGCTAAGCGTTCTCGTTTTTTGTTGTCCTCGGAGAAGCTGTAAGCACTTTTCTACGAAGTTTGAGGGCGGCCTCGAGGGAAGTCGCTCGTGGCAACAACGATGAGGACTTCAGTTTTAAAAACTGCAAGTGCAAATTTCCGAGTGTTGGTTTTCGGAATCGGCGTTTCTTCTCGGTAAACTGTCGTTGGGTTCGTGTGTTTGCCTAACCTCTCGTCTTTTGATCTATTTAGTTTCCGTTTGTAACTTCGGCTTTGTTTTAGGTTTTTTTTGGTCAATCTGCTTTCTATGTTGACTTTGTAACTTCTGTCAAAAAATTAAAATGGTATAAAATTTTACATTTTACCAAAAAAAAAAAAAACTCATACAATGGTTCAAAAGACTAAACTATATATAGATTCATCTTCTTTTTTATATCCAAAACCAAACCAAACAAAATAAATAAATAAACGAAAATCAATTACTTTTATATAGTATTAGGTATTTACCCGCGCTACGCTGTGGGATATTTTTCTAGATTTGTATATATTTTTAATATAATAAAATTATTTATATATTTTAAATGAGTATTATATTTATTTTTTATTAGCTTAAGTTATATATGTTTTAAATCTGAATAAACATTATATATCATTAAGTTTTTTATTTTTTAAAATTATAATCTACTATCAAATTTGTTTAGCTAACTATCTATAAATGTATATGTAAGAATAAAATAATATATTTTTAAGTATCTTCAAGCTAATGGTAGATGTAATTTATTTTCTCTACTAAATTGCTACTTGATCCTCCTTTGAACTTATATAAAGCAAATTGCCATTTAAAAAAATATTAATTAATATGATTATTTTAAATTATAAAATTTATTTATTTATCAAATATTTATTATAGACATATGTTTCTAAAACTACCAAACTATAATCAATAACATTCATATCAAAATCATTACTATTACTTTAGAACTAAATAGAAAGTTATATTTGAACTGTTGAAATATCAATTTAGTTGAAGTTAAATAATTCAAATTTGGTTACTATAAACATATTATAACTTGAAAATTTAACATAGAGAAATTTTATCTTTTTACAAAAACCGAGAAATTGCATTTTCCGATAAAAAAAAAAAATTATTTCTCACGAAACTGAGAAATCGCTTATTCCCGCCAAAACCAAAAAAAAAATATTTTCTCGTCAAACCTGAAATTTCATTTTCCTACCAAAACAAAGAAATTGCATTTTCCCTCAAAAACCAAAAAATCACATTTTCCCGCGAGAACCTGTGTTTTTCCGTCAAAACAGAGAAATTAAGTTTTTTCACCAAAACCAAAAAATTTCATCTTCTTGCAAAAACAAAAAACAGTATTTTTCCGTCAAAACCAAAAAAAAAAACATTTTCCCGCAAAAATCGAAAAATCGTCTATTTCCACCAAAACAAGAAAAAGATATTTTTCTCGTCAAATCAAGAATCACGCCTTCCTACCAAAACCGATAAACTACAATTTTCCGCAAAAACTAAAAATTGCATTATCTTCTGAGAAATTGCGTTTCCCACGAAAACTAAGAAATCATATTTACCCTCGAAAACCAAAAATCAAATTATATGTCAAAAACTGAAAATTTGCATTTCTCATCAAAACCAAGAAATTGTTTATTTCCACCAAAATCGAGAAATTTTACTTTTCTACCAACCCGAGAAATTGCATTTTCTGCCAAAATTGTCAAATTACAATTTTCCGCAAAAATCAAGAAATTACATTATCCATCAAAATCTGAAAAACTACATTTTCTATCAAAACCGAGAAATCGTATTTTTCGTCAAAATTGAAAAGTTGCATTTCCCTCACATTTTCTCGTCAAAATCAAATTTTTTATTTCTCACTAAAACCAAAAATTCACATTTTTCCACCAAACCCGAGAATTCGCTTTTTTCCGCCATAACCGAGAAACTATGTTTTCCTACCAAAACTAAAAATCACATTTTTCTACCAAAACCAAGAAATTCTCTATTTCCGCCAAACCCAAGAAAATTTGTTCTCGGTAACCAGTGGAAATGCGAATCTCCAAGCTGTGGTGGTCTGAGTTTCTCCTCATTTGCTTTCGCCTTCTATTTTTTTTTTTAAACTTTGGGTTTTTTAATGGGTGAGCAAAATAGTAAATTGTTTTTATTAATGTGTTAATAATATGTATTATTGTTATGTTTTTATTGATTCAAATTTTTGCTGATGTGTGAGCTTCTTATAACATAACGCTTTTTGCATTGTTGTTATGGAAACATAGTTGATGATGATTCTATACTTTCTTCAATCATATACATCTCTATCAAGCAAACACATAGTTAGAAATTTAAATTTTTTTTGCTGTTATTTATTATTTGAGTTTCGGTTTGACAAAAATATAAAACAAAGATTTAATTTTATTATTTGTTGTTATTTATTATTTGGGTTTGTTAAAAAAATAAAACAATTTTTTTTTATTTGCTGTTATTTATTATTTGGGTTTGGACTTGACCAAAAAATAAAACTAAAATTAATAATAAAAAATATTTGAGTTTTTAATGGGTTTAAATTTAAAATTTAAAATAAATTGATGACTTGTATTAATGAAATGTTATTATTGGTGTTTTTTTGCTGAAGTATCATCTCCTAAAAGCTTGAAAATGCTGATGTGTCAAGCCATGAAGAGACTTATGAGTTATTGTTGTGTTGACAAGGTATTTACCCGCGCTATGCTGCGGGATGTTATTCTAAATTTTATATATTTTTAAAATAAAAAAAATATTTTTTTACAGTATAAATAAATATTATATTTATTTTTTATTTAGCATAAGTTTTGGATTTAGATCCTATTTATTTCTCCATCTATATGGTTCATTTGAAATAAAAATGAAAATTTTGTTTGTTTTGTAACAAAATCAAAAAATATTTAGATGAATTATCTAGATGATTTTTCAAGATTTAGATAAATTTATGAGAATTATCTGAATGAACCAAATTATACCATCTTGATGAAGATGTTTCAGTTCAAAATGACAAATGACTAAAATACTCTTAAATTTAAAAATAATAAAAAACTTAAAATCATATTTTTCCAAAAAACCACAAATTATGCTTTTCTAACGAAACCTGAAAAAAATTGTATTTTTTTTTCTAAACCGGTAAAATCATATTTTCTGGTAAAATCGAGAAATCGCATTTTTCAACCAAAACTTAAAAAACACATTTTACTATTATAAGTTTACTTATGATCATAAATTTTTCTACTCGCAAGTTATATTCATATTTTTAATTATGAAACTTTTAATGCATGTTTTTCTAACACTAACTAAACTAATTATTTTAACATTAATATTTCTTTAGCATTAAAAAAATATTTAGTAAAAAACCACAAATGAAACAACAATTCACATTAGCTTACATATTTACTATAGCTGAAGTTTATATATTGACCAGATCACTACCTTAAGCTCTAGAAATTAAAAAAGCTACAAAATATATCGAAAGAAACCAAATAACCATGTCAAATGTTTGAAGCTCGTATTTAATTGACCTCAGATCTTATAAATTTATTTTTCTTCAGTTCTTCTTCTCTCACATATGCTAGAAACAAGTCTAGCAACTACGAAAATGGCTTCACAATGTCGCAATTCCTCCCATTCTCCAAATCATATCAGCATTTCTTTCATCTATTGAATCATAGTCACTGGTCGAGATTTAGGCGGTTGGCAACTTTTTCGATCAGATCTCTGATACTTTTAAACATAATATATTTGCTTTCAAAAACTTAATACGCTTTCAAATATTTATTCATAAGTATACAATAACTTGATTAAAAAATACTCATTCTTTTGATAATTAATTAAAATTTGGTGCACTCTCTCTTTGTCAAAGTATACAAAATTATTTAATTTCAATATACAGAAAACATAATTTTCTGGATTTTTTACTTTTTCTCATATCTTTGCTTTAAACATGTAAACATTAACATTATCATACCTAAACATTAGTCACATTTATATGTATATCTCAAACCTTCAAACTTCACACTATATTTAGATATAGTATTAGTAAGCCATATGATAGATATGATACAGGAGTAACACCCAAATACAAAGGCCCAAAACATTAAAGTAATAAACGCAAACCTAAATACAACTTAAACTACATTTGGTGTTACTGTAATTGGATATCTCATCCGTCTTTAGCATCAGGGACAAAGCTTTACCAATTCAAAGCTTCAACTTTCAGAAAATTCATCATCACAATGCGATTGTAGATCTTTTTCAAGCTCTTTCGAGAACCACCATATCTCCTGAATATATCCATGGTTAAAAAATCCTTTTCCCCCCACAAAGTTGCCACAAAGTTAAAATCTTAGAAGTGAAATCGTGAGTTTGATGAGATAACAATATTAATTGATTCATTTCATTAGAATTTTAGGTTTGTTTGCCAATAAATGTTATCAATTAATTAGGTTAATTAGATAATTTGTAGAATAATTGAAGAAGATGGACGAAGAAGATGATGATAGGGAAAAAGAGAAAGAAGATGTCGATAATATACAATGAGCTTCAGTTTGTTCTTTTTTTTAAAAAATTAAAAATTATAAAACAACATGTAGTACATTATTAAAATGGTATGTTTTAATTTTTGTCATCGATATAATGAGGGTTTAATTTTGCAGTTATCCTAAAATAATAATATTAGGTTTCAATTTCTATGTATTGTCCATATTGAGTCTTATTAATGAAAAATTTTGATGATAAAAAGAAAAAAATTTGCCTATATGTTAAATATTGAGATGAAGTGTATTAATGAAATGTTTTAATTGGTTCAGTATTTTGCTGATGTGTCAGCTTCTAATAATACAAAAAACTGAGTTGTCAACACATGGAGAGACTTATGGATTATTGTTGTATTGATTAATGATATGTTTAACTAAACCTCAAAAATTTGAAACAAAACCGAAACTGTACTAAGTCATCCGTTACAGATTGGTTTTAGTTTGTATACCATTATTCATAAACCAAAAATTTGGATAGACAAAGATATCCAAATCGAAAACCAGATTAAACCACCCTTAAAAATCTGCATAATCCAAAACAATATTTACCAACAAAACAAGACAATGGAACACATTCAGATTGATTGATTCCCTTGTCAAAGCATGGCTGTACCTCTCAAATGAAGCTCAAATGATTCCAGCTGCATCCACTTGTTTGTAAACCACTAAAGCTGATTGTTTGGGCTAGAACTTGTGTTTGTGATTTTTGTTATGTACACATTCTAAAATCTCGGTTAAGATTACTAAATCCATCCTATGATTAAATTGTAGTCGGAAAAAATGCTTATTTTATATTCCGGAACAATGAATTGGACTTGTGTTTCGTGGTGAAAATTGAAAAAGATCATAGATAGTATGATTCTATATATATTTACCATTTTTATATTTTAACAATGGATGTTCTATATCTCGAAAGCTTTGATTTAGCTATATAAATTTAACGATTTAACAAAAGAAAAAAAAATCAAATTGGAAAACATGGAAGATATAAAAAAAAGAGATGAAATTTAAAATCCATATGTATAATTTGAGAAAGTGATGTCACAAATGATTAAAATCTTAACGAGAAGGTGGTGGATCCGTGCGCGGATCTAGTTTTCATCAAACATCACGAGCGTACATCTGCCACGTCAGCCTAATTTTGGGATTATTTGGTCGCTGGTACAAAGAACGAATCGCTCTTTCACTCACTCTTTTTAGTCAACCGGCGGAGCAATTTCATCAGTCGTCAGAGGTATAAATGTCAGGTAAACGCCGAAATTTCTTATTCTGTTTCCATAAATCTCAAATCTTGTCAGCCTCTGAGCTTTCTTCTTCCCGAATATGTTTCCGATTAGGATCGAGTGGTGGTGGTGGTGGTGATTCTCGGAGCATATGGTTAGCGCCGAATCCGAGCAAGAGATGGGGAGAGCTCTTCTTCCTCTTCTACACTCCTTTCTGGCTCACTCTCTCTTTGGGAATCGTTGTTCCTTACAAGCTTTACGAGGTCCGTTTAGTTTAGCTCGATACTATATACTTGTGAGTAGATGTTCCACTTTTTGTCAACTGTATCTGCTGAATTTTAGATCAACAAGTTTATATTACATGATGAAGAAGGTTATTGATAGTGTTGTAGAGATCTTTGATGATTTGATTATTCTATGGAATGCAGTGAAAATCTCTTTTTAAGTGCTAAAAAAAAAGTGTTTATGAGATTTGTTGACAATGATGATGACTTTGGCTTCAAGGAGAAATTAATTTCTTTCATTTGTCAACTTTTCTATTCATCAAGTGTTAATTAATTTGCAAAACTTTGCAGACATTCACGGAGTTGGAGTATCTGCTTCTAGCCTTAATATCAGCTGTTCCTGCTTTCGTGATACCGATGCTATTTATTGGAAAGGTTCTACTTTAAAAAAACACCCCTAATCCCTTTTTTTTTCATTCATTCATCCTCTGTTTCTTATCGTTAATTACCCATTTTACCTTGGATTAGTAGTTGCTAATTTAGTATTCAATCAGGGTATTGTACTTTACATTCATTTAAACATTTTTCATTTGAAGATCTTATATGTTATTTGGGAGTATAGAAGCTGTGTTGACTCTGTTTACTTCTTGAGAGCTTAACTTTCACTCTGAGAGCTTAGCATGTTGGTGCTTTACTTGTTTGTCTATAGTCATAGCTATCGATTGAAACCAAACCTCTATCGTCTTCCTTAACAGTAACAATATATTCGTTTCTTCAGGCTGACAGAAGTTTATGCTGGAAGGACCGTTATTGGGTTAAGGCAAGCTTTTTCTCTTCTCTAAGAAGTTTAGCATCTAGAAGCTCTTTCGATTTATGCTTAGTTTGATAATTTCCTTAATGATAGTTGTGATAGTTGTCAGTATCATCCATAGTTGTACTGATTGAGAAACTTATTTGTACAACAGGCAAATCTCTGGATAATTATTTTTAGCTATGTGGGAAACTACTTTTGGACACATTATTTCTTTAAAGTTCTTGGAGCGTCCTATACTTTTCCATCGTGGAAAATGAATAATGTAAGCAAAAACACAATTTACTGGATTCCGTTGAGTGTTTTTTCTTGTTTCCATGAGCTCATCATGGCAGGTTTCTTTTTGTGTTGAACAGGTGCCTCACACAACATTCTTCATGACACATGTTTGCTTTCTCTTTTACCACGTTGCATCGAACATGACCCTTCGTAGGCTACGACACTCCATTGCTGATTTACCGGATTCTCTGAGATGGTGTTTTGAGGCTGCATGGATACTGGCGCTTTCTTATTTCATCGCATACCTGGAGACTGTTGCTATTGCAAATGTATGTTCTAGTGATCTTCATTTCTCGTACATCTTTAGTTTTGTGTTTCTAGCTAGTTCATCATAGAATACAATTTACTTCGTGCTTGATCAAGTAAATAGCTTATATCTAAAATTATAATTTCTTCTTGTAGTCTTCTTAAAGGCTCATTAGGAAACTAACCTCTTGACAACAAAGTTAATATGTCTAGTTTGGTTTTTTCACATTTGCAGTTTCCTTACTATGAGTTTGTGGACCGAAGTGCCATGTACAGAGTTGGATGTTTGTTCTATGCCATTTACTTCATTGTGAGCTTCCCAATGTTCTTCAGGTAAACAGCAAAAAAACTCAAAACCATAGTTTTGTTTCCTGATTTTCATCTCATAGAAGCTGTAAGCGTTTGATTCATTGGGTTTTGCAGGATTGAAGAGAAATCAAGTGATGAATGGGATTTATCACGTGTGGCTGTTGATGCATTAGGTGCTGCTATGTTGGTAACGATCATTCTTGATCTATGGCGTCTCTTCTTAGGACCTATAGTTCCTTTACCAGAAGGACGAAGCTGCCTTGAATCTGGATTACCATGGTTCTCCCATTGAATCAATCGAAAGATGATCGATGCTTCGACCAATTCAGATTAACACCGGCCTGCACAAGAGTTTCCATGACCGATTTACGGATTTTTGGGCATGTTTCTGAGGTTTCTTTCTCACAGATGACTACTGCTTTGTTGTATTTTTCTTTAAGTTTTCTCTTTGATAGATTTACTTTCACAATGAAGCCTTTGAAGTTAATCATTTACAGAACAGAATGGTTTTGACCAAAAGAAACCCGAATCTGAACTGAACCAATTTGATTTGAAATTCATTTAGCTATATATACAGTAGTTAGGTTTTTCGGTTAGTGAGTTTATATAAAAAAATAAAATGATAAGTCGAGCAAAAAAATCAATAATACTGAATTTTTAGGATAAGCTAAAATTTTGAAAAAAGTTTCTTGACTTAAGATTTAGCGGTGGGATTAGTGGGTTTGAAAAAGTGTTTCAACGGTTGGTTTCTTGTGAATCAGGATTTTAGTAAACTGAAGGTCGTTTGATACTCTCAAACTGCATGTCTCCGCTTTTGTATTTCTTTATTATTGAGTTTATTGTGTTTGAGATTACTCTTTGGAGCTTTCGTCTCTCGATATGTTGTGGTAAACGTGGTTAAGGTTTTTTATTTAAAACAATTTATCGTCTTATTTACTCTGTAGAATTGTTTGGTTTTTCCCAACAAGTGGATGAAACAATTAGTCGACTATGTGTTGCCTTCTTATAGAAATGGAACATTTCTAATGCCTTTAAGAATCCAACGGATATTGAGTAAGAAAATGCCAAAAGACCCTTTTTCGTGAGAAAGAAGATGACGAAATCTCTGACCAAGTTTTATCAGTCTTCCTAACATATAGAGGGACAAATTTTGACAAAAATAGCAGTTTCTTTAAATGGGTTATAAAGGAAAATGGGGCCTTACAAATTTTTTTATAAAATCCCCCCTTGACCGAAAAAAAAAAGATTTTATAAAATCCCCCCTTGACCGAAAAAAAAGATTTTATCAAGATCCACTCAGCTCGATCACCCCAACACAACCCTAATCCTGGTGATGATTTTATCTGAATTTAACATCAACAATACTTACAACTATATTGGGTTTCCTTTTTGAAGATTTTAGTTCTTAATCTGATATAATCGAAAGTGTCATCCAGATTGGCAATGTGAGCTGACGGTTTTAACATTATGATGACAATGAACACAACAATCAAGCATCTAAATGAAACCAACGAGACGTAACACATTCACACAGTACTAGAATATATTCTCAATCAACTAATCTAACAACAGTTTTGCTCTTTCTTAGCCACAAAGTTCCTCTCTATAATCTAAAAACCAACAACATCGCAAAAGACCATTTGATTCAAGAACATAGTCACTATATAAAACCCCATGGTCATAACAAGATAAGTATTTTTAAGACATGTACATAAGATTTTTTTTGACACAGTATATAAAAGGGTGTATAAGTCTTCACTTTCACATATATAAAACTTAAAAACCCCTGACTTATATAAATTACCTGGCTACTCTCTGTCATCTATCAAACAGATAAAGATTTCTCCTTCTCCAGCAAATGCCTCCTTCTCTTAAGAACTTTTCCTTCTCGGGTGAATAACCAACTGAGTCCCTTCGAATAAGTCCGGTAAGTAACTCTCAAGATCATCTGGTGTGTACTTTATGTACTTCCCCGCGTGCCTACCGCCTTCTATCTGACCCTTGTTCCTCCCGTAGAAAGCCCGGTAAGCCGGAATCACTTTCTCCGATATCGATATCCTCAATTCTTCCCGGAGCTGAGGATCCGGGACCTTCCACGCCGTTTGAAGCCTGTAGAGCTCTTCGAAACTCGTGTTAAACCCTCTGAATCTCTCCTTTAATGCCATCTTCGAGGCGCTGCTACTCGAGCTGTTGCTTCTTTGCCCGTAACTTGGGCTACCACTTGAGCCTCCACTCATGCTTTCGTCTCTCAAAGCAGATAACACTTTGCTCCATGAAGCCCTGAGGTAACCTGTAGCGTACTGACGAATCTGTCCTCTTCTTTTCCTAACCCAATCGTCTCCCAAGAGCTTACCAAGCTCGGAATCTTTCACTTTCTGAACAACGTAGTAAATGTTGTTCATCAAGAACACATTTTGTAGCCCACCGTCTTCATAAAGCTTCGATTTTTCTTCGAGATTCGACTGTAAGCATGTGATCAACCTCAGCATTCGTTTAGCAAGAGGAGACATCTCCTCTGAACAATCATCATTCCCATCTAATTCATCGTTCTCCATAAGCGAATTCAATGTAGCTGCGTAATCAACGATCAACTTCATGTAGTTCATCACATAACGTATCATCGGATGAACCTCACCGTTTGTCGTCGGTCTCTTCGACGTTTCGTTCCGAACATTACTCTCAAACTCAACGAAAGTCCCTCTCGCAGCATCACCTAAAGCTTCCAACACACCTTTAGACTCGTTACAGACGAAATAGTCAGTGACCATAACCTCTAAGCTCTGCAACACATTAGCCAAAGCATCATACATATCAAGAATCCTAAACAGCTTCTCCGACGATCTCCTACCTATAGCAACAGCCTCACCGAAATTCAACAGCTGCATCACACAGCTTTTCGTCGTCTCGTTGAAACAAACCTCTTTGCTCGGCTCTGAACCGGAGAAGATCTCGTCGCATAGCTTCTTCTCTCCGGCTAGTAGAACCCTAACGGTTATCTTCACAGCTTGAATCCACTTCTTCATCTTCTCATCCATAGATTTCCAATCAATCTTCTGAACTTCTTCTATACTTAGCTTCTCAACACCAAGAATCACAAGACATTCGTCTAACGCGTCGCGCCTCACCGTGCTGTAAACCTGAACACACTCCTTCTCGTAACCGGCTCTGATCATCCTCTCGGCGATCTCTTTCAGATCTTCAACAGCCGTCGGATTAATCAAATCAACCCAGAGATCACAACCTATGCTTCCTCCTCTCTCATGGAACAGCCTCCTACTTCTTCCACTACCACTACCATCTCCATCAGCAGAAGCAGCAACCAATCCGAAATTCTCAAAATCCTCAACCACATCGCCGTCTGCGAACGACAGCGAAACTCGCCGCATCGAACCGTAGAGCCGCTCGGCGTCTAAAGGAACGGTGTTACGGATCAATATCCGTCGGAACTCATCTTCAAGCTGAGACATAGCAATCTGCAAAGCGCTATCAGCTCTATCCACCATATCAGGTTTGTTCTCAGAGGAAAGATCCTCAAGGAGAGAGATGATCTCATCAACAGCTGATAAAAATTCAGTAGCTTCCTCCGGAGATTCGTCAAATGAAAGGGAGAACGAAGAGGAGCGGAAGTTACCGGAGGAGGAAGACGAGTGACGAGATGAATCGTTGCCGCCGTCCCAGCGATGGATAACCGTCTCGACGGCTTCTAAACGAGCAGTGAGAGCGTCGTTTTGATCGGTCATCACCGTCCTGATGTTCGATAAACGGTTATCGAAGCTTGAGAAGATAAGCATCATATCTTCGCGAACCTCTTTCGGTGTGTTGAGACTCTTCACGATCTGTTGTGCCGTCGCGAGAACACGGTCCTCAGCTCCACCACCACCACCGGCGGCTCCTGCTCCGGCGCTGATACTCGCCGCCGTGGTTGTTGTCGCGGCCATCTATTAAAAGGCTTCTCCACACGCACGCACGCACGCACGGGTATAGAGAAACGGAAAGGGGAATACGAAATTGGAATCAGAACGATGAGTACATGGATTTAGGGTTGAGAACAGAGATCAAGTATTGGGGAAAATTGAAGAAGGGAGAGTATTTTGTCTAGGGTTTGAGTGGAACAAGACAGCGAAATGGAAGACAAATGGGGATTTTTAGTCTTTCCAGAAAAAGTCTTCAACGTTTTGGTTGACCCAATCAATATACCGTTTTTGGTATACCGGCTATTTCCGGTTTAGTCCTCTTTTTTTATAATAACATCAGATTTTTGTATCTGTATAAATTAATAGTTTTTATCAATTCCAAAATTAATGTATTAATTAAATAATATATTTATGAATTAATAATTTTAATAAATTAATTAAATTCCAAAAAAATTATGGTCCTAACATTATTAATTTATAGAAATTTTACTATAGTTATATCAATAATTATGTCATATTGTATGATTGTATCTATCTATTATAATAATTTAAGATTTTTTTTCATAAAAGCAATTCTGATTTAATTTTATGTGTTACCTTAAAAATTAGTTATATAGTTATGTTATGTTATATGTATTATAACAATTAATTATTTTTTTCATATACAGTTTTGAGATAATCTTATGTGTTACCTTCAAAATTAAATATGTTATCTTTAAAATTTACACAGCATAAACTTAATACTAAATAAAATCCTGAAAAAGTCTTGTTGCTATACTCAGTTTAATTGAAAGATTCACAAACCGGTTTACTATTGTAAACAAAAAATAAGATTTTTTTTATCAACCGAATAAAAAAGAAAGTTTTATTTCATAAAAAACATTTAATCATAATTTAAGATTTGTGTATAGAGTTCAGATGAACTTCAACGTAAATAAGTTTTCTTTGTGGATTTTTTTGCTCTTATTTAATAGCTACATCATACTTGAAATTTGGTTTTATAGTGGACTAGTAGTGGGGGTATTTTGTTTACTTAGATTTTCTTTCTTATAAATTATTGACTTATATAATATATATATACTTCTCAAACTCAAATTCAGCACCTTTTCATGATTTTGCAATCTGAGTTGATAGCAATATGTATATACACTCCAAAGCATAACTGTTTTTTTTATAAGTAAATATATATAAAGTTAATAATTGATTAAGAATGTCTTTTATAAGTAAAAACAAAAAACCTCATCATAATTTTTTAAGGATTCATGTAGTAATGGACATTAACCAATAGCACCAATATCATATAAAATATAATATATAATTTAGTGTAAAAATTAATAGAAATATAAACAAAATAAAAGTAAAATAACAAAAAGAAGCAAAATAAAAGTAAAATAAAAGCAAAAAAGAAATTTGGACAAAAAAATACTAATTAGAACTCTAATTTTTCACATTTTTTCATGATTATGGAATTTGAACTGTGTTAGCTATTTTACAACATACATAATTCAAAATTGTTAATTAACCATAATTTATTCTAACTCAATTTTTTCAATTTGATTTATAATTAGTAACACTTTTTACTTCTTATGAAACTCAAACTGTATCAATGTCAATATTCATGTTCTATTTTTCTTTAGTGCCAACATTTTTTTTTTAAGTCAAACTTTTACTTCATTTATTTAATGAAGGGAGTTAAAAAAAAGTTTGTAAAACCTCTTTTGCTAGGTTATCGACTCTTATATTAACGATTTCGGGATAAAATCGAACAAGATCTAAGAGAAAAAAAGTCGTCAATCGGCGAATATCATTAAGGATAACATAGATTTCATTATGCATCTCTGTGGATTTGAAGAGATCCATCATAAGTTTCTTTAGTTCCAACATTCGTGTTCTATTTTTATGCTAAATTTAGAGCTTAATGTTTCAATATGTATTATACTTTTTAATTTTATGATATCTTTATATATATATATATATATATGGTTTTTATTTTTATGAAAAAAATTCAAAAAACAATTATTCAATAACACTACAAAATTGGTGTCGAGTTTAATATAACAAGTCATATTTTATACATACTGATAGTCAATTTTAACACTAATTTTATACATGTCGAGCTTAATGTTTTTTTGACAACGTATATATATATATTACCTAATCAATATGACTTATTAAAAAAAGTTGAATTTTTTAAAAGAAAATTGATTTTCAAAAAAAAAGAAAAATCAACGTATCGCCACGTCATCGATAATCGATCCTACAATCTCTGCGTAGAGAGTCGACTTCACGTTTCAGTCTCGCCACATCAGTATTTATTTTATTTTATTTTTTCTTTTTTTCTTTAGAACTTCCTAAAAATTGTGCATTAATCATGTTCTTAGTATTGAGCAATTGTGTGAATCTTCAGAACCTTTTTCTTGTTTTTCTTTCTCCTTTTGTTGTCAGAAAGCGGTTTATTATTTTTTTCTTAAATTCCTGTTTATGCTAAGTGTTAAAACTAATTTATGTTTTATGCTAATAAGTTTCAGCCAAATCAATGGGTACAATTTCGGAGATTAAGATATGAAATAGAATTTTGATATAAACCGTAGTAGGAAGTGTCTTAAGCTCTAATTACAGCTTCGGTGAGGGTGCATGTACCGGACTAAAAAAACATGCAAGTTACTTAGAGAAAAAGTAATGCAAGTTAAAGAAGGAAACAAAAAGTTGATGGGACTGGCAAAAACTCCTTACAAAGGGGAATTATTATTCCACAGTAGAATCCTCTAGGCTTGAACAATGTTTTTTTCAAAGATTGGTAGAGGCGAAAATGTAGCTTTTTGTGGTTTCTTATATCCTCTCTCACCCTAGGTAGAAGAAAAAGCTCATAGAATCGTCCAGCTTTGCTGGTGGAGGCAAACATGTTTGTAGCCTTGTACATGGCATCGGGGGACCAATTCTCTGGTTCACTCAACTTCAATAAATCAGCCAATTTTCCTGTCTAGTAACATGGTCGAGAGCTTTCGGCATCTTTCCACGAGTGTATAAGCTCATAAACTTTCCCAGCCTGCATGGTTATATCAGAGACAAAACTTAAAAAGTAAAGTAATTTTGCAAGGACAAGGACAAAAGGAGAATGTTACTTTCGATAAAAGTCAGTTTCTGAAGCACAAGCTGAACCTACAACCAGCAAAATAAAAACATCCAATACAGCCAAAAAAAGAAAGAATTAGCCACTTAATCATACAGACGATAATGTCATTCCACAATCCACACAGATAGATATCAAGCAAACCTACGTGTAGAAACATCAATTTTATCTTCAAGGTCCTTGAAAGAAGTAGTAATGGCATTAGAGAGACATTTTGCTATCGAAGCCCCATCCTTGTGAAAGAGTGCATCTAGTAATAACTTCTCTTCCTCAGTCTCGCTAATGGCCAAATTCTGGTACAATACTACACAGTCAGCAATCTATAAGGATATTAACCATATAACCACACAAAGAAATCTAAAGCTAATGTTTAAAACTCACATTACAGTCAAATATCACCTCCCTGTCAACTCATAGTGTGATATAAACTTGGTAATCAAGTTCACTCTGAAACTCTTCGGATAGCTCATCAGCATCATCGGTAGAATCTTCCACCCCATACACTGCCTGCTTGAAAGAGGCGCTCATGGGTATTTTCTGGGCGTTTTCTTCATCCTCAACCTCCCTTTCCTGCGCATAGGCTTCCTTCCGGATCTTCTCCGTTAGCTGCACATATAAAAATATAAAGCTTTTTACAAACCCATCAATTTCCAAAATCAACGAAAAGAATCCGAATTATTTCTCACCTTCCGGTTTTTGCAACGCTTCATCTGCGAGGAGGCAGCAACGGAGATAGCTCTAAAGCTCCTCTTTGTCGCCATTGGAAACGGTAAAAAAGAATTTAGAGCTAATAAGCGGCTGAAAATCACCTCAATGCTCTGTGTAGACCAAACAAGTATACTGTATATTACATGGCCTAGATACTCTATATAAGGTATCTCATAAATTTTATATCAATTTAATTTGATAGTATAATTAAATTATAAATCTATAAGGAAAGAAATCAATAATATAGTGCCACATATAGAAAGAAGTCCTTTAGATGGTTCTCTCCACATCTTTCATTTTTTTTAAAAAGTATTTTTAATATTTAGAGATGAATATCTCCAGTTGGAGATGGTCTTACCTAATTAACAGATGGAAAAAAAAAGAATCCAAAATTTCTCACCTTCTGGTTTTTGCAACGCTTCATCTGCGAGGAGGCAGCAACGGAGATAGCTCTAAAGCTCCTCTTTGTCGCCATTGGAAACGGTAACAAAGAATTTAGAGCTAATAAGCGGCTGAAAATCACCTCAATGCTCTGTGTAGACCAAACAAGTATACTGTATATTACATGGCCTAGATACTCTATATAAGATATCTCATAAATTTTATATCAATTTAATTTGATAGTATAATTAAATTATAAATCTATAAGGAAAGAAATCAATAATATAGTGCCACATATAGAAAGAAGTCCCTTAGATGGTTCTCTCCACATCTTTCATTTTTTTTAAAAAGTATTTTTAATATTTAGAGATGAATATCTCCAGTTGGAGATGGTCTTACCTAATTAACAGATGGAAAAAAAAAGAATCCGAAATTTCTCACCTTCCGGTTTTTGCAACGCTTCATCTGCGAGGAGGCAGCAACGGAGATAGCTCTAAAGCTCCTCTTTGTCGCCATTGGAAACGGTAAAAAAGAATTTAGAGCTAATAAGCGGCTGAAAATCACCTCAATGCTCTGTGTAGACCAAACAAGTATACTGTATATTACATGGCCTAGATACTCTATATAAGGTATCTCATAAATTTTATATCAATTTAATTTGATAGTATAATTAAATTATAAATCTATAAGGAAAGAAATCAATAATATAGTGCCACATATAGAAAGAAGTCCCTTAGATGGTTCTCTCCACATCTTTTATTTTTTTTAAAAAGTATTTTTAATATTTAGAGATGAATATCTCCAGTTGGAGATGGTCTTACCTAATTAACAGATGGAAAAAAAAAGAATCCGAAATTTCTCACCTTCCGGTTTTTGCAACGCTTCATCTGCGAGGAGGCAGCAACGGAGATAGCTCTAAAGCTCCTCTTTGTCGCCATTGGAAACGGTAAAAAAGAATTTAGAGCTAATAAGCGGCTGAAAATCATATATTAAATGGCTTTGGAAACCTTTTTTTTTGTTAAAGGGCTTTGGTCTCCTATATTCTTCTCTCTGTGTTTTTAGTTTATTTATTTAGTTAATTGAAAAATCTATATAATCTTTATAATCTTTATTGATTTTTAAATATAATATGTTGATTTTACAAAATTATAGATTTAACATCGGATTTAAAGCTAATTGTTTCTATGATTTTAATAAATTTAGAAAAATCAACCAAATTCAATGTTATTGGTTCTATAATTTTAAAATACATATTCAAAACTTGTATTATTGGTTCTATAATTTTAAAATCCATATTCAAAATTATTGATTTCATTTTAAAGTGGATTTTAATAGATTTGAAAGGATTTTCATGTTAAAAATACAAAGATTCAAATCTGAAGTTAAACCAATGATTTTGTAAAACCAACATGTTAGATTTAAAAATCAATAAATTTTACAAAGATTATATGAATTCTTAAATCAACTGGGGGGGGGGGGGGGGGGGGGGGGGGGGGGGGGGGGGGGGGGGGGGGGGGCGGGGGTATTGGAAGATGAATTTTAAAAAACTTTTCAATTTGGAGATTCCATCATTATTGGTTTATAGATTCTTAAAATCTTAATAGAATCCATTGTTATTGGTTTAAAAAATTTAAATTTCATCCAAAATCATTTATTATTCAAAAAGTTTAGTTTTAAAGATTTTATGATTCTATTAATATATTGTGTTATTGGAACATAGATTTTAAACAGTTTAACTCATAAAACAAGATTTAAGAGGACTTTCAAAATACTACATATATAGCTTAGATTCTCAAAGTCATTATAATAAGGGGTGGTTATTGGAGATGGAGTTATAAAGTTTTTGATTGATTTTAAGAGATGAGAGATTTGTTAAATTTGTTAAATTTGGAAAGAGTTTGTTTATTTAGAAAATCAATGAAAATATTTTTATTATAATGACTTTGAGAATCTAAGTTATATCTTTATATCTATAAAGCAGAAGTCAGTTGTTAATTCTGAGTTTGACAAGTGTCTTTTTATTTTTTAAACCAATTTTCTTTTAGTTTTATATTCTTATAAAAAGTTTATTATTTATGATTTTTATTACAAAAATGAAAATAGAGAAACTTAAAATGACACGTTTAGCAACGGTTCTTTTTCAACACCTCTATGATCACCAGTCAGTAACACTCTTTGTATAACTAACTCTATTCCATCATTTATATTTGTGCGTCCACACGAAAAAAAAAACATTTTCTCTCCTATTCAAATCCACAATCTCGATGCTGGCATACAACAGTTCTTCTTCAAGATAAAATTGGTAACTCATATCATATATTTTTAATTTTTCTCTTTCTCAATTACTTTGGATCTCACTCTTTTGTCTACTCATTCTACTACGACCTCTGTTTATCAAGCCTCAGTCGCATGCAAGGAAGACCAAACTACAAACAAAACAAAATGAAATAGCGTTCTCTGCAACATACAAGAGCAGAACCGAACATAATCTGAAAACAAATGGTATTCTTAGTTCTTTTCTGTCTCTTATGTTATATTTAAAAAATCTCAATTTTATTTTTGTAGCCAATAAATCGTATCTCATGGTCATGGCTAACAAATACTGATGTGATGCAGATTTTAAAAGATGTGGAAAGACAACAAAGAACCTAACATACTACTGAGGAAAAAGAATATCAACAACTTTGTATAATGGAAATCATGAACGAAGAAAAAAAAAGTATAAGCAATTGATCATACGTGGAATTATAGGTACGTATGTACATTGCTAACTCTTTTATCAAAAATAAAATTTAAAAATCTATTTGATGGTGCGATAACACCTACAAATCATTCAAAGCTTTTCCTTTTTTCTGATGATAATGTTACACAATGTGATTTCAGTTGAAAAGCTACTTAAATAGCAAGAACATATTTTCTTGGTTACGAAATCAACATGTTTTAAAGTTATGGATAACTAGAGAAACTAGATCAAAATTCTTTTGTTTTATTTTATAGGAAATCTAATATTTAACCCAAAAAATCATATTTCATTGTTGTTAAATAATAATATTTCTGTAGAGTACTCTGTAGTATGCTCTAATGAAGTTGAAATTGTGCAGAAATATTTGGTGTCCAAACGAGAAGAATTCTACAGAGTTGTAGCGCAAATTTATCAAAAATTATGTATTGGGAATATGTTTTAGGGCAGACGGTCGTTCCGTACTTAGTACGGGTAAAATACTAGTAGGTAATATTTTGAAAGTCTTCCAAAATCTTATTCTATGAGTTAAATTATTTAAAATTTATATCACAATAACACAAGATTTTAATAGAATCATAAAATCTTTAAAAGCCAAACTTTTTGAATTAGAAAGGATTTTGGATAGAATTTAATTTTTTTTAAACCAATAACAATAGATTTTAGTAAGATTTTAAGGATCAATAAATTAATAATGATGAATCTTAAAATTTTCAAAATCTACATAAATCTCTCCCACAATAACCCCCCCTAAAATATTTTGATAGATTTTTTAAATATAAAAACTCTTTCCAATTTTAACAAATTTAGCAAATCTCTCAACTCTTAAAATCAATCAAAACTTTATAACCACATCTCCAAATTACCCCCCCCCCCCCCTAAATATATAAACCAATAACGCTCCCTTTGTATTTATAACATGTAAATCTTTTCAATTCCACTAAAATCCACTTGAAAAAAATCCATGATTTTAAAATCATGAACCAATAACACATGATTTAAATATAGATTTTAAAATTATAGAAATAATAACACATGATTTGAATATAGATTCTAAAATCATAGAACCAATAAGACCGAATTTGGTTGATTTTTCTAAAATAATCGAAACCATAGAACTAATAACCCTCACCTAATCTGCATTGCTCTCATCACCCTTCTCAACTTAAAATACCGAAATACCCTTAATTTTATTATTCAAAATATTTAAAATTTAATAAATTAAAAAATTGAAAACAAAATCTTACAACTCCTCCTCCAATCTGATCTCGATCCCCCCATCGATACTCTGATGTCCTTCTTCCACAGTCGTCGTTCGTCGCCGTCTTCGAGCTTTCCATCGCCGCTGTCGCAAGTGAAAACCTCTAGTGAGCTGTACCAAGCTTCTTGGAGATTCAGTTTTTATATGAAATTGAGTTTTGCATGAATTGGATTTGATTATGTAAATTGAGTTTTTTACCCATCCTATATGTGTCAATTAAGACTCTGCATTAACAACAAACATATTGCAGTTGCAAACTGTAATTAGATTAGAAAGAATTGAACCCGAAATCATTACATTTGAGTTCATGCTATAGGATAACTGGGTGCATGGTAAATAAAGTATAACTAGTAAATGTGTTATTACTAAATGAAGTTGCATCTTTCAGGAATCGAAAATCATTTTTTTGGTATGCACATTGCATGTTCTACCATGGTTTATGGGTCAATTAGGACTTTGAATTGGTAACAAATGGATTGCAATGTTTGATTCTGGTTGAATCGTAGTGAATTGTAAGTAGTTTAGAAGGAATTGAACTCAAAATCATCTAATTTGAGTTTCTACTATATGACAACTGGGTATAACTAGTATTACTTATGAATGAAGTATAACTAGTAAAACTGGTAATACTGCTGAATCAAATTGCATCTTTAATAATTTGAAAATCATATATTACGTCTTAACCATGGTTTATAGGTTGATTATGACTTCGATTTGGTAATTAATTGACTGCATTGGTTGAATCAAAGTGAATTGTAAGTAAAGTAAGAAGGTATAATTGTGGATAACTAATATTACTGAATGAATTTTTGTATTATTTTGGCATGATACAATGAACAACAACATCAACTTATATTTTATATGCAAAGGTCACACATATAGTTTATTTTTTAAGACAACAATGGAGAAGATAACTTTGTCGATGCTAGAAGTTAGAATATGCAAGAAGGTTGCGTTAGATGAAAGTATGGTCAAAATAAAATTGAGTTGTTTTCCATTGCTGGTAGGACATGACGAAGACTGGACTATTTTCGATGATGGGGATCTTCGTATTTATCTAAACTCCATTGATAAAGAGGATCATAGATGTATTTTGCATGTGGACTCATTATTATCTCGGAACTGCCTGAGCAACTTTCGAGAACGGGCAAAGAAAGTTTTGTTGGTGTGAAATGTGAGGAGTTGCATTCAAAGAATGATGAAATTGGAGATAATGTCATAACTCTATACGTAGGCAACCAACAAGCAGAACAACAACATGAGGCGATAAAGGAGGATGATGATACTAGGGAGGGTGGAAATGTATCATGTGATGAATATGTTGAGTTGCCGCCTATTGTAGAAGCCAGTCAGTTTATAGAGGCATGGAAAAACGGTTTAGGTGTGACTGTACTTCAAGAATTTCTAAATAAGAAGGCAGTGTAGGATTTGGTGGATATAGCCACATTTGTGAATTGTTTTGGTTTTGTTATAGAAAATTTGGATAAGGTGCGATTAGTGCTAAAATGTTATCAATGAAGTTGTAGTTGGGGTTTATGAGTTTCGAAGAATAAAGGTAAACATTTTTCTGTATTAGAACGTACACCAAGATGCATACATGCTCCTAGGCTAGTCAAAGTACAAGCAACCAGAAGAGGAAAGCCACACTATGATTAGTTGCATCTCTTTTACATGATGATTATCCAGGACAAATGGACACTCCAACTCCTAAAAGTGTCATGCATCTTGTTTAGGTAAAAATTGGTGTGAAGATATCATACTCCATTGCATTGAGAGGGAAAAATCAAGCTGTTTGTGATTTGCTTGGTAGTCCAGAAGAAAGCTATAAGATATTGTATTGTTATTTGTACATGCTAGAAAACATCAATCAAGTACAATAACAAGGGTGAAACTGGATGGAAATGATAAATTTAACTATCTATTTATCGCTTTGGAGCTAACATTGAAGGGTTTTAATGTATGAGGAAAGTGATAAACGTGGAATTTTTCTCAAGAACGGGCATGGTGGTGTACTAATTTTTGCCTCAGCTCAGGATCCTAATCGTCATCAATATCACATAGCGTTTGGTGTACTTGATAGTGAGAATAATGTAATTAGGCCAGGACTTTTTAGACGCTGAAAACCGTTGTAGGGAACTCTTCGGAATTGGTATTTATGAATGACAGAAATCCAAGCCTCATCAGCACCATAGCTAATGTGTATTTAAGGGCTCATCATGGGTATTATATTTGACATTTGTCCCAAAATGTCAAAGTTCGTGCTTCTAATGTCAATAAAGACGTACTCGCTTTGAGATTCATGAAGTGCAATAGGTTTTACACGGTGGCTGAGTTTGAGCGTGCTTATAGTGATTATCAGACAAGGTATCCTTATGTGGCTAAGTATCTGAAGGACACCACAGAGAAAGGTAAATGGTAAAAGTGTTATTTTTCAGAAGAAAGATACAATATAGATTTAAGCAACTATGTGGAATCCTTGAACAGTACTTGTAAGACCGCAAGGAAGTACCTCTTAATACCCATGCTGGATGCAATTGTATTTTCTGATTGGTTTAATGATCACAAGAAAAAGGCTGTTTCTGGATCGGTTGAACATAAACATGTGCATTTAGTAGAGAACTTGTGGCACGATATATGGAAGGATGCTGAGAAATTACATGTGACAGAGCTAAAAAGTTTTGAGCTTGAATACAATGTCATCAGTAGTGATGGGAAGCATTATTTGGTGATCTTACTCTCGAAAAGTTGCACTTGCAGAGTGTTTGATATTGAAAGGTATCCTTGTGTGCACACATTAGCCGCTTTCATGGCATTCAAGTTGCATGAAGATGGAGATTGTGATATCCAATTACATGATTTGTGATGAAGATATTATTGGGTGGAGCAGTGGGCATTGGCCTATTATATGACACTTTATTTAGTGTCAGATCAGTCTGAGTGGAATGTCTCTGATTACATCAAAGAACTACAGATCATACCTCCGGATTGCATCAAAAAGAAAGGAAAAAAGAAAGTAAACAAGTTTCCATCGGCTGGAGAATGACGTCCAAGGATGAACAATAAAAGGCGGCAAAGACAATGACTCTTTTGGTTGTTATTTGGAAATCGTAGCAATGTTTGATTCAATATTTCTCTTTTGTAAAACTGATTTTTTTCCAACGTTTTCAATTGTGGAGAACTATGTAAAACTAGTTTTTCATTACGTAATACTACTAGTTATACGACTACTGGGTAATACTGATATTACTAGAGAATGATGTATAACTGGTAAAACTGGATAATACTGGTATTGAATAATATAACTTTATATTCAATTATTTTTAACTAAAACAAACAGGCATTACTAAACAAACTAATTTGCATTGTAAATGTAATCAATATATGTTATAAACGCATAATTAGTAGACGTGTACAAAACCATTGCATAATGGTTTGTTATCAAAGAATCTACACAACATATACTTTATACTTTTAAGGTCCCTTTGTTAATAATAACCAATTTACGATGAATTTTTGTGACAAATCAATTTTTTTTCTTTTTATAAATAATATTTATTTATCTTGTATCGTTACAATCCAAATACAAAATATTTGTAAACCAAAAGGCGGGAATTACAACCAGAGTTAAAAAGGCCAATAAGCCCACTGTGTTTAGCTTATTGATGTGCAGCTTCGGAAACCAAAATCCATTCTTTGGCCTCTGCAAATAATTTTTTGACATATTTTCTGACTTTTATCCTCTGTTTTTGGAAGATTAAATGGTTTCTTGATTTCCATATTCTCCACATAATCCAGAATGGTAACAACTTATCAAATTATGATAGACCAGGAAAATCATGAACATCAAAGATTAAGTTTATAATTGTTTTTGTATCCTGAGAAGGAATTGTTAAAAAGTTGAATGGGGTTTTGGATAACCGCCATGTTGAGATGGAAACAGGGCAAGTAAAAAGTAGATGATGGATTGTTTCAGGTTCAAGTCCACATCTTATACAAGTATCCCTAATGGCAATGCCCCGACTAGGTAGTCTTGTGGTGGTGGCAATGGCTTCAGAGAGAATTTTCCATAAGAATAATTTAAGCTTAGGCATTATTTTAAGCTTCCATATTTTTTTTTAAGAAAGAGGATTCCCATGAGGAACATCCAGGGCGGGCAGAACCGAATAAAATCATGTTATAGAAACCAATATACAGATTTGATAGAGTATTGTCCATTCTTCGTATAATTCCTTAGAATTCGATCCCTCCTTTGATGTTGCCCTAAAAATAAAGAATTTAACAGCTATATCCTTATCTAATAGAATTGTGGCAAGAGAATTCTGATCCCATTGTTGGTAATTCCCTCATTTTGTTATTAATTCTTTGACAAAAATTATGGTCCACCTTGAACTGGTCTAGGTGGATTTGATGGCAGCCAATTGTCATGAAAAAACCTTGTGTTGTTACCATCCCCAACAATGAAGCGTGACCGTTGTTTGATAAGATTTAGACTACAGAGTATAACCTATAAGATTGGTATGGCCGTGGTTTAGCGTCAAACAAGTGATTATACTTGAAGTCTCTATGCTTGTTTTGCAATTAATTCATCACTGATTTTTTCCAATTCCTTAAATCCTAAACCTTTTTTTCCTTTAGTATAGTGTAAATGTTTCCATGCATTCCAAGGGATGCTCTTTGACTGTGAATTCTTTTCCCACCAAAATATGGTAAGCGTAGAAGTTAGTTTAGAGGTAATGTGTTTTGGAAGTTTGAAGCATGACATGGAATAAACTGGCATAGAGATGGCCACTGATTTAAGAAGCACTTCTTTACCAGCTTGAGACAACAATTTTGCACTCCAATTTGAAGTTATTTGTTTAACATGGTTAATAATGTCGGAGAATATTTTTTTTTCTTCTGCCCAAATTGTTCGGGTTGTCCTAAATGTTTGCCTCCACCTCCGTGATTTCAACCTGCAAGAATTGATTTTAGGCGATTTTGTTTGGAACTATGTATACGAGAGCCAAAAGTGATCATAGATTTGGACTGGTTTATCTTTTGGCTTGAGCAGTGTCATAGATATTGAAGATGACTCAATCGCAGAAACATTAGCCGAGTTTGCTTAGCAAAAGAAAAGAGAAGTATTGGCGAAGAGTATATGAGTAATACGAGGGACACCATTGCCAATCTTCATACCATTTATTTTCTTCCTTATAACATTAACTTGAATAAGATGGCTTAGTATATTCGCACAAAGAATAAAGCGATATGGTGAGAGTGAGTTTCCTTGTCTTAGTCCACGTTGAGGGCGAATGTATCTTTTTGGACTTCCATTGATAAGAACATAATAGCTTACAGATCTAACAGTAGCCATGATCCAATGAATCCACTTAGAACTAAAGCCAATAACAGCCATTGTTTGTTCCAAGAAATTCCATTCGACACGATCATATGCTTTCATTATATCTGTTTTGATCATCATATAAGTTTGGGATACACGTTTGCGACTTTTCAAAGAATGCATAAGCTCATGAGCAACAAAGACATTATCAGTAATCAAACGTCCTGGGACAAATGCAACTTATGCTTCTGACACAAGGTTATTTAAGTGGCTCTTTAATTTTGTAACAAGGATTTTGGAGATGATCTTGTAAAGAAATTTACATAAGGCGATATGTCTATAATCAAAGAACATCATTGGATTTTGTATATTTAGAACCATACAAATATATATATTTGTATGGTTATTGTTTTCTTTCATATGAGCGGTTTCAAAGAAATATTGTACTTCAGAAACGACATCATTATCTACAATATCCCATCATTCTTGGTAAAAACATATTGTGCATCCGTCAGGGCCAGAGGCTTTGTATGCTCCAATAGAACATATGGCTTCATAGATTTCAGCTGGAGAGATGTTTCTTACAAGATCTTGATTGATGTTAGGTGTAACAGTAGCTTTTAATTGTTCAAATATCGAAGGAGATATTTGGTTTTAATCACTTGAAAACATGTCTTTAAAGTATGTATCGGCCAGATTCCCAATATCTCGGTCTCCCTGGTAGCTGTTACCAGAGCTATCTTTGATTGTTAGTATTCTGCTTCTTGAATACTGTGATTTGGTAACTGCATGGTAAAATTGGGTGTTCTGATCTCCAGCGTGTAGCTATGAGTTTATACTTTTTAAGTGCCAATAAATTTCGTCGTTATGATATGCTTGTGCCAATTCTCTTTGAATTTGAGGAATCCAGTAAAGTGTAGGATCATGTGCAGATAAAGCAAAGTCTATTTGGATTTTTAAGTATTCAATCTGTTTTGCCAAATTACTTTTCGAGTTTCTCCTATATTTAGCCATTACTTTTCAGAGACCCATGCATCCTTGTTTTACATGATCATTGAAATCCGGATTTTGTAACAATCTTTTGTTAAATCTGAAAAGTTTATTTATACATTCTTCAACAAATACGACTGTTGTAATCACCAGACGGTAATCCGAGGCACCGAATTCTTTGAATTCCGCTTTTGAACCTAGGAACTTAGCCAACCATTCAGTGTTTACGATATCTCTATCAATGCAGCATTTAACTTTGTGATGGACTCTGTTCTCTTCCAAGATAAGTGATTTCCTTTGAATCGTAAATCCGTAAAATCGTATAAATTGTATATATTTCTGAATTGAACCACCCTGTTTTTCATCATTGGAAAAAAATTTCATTGAAATCCCCTACTAGAAGCCATAGACCAGTTCTAGTATGATTCATTCATTATATTCTTTTTCAAAATTCATTTCTACAGGATTGATTTGGATCGCCATATACACAAGACAAATAGAAGTCTAAACCATTGTATTTAACGTAAATGTATCATTCGATTTGAATGATACAAATGAGAAATACAAAGGTCTTTCTTCTATAAGATAGCTAACCCACCACTATGACCTTGTGGAAGCATAATAAAAACTTACTATATTTTATAATATTTTGTACTAAAAGATTGGTTAAATAATAATATCTATAGAGAATGGGGTTTGACTTTGCTAGGGATGTAAAGCTGCGACTGTTTTGAGGAAGCACACAAAGATGATCGGAAAAAAGATCTTAGAGAGTAGAATCCATATTGTGGTAGTGATGGCGGTTTGAGGTTTAATGGAGTAGGAAAGAAAGGAGTGAGCCATTAATCTAAAATGTTTTCATGAAAACAAATAATACATGATTTTCTGTTTGATTAGCCACAAAGAAAATATAAAGAAGTGAATCTATTTTTTACGATGAAATAGTGTCACAGTTAGCTCTTAAAAGTTTTTTTAAAAAAATCTCCTTAAATAATGTGATGTAAGAGACATAACGAAAGTGAATAGTGTTGAGAAGAAAAGAAAAAAAGAAAGAAATAAAGTGACACATAATCTTACTATATTATATAAGTTTTGTTTGGGTGATTTAATTTTCGTTTTTGTTTGTTAGATGAATAATAATCATTTGTAGAAGAGAAAAATGTATAAAATTTTCACGAAAGCAAATAATACATGATTTTTTGTTCGATTGGACACAAAGAAAATATAAAGAAATGAATCTGTTTTTTTTTGCGATGAAACAATGTCACAGTCAACTCTTAAAAGTTAAAAAAACTTCTTAAATAATGTAAAGTAAGAGACATAATGAAAGATAATAGTGTTGAGAAAAAAACAACTAAGGTAGAAAAATTGACACATGATCTTACTATATTGTATAAGATT
Organism: Thlaspi arvense; assembly: GCA_911865555.2. Lineage (NCBI taxonomy): Eukaryota > Viridiplantae > Streptophyta > Magnoliopsida > Brassicales > Brassicaceae > Thlaspi > Thlaspi arvense. Next base: position 51,128,886 of record OU466862.2, on the reverse strand, counting down.
TTTTTGAGCGATTTGATTTTCGTTTCTGTTTGCTGGATAAAAAATAATAGTTTGTAGAAGAGAAAAAAAAACTGAAACTTTGTTTTTGTGCTTGTTTAATAAAAGAAAATTCAATAGAGATAATAAAAAAGGGAAAAAGTGACACATGTCAGTTTCAAAATGACAAATGACAACATATCAGACATGTTTATGAAAAAAACTTGCTATATATTATTAGAGAGAATGAGTTTTGATCCTATCAGGGAAGTGAATTCTGCCACTGTTCCTAGGAAATACGCATTGATGATTGAAAAGAATGTCCTCGAGAGTATAATCCAGATTGTGATAGTGGGGACGGTTTGATGTTCGATGGAGTAGGAAAGTAATGATTGAGCCATTAATCTAAAAATATTTAATGAAAAGAAACAATGCATGATTTTCTGTTCAATTGGCCACAAAGAAAACATAAAAAATAAATCTATTTTTTCACGGAAAACAATGTCACAGCCGGATCTTAAAAGTATATTTTTTTTAATAATATGAAGTAAGAACCATAATTAAAAAAATCGTGTTAAGCAGAAAAAAAGTTAAGAGTTGTTTTTGTGTTTGTTTGATGAAAGAGAATATAGTAGAGATAGTGACACAAGCCTCAAAATGCTTCAAGGATTGCTGTCTTTGAAATCGTCACTTAGAAGACAAAGTGATGGATGAATGGTTTGAATGATGGAAAACCAGTTGTACTTGAACTCCAAGTACAAGAGTTTAGACTTTACTAACTCAAGGGCTAATCCTCACAAGAGTTAATAAATTGTACACTTCTCACAAGCTCTCTGAATCCCTCAAAAGAACTTAATAAAAAGCAGGAACAATATTGTAAACAAAGAGAAACTTCTTTGAAAACAAACAGAATACTTTCTTGATTAATAATTTCGTAACTTGAATAATACAATGCTCGAAAATAATATAAACAAACGGTCATAAACTATAAAAGGGTAAACTAGAATCAAGCTGAATGATGAAAAGGTCTTCTACTAGCCGTTAGGCTTCAATGGGCGGGATTTGGTCTTTGGCAATGAATGGGGGATCTTCCTTAAGTCTTCTGCACGACATGAATGAGATGAATCTTCTAAGGATGATGAATGGTTGATATAACCGTTGTACCTTGTTTCCATCTTCTCTCCTTAAACCAATAAAATCGGTTCCTTCTTTGGTAAGTGTTTCTCCTTTGATATCTTATTGGTTTTGATTGGTTTGAGCGCTCAGCTATTGACTTGGTCTGGCGGTTTAGGGGTCTTCTTAGCTTCAGTAATCTTCAAGGGGCAGTTGAATAATGTCTTCTTATGATATAAATCCGAACTTCCCATAGATGACTCCAATAATGCTCCAATGGCTTGATTTGGCAGTTTAAGTGGATTTGATGATTCTCCTTTGGTTTGGCTCCGGTTTCTAGCTTGTATAATGGCTTCTTCTGGTGGTTAATGATGTTGATCAGCTTCAGTAAATGATGATGGTCGGTCGCATAATATATTAGGTGAATATATATGCGAGGTTTCCATAAACGGCTCCTTGGTTAGCTTCAGTGGTTTAGCTCCAATATCTTGAGATTTGATTCGAATCAGTGGGTAATTAGCTCGACCAAAACGTCCCCCCTGGTGTATAGAATGATGGCGTTTAATGGCTAAGTCCTTAGCTGCTCCATCCACAGCTACAAAGCCTCCTTTCTCCACAGCTACAAGTGTTGCTGCACCTTCCTTAGCTCCAAGGTTCCATTGCTCGGCTGGCTTAGTTGATCTAGGCTTGAGTCTTACGTCAGATAGGGAAAAAAGAAAAACAAATGACACATGACCTTACTATATTATATAAGAATTATTTAAGTGATTTGATTTTCGTTTCTGTTTGTTGGATAAAAATGAATAGTTTGGAGAAAATAAAAAAAATGAACTTTTGTTTTTGTGTTTCTTTATTGAAAGAGAATTCAACAAAAATAATTTCTAAAAAAGTGATACATTAGCTAAAATGCTCATACTCAATGGTTGATACTTGGTAAGTTCTTTAGACAAATTAAATCTTAACTATTATTTGAAAAACATGTTTAATGAAAAAATCTGATGTGTCATCACCTTAGCAAAAGTTAGTGCAAAACAATGACACCTCATAAATGTGACATGGCAATTTTCCTAAAATAAACGAAATGTTTTGATTGGTTAAGTTAAAACTAAATAAATCTCATTTTAAATAAGAAAAATTTATATGATATATGAATAAATTCTCATTATATAGCAAGATTCGAAATTATAAATAAAACAAAAAAAATAAACAGATAGAAAAATAAATTATAAGTATCCTGTTAGCTAGCTTTTTTTTCAAACATAATACTGTATATATGAATAAAAAATAGAAGTAAAAGTAAAAATGAATGTACGACTTTGGTTTTATGTAAAAATCTCATGCTATATTTTTGGGATTAAAGTATTTTCAACTCACATTTATTTTAAATCTTCTAATTTATAGAAAAAAGAAAGGTTGTTATTTTTTCCTCCAATTATAGAGGAAAAAATAGCAATCTTTTTTTCCCTGTAAAATCAAAATATATTAGAGAGAAGTCCACTTATATTTTAGAGAAAAAATAGAAAAATACATTAGAGATGATCTTAATGTTTGATATATTATTAAATGTTAAAAAAAAAATATGAGTCAAAGAAGAGAAAAAAAATAAATAAGAATAATTTTGATCGATTTTAAATTTTTATTTGAAATATTTCAAAATATTATCTTTCACATATTAATTCTTTCATGTATATATTTTTTCCAACATATTAAAATATTATTTTATGAATCAAGTTTTGCATATATTGTGATCCATTATATTTTATATTAACAAATATATTAAAGTTAGGAACATATCAACTTTTAATTTTTAATAACAATTATATATTAAATATATTATTTTACACCTTAAATCATACACATATATGTTTAGATCCGATTGGTTTAAGCGATTTGGTTATAGAGAGTTTGTGGAAGCGAGCAATTGCAGATTATAAAAAATTTGACAAAGAGATGAGTGGAGAGCTACTAGAGAATTTAATAAAATATAATTTCACAAATTTTATAATAAATTTTTATTATATTTTTATTGAGAAACCATATATCATCAAACGCTGAAAAATGAGAAATTTTGATTAAATACAAAACGATATAAACAGTTTTCATGATTATTGTTAAATACCAATAACTACACCGTGTAAAAACATAATATTTGTGGAAAATACGAGAAAAAACTTACCAACACCTTAATATTACAATTCATTTATTTCTAACGCATACCTACATGCATAAATATATTTAAAAATCAACCATATATTATAAAAATATATACTACAAAACATATACTTTATTAAGGTGTTTTAACACATAAAAGTCACACTTCAATTTTCTTATAAATATGTATATAAATATAAATATTAATTGTGCAAAAATCAAACTCAAATGAAAACTTGTGGTGCATACATTTTGTTAACTTCAACTACACTCTAATTTAAATTTTAGTTGTTAGAAAATTTATATTTAAAAAAAAAATATTTATATGTCCTAAGAGCGGTGAGATGGTTGGTACGCACGAATGTGCGGGCCAACCATCTACCCGCGCTTAAGATAAATAAATATGGTAGAATTCATTTTGGTTTAATTAGCAATAGGTCAAAGAAAAATGTATACTTAATATATATATTGGCAAGATTATATTATGTAAAGAGAAAAAAGTATTATATAGATAATATTCAAACATATTATAAAAATTTAATTATTATTTAATATTACTCTTAGATTTACAATTATATATTACTGTAAACGCTAGGAAGAATAAAAAGTTTTCAAAAGACACAAAACGATATGAAACGTTTGTGTTAGAGATGTCAGTTTGACCCGCCACCCGTGGGCCTGGCCCAAATAAGAATGATGTGGAGCGGGCTTGGGCTTTGTAAAAGTGTCCGCCTGATTAGCAGGCCTATCAGGCCAGACCCGTGCAGATATCGGGTTAAGCGGATAAACCCGCTGCGGATGTGCGGGTCTGCGGACAAAAATCGGTTGATCATGCTAATCGATTAAGTTTCTCCAAATTCAATCCATCTTCTTCAAATTTCTTCAAGTAAGGTAGCAAATCGAGTAAAGTTGAATCATTTATGTCGTAATGGCAGAACGAAAAGATCACATTGACAAGATCAGAATCTCCCAACCCAAGAAATTTCTTCTCTCTTCGCATAGTGTTCCCTTTTGAAACACGTTTTTCTGCAATCAATAATATAATACTTGTAAAGTAACATATTCTGCATTATATAAAGCTCGTAAATGTCACCATCTTCTATGCACAAGATATCTCAAACTCTTTTTAATTTCCTAACTTTTGACATTGATGGCAAATAACTGGAAGAGAAGTAGCAAGAACCAGAAGAAGAAAAAAAAAACAGAGTGTGAGAGACAAGTGAAACAGAGCCAAGTGATTAGTTAAACAGTATTATCAGAAGGTTGTAATCACGCATCTCATTATTATACGTAATTACGCGTCTCTGTTTCATTTCTCCCTGACACATTGTTCCTCATCATATCAAACATCATCATCTCCAACGCGGCGTGATCATCATCATCATCACCATGTCTCTATCTCTCGTGTTTTAACTTTTGAGAGAGAGTAGCAGTGGGAGATCAGATCACTTCTCGGAGTACATAAAGAAGGCGAAGATGAAGCTCAGATCCTCCTCCACTATCGCTCTTGCTTCCGATTCTTTCAAGGTCGTCAAGGATTGAAGTTACAAAAATCGGATTGCCAATTATGTGTTTGATGTAGCCCGCGGGCTAGCCCGAAAGCCCTTTAAATAAGAGCGGGGCAGGCTTGGGCCTTAGATCAGTTGTCCGCAACCCGCGGCGGGCCGACCCGCACGGACACACTAAATTTCAAACCCGCTGCGGACAAGCCCATGCGGACGCGGGCTGACCCGTTGACATCTCTAGTTTGTGTGATTGTTGTTGAACACTAAAATTGTATATGTATAAAAACATAACATTTACATAATATATAAAAAAATTAATTAATACTTAAATATTACAACTAATTATGTCTATAAAAAAGTCATACTTGCACATGCGTACGGACCCAAACTAATAATTAAATAAATTATTATATATTTTAATATTTTTATTTTATTTAGTTATCATATTTATATTTTTTATCCAAAGAAATATTTTAAAATTTTAGTTAATATTTTTTTATCTTCATTTTCTATTAAAATATATAATATTTTCTATTTAATTTATCGTTATTTTTATTATTAAATGTTTATTATTTTATTATTAATACATTATTAATATATTATTAATCATATACAAATAAAACATCTTTAATATGATATCAATCATAACTGAACATATAAAATGTTTTATAGCATACACACGGTGCTGGCCGATCACCTAGTTACTCATTAAAATGTTAATTTTATTAAATAGCATTAAATTAAAAACCATCTTTCATGTCTATCACCAACCTAACCAAACCGGAAAAAATCCAAATGATTTACAATCAAATTTCTAGTCATTTGGAATTTTAAAACACTATGATAAATAACAATTATATAATAATCTAATCAGTTGATTGAAATTAATTATATTGACCACCCAACTAATAGAATATAGCACATACGTCGGTTCAGAATTGATATAAGACTATGAATCCACCAAAGTCTACACACGGGTTGCTAATCGTTTCCAAGACTAAAGGTAGGATTTCAAGGGCTATTCTTCGTGAGGGATACAAGTCTTTACATGAAAAATCAAGTGTCTGATTCCACAAAATACTCAAGAATTCACAAAAACACAAGAAAAGTGATTCCACACGATCTCTAATAAGTAAAGTAACAAACCCTAAACTTTTTAGAGAAAATTCTCTTTCATTTTCAAATTTTTTTAATATATATTTACAATAAGAATAGATGAGCTTTTATAGCTCTTACTAAGAATCTTTACAATAAATTACATTTAAATTAAATTATTTACATCTAAACAAAAAGAGAAAAATAAGCTAAATCAAAGAAATGTCTTCTTGCTACCAATTTTGCTTTGGAATTGAATGAGAATCATTTGCTTTGGACTTGAATGAGAATCATTTGATTTTATAAAACTATGAAGAACAGATTTTAATAATATACACATATTGAAGACACTTGATTTATTAATTTTTGATATTGTATCATTCTCTCCCTCTTTTCAAATGGTTTTGTCCTTCAAACCTATTTTCTCTTCTTTTTTTTAGAAAATATTATTTAGAATTGTTTTTTATTTTATGTTTTTTTAACAGAAAAAATCGGAATAAATATACAACATATATAGAAACAGAGATTTTTTTAATGAAAGAAACAAACTTCAATTTTAAGGGAAAAAACACTGAATTTTTTTTATGGATGTTTCTTTTAAATTAAAACAGAAAACTATTTTTATGATTGTTTTGAAAAAAATAAAATTATAAAATCAAAGAAGAAAAACGTAAAACAAATTTTTAATAGTTTTTCTAATTATAATATAAATAAATTTCAAAAATATTAAAGAAAAATGTCAAAACTTGTGTTTTTTAATATATTGATATCTCATGCATTTACATCATTTGGGCTTGCATTTAGTGCATGTTTTGGTTCTCTTTTGCATGTCTTCCTTATCTTTTGTCCTATTTTCTTTTCTTTTTAGACTTAGGTTGCATTTAGGATGTAGTTTGCATTTTCTTTGCATAAATGATGTTTTTAGGTGCTTATGGAGCTATGAGGAGCAAGAAAGAGCTTTGGGAATGAACCATGAGGCTTGCTGAGCTTGGATGGAGCAAGAGGAACCAAGGCTAGGGATGTCAATTTGGGCTGAAGCCCGAAGCCCGATTTGGCCCGGCCCTAAAAATACCGGGTTCGGGCTTTCGTATAAAAGCCCAAAAAAAACGGGCTTTTTGGGCTAAACCCATTTGGGCTTAAACCCATCGATCGAACTCGGGCTTACCCGAAAAGCCCTGTAATTTATATTATAATGTATTTAGAGATTTTTATTAAACATTTATTTTTATATTTTTAAGAAATTCGAGATATTGATTTTTTATAATATTTTTTGTTAATCTAAAACCCTAATTTTTAGATGTGTACTTTCATATAAACCTCAAGAGACTCAAACTAAAAGCATTCAGACCTTCAACCTTTGTCGTCGTTTCCAATTGTAAGTCCATATCTTTTACAAGTCACGAAAGACAATTTATTATTCAAATCAATGAATTGTTTAATCATGCATGAACATTACTATTTGGTATCATGAACTATATGTCTGTATACGTAACATGTATTTAGCTATTACGTGTTTATGTTTGATTTTTAAGTCTTTAGAATGGATAAACACGATTTGCTTTTTGTGTTTAACGGTGATGGTCATGTTTTTCAATAATTGTATCATCTTAAAAACAACTTTTGTTTTGATGATAGTAATATTACATGTTTTTACAGATTCATATTCCGATGGATACAGAGGATAATGATGTTCACGATTTGTCATCAGATGAGTTTACTGATGAGGACATTTCTTTTGAAAAGAAAACAGCGAAGGGTGGTGAAAAACGTAAACCAAAGCAAAGACGTTTTACTTCACCTGTCTGGAACCACTTTGATCTTAATGGAAAGAACAGTGATGGTAAAGAAACTGTAAAATGCAAGCATTGTGGTCGGATACTTTTGGCAGGAAAAAATCATGGAACATCAACTATGAAACGCCATGCACGAGGATGTAAGAAAAGACCACTAACTGGTGATGTGAGGCAACAGTTGATTAGCGCAGAGGGAAAATTAGCAGCAAAAAAGATTGATCATTTAATCGTTCGTGAGTTGATAACACTATGCATCATATGCCATGATTTGCCATTTTCTTTTGTTGAGTATCCACGGGTTAGAGAATTATTGAAGTATTTGAATCCTGAGTATAGAACCATAAGTAGGAATACTGCAGTGGCTGATGTGCTTAAATTTCATGGGATTCGGAAAGAGCAAATGAAGCAGGAGCTAGCTAGTGTTCGTAATAAGATATGCTTAACGTGTGATGTGTGGAGATCAATCAGTATCGAGGGATATATATGTTTGACAGCTCACTATGTGGATGATAGTTGGAGAGCAAAATACTTTCATTTTGTGCTATGCCTCCACCCCATTCAGGATTTGAGTTAGCTAAGAAAGTTCTTAGTTGTTTGGAAGATTGGGGGATAGAGAAAAAAGTATTTACTCTCACTCTTGACAATGCATCTTCTAATGATAATATGCAAAGCATACTCAAAGATCAACTCTCATCACGTCATGGTTTGTTATGTGATGGTGAATTTTTTCATATCAGATGTTCTGCACATATCCTTAACCTTATAGTGCAAGACGGTTTGAAATCTGTTGAGGGTGTTTTGCATAAGATTCGAGAGACAGTGAAATGGATTAAGTGGTCAGAAGGAAGAAAAGACATGTTCATAGATTGTGTTAAAGATGTTGGTCTTGAATATGGAGCTGGTTTATAGATGGATGTCTCCACCAGATGGAATTCTACCTACTTGATGCTTAAAAGTGCAATACAGTATCGACGTGCTTTCTCCCTACTACAAAGGGCTGAGAGGAATTACAAGCACTGTCCCTCAAATGAGGAATGGGATAGAGCAGAAAAGATACAAGCTTTCTTAGAACCATTCTACGATATCACCAAGTTGTTTTCAGGTACAAGTTATCATTATTTACACAAATTTAGAAATTAATTTTTTTTATTAAGCAGTTTCTTGTCCTTTTGATTAGGTACAAGTTATCCTACGGCAAACTTATATTTTCCACAAATTTGGAATATTCAGTGCTTGTTGAACAAGTACTTGAAGGATGGAGATGAGGTTTTGAAACTTATGGCAATTGAAATGAGGAAGAAATTTGACAAGTATTGGCAAGAGTGTAGTACCATTCTTGCAATCGGAGCTATTCTTGATCCAAGAATGAAACTAGAGATATTGAAATATTGTTTTGATACTCTTGATCCAAGCACTAGTCAAGCGAAGGAGGAAGCTGTGAAGAACAAATTAAACTTGCTTTTTGATCAGTATAAGAGTTACACTCCAAGTTCGACAAATGTGCCATCTTCTTCACGTGGAACAGGGTTTCTTGCCAAAACCCAAACTTTTGGAGGCATGGCTGCATTCAACGTAAGATTTTTTTTCTTTATATTTAGTTTTAGTTTATTCATTTGATTACTTTATTTATCAGATTTTGGGTTATAATAGGATTTTAAAGCATATAAAAAACGTATCCTTGTGGAAGAAGGAAAGTCTAAATTGACTTTGTACTTAGAGGACGATAGATTGGAGCTGATTTTTTATGAAGACATGGATGTTTTAGAATGGTGAAAGAATCAGGCACAACGTTACGGTGAATTAGCTCGTATGGCATGTGATGTTCTAAGTATTCCCATAACTACAGTGGCATCAGAGTCTACCTTTAGTATTGGGGCACATGTCTTGAACAAATATAGAAATCGTCTTCTACCAAGGCACGTTGAAGCATTGATTTGTACACGCACTTGGTTGGATCGATTTTCGTTTCGTGATCCAGGTAACAATATTTATAAAGATTCAATGTTTTTAATATTTTGTCAAAACTTAATAATTTTTTTCTTTTACCTTTTATAGCTGATGACGATGAGAATTTAGAAGACACAGAAGAAAATTCCAATCCTGAAGATTTTCATCTTGATTCTACCGTTTCTACTATTTAAATTATTTATTTATTTATTTATATTTGATATTTGAATTTATATGGATTTAATATGTTAAAGTTTTGCTTTTAAATTTGATAAGACTATATTTATGATTATTTAAATTTAGATTTTATTTTAATAATTAAATTTTTAGTTTATTTTAATTTTTCTAAAAAGCCCGAAAAAGCCTGAAACCCTGTTAGGGCCGGGCCGGGCTTCAAAATATAGGCTTGATATATTATCGGGCCGGGCCGGGCCGGGCTTCAAAATATAGGCTTGATATATTATCGGGCCGGGCCGGGCCGGGCTTCAAAATATAGGCTTGATATATTATCGGGCCGGGCCGAGCTTTAATGTATGCAGGCTTTACGGGTTTCGGGCCGGGCCGGGCCGGGCCAGCCCGTTTGACATGCCTAACCAAGGCAGACAATTTCTGCAAGCCCTATCGGTCAAGGCACGAATGCTATCGGTCAAGGAGTGACCGATAGAGAATCTATCAATCAAGCAGTCGGTCAAAGAAGTGACCGATAGAAGTAGAACGGACGTATTCCGGTCACCCTATCGGTCACCTTCTAGACCGATAGAAATCCTATCGGTCATCCTATCGGTCACCCTATCGGTCACATGTAGACCGATAGGATCCCAGTCCGAAGATGCTTTTATTTACCATTCTGCCATTATTTTTAAGGCTTTTGTTTTTATGTATAAATACTCTATTTCTGGAGATTTTTGACATGTCTTGTCAATCTACTGTTCTTGAGTGATTTCTTTGAGTTTGTAAGATAAATTTCTTGCTTTATTTAATATAAGTTTTTGCCCTTAATCTTTTTTTAATCTTTCTTTTAATCATGATTAACATCTTTTTCTCTTGTGATTTGGTGTTAAACATGACTATTAGTGAGTAGTTTGCTTAAAGTTCTTAGATGTGGTAGATTAGGGGGATTTAGAAGCTTATCTAAGGTTTGTTAGTGCTTAATAACATGGGTTCCTCTCTATTATTCTGTTCTTAAGCTAGATTTAACTTGATCACTTGAATCTAGATTTAGGATTTCTCATATGCCCACCAAGTGTTTGATGAAATGCTGATCTTGCTTAATAGAGGATTTACTGGCCATAGCTCAAGAGATTAACTGTTTGAGGAGTATTTTGACATGAATAAAGTTGATTCTTAATGCTTGTTGAATGTTTTGGCACTAATGAGAGTTAGTTCTTGTTAAAGTGTTTAGCAAAGGGCTATTTATCAAGAGATTGAACTTAGCTTGCTTGTTTATGAACTTTATGTCTAGGAACCAGCATTGCTAGCTTGTGTGCTTGACCAATGATGTTTGTAACAGCCTTACTTAGCTTCTGAACTCCCCCAAAATCAATAACCACATCTAGGGACTTGCTTTCTCTTTGTCTGAATTTTGAATTTGCCATACTCTGTTTATTTTCTCTGTTTTGCTTCTTTGATCATTGCTAAACTGTCTCTTCTTGAGTTCTTTTTGGTGTATGATCACTTTAGGTGTTAGTTCAGTTGCTTAGGCAACAAAACCCTTCTTGTTTCACTTGACTTAAGGACTTCTGCTTGCAACTATTCTGTTATTCAACTAAAACCCCTTGGATTGACATTAAAACCCATATACTACAACTGATTAAGTACAATGGGTGATTGACCAAGAAAGTCAAAAATCTTGTATCATATATAAATAAATTGAAAACAAAAACAAAAATAAAGAAAAATAAGAGTTTTTAGCTCTGATACCAATAATATAAGACTCGGAATCCACCAAAGTCTACACGCGTGTTGCTGATCGATTCCACGATCAACAAGGTTATTTCTCACGATGAATACAAGTCTCTACACAAAAACTCAAATGTCTGATTCTAAAAAACACTCAGGAACTCGCAAGAACACAAGAAAAGTGATTGTACACAATCTCTAATGAATAAAGTAACAAAACCTGAGTTTTTTAGAAAAAATTCTGTTTCATTTTCTAAAAGTTTCATTATATCTTTACAATGAGAATAGATGAGATTTTATAGCTATTACAAATAATCTTTACAATAAATTATATTAAAATTAAATTATTTACATTTAAACAAAAAGAGAAAAATAAGCTAAATCAAAGAAATATCTTCGTGCTACCAATTTTGCTATAGACTTGAATGAGTATTTTTTGACTTTATGAAATAATGAAGACCAGATTCTAATAATATATACATATTGAAGACACTTGATTTATTAACTTTTTGATATTGTATCATGGATGCATTCTTTCTGTTTTGAATTTTGATAAGGCTTTTGCTCAGAGCCGTGCATATGTGTATTGAAAAGACATATAGGTATAGGGCACCAATTTGTTTTTTTTTTTAATTATAGGGCAGCAATTTCATTTTTTTTTAATAATCTATATATTTTATTAGTTACATTGTATTAATCTTCAATATGGGTATGTGCCTATATAAATGGGTTTACAAAAGAGAAATTAATATTTAATCAAATTGTTATTAGTTATCACTCTATTATTAAAGAACTAGAGATTGATCTGTGCGTTGCGCGGAGTTATTTGTAATTTTAATTTTTAATTTAAAATTTAAAATTTTTATATGCTTATATTAGTATTAAGTTTATCTTTTTTTGTATTGTTTTATATTTTTTTTTGTTTTTCTTTAAATTGAAAATATTACTCTTGTCTTTTCGTTATCCAAAAATATGTTAGATTATTGTGAAGTTATTTTTCTGATAAAAATTGTTATGTGTTAATTGATAAGAATTTTGTTTTCTATACTTATACGCTGTTGTAAGTATATATGGTTTTCCACTAAATATCTTTATTCAGTTGGCTTTATTTTTAATCTTTAACTGATTTTTAGCAAGAACAACAAAGTGAATTTACACCAATGTCACTCGCTCTTCTTCTTTCTTTTTCAAAATAGTATTCAGAATTTATATCTTAAAAAAAAATTTGCAGAGTTATTTGTTATTTTAATAATGTCAAAAAATGTTATTCCAATATTTTTACTTTATAATTTCATATATTTATATTATTATGTTTACTTTTCAAATATTTGTTTTGCTTTTTATTTTTAGTTTTAAATATTATTTAAGTTTTTTTTATTATCCTAAAATATGTAGATCTATTATGAATGTTAAAAAAAATTTATTCCAAAATGTTTACTTTATAATTTGATATATTTTATTACTATTATATTTACCTTTTTAATATTTGTTTTGCTCTTTTTGTAATTTTAAATATTGTTTTTGTTTTTATTATTCTAAACTTATATAGACCTATTATGAATTATTTTTGAATAGATATTATGATGTGTTAATTGTTTTAAAAACTCATTCTTATACTTATACATCGCCGTTATGTATCTATATCTTCTATTTTTTGAACAGCTTTATTTAGTTGGCTTTTTTCTTTTTTTATGTCTTTTATTTTTAGTGATATCAACAACAAAAAGTTATCATCAATAGCATCTAGTCTTTCTATTTCTTATTCAAAATCATATATTTCTCTTATTATTATATTATCTTTTTAATATTTGTTTTGCTCTTTCTTTAATTTTAAATGTTGTTTAGGTTTTTATTAACCTTAAATATGTATTCCTATTGTAAATTTATTTTTAATATAAAATTTAATGTGTTGATTGTTAAAAAATATTGTTCTTATATTTATATGTTGTCATATATATTTATATTTTTTCATTAGATTTTTGTTTATGTCGTTTATTTTTATCAAAATCAAAAAAATAAATTCAACATATCACATGCTATCTTGATTTCTTATTCGAAATAGCATTCTAAATTTTTTATTTGTGGATAATTTACAGTTTTTTGTTATTTTTAGAATAAATGTTTATTTTTTATTTTTAAATTATGTCATATAAATGTTCAAAACAATATGTATATAAAAACCCCTAAAAAATAATTTAGATAATGTTTAGTTTTTTTGTGAAATCTATATATACAAATTATATTAAAGCCCATAAAAAGTAAAAATTTGAGTAAAGAAGAAAAATTAGGCTATATAACATTGAGAAGTTTATTAATACAAAGTTTTTAAAATTGTTTTTATTTTTTGTTTTTTAATTACTTTGTTATTTCTATATATAAATTTTATTTATGATCAATTAATGATTTTAAAAATTTAGTTAACAATTTGATGAAAAATGAAAGAAAACAAATTCAGTTTTAGTATTATAGTGTAGTTTATTGGTTTCATTTTATTTCTTTTTACTGTATAATAATTATATTTATTATATATATATTTATGAATGAGGTCATGTTTTTATATTTTCTTTTGCAACTATTAAGATTGGCACGGCTCTGCTTTTGCTGAAACATAAAGACGACAGAGAACAGAGCCTTTGATCATGTTTACATCTTTATTATTATTTATTGTTAATGCAAAGAACAGAGCCTGTGATTAAAATTGTAATGGAAATGTTTATTGGGGGTGTTAGTTTGAATAGTTTTGTTTTTCATGCCCTCTTGGTTTACTACTATACTTCATCAAGTTCTGTTCATTTTTCTTTTCTTTTTGTGTATAAAAAAACATAGTGAGTATTAATCTATCAGAGAAATATTTAAACCAATAGATAACTAATCACACATTCCTGATTGTTGTCACGCCAGCGATCTTAAACAGCTGGTGCCAATGAGAGACAGAATGTAATTGCCAAGTAAATAATGCTAAAAAAATAGTGATTTAATATTTATTTCTGTTTACTGGATAAAAAATAATCGTTTATAGAATAAAGAAAAAAACCTATAATTTTTTATGAAAGCAAACAACACATGATTTTCTGTTTGATTGACCATGAAGAAAACGTAAAGAAATGAATCTATTTTTTTTTGCGATGAAACAATATTACAGTTAGCTCTTAAAAGTTTTGAAATAATCTTCTTAAGTAAGAGACATAATGTTGAGAAGAAAAAATATAGAAAAAGAGAAAAAATAACACATGATCTTACTATATTGTATACGATTTGTTTGACTAATTTGATTTTTTTTTGTTTCTTGGATTAAAAATAATTGTTCGTATGAAAGAAAATAAACTGAAGTTGTTTTTGTGTTTGTTTAATAAAAAAGAATTTAATATAAATAGTTAAAAAAAAGTGATACATATCAGTTTCTTAGATGCCACGTGGCAGCATATCAGAGCTGCTTCTAAAACAAATCTCACTTTATTTAAAATAATTTGCATTTTTTTTTTGTTAATTGTATAAATTCTCTTTACTATTTTTGTTTAAAGTAGTTGAATTTTTTATTTTATTTTGTTGACCATTTTCTTTTAGTCTTTTTTGCTGACCATTTGTTTTCAATAGTAAATATTTAGAATGAAGATATGACATATGTCAAATTTTCAAGAAGTTCATCCGAAAAAACCTCACTATATTATATTACATACTAGTGGTTGACCCGTGTTTCACGCATGAGTTTTATTTATTATTGAATTTTAGTTGTTTTTGTATGATTTTATTATTTGGATTTCGTGTTGCTTCAATGCAAAATATTTTTTCTTTCATCTGCTATTTTAATTCTCATAATTTTTATGTCATAAATTTTTGATTTATGCTTTTAATGAATTATTGTTTTTTTATGATAAGTGTTTTAGTAATAATTTTTAGGCTCTTTTTCTTTTATATTGTTTTATTATTATTATTGTATTTTTTTAACAAAGATTATTATTTTATTTAGTTTTTGTGTATATATATCTTTTTTATCTATTTTGTATATATATATATATGTGTGTTATTTAATTTTTGATCCTTGATTTCGTTGTGGTGTTCATTTTTGTTTTTTTAAATTTAATTTCTTACACATACTCTTGTGTTAAGGGTCCATCTATGTTTCATTTTGTTTGCCATTAGCTTGATTATTTTTAATTTATATTTTCTCTTTTCTAACCAATGTGTCATTGTAATTTTATTGTTTAATATTTTTCTTATTGCGACATATGTTCTTATAGATAATTTTTTGCTCACAGCTTTTAAATATTGTTTACTTAAATTTTTTTGCTCACAGCTTTTATAGATAATATATATATTAAATTATTTTGTTTTTTAGGGTTTTAGAAACTTGTATTTTAAAATTCTATTTTTTGGATGCTGATATATGTTGAAGTACTTCGGTTAAATTTGTGTATAATTGGATTGTTTATTATAGTTTTGTGGACATGATACGATGACTATTTGCTAACATCCACGAAGTATCATACACTTTGTGCAGTCAAGGTCAAGGTCAAGGTCAAGGTCTTCCTGGGCTTGACATCATGAATGTAGAAGGCTCGCGGGTATACTGGAATAGCCATGGCTTATTACTTTTTTTTTCTTTTTCTTTTTAGGTTGGATTTGATTGGAAATTACTTCTTTTTTTTGTTTTCTAATTTTATTAGTCGTAACTTTAAATTGATTTATAAATTGCATGTGATTTTGTAGGTTGTCTAATAGTTCTGATTGTTGCACTTCACCTGACTCTGGAGAATTCTTTCTCTTTTTTATATATTTATGGAAGAGATTTATGGTACTGTAATTTGTGTAAGTTGGGTTTATGCTATTGGTCAAATGCCGGATGCACTTATGGAATTTAGGTTTATTGAACTAAGTTTGATAGTGAAAATTGATTATAACATATATAGTTTGTGTTGTGAAATGTTTGAAAATGAGAGAGATGGTGGGTGTCACTTTGAAGGTTTTTTATAATGTGATTTTCCCTTAAGAAAACTGATGAAAACAACTTTATATATTTGGTAGGTGTAATTGTATTCTTTCTATTGTTTTGATAAATAACTGTTTCTTTTCTTGTTTTCTAATATTAGTTGTCATAACATTAAACTGATTTATAAATTGAATGTTATTATGTAGGTTGTAGGATATTTGTTATTGCTTTATTTTGTTTGATCATGAAGTTTATAATTATGAAAGATATCAATAGTATGTAATTTGAGATTTAGCTATTTAGCTATTGGTCAAATGTTGGTTGCATGGGATTGAAGTTTTATGAACTGAGTTTGATAGTAAAATTTGACTTTAAATTATATTGTTTGTGTTGTTAAATATTGGATGCTGAGGTAAATTATATTAGTTGGTGATCCGTGCTATGCGCGTGTATATAATTTATTTTTATATATCTTTGTATTATATTTGTTGTATTGTATATCTTTGAGAATTTTAGGATGAATTTCTATTTCTCACATGTACCAGTCTCGAATTTTCCATCTTTTTCAAATTTATAGTTTGTGATCTGTGCAACACGAAGATTTGATTTTCATTTTATGTATTTTTATAGTATATTTATTGTGTCATATAGTTTTGGATATTTTGTGGTTGTTTATATTTTTTTAATGTACCTATCTTGAATTTCTTGTATTATCTCAATTTCGATCAAATATTATTCATTCAAGATTAATTGGTTTATTCAAATAGGTAAAGAGAACATACAATAGAACCTCTATAAATTAATACTCGATTCATTAATATCTCGATAAATTAATATTTTTTGTCAATCCCAACTATCAATCAAATAATATATCTATAAATTAATAATATTTTTATAAACCTTCAAAGTCCTAAAATTATTAATTTATAGAGGTATTACTGTATATGATAGATATCTGAATTATCTATTTAAGAATTAAACAATTTAAAATTATATAATTTATTATAATTTCCTCGATTTTCCGGAATCTTCCCAAATTGTTTTTTTAAGTTGATTTTCATACAAATTATTGAGAATTTGTGATAGATTTTAGATAATGCAATTTTTTGAACTCGTCTCATTACCAGAACTAGGTATTTACCCGCGCTACGCTACAGATATTTTTGTAAATTTTGTATATATTTTTAATATATTAAAATTATTTTTATAATATATATGAGTATTGTATTTATTTTTTTATTAGCTTAAGTTATGTATTTATATATTTTAAATCTGAAAAACATTGTAAATCCTTAATTTGTTTTTATTTTTCAAAATTATAATTTAATATTAAATTTGTTAAGTTAACTAACTATAAATATATATGTAAAAATAAAACAATACATTTTTAAGTACCTTCATGCTCATGGCAAATATAATTTATTTTCTAAAATAAATTATCATTTGATCCTCCTTTATAATTATATAAAACAAAATACCATTTAAAAAAGTTAATTAATATGATTATTTTGAATTATAAAATTTATATATTTATCAAATATTCATTATAAATATATGTTTCTAAAACTACCTAACTATAATCAATAACATTCATATCAAAATCATTGCTATTGCTTTAAAACTAAATAAAAAAAAATTCTGATTGAACTGTTAACATATCAATTTAGTTGAAGTTAAATAATTAAATTTTCGTTACTGAAAACATATTGTAACTTGAAATTTTAGTATAGAGAAATTTTATCTTCTTAGAAAAATCAGAAAATCGTATTTTCCATCAAAACAAAAAAAAATCATCTTCCCACGCAACTGAAAAATCGCCTATTGCCGCCAAAACAAAAAAAAATTCATTTTCTCGTTGAACCTCAAATTTCATTTTCTCACCAAAACAGAGAAATTGCATTTCTTCTCAAGAGCCAAAAAATCATATTTTCACGCGAGAACATGTGTTTTCCCACAAAAACCAAAAAATCATGTTTGTTCACCAAAACCAAAAAATTTCATCTTCCTGTAAAAACCAAAAAATCTTATCTTTTCGTCAAAACCGAAAATTTCAACCGAGAAATCGTCTATTCTCGCCAAAAAAAAAAATCATTTTTCTCGTCAAACCAAGAATCACGCTCTGCTACTAAAAACGATAAACTACAATTTCCTGCAAAAACCAAAAATTGCAGTATCTCATGAGAAATTGTGTTTCCCGCAAAAACTATGAAATCGCATTTTCCCGCGAAAACCAAAAAAATCACATTATATGTCAAAAACTGAAAATTTGCATTTTCCATCAAAACCTAGAAATTGCTTATTCCAGACCGAGAAATTTTGTTTTCCCATCAAAGCGATAAATTGTACTTTCTGCCAAAATTGTCAAATTGTAATTTTCCACGAAAACTTAGAAATCACATTTTCGTGCAAAAATCAAGAAATTGCATTACCGTCAAAAGCCAAAAATTTGCATTTCCTATCAAAACCGAAAAATCGAATTTTTTTGTCAAAATTTAAAAGTTTCATTTCCCATCAAAACCAAAAAATCGCATTTTCTAGCCAAAACAAAGATATCTTGTTTTTGCATCAATTTTTTCTTTCTTACCAAAACAAAAAATTTACATTTTTCTGCCAAATCTGAGAATTCGTTTTTTTCCGCCATAACTGAGAAATTATGTTTTCCTACCTAGACTGAAAATCACATTTTCCTACCGAAACCAAGAAATACCCTATTCCCGCTAAAGCCAAGAAAATTTGTTCTTGGTAACCACCAGAAATGAGAATCTCCAAGCTATGGTGGTCTGAGCTTCTCCTCATTTGCTTTTAACTTCCATTTTTTTTTGTAAACTTTGGGCTTTTTAATGGGTTAGCAAAATAGTAAACTGATTTTATTATTGTGTTGATGATATGCATTATTGTTATGTTTTTACTTGTTCAAATTTTTGCTGATGTGTGAGCTTCTTATAATATAAGATTTTTTACAATGATAATCATCAAGTTTGAGCTATGCTGCGGGATATTTTTCTAAATTTTGTATATATTTTTAATATAATAAAATTATTTTTATAATGTAAATGAGTATTATATTTATTTTCTTATTAGCTTAAGTTATGTATTTATAAGTTTTAAATATGAATAAACATTATATATTTTATATTTGTTTTTCTTTTCAAAATTATAATTTGCTATTAAATTTAGTTAGCTAACTAATTATAAATGTATATATAGGAATAAAATATATAAGAATAAAGCACTACATTTTTAGTAACTTCATGTTAATGGTAAATGTAATATATTTTCTCTAATAAATTGCCACTTGATCGTCCTTTGTAATTAAATAAAGCAAAATGTCATATAAAAAAGATCTATTAATTAATATGATCATTTTAAATTATAAGATTTATTTATTTATCAAATATTTTATTATAAATATACGTTTCTAAAACTATCAAATTATAATCAATAACATTCATATCAAAACCATTGCTATTGCTTTAGAACTAAATAGAAAATTATGTTTGAACTCTTAAAATATCGTTTTAGTTAAAGTTAAATAATTAAATTTTAGTTACTGTAAACATACTTTAACTTGGAAATTTAGCACAGAGAAATTTATTTTCTTACAAAAATCGAGAAATCGCATTTCCCGTTTAAACAAAAAAAATTCATTTTTCTATTAAACTGAGAAATCGCATATTCTAGCAAAAATCAAAAAATTCATTTTCTCGTCAAGCCTAAAACCTAAAATTTCGATTTCCCGCGAGAACCTGTGTTTTTCCACCAAAGCCGAGAAATTACGTATTTTTCACAAAAACAAAAAAAGTTCATCTTCGTGCAAAAACCAAAAAAAAAAATTGTATTTTCCTGCCAAAATTGAAAAATTTATTTTTCCTGCAAAAACTGAGAAATCGTCTATTCCTACCAAAACAAAAAAAAAAATCATTTTCTCGTTATGCCCAGAATCACGCTTTCCGACAAAAACAAATAAACTACAATTTTCTGCAAAACTAAAAATTGCATTATCTCCCGTATAATTGTGTTTTCCCGCGAAAACGAAGAAGTTGTTATGTTTTTATTGGTTCAAATTTTTGCTGAAGTGTGAGCTTTTTATAACATAAGGCTTTTTGCATTGTTGTCATGTAAGCATAGATTGATGCTGAGCCTACACTTTTTCAATCATATACGTCTCAAACAAACAGATAGCTAGAATTTTTTTGTTATTTATTTGTTGTTATTTATTATTTGGATTTGGTTTTGGCAAAAAAAAAACAATGATTTAATTTTTATTTGTTTTTATTTATTATTTGGGTTTGTATTTGGCAAAAAATAAAATAATGATTTTTTATTTGCTGTTATTAATTATTTGGGCTTGGGTTTGGTAAAAAATAAAACAAAAATTAACAAAAAAATATTTAGATTTTTAATGGGTTTAAGTTTAAAAATTAAAATAAGTAAATAAGGTGTATTAATAAAATGCTTTGATTGGTGATTATTTTTGCTGAGGTGTCATATTTATAAAGCTTAAAAAAACTGAGGTGTCAAGCCATGAAGAGACTTTAGTGTTATTGTTGTGTTGATTTCCTATTCCATTTTTATTGGCTTTCCTTTGGTAATTGCTTTTCGTCTTTCTAATTACCAATTTCCATCACACACTCGTAAATTTCTACATTAATCTTGAAATACTTAGAGCTAATATTATCATTTTTATTATTTTGTATTTTGTTGATTTTTTGTTTTCTGAAACCACTTTATAATTTATTGTTTTATGTTTGGTATTTTTTATATTGAATGTTAATGTTAATTTTAATGTTTTTCGTTTTTCTAATTATCAATGCTCGTCACATACTCGTAAATTTCTGCTTTGAATTTTAAAATAGTCAGAGCTAATGGATATCATTATTTATTAGTTTTTATATTGTTTTTTATACTGTATTTTGTTATTTTTTTTCTTTTCTGACAACACATTATAATTTTTTGTGTGTTTTTGCTATTTTTTATATTGAATGTTAATATTAATTTTTATTATTTTCCATCTTTCTAATTACGAATTTCTGTTACACACTCTTAAATTTTCGCCTTGAATCTTGAAATACTCAGAGCTAATGTATATCATTATTTTTTATAATATTTTGTTGATTTTTTTATTTTCTGGCAACACATTATAATTATTTTTTTATGTTTGCTATTTTTTATATTGAATTTTAATATTAATTTTTATTATTTTCAGTCTTACTAATTATCAATTTCTGTCACACACACTCATAAATTTTCGTCTTGAATCATGAAATACTCAGAGCTAATGTATATCACTATTTTTTGGTGTTCTTATTTTGTATTTTGTTGATTTTTATTCTCTGACAACACATTACAATTATCTTCTTATGTTTGTTATTGTTTTTTTATTGAATGTTAATGTTAATTTTTATTGTTTTCAATCTTTCTAATTATCAATTTGCATCACACATTCGTAAAAATTGTTGCATTGAATCTGAAATATTCAGAGCTAATGTATATAATTATTTTTTAGTTTTTATTTTATTTTATTTTTGACAACATATTATAATTGAATTTTTATTTTTTCTATTTTTATATTGAATATTAATATTTTTGTGTTTTAAAATAATTTAAATAGAAAATAATTAATAATATGATTGCTGAGGTGGCAACACCAGAACAGACAAAAACTTACTTTATATATATATAAATATATATATATATATATATTAGATTATGACCTGTATATATAAAGACTTATAATAATAAATTTAAAACCTGTTTCTTTTAAGAAATAAGAGATAAAATCGGATCACTGCTGAAAAAATATATTTGAAAAACAAGAATGATTTATTTATCATAATTCTTATTTATTTTCAATTACAAAATTTAGAATAAAAAAAATCTATTTTGAGTCTCAAGCAACATTAATCCTACTTCTTTTTTAGTTCATACACTTTGTCAACTATCTTTTTCTGCTCTGTGTGTCAAAAATTTGGATATACAATTCGAATCTTTCGAGTATATTAATGATATCTCCATGATATCTCTCAAAGCAAACAAAGTATCTATTTTTCTTCACATTCCATTTCTTGTATATGATATCTCGGCTCTCTAGAAAAATTATGTTTTTCAAAACTCGCATCAAACCTTTTTACATTATTCTCATCGTCGTCTAATGCCATATCATTAGAATTTAATTTAATTTTTTATATTAAAATATATTCAACTTAATCTTGTTTACTTTTGATTTTTAGTTTTCTTATTAAGATAATAGATACTTTTGTTTTATTTTTCTATTTTAAATTGAAATTGATCATGTTAGACCCACTTTTACCACATCCAATTTTAGGTCGACATATCAGCAATAAACGGAGTCCGAGAGATGACTTATCCCTTAGGCATGCCAACAGCTTCCTAGCGAACTGTACCTGAGCAGTTGGTGAGTTTTCCAAGCCTAGCGTGTTGCACCAGTCCACCTGCTCCTGGCATGCGCCGCACCGATATGATAATTCAGGAGGAAAGGTGTATAAAAAGGGAGCGAAGGTCAAAGAGAGACAGGGGATCCGATCCAAGATGGACTGAATGACTAGAAATCGGACATAAGAGCGGTTCTTGAGAGAGAGAGAGAGAGAGAGAGAGAGAGGAGAGGCCATCGATCTCATCCTCAATGGAGCTCACCTTGATCCCGGTCGTACAGCGAGATTGAAGGGGGTACGATTGTTGTCCCCGGGAAAGAACGCTAGCCGAGATAAGCATTCTCCTTCCCCTGAATCCTGATTTATTCCCATGAAGAGAGAGTTCCTACCCCACTCTCGTCATGGTCTGCCTGTTATGCTTCCACCCACACCTAATATCATATGGGTATCATGATCCTTGGACATGGTACACAAATCATAACACCTACCCTCCCGAGTTTCTGTTCCCTGTAAGGCGTGAATTAACATGAGCGTCAGAGAACCTTCGGGAGAGAAACCCTTTTCCGGTTCTGTCGGAGGTCCGACTTACTAGTTTGTTAGTGTAGGCAAGGCCCAATTAGACTTTTGCCCCAGAGCCGCATACCGCTTATCCCCCAAAAGGACAAAACTCGGAGACAAAGCTCTGCTACTCGGACGATCACACACCCAACATAATCATTCTGTAATTTACTCCCAAGCAATTGGCGCTTATGAGAGAGGGAGGGGGGGGGGGGGGGGGGGGGGGGGGGGGGGGGGAGAGAGAGAGACTGATATGCAATCCCATGAAGAAAGTAGTCAACAGCACTACTAGGCAACCAACCGCCGGCACAGCCAAAAACTTAGAATGCTAAGTTGAGGTAAAAGTGCTGAGTACCGGAAGCTGGAAGATGAAGTAGAGTTGGGAGGAGATCCCCGATCCCAGAACCTGGCTGGGCTGTCATTACGGGCCACAGGATCTGAAGTCCACCCTGAGAGCCGTCGCCCCGTAAATAACCCTAGATTAGCCCCCAACGAGGACCAAAGCTCTAACCGATCAAGGGTGTCCCCATGCTTCGGCAAAGGCCATACAGTCAAAGCCAGGGTACCCCTAGCACTACCAAAGCGCGAGCCGAGGCTAGATAGACTATTGCCTCTTGCGCGAAACCAAGTGTCGGAGGGAAGAAAATTTTAGGGATCGAGTCAGACGTTTGTCATCTCCCTAGAATCGTGACATATTGAAGACATGCGCAGGCGGTTAGTTAAGTTCTAATAGGCAGCCAAGGGCATTTCTGATATTCGCCCTGACTCGAAGGAGTCAATCCGCTTAAAGAAGCCAGGCCGTTCAGAGAACAAATCAAATGTAGAAGTATTTAACAAAAACGCAGAATAAAAGAGCAAAACCATTGAATTAACAAGGCCTTAGAAGGGCCAAAGTTGTTCATAAAAAAAATACATAACTAAGGTTTCAAAAATACAATTTAAAAAGGGTAACACCCAGAGGTATCAAGAAACACGACAACTAGGGAGGTGTAAGACCAGAAGGATCGCCCGCTGAACTCGAAGGATCACCACCAAGATCCCGGGGCATGCGAGGAGCCTCAGCCATATTCAAGGCACCTCAACGTCATCACGCGTCACGCTCCTGACTCTCCGCGGGCACTTGAACAGCCACGAGTGTTGCACTACGCTCTGTGTTTTGAGTGAAACCCTGGAACACTGCTACGGTATCACGAAGAAGCCGGATCTCGAAGTTCCGAGAACCCAAGTCGCGGCGTCTGTCGTCCAAGGCTGTCCTATGCCGACTCACCTCTTCCCCTAGTTTTCCTCCTCGAGCGGAAGACTGCACCTCAACAAGCTGGTTTTAAGACATCATCATCTCGATCTTAAGCTCACTGGCCCTAACTGCCAAGCCACACTCGCAACACTCAGCCGTAAGTAGCTCGTGGAGACCCTGCAAGAGACAAGAAGCTCAAGATGCCATTGTTTTAAAAAAGTAAATGGAAAAGGTGCGAACAAACTCACCGCCTCCAAGAAGCCACTGAGTTCCAAGATGGTATGCCGTCATTCCGAAAGGGGGCAGGCTCATTGGACCCAAGAAAACTCTCACAGATGCAGACTAGATGACGATTCAGTGGAGCGAAGCACGATCCACCCGGGAAAAAGGGGATTAAGAGGAGCGCATGGAGGGTCGGCCACTGAAGTGACCCTCTCCAAAACCTCTGGTGTACATACATAAGGAGGTCAGTCCTGCTTCTCGACCGCCTCGGGAGTACGAGCGATATTCTTGACGCTACCTCCAGACCATGAGAAAGGGGCACACCAAGTATCTACAGACGGACGAGGACGACAACACTTCGAGTCAAGAAAAAAGAAAAGGAAGAACTCGGCGCAGGGAAAGACAAGAGCAAATAAAAGCAAAAGCCAAAATCAAATCACAGGAAGTGGGATGTCGATTGTTTTCCCTTATTTTATAGGTAAGCGAGAAACCAAAACGGTGCCCCAAAATGGTCTCGAAAATAACAGAAAAAGTCAAGGGTTATTTTAGTAAATAACTGACCCTCGTGCATTCGAAGAGACACATCATTATGAAAAAAAAGGCAAACAGTTCGTCATGATGGCGATAGTAGGCGCCAATTCACGAAAAGTGATAGCTTGCATATTTACAGCATTTAGGCATACATAATCATATGATTTTGAATCTCTTTCATGCATAAACTCACATTTTAGGTCTTTTTTGCATTCATATTAGAGTTAGCTTGTGTGTAGATGTGCATTGCATATTTTGTTGCATTTGGAGGTGTTATCTAGGTATTATGGAGACTGAGGCATTCTTATCAAAAGGGGTTCATATGGATGCATGGAGAAAGGCTAAGGGAAGCTAAGTAAAGAAGAGGACCACACCGGCGACTCACATCGGCTACATCACCTCGGTGCAAGATGGCCCGAATTTTCATAGGATCATACCAGTGACTCACACCGGCGACTACACCTAGCTGAAGAGGAACCCAAAGTTTCATGAATTCACACCGGTGACTTATATTAGCGATGTGGCTGATATGATCAACTTCCGCCCAGACTTTTACTTTGGGCAATATATTTGACTAGGGTTTGACCAGAGCCTAATCCTTTGACTATAAAAGCAAAACATTATTTTTTATATCAGTTATCCAATTTAATCTTTAGTTTTATACTTTTATCTTATCCATAAACTCTCTCTCTCTCTCTCTCTCTCTTGTTCTTAAGCTATTTTCCAGATTTTTATTATTTGTAAGCAACTATTTGAGTTTTAATTGAAGTTTGCATTTCTTGTTATTGCTTCTGATAATGATTTCCTACATCTCTTGCTAAGTTTTTGATAGATTGAATATGGTTTGTAAGTAGGTTTTTTTCTGGGCTTTAGGAGAGTTAGGATGATCCAAGGTTTAGAACATGATGTTTAAGTATAGATGATGTTAGATCTTTCACTATTAGGTGTTCTTAATGTTTGATTCATACTAATCATCTGGATTTCGAATTTAGGGTTTCTCTGCACCAAAAGTGTTTGTTGAAATGCCTGAACCAACCTCTTAGTGGGATTGCTTATCCTTACACATGAGAATGGATGACTAGGGAGCACACTGGCTAGATAGGACTGATTCTTTATGCTTGGGTGTTTCCTGACCACTAATGAGAGTTAGATTTTGATTAGGTTTCATTCAAAGAAATCTTTGTTATGAGAGTGGATTGATTTGCTTTTTAGATTTCTATGCTTAAAGATTTTGTATTTGTTTATTTTTTGAACATCTTGTTTAAAGCCAAGAATCATTCTAGGTTGATTATCCTATCATGAACTCTCTTGTTTATCATTTGAATATCTCTTTTTTGCTTTGTTTACTCTGTTTTCTTAGACTCTAAGTTGTGTTCTGCTTGAATCTATTTGCTGTTTATGGATTTATTTCACTTTGATCATTGCCCTGCTTAAGTTTGGTGACTGTTTAGGGTGTTAGAAACTTTATAAACGCTTTCTTTCTTGGCCTAGCTTACAGAATTTCATGTATTCTCTCTGATCATCTTTCCCACTTGGATTTAACAAAGAACCCTGAGTTATACTACAACTGGCTATGAAGAGTCATTAATTGTAAAAAGCAGTGAAAACACTCTTATCAATTTAGCGCTGTTGCCTTGTACGATTGTTTTATCATAGACATTTTGATATTTTGTGAGACTGGATTCACTCTTAATAGGATTGGCTTTGGCTTTGTTAATTTCAGGTGTATGAACCTGAGAGCACAAGGTTCAGATCATCTCCTGCCACTTTTGGACAACATAGACAGACTTGGAAGAAGACACAGAACAAGGACTGTGAATATGGACATACCACATGCTGCTGTTGGTGCACAAGGTGCACAAGGACCACAAGGAATGGCCGGCGCCTAAGGTATTCAGGGAGTACAGGGGCCTCAGAATTTGGCTGATGATTGGTGCAGGGGATTGTCCTAATGCTCATGCCACAAGAATTGGTATTATCCATCCTCCTGTTGCCAACAATAAATTTAAGATAAAGCGAAGTCTGATTTCTATGGTTTAAAGAATAAAATTTCATGGATTACCTTTGGAGGATCCTTTGGACAATTTTGATCAGTTGGATAGGATCTTCTCCATGACCAAACTTAATGGTGTATCGGAAGATGGTTTCAAGGTGAGGCTCTTCCCATTCTCTTTAGGAGACAAGGCTCATCTGTGGGAGAAAACTCTTTCACAAAGTTCTATTACTTTTTTTGGAACAATGCAAGCATGCATTCTTGGCACGGTTGAGGAACCTCATCTCTGGATTCACTTGAGGATCACATGAGAGCTTTTGTGAAGTCTGGGAAAAGTTCAAAAGGTATACTCTTCAGTGCCCTCACCATGGTTTCTCAAGTGAATCTCTGCTGTCTACTCTCTACAGAGGCGTCCTGATTAAGATAAGGACGCTGCTAGACAGTGCTAGTAATGAAAATTTCCTACAGAAGGAAGTAGAAAAACGTATGGAGCTGGTTGAGAACTTGGCTCAAAGTGATGGAAATTATGGTGAGGACTTTGACAGGGCTCCTAAGAACTCCAAGGAAGAGCTTGAATACAACAAGAAGGAGATCAAGGCACTCAATGAGAAGGTTGACAAACTGCTTCAGGTTCAACAAAAGGAGATCCACTTTGTTGGTGAATATTTGCAGAACTAAGAGGATGAAGAGGTTCACACTGAGGAGGTCAACTACTTGGAAGGCCAGGGAGGTTACAACAACTACAATAACTTCAAGAACTCCAACTTGTTCTACAAAAGCAACAATGTTGCTAATCCTCAAGATCAGGTCTACCCTTCTCAAGGCCAAGACATGCAACATAAGCCTTTTGTTCCCTACAACCAGCAACAAGGGTTTGCTCCTAAGAACAACTATTAAGAGAATCAGAACAGCTTTCAGCCCAAGCCAGCCTTTGCTCCTCTAGATTTTGCACCACAAGGATAAGCCTCTAGCTCCAATACCCAAGACTCTGAGATCAAAGGGATCTTACACCAGCTACTTTAAGGCCAAGCAACACAAACTATGGATATGGCCAATAAGTTTGCTGATGTCCACAATAAAATTAACAGCCAATATGGAGAGCTCAACACTAAGATTGATAAGTTGGCTTCTAGGGTAAAGACTTTGGAGAACAACAAGGGGATTTCCACTACATCTAGGTCTACAGCTCAACTTCCTAGAAAACCTGAAGCAAACCCCAAGGAATTCTGCAATGCCATCTCTTGCAGTGCCAAGTCCAGCAGCTAATGATGCTGCTATTTCCGAGCTAGAGAAGCTTCTCCATGGTGAGGATTATGTTTCTCCCTAATCTTTCCAACCAGTTGTTGTCAATTAGGACATTGAACTCCTAAGTGGGGGGGAAGCAAAAGCAGAAGCGTAAACTGATAATTGAAGAGAAGGAAACTCCCTACATCCCTCCACAACCTTACAAACCTGCTCTTCTTTTTCCTGGGAGGTTTAAGAAGCAGCTTGTAGCAGAGAATAAAGTTCTGTTTCTTCAGTCCATGAAGACGGTTAGAGGAGTTTTCAAACTCTCAAGGTACCACACTTGCTGCCTCCTAGAATAATGCCCCTCAAGGATGAGCTTATGTCTACAGCAAAAGAGTTGAGAGAAAACAAGGTGTCTATTTTAGAAGCTGCTCCACAAGAAGCTGTAAAGGCTGTTGTCACCAAGAATCTTGGAAATCCTGGATGCTTCACACTACCTTGTACAGTTGAAGGATCCTTGTTTAAAATTTGCTTGTGTGATCTTGGCGCCAGCATAAACCTCATGCCCCTTTCAGTTACCAAGAGTCTAGGCTTTAAGAGCTTTAGGGAGAGTGGAATATCACTTATATTAGCTGATGGAACAAGAAGGACTCCAGATGGTTTTCTGGTAGATTTACCTGTCATGATGGGGAAGGTTAAAGTACCAACAGACTTTGTGGTCCTAGACTTAGAGGGAGAGATTAAGAACCCAATCATCTTGGATAGACCATTCTTAGATTCAGCTGTAGCAGTGTTTGATGTGAAGAAAGACCTAATAAAATTAAGGCTAAGTAATGATGAAGTGCTCAAGTTTGACACAAATAGAGCAAAGTGTGGAGTTAAAGAACAAGCTTACTCACTGGAGGTTGAAGCACAGCAAGAAGGAGCTGAGAATTGGCCTCTCATTAGTGAATATGATGGGATAGGCTTTGATGGATGCTGCCTCTCTATGATTTTTGAAGAGCCATAACCTACACCAAAGGAGAAAGATCCAAAGGAGACCCCAAAGGAAGCAAAAGGAGGTGCAGCCAAGCTGAACTTTCTCTCTAAAGACTTGAGCTTGCAGCTGCTGGATTCAACAGATGATGAAGTGGTGTACAAGGTCAAGTGCAAGGGCAAACCTCAGCCTTTTGCATTTGTCAAGATAGTCAACACCATTCAAGGCCATTATGGGTGCAGTATAAGTGCTGAGGAACACTCTGCCCACTTGGAGAAGCACTTTCCACCATCAGTCACAAATGCTCTTCCAGAAGGACCAACAAGGAGTTCACTAACTCATCATTTCCCCAACTAGAAGGATGGGGAGAAACATCAAGCTAAGAGATGTAAAACAAGCACACTTAGGAGGCATTCCCATGTTATCCCTGTAAATACTTGATTTTATTACTAATTTTTCTGTTTTAGTGTTTTGAACCTCATGATTGCTTATTGAGAAGTCATAGGAGAGCAAAGAAAGAAGGAAGAAAAATTCTCTAGAGCACACCGAGGACTGCACCGGCTTCATCACCCCAGAGTCAGTTGGCCAGGGAATTCTGGGAGTTGCACCAGCGCGACTTGCACCGGCTTCATCACCTCGCTGTGAGTCAGCCAGAAAATCTTCGAAGTTGCACCAGCGACTTGCACCGGCTTCAACACCTTGGTTTGAATAAATTTCAGGTAAGTCAACCCTTCCCTTGGACGCGTTGACCCGAGCTTCCCCCTTTATACACCCTTCAAAAACTTGAAAAAATCTCATCTTCTCAGTTCTCTATCATGCCTCTTTTCATCTCTCTCAATTTTCAACCAAAGTTTTCGATTCAAAGCTCAAACAATTCGGTTCGACTTGCTTCATCTGATTTTTTTTTTTTATTTCCAACCCTCCATCACTCCACATCAAAGGTATGTCTCTGAAATTCCAAATCTTCTCCACCACCTTCAATGGTAAATGTTTATAGAAATCTTTGCTAGGATATGTAACTGGAATGCAAGTTGAATGGGCATTGTTCATTGAGTGTTTGTATGGTGATTAAGAATGCTAGTGATGAATTTTAATGGAAAAAGTTTGAATTTTTGACAAGTTTGTGTTCTTGATGAATAGTGACTCCGAAAATTGCAATTACTCTCTTGAAACTTGTTAGATTTTGATGCTTCCAATTTCATTAGGTTTCTATCACCCTGCTTGATTGTTATTGAATGATAATCACAGCTTTGAACACACTAAAAATTTCTGATTTTGGACAAAATTTGAAAATTTTGGCTAAGTGTTGAGAATGTGATTGTTAGCTTTCTTCGTGCTCTTTGGTTGCTTGCACCCTTGGTTTGTTTCATGATAAATAGAGATTGCATAAACAAGACAATGATTGCTTTAAGGGGTTCTACACCATATTTATTGTCTTGTGAGTGTGTTTTCCCTTGTCAGACGTGAAATCAAAGGCTGAAACCACAAGGACCAAGGCTGTAGCTGCAAGGACAAGAGCTGCTAAAAAATGGAAGAAGCCTGCACTCCATAACAATAGCTCTGATTTAGAGGAACAATATGAGACAAGGGATAAGCAAAACCAAGACAAAGGATCTGAGAAAGGGAAACAAAAGAAAGCTTCAAGGAGAACCCCCAACCCCACGGATGATGAGCTCTACAATAAGGTAATGGGGATGATATTCAGTGGAACTCGGTATGCTGATATGGAGCTGTTGAGTTACATTGGCATCTTGTGAGAAGTTTAATTTCTCTTCAAGGATATGGGGTTAAAAAAGTTCTTCAATATAGCATACTCCTCTCACAAGGCTGCTACATGCCAATTCATCTCATCACATGAGGTGTACTTCTACCAAGAGGGTTAAGATGGTAACCCTTTGTTTAGAGATGGGTACATCATGTTCAAAGTGGTAAGAACCATCTACCACATGAGGTTCGATCAACTGAATGAAGTATTTGGGTTTAAAGCTGGCACTTCAAGGAGCACACAAATGTAGCTTGCTAAGGGTGAGCACAAATGGGTTTGTGACATATCAGTTTCATGTCAGCCTCACAGTTAAACAAGAAGATCTTGCTACCTACCATGGCTGAGCACACCTCATTTGCTTCACCAGCCCTTGGTAAGTTCCATATCCCATCAGAAGCTCCAGTAAACCCAAAAACGGATCCATCTCATGAATCCATCAGGGCTAAGTCACGCATAGAAAGCACTCCAACTGCAACAGTTAAAGGGGTAGAGGAAGAAGAGGAGCAAGCGCATCTCTATGGCAGCCTAATCCCCAATGAAGCAACCAAGCCAGCTCACAAGCGTACCTCCCTTCTTCAAAGATGGAACAAATGGCAGGACAAGACTATCAAAAAGCTTGTTAAGACTATGAAGGGAATGAAAAAGGGGATGAAAAGCATGGAGAAGGAGATCAAGAGATTAAATGCAAATCTTGGTGAAACTTTTGGTACACAAGGAGAAGAGCATGAAGAGGACCAAGGAGATAATACTATGGGTGAAGAAAGGAGCCAGTCCTTTAGAGAGCCTCCAAGGGAACAAGAAGATGCTGAGCCCCATAGAGCCTCCTCATATTAGCTGCGCCAAAGGAGAAAGATGCAAGCTACACATCCCCCACTATCCTTCTCCAGTAACATGTCCCATTACAGCAACATATCCTATTCCATGGATACTTCCTCCTCCTCCTATGGTAGCTAAGGTACACACCTCCTACCATTGTAAATATCATTCTCTGTTTTTCTTTTGTTTATTTTACAATGCCTTGTTGAATATTGGCTTCTCTTCCATTTTCATTACACAAAAGAGACTACGTAATCTAAGTGTGGGGGGAGAATATGTGAGACTTGACAATGAATTTAACATATTTTTGTATCATTCATAGCATTAGCATGCATTTCATATAAGGCATAGAAAACCACAAAAAACATTAAATTTTTTTTTGAAAAATTATAAATACAAATCATGTAGTTGCATTCATTCACTTGCTTAATATTGACTCTAGTATGTATCTCATATAGGTTGCATTTATATGCATAGAGAGTAATGATGTTTGCCTTATATGATGCTGAAGTTTGAATTGTGTTTAATGTCTTAGTTGTTAGTTGTTAGTTGTTTGATGTTTGTGATTTAGTTTGAGCTGAAGGTTGAACCACATTCTGAATTCTTGGGATTGTCACTTTTGTCTAGTTGAAACTTGCATAATCTGATTTCAATCTTTATCAACTTGAACCATAATTTCAATTGTCAATTATCATGTCTTATGCTTTGAAAAGTGATCTCATGGTAACTATATGCATATTTGGACTATCTTCTTCTTTCTTACCACTCTTGTTAGTCCAAATAGTTTCCCCACTTTGAACCAAGCCTTCCTTGAAATCCAAACACTCTTTCGTGTGATTGTGAGGCCTATTTTCAAAATTTTCTGAATCATTTAGGCAAAGCGTGTTGAGTTTAGGCTGGCAAGGAGAAGCTTTAATGTAGACACTAGCTTGTATTTGAAGCTAGTACTAGGCTAGGATGATTGGTGGGTAGACTAGGAAGTTTACTTGTGCTTAAATTTTCATCAATTGGGAGAAAGAAGAGAGAAGAAAAGGGTAACACATGGAGTTTGATGTGGCAAAGCAAATACACAATGGTGGCAACAATGGTGACTCTATAATCAAAAGAGAAGGTGTCCTCTATTAACAAAAAACAAGGCCATACAACAAGAAGAAATCTGGACAGAAAGCATCCAAAGAAGATGAAACAAGGAGGCATCACAACAGCAAAGGAGGGCCAAAAAGAAGTCAAAAGCCAATCCACAAAGGTGAAGAAGATTCCCACAACAACAACAAAAGAGATGTGAAGGACTATGAAAGCAACAAAAGTTTTGAGAAAAGGATAACTTAGGAGGTTGATCTTTTGGGTTTAGACTATTATATAAGTTGATTTAGGCATTTGGGATAGATGGAAGTCATCTTTGTATGCATAAATTAGTTTTTACTCTTAACATTTTGCTATGTGTTGATTTTTTTTCATTGAGTGATCCCTTGCAACACCAGAGGTCTTTCATATTGAGATCATCTTTGTCTCAAAACCATGTCCCTTAACCAAATGGTTTCACTTGATTTGCTTAAGCATGATTCACTTGGTTACACTTAATTGAATGTTAAAAAGGTTGATTGATGTGATTTCTTGTGTAGACTAGGACTTGAATGCTTACTATTGCTTGCGATGAATGTGGCTAGATTTTTAGAGTAGAACAAGATCATGAGCATTTTACAATTGATAACTAGGATGTTGAGCCCAATTTTTCCTTTGGCATTTTATGTTGTAAACTCCCAATTTCAAACCTCACTTTCTTGTTTGTCCTTGTTTGTTTGAGAGCAAGTAAAAGGAAAGTGTGAAGGTGTTGATAGATTTCATATTTACAGCATTTAGGCATACATAATCATATGTTTCTATGTCTCTTTCATGCATAAACTCACATTTTAGGTTCCTTTGCATTCATATTAGAGTTAGCTTGTGTCAAGATGTGCATTGCATATTTTGTTGCATTTGGAGGTGTTATCTAGGTACAATGGAGGCTAAGGAGGCTTGCTTATCAAATGGGGTTCGAGTGGATGCATAGAGGAGGGTCTAAGAAAAGCTAAGCAAAGAAGAGGACCACACCGGCGACTCACATCAGCTACATCACCTCAGTGCAAGATGGCTCAAAGTTTCATGGGATCACACCGACGACTACAACTCGCGGAAGAGGAACCCGAGGTTTTATGAATTCACACCGGTGACTTACACCAGCGACTACACCTTGGTGCGAATTCACACCAGCGGCTGCACCGGTGAGGTGGCCGATATGATCACCTTCCACCCAGACTTTGACTTTGGTCAATATTTTTGACTAGGGGTTTGACCAGAGCCTAATCTTCTGACTACAAATGCAAAACCTTATTTTTTTTATCAGTTATACAATTTAATCTTTAGTTTTATGCTTTTATCTTATCCATAAACTCTCTCTCTCTCTTGTTCTTGAGTTATTTTCCAGATTTTTGGTATTTGTAAGCAACAATTTGAGTTTCTATTTGAAGTTTGCATTTCTTGTTGTTGATTGTGTTGTTATTGCTTCTGATCATGATTTCATATCTCTCTTGCTTAGTTTTTGATAGATGGAACATGGTTTGCAAGTAGTCGCTTCTCAGCTTTAGGATGAATTAGATTTAGGATGATCCAAGGCTTTAAACATGATGTTTAGGTATAATGATGTTAGATCCTTCATTATTAGGTGTTCTTAATCCAAGGCTTTAAACATGATGTTTAGGTATAATGATGTTAGATCCTTCATTATTAGGTGTTCTTAATGCTTTATTCATACTGATCATCTGGATTTCGAATTTAGGTTTTCTCTGCACAAAAAGTGTTTGTTGAAATGCCTGAACCAACCTCTTATTGGATTTGCTTATCCTTACACAAGAGAATGGATGACTAGAGAGCATATTGGCTAGATAAGACTAATTCTTTATGCTTGGGTGTTTCCTGATCACTAATGAGAGTTAGATTTTGATTAGGTTTCATTCAAAGAAATCTTTTTCATGAGAGTGGATTGATTTGCTTGTTAGAGTTCTATGCTAAAGGATCTTGTATTTGTTGATTGTTTGAACATCTTATTTAAAGTCAAGGATCATTCTAGGTTGATTATCCCATCCTGAACCCTCTTATTTATCATTTGAATATCTCCATTTTACTATGTTTGGCTCTATTTACTCTATTTTCTCAGACTCCAAGTTGTGTTCTGCTTGAATCTATTTGTTGTTTATGGTTTTATTTCATTTTGATCATTGCCCTATTTCAGTTTCGTGACTGTTTAAGGTGTTAGAAAATTTTATAAAATCTTTCTTGCTTGGCCTAGCTTACAGAATTTAATGTATTCTCTCTGATCATCTTTCCCACTCGGATTTGACAAACAACCCTAAGCTATACTATAACTGGCCATGAAGGGTCTTTAATTGCAAAGAGAAGTAAAACACTCTTATCAAAAAGCAAGGCGAACAATGTGGTGTTACTCCCCACACGGCGAACAAAAATCTGCCATGTGAACCGCACCCACCGACAGAAAAGAAAACTGCCCGACAGGCAGAACTACGAATTCCAGCCTGGACAAGTAGTGTGAGAATCCCTGAAACCCCATGGAGTACATGCAAACAACCTCCACCCATTAACGACAAGTCATAACGCGACAATATGAGTTCTCAAACCCTACATGAAATAAGTATCACTCCAGGGTAGCTCTCACCCACAAGGGCAAGCCGCATAGGCCCGTTAGTTATCATTTACTCGTGCCCGCGAGCCCCCTGTTCACTTTCGTCAGACTCGTGCATCCATTTTATTCCTTACTTGAATGATTGTGTGATTTTCTGCTTGAGCAATTGTTTGTTTGAGTGATTTCTTGCTTATGTGATTGTTTGATTCTCTCATTGTGTGATTCTTTGCCTGCTTAAATCCCTGCTTTCAAGTTTACTCTATCGCCTGATCCTTTGAGCCCTTACATCCCTTTGCTTTCCTTTCATTTGTCTATTTATCGCCCCTTCATTTCCTTTGATCTCCTCGTTTGCATTTATTTTACCATCTGGGGGCATCATGCTTGTGGTTCAAATTTCCATCAAAACTTCTTGGTCCGAATTTTCTCCAGCATGCTCCCCCGTGGACTTGCTTGCCTTCCGGGGCACCATTCCTCCGGGAATTCTGGACTCCGGTCCCGCAGATCTCCAAGTTATTTTTCCAACTCCTTTCGGAATCCTTTCGGAGACAGCGCAACTCTTTGGTGTGCTCTTTCCGGGAATGAACCTACCTTCCGGAGCACTATTCCTCTGGGAATTCTGGAATCCAGTCCTGCAGACCTCCAGGTCCTTTTGCCAGCTCCTTCTAGGGACCGTACAACTCTTGGATGTGCTCCTTCTGGGGATGCACCCACCTTCCAAGGTATTTTTCTTCCGGGAATTAGGACTCTGATCCCGTAGACCTCCTGGTCTTCTTCGCCAGCTCCCTTCAGTGACCGTGCGAACCACCAGTGTGCTCCTTCCAGGGCACCATCAGGGATTTGAGGTTGCTCTTTCTTGGGGGGGGGGGGGGGGGGGGGGGGGGGCTTCTCTTCTCAGAAACCCTCCCTAACATGATTCTAAAACCATGAAACTTTTCGCGTAATCACAACACGAAACTGTCCAAGTAGTGAGAGAGTCAGGGTAATGACTCTGGGAAACGCCCTATTTCACCACAAGCAAGCTGGCACAAGCTGCAAAAAATCAACGGCTCCCCCTTGTGTTAGCAACCTGCGCACGTGGATTATCTTTTTACCCACTCAAGGCACCATTCATGGTTCTTGAGTAGGTGTCTAAAAACCGCGTCGTTGCCTTATACCAGATGTTGCTATCTCTTTCAATGCTCAACACCACTCATGTTATTGTAGTAGTTGAGGTATCAATCCACATGAGAATTGTTATGATACCAAGATTGAAAAACAGTTTCTAATCCAATCAATAATATAAAAACTGTAATTCTAACAACCTATTAAGCAATAAAACAAGTATAGTTTAAACAATAGAATTCAAGTAAACCCAAAACAAGATAATAGCTAAGCAAGATAAACAAATAAGGATGAAATGGTCTAAGCATGGGGTTATTGACTTTTAGTGATCATAGAGACAATCTATGATGCTTAAACAAACATAATAATACTAATCCTTTGGCATATAAGTCATAAGCAAGATTAATCAACTTTCATGGTACTAATCACTTTGTTAAACAATCTAATCAAAATCTAATCATCATTAGTGAAAAGCTAATCAACAAGCATGAAATCTCAGTTCTATATTGCCAATAAACACCCTAAACAATCATCATCATAAGTTACTATGTAAATCTCTTGAATAAGTTGGTTGTGGCATTTCATCTTACACTTTCTGGGTGGAAAATGCCTTAAAGACTAAATCAACATGATCAAAGAAAAACTAGCATTAATAACACTATGCAAGAAAGGACCTAATAATTTTAAGTCCTAAACATCATAGATCTATCTTAATCACTCTCTAATCTAACCTATCCTAAAACCACAAAAGAACTACTCACTAATCATAGTGGAACCCTCAAATCTAATGATAGAAATAAGGTTAAATATGATCAGAGAGAAGAAAGATGAAAGATTTAATTAACAAAAAGATATACCTAAACTTGCATAAACACTCAAAGATCTCTTACAAAAGTATGGTTTTTCGCTAAAAAGGAAAGTTTCTTAGGGAAGAACAAAATTAAGATAAGATTACACTAAAAATAAGGTCATGGGTATTTATAGTGAACAGTGCAATCTCGGGTCAACTCTTGATCAAAGGGGCGAAATTTGGTTGTATCGGTTTGTTGCATGCACCACAAACCGATATGACACATCGATATGGTCTCCTGCCCGACCTGTATTGATTTGTGTCCCCGATATGATCTGTTCGATACGTTCCTTCAGTTGTCTTGTCTCAGCTGTATTGGTTTCCACATACCAATATGGCTACCCGATATGGTCTCCCCCATGCTCATATCGATGTGTGACACCGATATGCGCCCCTGATATGAACTCCTTGTCCTGCTTCTGCTGTATTGGTTTGTGGCAACACATCACAACCCAATATGAGCCTCCGATATGGTGCCAGACGATATCTACTTCCTTATCCTTCTTCATTCCTTAGTCCTGGTTGCATCCTTTGCTTCCCAATGGTTCCACCAAATTTTCCAAGCCTCCATAGTCTCCAAAAACACCTGAAAAGTGCTCCATATGCAACAAAGTATGCAAATCTAATCATAAAACACACTAGTCCTAATATGAATGTACATGAGGCTTTCGGATAACTTGTATGAATAAAATGATGCAAATGAGGCTCTAAATGAATGCTAAAATGATGTAGATATGCTAACTATCAACTCTCGTGCCTTTTGCTTGCCCTCAAGCAGACACATAAGAACAATTATGGAGAAGAAGTTTGAAAGTGGGAACTCAAATCCAAAGATGCTAATAAAATAAATCAAACCAATGTCCAAGTTGATAATTCTGAAATACATTTGATCTTGTCTTACTACAAAACTTAGCCACACTTATCACATCAAAGAATTGATCTCAAGATTAGCCTACACTGGCATTCAAATCATTTAACCCTTTTAACATTCAAATAAGTGCAACCAAGTGAATCATGTTCATGCAAATCAAGTGCTTTCATTTGGTCAAGGATAAGGTTATGGGACTATAATGATCCCATTAAATACGAAATGGCTCATGAAATGCAAGGGTTCTCTCAAAAAGATGAACGAGCTTTGGTAAAATGCTAAGGGTAAAGAACAACCTATGCATACAAAAGTAAACTTCTATCTACCTAAGACCCATTAATGATCATAAACTCTTACTTTTATACCCACAAACACATATATTTTATCCTTCCCTTGAAGCATTTTACTTCTTTGATATTGCCATTCTTCTTTTTCCTTTGGAGCTTCTTTGAGGATGTATCTTCTTCTTGGTTGGTTGACTTTTATCTTGACCTTTTTAATAAACAACTAAAAACTTGGGCATTGGTTTCATTTCATAAATCAACATATTATAAGGAAAATTCTATCATTGTTCCCAATGCAAGTGCAATGCAAACTTATATGAGATGCATCTAGACTCAATCCTAATGTGTAGATGCAACTAAATGCTCACACTTTTTATAAAATTTTGAATTTTTTAAAAACATTTAAACTTTTTTTTGGGTTTTTTTCTATGTCTTAAGTGAATTAATGTATGCATGATGACTCAAATATGCAAAAGAGAAAATAAGATCACAAAACACAAAGTTATATCTCTCATACTCTCCCCAAACTTAAATTACACAGTCTCTTGTGTAATAAAAGTCTAAGAGAGATCATGCAATATGACAAAAACAAGAAAAAATGAAAGATGAAATGGTATCTATAATGGTTTTTGAATCCTTCATGAAGTAAGAGGGGTTGCTTGATTCAGGT
Organism: Thlaspi arvense; assembly: GCA_911865555.2. Lineage (NCBI taxonomy): Eukaryota > Viridiplantae > Streptophyta > Magnoliopsida > Brassicales > Brassicaceae > Thlaspi > Thlaspi arvense. Next base: position 51,089,317 of record OU466862.2, on the reverse strand, counting down.
GGAATAGACCTCATTTCCCTCATTTTGTTCCTTTGCCTTGCTTTATAAAAAGAACACCTTGGAGGATCCACATGGGATTTGCGCCTTAGCTCTTCATGGAGAGAAGAGCTTCTAGTCAGCTCAACCATGCTCTCAGCCGCCTGCTCCTCTTAACTATCAGGTGCTTCACCATGTGCTTATTGTGCTCTTGAAAAATAGTCACCAATTCTTAATTTTAGTTCCTTGACTTGACCCTTCAGTTTTTCCACAGTTTTTACCAACTTCCTTATGGTCTTGTCTTCCCACTTGTTCCACCTTTGGAAGAGGTTGTTGTGGTGATGAGCTTGCCTTATAGCATCATACGGGATGAAGTTGTATCTTTCACTCCCATAAAAATGCCCTTGAAATCCTTGTTGTTCTCCTTCTTCTTGATCCCCTTCTTCTATATTTTCCTCTTATTGCGCTTCATCATGAGGTTAAGAACCTTGAGCTTGGCTAGACGAGGACTCTAAATAGCATTAAGACCTCTTCTTCTTATATTATCAAGAGGGGAAAATGTTACAACCTTGTAAAGTTGATCTTCACTAGGTTTGAAGTGTGCTGTTGGGTGAGCAATGAAGCTTGTGAGATGTGGACGAGGGAGTAGGATTCTTTTAGGCATTCTCCCAATTTAGGAAAACTTGTAGGCAAAACTAGTCCCCATTTGTCCTACTAGAAACCTTGACTTACCCAAGTAAAGTATATCAATCCACTCAATCTCATGAGTTGCCTCCCCTATTTCTTTTCCACAAGTTTTTAAGATAGGAGTGATGATCCCTCTAACGCTGAATTTTGGAGTCTTATCAGTGTGATTGATAGCCCAATTCTTGTAATGCAACATCCTATTTAGGAGAAGAGAGATGGGCCTTGAACCTTGGTGGAAATTTAGACTTGTTGATAATATTCTTCAACCCTATATCAAGAAGTTCAAGTTCCTTCTTTAGCACATATCCAGTATCTTTTCTTGCATATAAGGTATGAGCAAGCACCTTATGTGCATATCTAACAACTGGATCAAGGATGCCACTGCACTTAGTCCTTGCAGTTTGAAGTCTAGAGCTCTAATGTGCCTCCAAAATGAAGCAAGTTCCTCTTTCTGAAAGTATATGCACTTCCTTTCTTAGCCCCTTTTTGGAATCCATAAAGCTCATTGAGTTCCTTGAAGCTTTTTCTGTATTGCTTCTTTCCAAGCTTGAAGGTTATGTATCCATGTCTGATATATCATAGTTTTTATGGTTTTTAACCATGGTATAAGTCCTTTTTATTGAGTCTTTTTGGTCTTTTTAGAGTCCTAGTAGAGTCTTTGCATGTTATAGCATGACTGGAGCATAATTGGAGATTTTGGAGCTTTTTGGAGCATTGCAAGAATCAACCCTGAAGTTAGCAACTTGGAAGCGTTACACTGGCTTTGGTGACGATTGTCACCACTCAAGGGTGATGCTCGTCACCCGTATCTGAAGGAGTCGCGACTTTTATTTAAAAAGTGGAGAAGAAATTGCAACTTTGGCCCAGAAGTTCCACTAATTACAAAAGTGTACAGCTCGTGTTTTAGATTGTATATAATAGGTTTTCAGCTATTGTTGGCTGGTATCTTAGATTTTAGAATTCAGAGAGCTTTAGAGAGAGATTTATTAAGAGCTTTTGGGGAGACAGATCCTGTACTCTTTTAGAGAAGATTTCGAACCCCTTTATCTTTTACTCTATTCTTTTAATACAGTTTTATTCAGTTATGTTTTGTGTCTTCATGATCATGTCTGAGTAATCTGTTAGTTAAGTTAGGGCTTTTCAAAGGTTGATGAAGAGTTTGTAGAATTGCTAAACTGTTAGGAAAATCCATTAGTTTTTCATATATACTTGCATTCATATCGATTTCTGAGACTAATTATCTAGATTTCGAAACCCTAGGTTGTTTAATAGATGTGAGAACATTGTTAATCACCTGAACTAGTATTAGATGAGAAAAACGCCTATTTGCAAAGAGATTTGGCTTATGAGTTTTGTGAACAATCGAAACCTGGTCATTAATGCTTGCTTAACTTGTTAGAATTTGCAAAGAGATTTGAAATTCTGTGAATTAGGCGTAGATAACTTCTGCAATGAGAATTGATTAGTTATATTATTGAGTTTTGAGTTTAAGACGGTTTTAATTCATTCCTGCTTGCATGCATTCTACATTCTCGGATTCAACCTGCGAATTGTCCTTACTAAGCGCTTTTAGCGTTCTGAAACTTAAGAACAATCAATAAATCGCCTGCTTCATTATTTTAGTTACTTCTCATTACATACAATTATTACTGCTTAGCTTAATCCGAATCTATAATCGCTAGTGTAGTAAGCTCACTCCCTTGGGATTCGATAACCTTTTATGCTACAACTAATTTGCTGTGCACTTGCAGTAGTAAATTAATTGGGTAAAACCTGAGCCCTATCAATATTCATCTTCATCTTCACTCTCCCCTTCTTCTCTAAGAGGAGAAACAACCACTTTCAAGGAGGCTATAAATTGGCATGAGTACTCCTTGTAACTTGAATGATCCATGTGGATGAACTTCTGCATCCCCAAGTGTGAGAAGATAAGCATCACATCCTCATAGATACCAAGCACCCTCAATCTATCCACATGAAGGAATTTCGTCACCTTGTGCACAATATTCATGAGAGCATGATGAATCTCACTAGTTATGAGAATTTTCCTTGGAGAAATTCTCCTAATTTCATCCTCTTCCTCTTGTACCACAAATCTCTTCTCTATTCCCTTATTTTTCTTGGGCAAAGCATTGGTTACAATCTGAGCTTTTTCCCATATGTACCTTCAAAAAAGACAAGCTTGCAACCAAATTAGTTCCTTAAAGAAACACATCAAACTTTTCAATACTTCGCAAAATTTTGGCAGAACAAGATTTTGCAGAATTTTCAATATGATCAAACATGCTATCTAACAATCTCTAATAAATAAACATGGTGAATTCACAACACAATGCCCCAAAATTTGACAATAGTTGCAAGGGTAATTTGGATATTCACACTTTTTGGTACTCAAGAACACTAAATGTCAAAATTTGCAAATTTCACCATGGAAATTATAGAATGCTACTAAATCATCATACAAATCAATGAGAAACAAAATCCAACTCTTAAAATCAATCCTCAATCATTTCTAACAAATATTTCTCAAAATCCACCATGTGACATATAACTTAAAAACAGAGAAATCTGGGAACATACCTTGCTTGTGAAGTGAGAGAGGCCCTAAAACAACTCCAAAATCAGTTAGAGCAAATGAAAATAAGCTAGTGGGATTTTGAATCACTGAATTTCGATGATTCTAGAGAGATTATGGTGAGTGAAGCAAGAGATGTAAAGGAGGGGAGGCTCGAGTTCAAGATTTATACTTGGGAGAGACAAAGCAAAAATATCGGTCAATATAAGCTAAAGAAAGGATTGACTTACCTGGATAAGTCATATAGGTTTGGGTATATTAGTTTGTGGTATGAACGACAAACTGATATAACCTGTTTTTCTTGATATCGGTTTCCACATACCGATATGGTTGCCCGAGACTTCTCTCTGCCTTATCCATATCGATGTGTGACATCGATACAGATTCCTTGCAACACGTCGATATGGCCTGTTTGACTAGATATCAGTTGCAACAAACTGATATAGCACCCTGATACGTCTATTTGCCATCCATGTATCAATGTTATTAGCCATAGTGTTACAAGGTTATTGAAGCAAACCCTTAACTTCAGGACCTTGGATTGTAGGTATACTTCTTTGTCTTTGTTGCACAAAGCTTGGTAGTGGGAAAGATAGCTTTTGGAACCCCCCTTTGTTATATTGGAAGTTGTTCTTAGGAACATAGCTTTGTTGTTAGTTGTTAAATAGTTATACTTTTTTTTATTTAAAAAAAATAAAATAGTGATAATATTTTTAAATTTATATTTTATTTTAGTTTAACTATGAGATACGTCAGAATCTAGATCAAAATTTTACTATTTATCATAATTAATAACTAATGCATCTAAATATATATTATATATATATATATAACTAGATTAGGACCCGCATATATACGGGTTTATAATAACAAAATTTTAAATTCATTAAAATAATTTAAAAAAAAAAGAAAATTAAATAAGATTATTGATTAAAAAAAGTAAACAATAAAAAAATAAAATAAAAATCTAAAAGTTATTTATTTGGATTCTCGCTTGTTTTTAACTAAAATATTCAAAATACAGAGTATGAGTTCTTAGCAATATTAACCCTACTTCACTTGTAGTTCGACACTTAATCAATTATTTTTTTCTGATTTACTGCATTAAAAACTTGAGTATGCAATTCAAGTCTTTCAATTATGTTAACTCTCTCCCAATTAACTATTTCCAAGCAAACAATGTTTTTTTTTCTCCACATGCATCTCTCCTATATAATTTCTTTGCTTTTTTTTATAGATTTTATGCTTTTCAAAACTCTTGTCAAAAGTTTTTTTACATTATTTTTGTTGATCCTCCTCATCACTAAACTCAACATTAGCATCTAGGATTTCATTTTCATGTAATTCTGCTTTGCAAATTTTACTTGTAATTATTTTTGAAATTGTCTAATTATTAAATACTGGAAACATTTTAAATGTACACAATATTCAGCAAATGAATCTTAAATGATAAAATTTTGGAATACCGAACGAAACATAATTGATAAAAATTCGGAATACTGTATAAATTCTTTTAATAATAAAAATACAATAAAAGAAGGAAAATTATACAGAATGAAGCTCCAAAAGTATTATTGTTTTTGGTGAAAAAACTATGAGAGATTTTAAGTGTTTATATAGACGTGGATTGTATTTTTTTTTCTTTTAAGATTAATGCTTTAGCTTATTTTCCTAATATCTTCTTTTATTAATTTTTGTTTTTTTTTTTTTAAAAAAAATATTTTCCTGTATAAATTGTTTTAATAATAATAATACAGTAAAAGAAGCAAAATTATACCTAGAATGAAATTTTAAAAATATGTTTTTGTTTGGTGAAAAATTATGAGAGATTTTATGTGTTTATATAAATATGAATTATATTTTATTTATATTTCTTTTAAAATTAGTGTTTTACCTTATTTTTCTTTTCCAAATTGAAATATCTCTTTTCATTAGCATCGTTTTTTCCAAATTGTATATTTTTTTTTGTAAGATTAATGTTCTAAGTTATCTTTTATCTAAATATATATATATATATTATAATTTAATTGTAACATATGTTAAAATCTGATCGATTGACTCGTCACATGTCACGATCATACGAATATCTAACTTTGATACATTTTTTTTATATAATAAGATGTTTGCAATTCATATTCGTTTTTGTTTTAGTGCTTCTAATGGCTTCACTTCTGCTTATCACTTATCAGCTTATGATTGTATGCAGTTTAGCTTTCTACTATTGATAATCAGCCACAGCCACAGCCACATAGAAATATTTCCTTCGGCGAGATCTATAAAGAGTTTAAGACCGTAAAGTCTAAAACGACCGAACAGGTTAAGAAATATCTCCTTTGTTCTAAATCCTAACATGAAATTTTCTAACCGTAGAAAAAAAGGCACTAGGGCTCCTTATCTAAAGATGGGCTTTACAATTACATAACAAAACCGGCCCAAGTATAGTAATAAAAGATAAGATTCAACGGCGCCGACAGAACAGAACAGCCGCCGCGACGCTCCGCCGAAGACAGCTTCACAGGCGATCAGATTGTTCCAATCCTATCTCAACGCCGTCACCGAAATGTCTCATCTGAATCTTCAGTTATAAAAACTTCCGATTTAAACCTACCAAACCCCTTCGCCACTCCTGATTTGGAGCGAGGGGATTCAATTTCTTTTCGGCTTCAATAGATTTTGCTTCTAGATAGATTCTCTTAGCTTCACCAGATAGTCATCCTCTTCATCAATCAAGACATTAAAGGTATCAGAGCAATTCTTGAGAATTTGCGTTTAGCTCCGATTTCGCTCCCAAAAGAAAGAAGAGATGCGAGCAATTCACATTGTGACCACGCGGTTGAGCTCCTGCTGCTTTAGGCCTGTTCTTCTTCTTGACTTGGTTTCTTGCTCGCCACGCCATTCCCCAATCCCTAAGCGTTTCATCAGCGCGGCGGCGAAGGCGGATGGAAGCAGGTCTGGTTCGATTGTGGCTCCTCCGGTGATCAAAGACGTTGAGAAGATCGATGTTAATCCTCCTAAAGGAACTCGTGATTTCCCTCCGGATGATATGCGTCTCCGTAACTGGCTATTCAACCATTTCAAAGAGGTCCGTGTTTGTGAAAATTGAAACTTTCCCAAGAAAGTCTCTCCTTTTTAACAATTCTTCTTTTGGCTCGATTTCCCAAGAAAGTTTATCTTTTGGCTTCGTTTCTGTGTTCAAAGTTGCAATCTTTTTACTTTGCTATTTTAAAGAGGTCCGTGTTGTGACATTCAAAACTTTTCCAATAAAGCTCGTTAAGACTTTGAGTTCTGTGTTCAAAGTTGCAATCTTTTTACTTTGGTTTTGAAGGTATCACGGTTATTTGGATATGAGGAAATCGACTTTCCAGTGTTGGAAACGGAGGCATTGTTTATCAGAAAAGCAGGAGAAGAGATTAGAGACCAGGTGTAGTAGTCATTTGCTTCATTTTTTAAGATCTTTTTGTAGTTTTAGGTTGAATTATTTCAACTTTGTTGTGTAGTTGTACTGCTTTGAAGATAGGGGTAATCGTCGTGTAGCATTAAGGCCTGAGCTCACACCTTCTTTAGCCAGACTTGTGATACAGAAAGGGTAATAAAACAGTAAAAGCTTAGAAATTTCTCTATGTATGAATGTGAGAATGTGTATTTTTTTGTTGCAGAAAATCTGTTTCCCTTCCATTGAAGTGGTTTGCTGTTGGACAATGTTGGCGATACGAGAGAATGACAAGAGGAAGGCGACGTGAGCATTACCAGTGGAATATGGATATAATAGGTGTGCCTGAAGTAACAGTATGTATCTCTCTCACACACTTGCATTCACTTTTAGGCCTTATAGTTTCTTGCTATGTAAAACCTCTTATGTGTTTGTTTCTCAAAACCTTTTCTTATATAGGCTGAAGCAGAACTAATTTCATCTATAGTCACCTTCTTCAAGCGAGTTGGGATCACTGCATCAGATGTTGGTTTCAAGGTTTCAAGCCGTAAGGTATATTTGCACAATCTGCAGCATCTTGATATCTATTGTAGTTTTCATCTGCCATAACTTGTTCCTTATATAGGTTTTACAAGAATTGCTAATAAAGTATGGTGTACCTGAAGACCTGTTTGGAAGAGTGTGTATCATTATCGACAAGGTTAGTAGCCTAAAGATAAATATTCTGCTGCTTTGAAATGGCTACTTCATCTACTAAAAGCAATAAAAACTTCAGCTTTATGATTGTTACGACCATTGAACAGTTCTTTTACATATTTTTTTATGCTAAATAGATAGAAAAGATCCCAATCGATGAGATAAAGAAAGAACTCGGGTTCACGGGGATATCAGAAGATGATATTGAGCAGTTATTGAAAGTGCTTTCTGTGAAGTCTTTGGATGATTTGGAAGGTAATTTTCCTTTCATTTGAATCTTTTTTTATCCCTTATATCCGAAAACTTTCTGGTGATAAGAATTTATGATTTGTATAAGTAGATACCCTTGGTGGAGCAGGAGAAGCCATTGCAGATTTGAGAAATCTCTTCTCACTTGCTGAAAAGTTTGGTTATTCAGAGTGGATACAGTTTGATGCATCTGTTGTGCGAGGTCTTGCTTATTACACTGGTATCGTCTTCGAGGTTAGATCTTATGACATAATCTTATACTCGTCCATAAGTTTGTGGTAACAATTGATTATAAATGTTTTTGTTGTCAGGGATTTGATCGGAAAGGAAAGCTGAGAGCTATATGTGGTGGTGGGAGATATGATAGATTACTCTCTACTTATGGAGGTGATGACATTCCTGCTTGTGGTTTTGGTTTTGGCGATGCTGTAATCGTCGAAGTAAGTTAAACTCTCTGCTTATGATTCTTGAGCTTACATAACAGTCTCTGAATCTCTGATTCTTGCTTCTTGATTCCATGTAGTTGCTTAAGGAGAATGGTTTGTTACCAGAGCTGAGACAAGAAGTAGAGAACATTGTGTGTGCTTTGGACAAAGATCTCCAAGGAGCTGCAGCAACTGTTGCAACCGCTCTTAGAGACAAAGGCCAAACCGTTGATTTGGTATTGGAGAGTAAACCGCTGAAATGGGTCTTCAAGAGAGCGTCTCGAGTAAACGCAAGAAGGCTGGTTTTGGTTGGGAAGACAGAGTGGGAAGATGGCTTAGTCAGTGTCAAGGTTTTGTCTTCAGGAGAGCAATTCCAAGTCAAAGTCAATGAATTGGAGTAGTATCAAGAAGTTATAGTCATGAACAAGAGTTTCATTGTCCTTAAAAAAGCAACTGAGTTGAGATTTAATTTATATTTGATCATGAATATTTGTTTATTCTTATAAAACCGGTTACAAAAATATACTTTTTTGGCTACATGATTAGTTGGAGAAATGGTTCTTGGCGAGAGAGACAAAAAGAAAAGAGAAGTGATCGAGCAAGTGATGTCTAACTTATGATGTAATGCTTATAATTTTTGAATATCATGACGACGATGACGTATTAAAAATGATGAAATTAGGAGAAATGATAGCTTTTACTTACGTAACTGATGAGACTGAAAAAGGGTAAATTTTTTTAAATGGAGTAGAAAACGTTATAGTTCAAAATCAACGAATTTTTTTTGATGGAGTAGAAAACGTTATAGCTTAAAATTAACGAAATTTTTGATTTAATATAAATATATTAAAATAAATAAATAATCGAATAATTTACCAAATTCATAAAAAATAACTTTACATCAAATTTTAAAAAAATTATATGAATTAATTAAATGTAAAAAACGATAGAAAAAAGTCGAAGAGATTGTTCGAAAGCAATTTACAAAATGCTTACAAAGGGAAGTGTGTTCGTCCAGGTAATAGAGTTGGATTTTCAAGTCTTATCTTCTAGAGAAATGAGCGACATACAGTTTTGGAGCAAAAGTCTGGCTAGGCCTTATATAAACTGGCAAACGAGTAAGTTAAGCCTCCAAGAGAAGCGGAACAGGGTATTCCCTCTTGAAGGTTCTCCGACGGCCAAGTCAATCGGTCAGAAATTTTTTGCAAATCACTATACTAAGTAGGGGTTATTGGTTCTTGTATTTTGGTGGATTTATAAATCTTCTTTGGATTTGATAAATTTATTGATTTCAAAATCAGCAAAATAGAAAAAAATCAAATCCACTCAAATACCAAGGTTAGACCTTGTATTTGGGTCTTTATATTTTAGTCATGAAAAATCTTTCCAAATCCATTCAAATTCAATTAAAACTCAAATTCTTATAATATTTAGATTCTAAAATGATAGAACCAATAACACTGTATTTCATTATGGATTTTAAAATCATAGAACCAATAACACTGTATTTCAATATAAATTTTAAAATACAAGAACCAATAACACTGAATTTGGTTTGGATTCTCAAATCCATTAAAATACAAGAACCAATAACACCTCATAATTATACAAACCACTCATTAACGCTGACTACCGCAACCGCTACATTTAAACTAGTCAAACCTTAATATTGATTTAATTAAAAATAATCCATTAAAGTAACAATGTTGAAATCTTTTTTCCTGTCTTAAAAATTTAAAGCTATCTAATGATTCTTCTGAGCAATGGAATTTACTTACTAGGTCAAGTCAAAAGGATGACCTAAATTGTCTTGAATACTATGTATTAATTAATATTTTGCACACGTTCTCTCATTGTTAACAAAAATCTTAGCCTCATTTTTTTAAGAAATAAACATCTTAGCCTCATATCTCAGATATTTTAATATTCCTAAGAATTTTTGTTGCGTTTTTTTGAATTTGTTGGAATCTCCTACATGCCAAGTCAATTGGTCATGCTTTATTTTGTAGAATTCTAGTAGCTAAAGATAACTGTAAATGACTTTCATGACAACCCTCATATAATGGATTTTTCGTTCCTTTTAACAAGTTGTAGAATTTTTTTGAATAGTTACATACCAGTTCTTCTACATTCTGATGATAATAGTTATCAAAATTGACGGTATCACAAAATGCATCGTTCACCATATTTACATATCTATTTGCTACTACATTACTTATTTCTTCACTCCCACTTATATGTGTTGTATTTACATAACTTGTTCCTAAATCCATATTGATTTCTTCTCTATGCTTATATCAAACATAATAATCTGGCATAAATCCTCTACTATACAAATGATTTCAAACTTTTATCCCGAGATAATTTGTCGTTTTTGCAAACATTACAAGGGCAGTGAAACTGATACAAGCACCAGCTTCACACTACGCTAATAAGGAATCTGGTTCAGGCTTAACTCGATCTTCCCACGATCGACTCCAATGACCGAGATACTCAAGCCGTTCGTAGGGATGGAAAGTTGTTGAAACACAATTGAATTATACGAGGGTTGTACTCTTGTAGCACTCTTGCTCGCTCTCTAGTCATAAATGATATACTCATTATTTACACCATATTAGCATATATTTTGCATTGTTTTATAGTCTTTAAACATTTATTTTTGCTTGATTTTGTCCCATTTGCATTCAATTAGGACTTAGTGTAGGTTTAGGGTGTGCATTGCATGCTTTGTGCATTTGAGGAGTTTGGCAAGTATGTTTGGAGAGTTTTGAGACTACAAAGAGCATGGGAGATGATGGTGGGTGCAGCACAAGACATCAAAAGAGCCAAGAAGAAGGTGCACCTTGTTGAAGCGGCGAGAAACTTCACCTGACAAAACCGGCTCGAACAAAACATCTCCATCCCGATTCAGCTTCAACAATCTTCATCAATGTGGTAGCCCCGTGAGTTAGCTTGCGTTTGGAGTTAGTTTCAGGTCATTACCATCAGTGGTTAGAAAGATACATAAGTTTCGTGAAACTGCTCAACCCCCATCGATCAAGTCTTCAAGACCATCGATCCCTCAAGACCGATGGGAGGCCATCGATCAAGACCATCGGTCAAGGAGTGACCGATGAGAATGCAGCGAGTATACAATCGATCACATTCCTTAGGACCATCGGTCAGGAAGTGATCAATGGGATCTCAGCGAGTATACCATCGATCACATTCCTCAGGACCATCGGTCAGGTAGTGATCGATGGGAGGCCATCAATCAAGAATGATAGGAGACCATCGATCACTTGTGATCGATGAGATTCCAGACTGAAGACCATTTATTTATAATTTTGCTATTTTCGCTTAGACCCATATAAATTCGAAAAATCCCTAATTTTTGGGATCATCTCTTTATCCAGTAGTCTCTTCTTCTTTAGTTTCTAAATCTTAATTTTTAATTTGGATCTTTGCTTGAATTCAATAAGAGTTTGCATTTATCTTCTTTTTTAATCTCTCTAATCATGATTAGCTATCTTTTTCTCTTTGGATTGATGGTTTTGATGGTGATTAGTGAGTAGTTTTTTTAGGGAATTGAGATGGGTTAGGTTTAGGGAACTTTAAGCTTAATCTATGATGTCTTAATGTTAATTCTTCCATTTTTTTCTTGATTGCTGTGTTTAATGTCTGATTAGTTCTAGCTAAGTTGATTAGGATCTTAGGCTCATTTTATGCCCACCAAGTGTTTGATGAAATGCCTGAACTGCTTTGCAAGAGAATTGTTTATCCTAGCTCAAGAGTGATATCTCTTGTATTTACACCATTAAGGCTTGCCTTTAGTACATTTTTTGGTTCTCTTTTGCATGTTTCCTTATCTTTTGTCCCATTTTCTTCTCCTTTTAGACTTAGGTTGCATTTAGGATATAGTTTGCATTTTCTATGCATTATAGATGTTTTTAGGTACTTATGAGCTAAGAGGAGCATTGGAGGAGCTTTGGGGATGATCCAGGAAGCTAGCTGGGCTAAGAGGAGCAAAAGGGACTAAGGCAGATGATCTCTGCTGAGCCTATCGATCAAGGCACAAGACCTATCGGTCAAGGAGTGACCGATAGGATTCCTATTGACCAGGCCTATCGGTCAGTGAAGTGACCGATAGCAGTGCACCGGTTATATTTTGGTCACCCTATCGGTCATCTTCCAGACCGATATGATCCCTATCGGTCACAACTGACCGATAAGAACCCAGTCCGAGCCTGCCTTTTATTACACTTTTGCCATTACTTGAGGGCTTCCTTCTTTTATGTATAAATACCCTTTTTCTGGGATTTTCGAGAAGTCACCTCATAACACTGTACTTGAGTTTATTTTCTGGGTTTGTAAGACAAATTTCTTGCTTTATTTAATACAAGTTTGTATTTGCCATTAATCTTTCTCTAATCTCTCTTTTAATCATGATTAACATCTTTTCCTCTTGTGATTTGATGTTAAACATGAGTATCAGTGAGTAGTTTGCTTAGGGTTCTTAGATGTGGTAGATTAAGGGGATTTAGGGATTGATTAAAGTTTGTTTAGTGTTTAATTTCATGGGTTCCTCTCTATTAATCTGTTTTTAAGCTAGATTTGTCTTGATCACACTTATCTAGAATTTAGGCTTTCTCTTATGCCCACCAAGTGTTTGGTGAAATGCTGATCTTGTTTAATAGAGGATTTGCTGGCCTTGGCTCAAGAGATTGACGGGTTGAGGAGCATTTTGACATGAATAGAGTTGATTGTTATTGCTTGCTAGATGTTTTAGCACTAATGAGAGTTAGTTCTTGTTAAAGTGTTTAGCAAAGGGCTATTTTACAAGAGATTGGACTTAGCTAGCGTGTTTGTGAACTCTATGTCTATGAACCACCATTGCTAGCTTGTTTGCTTGATCAATGCTGTTTGAAACAACCTTAGTTAGTCTCTAGATTCCCCAAAATCAATAACCACATCTAGGAACTTGCTTTCTCTTTTATTGAATTTCGAATTTGCTTAGTACTCTGTTTATTTTGCTATGCTTTACTTCTTGATCATAGCTAAACTGTCTTCTTTTGAATTCTCTTTGGTGATTGATCATTCTAGGTTGTTAGATAAGTTTCTTAGGCAACAAAAACTCTCTTTGCTTTGCTTGACTTAAGGATTCCTATTCACAACTCTTTTGCTTTCAACAAAACCCATTTGGATTGACATAAAACCCTATGCTATACTACAACTGACTAGTTCAAGCTTGGGTGATTGGATCAAGTCCTAAAAACACTTGTGTCAATTTGGCGCCGTTGCCAATTGGGTTTTCTGTTTGAATCATTAGAGTTTGTAGAGTCTTTAAGATCAAGTTTTTAGTTTTATTTGGTTACTCACTCCTTCAGGTACATCTCTACAAGCAGAGAAGATGTCCTATTTTGAAACTTCCAGGTGCAACAACTTCCACAAAGAGCTTCTGCCTATGCACTACTCTGCAGACAGCTACAATACCCACCCACAGTTTGCACCCACTCCTGCTCTCCCTCAAGGTAAATTCACTGCCTCTACCTCTGGTGCAGCTGATATCAAGAGCATGCTCACTCAATTCCTCAACTTACAACTCCTTGAAACATTGGACATGAACCAGAGATTTGCTGAGCTGCATAACAAGCTAGATTCTGTTCATGATGAGCTCAACACCAAGTTTGATGATTTGGATTCAAGGGTACAGACCTTAGAGACCACCAATGAGCATTGCCAAGCTGTTGAGTCTGCAGTTACCACTGAGGAGAACTCTCTTGAAGAAGGAACCAACAAGGAAGGAGAGAAGTGGTGGGCGCTACATGAAGTTGTTGATGCTACAATGGAAGACTTTGTTGAAGTCTCTGATATTAAGAAGAAAACTCAAGCTGCTGTTCTCCCTATCTACCAGCCCACTATCCTTTTTCCAGGAAGATTCAAAGAACAGCTAATCAAGAAGTATGAGACCCTCTATGCTGCTCAAATGGAACTGAGGGGTCTGAATGGTCAAGAGGAGCTTGAGAAATTGAAAGCTAAAGCTGGAGCACCTGAAGTTAAGGAGCTGAACATCAAGAAGCTTGGAGATCCAGGTTGTTTCACTCTACCATGTGAGCTTAAAGGGCAGACTTTCAAGAACTGCCTTTGTGATCTTGGAGCAAGTATCAACCTTCTTCCATCCTCTACTGCTAAGGCTCTTGGCTACACTCAACTTCAAGAGAGTAACGTGTCTCTCACCATAGCTGATGGGACAGTCAAGACACCACTAGGGACTCTCAAAGATATGCCAATGATGATTGAAGGAGTCACCATCCCTACTGATTTTTTGGTGCTTGATGTGCAAGGACAGATAAAGAATGCTATCATTCTTGGGAGACCATTCCTAGCTTCAGCTGGCTCTGTATTTGATGTTAGAGAGTGCACAACAGAACTAAGGCTTACAAAGAACAAAGTCTTGAAGTTTGACAGCAAGGGTAACAAGCTAGAGCATGATCATGCTTTCTCTATGGACCTTAACAAGGTGAAAAGGATTGATAAGAACTGGCCAGAGTTTGAAGGCTACCAAGGAGAGAGTTTTGATGGCTGCTGCTTGACCAAGTTGTTTGCTGAAACCACTGAAGAGGAGGTCCTCAAAGTGGGTGTTTCTGATTGCATGAAAGAAATTCTGTTGGGTAACAAAGAAGATGGGGTTGTCTTGAAGCCCTTTGTGTCTAAGAATGGTGAAGTCCACTACAAGATGAAAGGGAACAAGCCGAAGCCTTTTGCTGTGTTGAAGATAGATGGGGTCACCAGAAAGATCAAAGTGGACGCTGCAACACCAAGGAGTTCCAAGACTCCTTCTCATCACCTCCACTAGTGAGGTACACAAAGTCAAGCTTAGTGATTTTAAACAAGCACACTTGGGAAGTAGTCCCATGGTATCTTTTGTATATATTAAGCTTTCTAGTTTATTTTTATGTTTAGTTAATGTGTTTAGAAGCAGGAGTTCGGTTTGGGGATTGAAAAAGTGTATAAGGGACAAAGAACAGGTACATTCTGGCTACTATCGATCACAGTATCGGTCAAGACAAGACCGATACAGACCCTATTGGTCATGCTAATGGTCATGATGTGATCGATAGTAGTAGAGCCAGAACATACCAGTCAACCTATCGATCACTTGTGATCGATAGGGAAAGGAGTCTGCTAAGTGAGATCTCTATCGGTCTAAGCTATCGATCATATACTGATCGATGGAAATGTATCGGTTGTTTTTCGGTCACTCTATCAGTCTAGAGAGTGACCGATACAAAGCAATCGGATATATTTCGGTCAGTGTATCGATCAAGCTAGAGACCGATAGGATTCACAGGAAGGTATCGGTCAGTGCTATCGATCACTTGTGATCGGTGATCGATAGGCACCCTATCGATCATTCCTATCGGTCAACCATGACCAATAGCCCACGAGGTAAGTGTCCAAAATTTTCAAAACAATTTTCCTCCTTTGGCTCGGAGCCAAGGAGGTTTAAATTAAAATTTTGGCTCCTTCCTGACACTTTGCAGAGCTCCTGAGCACTTTCATTCTTGTCCCCCACCCACTTTTGATTCCTTTGGTTCCCCACTCCTCTCTTTAAAAACCAACAATCTCTTCTCTTCTCTTCACACTTCATTTTACTACTTCTCTCACCAAAATCTGAATTCTTTAGCTCTCTTTCTCTTTTATTTATCTTTTCTAAGTGCTCTGAATCTTCATTAAGGTTTCCTTTCTCAACTATTCACTTCTTGTTCTTACACTTTGCATGTGCTTAAACTTGTTAATTCTATGGTTTTAAGAATTTTGTTTAGTTTAAGATGTTGTGCTTTGGTTTTGCATGGTGGATATGTTTAAATTGAGCAAGTTTACTGTTAAACTTTTTTTACTGTTCTTTAATCTCAGTTCTTGCTTGTTTGATATCCCTTTGCATAATCATCTTCTCTTTTGCTTAGAGCCACCATGCTAGGTTCACATGCATGTTTGTTTTATCTTTATGAACCCTAGCATGTTTAAACTGTTAGCTTGTGAATTCTTCTTTCTTTTTGAGAGTTTAATCTTGTTTAGTGACTAGTTAAACTTCTTTTAGCTTAGAGAAACTCATTCTAAAGCTTTCAGTTATTGGTTTCTCAAACTTTTGTTCTTGTACTTATAGTATCTTCAAGCTTTGTTTTTGTAGGTATCATGGGTAAAACAAGAGCTGCTGCTGGAAGCAAGGGAAAGGCACCACAGGAGGAAGCGCCCACTTCTCCTAGAGCAAGAAGAGATAAAGGAAAGGGTGCTGCTGCTGAACATTCATCAAAGGCTGCTAGGAAGAGACCAGTTGGAGACAAGGGCGCCAAGCAGAAAGGAAAAGGAAAAACTGTGGAGGAAGAAGTCCCATACCATGATCCAAGTGCTAGGGAGCTCATGGAAGCTTTCAACCAGTGCACCTTCAAGCCCACCAGATACCCTTGTGCTAACACAATGAAAGCACTTGGGATCTATCATGATTGCAAGGGTATCTTTGATCACATGGGGCTTGGTGAGTTCATGGCCATGCCACTTCCCTCCTACCAGCAGCTCACTTATCAATTCCTCTCTACTCTCAAGGTGGTTGGATATGATGAAAGTGAGCTCCCCAACAAAGATGGTGGATCTCCTTCAAGCTTGGAAAGCAAAGGTTCACCACACCCTTCCTTGATATCTCCCAAGCCCTTGGACTGATGTCTTATGCTCACAAAAAGAACAAGTTCTTCATTGGCCAAAAGGAGCACAGGTTGCTATGGGGAAATATTGGGGCTGGAAATTTCACAGCTGGAGCCACAAGGAACCAACATCTCAAAAATCCTGCAGTGAGGTATGCTCATAAGGCGCTTGCAAATACATTCTTTGCAAGAAAGGAAACAACAAATCTCACTGGAAGGGAGAGAGACTTCCTGTACTTTGGGATGTATGAGCTTGTAGGCACCAGCAGAAATGGAACAACACTACAGCCACCAGCCAAGCTCCCATGCTTGTCACTATGCTGATGGAGCAGCTCTTAACCTACAAGAGTTGGGTCATGCACAAAGAGAAAAGGGAGAAGAACCCACAGCTCCACATTGGAGGAGTTGTGATAGCTGTTCTTATGGCTAGTGGAGTTGACCTTGAGGGGCATGAAGATGATGCTTTGGAGCCACTATGGATTGATATGGACTATCTTAAGAGAAGCCATTTCATTGAGAAGAGCATCCAAGACAAACATGTCTACAAGTTCCTCAATGACTTAGAAGAAACATCAAGAGTCCTCCTCCCCAATCCAAGGATCACATCCATCACCATGAAGAGCAACATCAGTTTCAATCCAAGTGATGATCAGCTCTACAAAGGCGGCCCTGTTCATGAAGATGGAGAAGAAGCTAGTGAGGAAGAAGAACAAGAAGAGGCTGAAGAAGAAGTTAGAGAAGAGAGAAGAGAAGAAGGTGAAGAAGAAGTCCAAGAAGATGCTACTGTTGGTGCTGAAAGCCAAGGGGAGACCCAAGAGGAAGAAGAAGAGCTTGATGAAGAAGAAGTGTTGAACTACAGCTCAAGGCAGTTCCACTTCAAACCTTATGGAGGCCCAAGCCAAGAAAGCTCTATGAAGTATGCTCATGAACACATCAACACCCTTCAGAAATGGTGTAAGTGGCAAGACAAAGCCATTAAGAGATTGGTGAAGATGGTTAAAGGGAAGTTCAAGAAGAACAAAGCTACATCAGCAGGAGCTTCCCATCAGAGCCACACTCATGAGCACACTTCTCATCAAGAAGAGCCTATGCCACAAGCTGACCCAACTGAAGAAGAGGAAGCTGTTTGGAACCCCCATGGAAGACATTCCTTTCATACACAGCCAAGTGATCAATGGGGGATATGGGCACAACCAAGGGATTCATCATATGAGCCAAGGATCCATATTCCATCAGCATGGGAAGCGCCAACTCCCATCCCTTCTGAGGTTCAACAATCATAGCAATGGGGTAATCAAGGTACTTCTTCTCAAGCTGAGCAGTTATGGTCAAGCTGGGTTCTCCCACCACAAGAAGCAGCGCCATCTTCAAGGAATTCTGAAAGGAGGAACAAGAGGAGAGCTAGCAAGTCTCCTCAGACATCTGGATCCTCCCACCACTCCACTTATTAAACAAGGTACCACATCCTACTCATTGTCTATACCATTGCATTTTTTTCAATTATGTATTATATTTTGTTGCTTCTCTCTCTCATTGCTTTCATTACACAAGGGACTGTGTAATTTAAGTATGGGGGAAAGATTTGGGATTTGACTTTGTGTTTTGTTTTCTTAGTTTTTCATTTTCTTTCATCTTGAGTCACATGCATTCATCTAAGGCATAGAAAAACACAAAAAAATGAAAATTTTAAAAAATTTTGCATGTTTTTGCAAACCAAAAAGAAACCATATAGTTGCATTTCATTCTTGTAGCATTAAGTCTAGTGTTGACATATAGGTTGCATTGCATTTGCATAGGGCATAATGATGAAATTTCCTTGTAAAGTCCTTAGAGTTTAAAGATGATTTCAGTGTTTAAGTGATTAGTTGTTTGATGCATCATAACAAAGCTAGAAGTTAAGACTGAACCATGCTTGGAATGCTAATATTGATCATCTCATTTCATACTGAAAGCATTTGTTCTCTGAAAATCAACTCTATCAACTTGAACTTTAATTTGGACTTTTAATTATCATGTCTTATGCATTGAAAAGTGAATTCATGGCTACCATATACATATTTGGATCATCTTTTTCCTTTTTACCACTCTTGTTGATCCAAATAGCTAATCCACTCCCTTAACCAAAACCTCCTTTTGAACCTAAACACTATCTTGAGAGCTGTGAGGCCTTTGCATATCATTTTCGATTTTGTCTTGGCAAAAAATTATAGGAATAAGGCTGGCAATAATAAGCTCTCTTGTAGATATCAGCTTGCATCTTGAGCTTGATTCTAGGATAGGAGTTTTGGGTTAAAAGGGTAGTGTTAAGTGGTTTGAACTTCATGTATATATGTTTTGAAAGAAAAGGAAAGAGTTTGAAATGGTAGAAAAGGGGAAACGGTTTAGCATTGTGGTTAAGTAAAAGGAAGTAAAGCTCTAAGTATTTAGATAGAATGGCGCCAGCAACTTGAAAGTTTGAAGGGTCAATCCAAAGAAGAAATCAGACCCAAAGCAACCCACCAAAGGTCATGAAGGTGCCAAAACAACAAAGAAGAGCAAGTCCCAACCAAAAAGAAGCAGCCACACGAGCAAAACGAAGAAGTTTCCCCAGCCATGAAGAAGGGTAAAGGGTAGAGTTTAGGAAAAGGGTAGACTTAGGGGTTCACTTTGGGGTTTAGAAGTGTTTAGAATTCATCTTTGGGTAGAAAGGTGCTTTGAATTGCATGCATAAGTGTGCTTTTACCTTTAGCATTTTGCCTAAGATGGAATCTTTTTCATTAAGTGATCCCTTTTGTTTGAAAACCCTTTGCTTGAATGAGATCATTTTTATCGCATAGCCTTACCCTTTGAACCATTATCTCATAGCCTTATCCTTTGAACCAAATGTCTTCACTTGATTTGCCTAAGCATGATTCATGGTTTTGAGCTTAATTGAATGTTAAAGAGTTATTGATTTGAGCATTTGCCTAAGTTGAAATTTGAGGTCATTTTGACACATGATGAGCATGGCTAGATTTTAGCTGATTATGTTTGCATCCCACAACTAGGAACTTAAGCATTGATACCATCTCTTTACCTTTGCACTTTTGGATTTGAATGCCCACTTTCAAACCTCACTCTCTCATTTGTTCTTATTTGCTTGAGGACAAGCAAAAGGCAAGTATGGGGTGTTGGTATCTCTTGTATTTACACCATTTAGGCTTGCATTTAGTACATGTTTTGGTTCTCTTTTGCATGTTTTCCTTATCTTTTGTCCTATATTCTTCTTCTTTTAGACTTAGATTGCATTTAAGATATAATTTGCATTTTCTATGGATTATGGATGTTTTTAGGTACTTATGAGCTAAGAGGAGCATTGGAGGAGCTTTGGGGATGATCCAGGAAGCTAGCTGGGCCAAGAGGAGCAAAAGGGACCAAGGCAGACGATCTCTGTTGAGCCTATCGATCAAGGCACAAGACCTATCGGTCAAGGAGTGACCGATAGGATTCCTATCGACCAGGCCTATCGGTCAGTGAAGTGACCGATAGCAGTGCACCGGTTATATTTCGGTCACCCTATCAGTCATCTTCAAGACCGATAGGATCCCTATCGATCATTCCTATCGGTCACAACTGACTGATATGAACCCAGTCCGAGCCTGTCTTTTATTACACTTTTGCCATTACTTTAAGGCTTCCTTCTTTTATGTATAAATACCTTTTTTCTAGGATTTTTGAGAAGTCACCTCATAACACTGTTCTTGAGTTTATTTTCTGGGTTTGTAAGACGAATTTCTTGCTTTATTTAATATAAGTCTGTATTTGCCATTAATCTTTCTTTAATCTCTCTTTTAATCATGATTAACATCTTTTCCTCTTGTGATTTGGTGTTAAACATGAGTATTAGTGAGTAGTTTGCTTATGGTTCTTAGATGTGGTAGATTAAGGGGATTTAGGAATTGATTAAGATTTGTTTAGTGTTTAATTTCATGGATTTCTCTCTATTAATCTGTTTCTAAGCTAGATTTGTCTTGATCCCACTTATCTAGAATTTAGGCTTTCTCTTATGCCCACCATGTGTTTGATGAAATGCTGATCTTGTTTAATAGAAGATTTGCTGGCCTTGGCTCAATAGATTGACTGTTTGAGGAGCATTTTGACATGAATAGAGTTGATTGTTATTGCTTGCTAGATGTTTTAGCACTAATGAGAGTTAGTTCTTGTTAAAGTGTTTAGCAAAGGACTATTTTACAAGAGATTGGACTTAGCTTGTTTGTTTGTGAACTCTATATCTAAGAACCACCATCTAGCTTGTTTGCTTGATCAATGCTGTTTGAAACAACCTTAGTTAGTCTCTAGATTCCCCAAAATCAATAACCACATCTAGGAACTTGCTTTCTCTTTTATTGAATTTCGAATTTGCTTAGTACTCTGTTTATTTTGCTCTGTTTTACTTCTTGATTATAGCTAAACTGTCTTCTTTTGAATTCTCTTTGGTGATTGATCATTCTAGGTTGTTAGATAAGTTGCTTAGGCAACAAAAACTCTCTTTGCTTTGCTTGACTTAAGGATTCCTACTCACAACTCTTTTGCTTTCAACAAAACCCATTTGGATTGACATAAAACTATATGCTATACTATAACTGGCTAGTGCATGCTTGGGCGATTGGATCAAGTTCCAAAAACAGTTGTGTTAAAGAGATTGACTGTCTAAGAAGTGATTTGGCAATATAGGATTGATAGATTACCTTAATGCTTGATGTTTATCATTTCACTAATGAGAATTAGTTCTTGACTTGGTAATTAGCAAAGAGATTAATGCCAAGAGATTGGATTAGTCTAATAAATGAATTATATGCATAAGGAATAGCATTGTGTGAGTTTGTAAGCATCATAGGTTGAGTTAAGAGTTCCCTAACACGAATTATCTCATCTCAAGTCCCATCTTTTCTTTGTTTTTAGTTGGATTCGAAATTACTCTGTTTTTACCCTTGTTCTAGTTGATTTGTTTGCTGTTTACTCTTTGTTTGGTGTTTGTTTCATTTCTGTTTGATTCTTTAGGTTGTTAGATATTCTAAACTATTTATATCTGCTTGAATTATGAACTCTATTGCATTCCTGTTGCTTCAATCTTCCCCTTTTGGTTTGATAAAACACTTACTACAATGATTAGTACAAAGGGTGATTGACCAAAAGTGTCAAAACTCTTGTATCAATTTGGCGATTGACCAGCCTGCAATCCCAACTAGGTTCTTTGAATATGAAGATCAGCAAACTAGAGAGCATGGCTCAACCATCTACCTCTTCACTTGCACAAGAGTGTGTCAAAGCTGTCACCTTAAGAAGTGGGAAGCAACTTCCTCCAAGAATGGCGCCTTCTACACCCAATGTGGACATTGAGGAACAAGAAGAGGGGGTGGAGGTCAAAGATGCTGAAGAAGCTAAAGATGATGAAGTGGTTGAGGTTGGTGAAAGCTTAAGGAATAGCAAAGTCAAAGAAGTGGTTCAAGAGAAGCCTAAAAAGATACCCAAGGAGACAACCAAGGAACCAAGATACATTCCTCCTTCTTATCAGCCTACAATGCCATTTTCTGGAAGGTTCAAAAAGCAGCTAGTTGCCAAGTATACGGGTCTCTATGATGAGTAAATGGCAAAAATTGAAGAGATCCTTAGATTAGATAAAGCAACAAAGAATCTCTCTCCATCTCTAAAGCAAAAGTATCTTGCAATGTTGAAAGAAAAGGAGGTTGGGGAAGGTAGAGCTGCTAAAGAAGAGGTTCCCACTAAAGATGAAGAAACCCAAGTTACCAAGCTTGAAGATCCTGGTTGTTTTACACTACCATGTGAATTGGGAACACTCTCTTTCAAGAGTTGCTTATGTGATCTTGGGTCCAGCATCAACCTTATGCCACTCTCTACTGCTAAAACCTTAGGCCACATTAACTTCAAGGAAAGTGATGTCTCTCTCACCCTAGCTGATGGGTCAAGAAAGCAACCAGTTGGGTCTCTTGAGGATGTTTCATTGATGATTGACAAGGTGAAGGTACCAACTGATTTTATGGTGCTAGATATAAAGAGTGATGAGGAGACTCCAATCATCTTGGGAAGACCATTTCTAACATTTTCTGGTGCTATTTTTGATGTTAAGAAGGGCATCATTGAGTAAATGTTAAGGTTTGACATCAAGAGACCAAGAAGGGAGATAAGGGACAAGCTTACTTCATGAAGACTGAGGAATAGAGTTTTGCAGCTGCGAATTGGCCTCTCTCCAAGTCACCATCAACCACATTCACAGGCCACTCAGGAAAGGATCCACCAAGGAGTTCTCTAACTCCCTCTCAACCCAACTAACGAGCAAGAAAAGTCAAGCTTAGTGACTCTAAACAAGCACACTTGGGAGGTATTCCCATGTTATCCATGTACATATTTTTGCATTTTAAGTTTGTGTTTGTGTTTCTCTTTTGATCTTAGGAGCAGATGGAGTTCAAAACAAATGGATAGTTGAATTAGTGCCAAAACCTCCTTTCTGCCAAAACTTTTTCTAAGGTACCTAACTCCTCCTCTTTCTTTATGCATCCTTTTGCAATCATTTTTACTTTGTTTTATTCACCTCCTTCAAGCTTCTATTACACAATGGACTGTGTAATTTAAGTGTGGGGGAGGGCATTGCATTTAACATTGTGTTTTGTTTTCTTATTTCTCTTTTTGCATACTTGAGTCTCATGCATTCATGCACTCATCTATGTACATTGAAAATCCATAAAATTTTCAAAATTTTGGAACCAAAAAGATCATTTAGTTGCATTTACACAACTAATATTGAGTCTAGATGCATTTCATATAGGTTTGCATACATTTACACAGGGAGTAGATGATAAACACTTGTTAAAATGTTAATATTTGAGTTGTTTTCAATGCCTTGGTTATCTGTTGTTTGATTGCATTGTAGTGAATTTGAAGTTAAGACTCCACTATATCTGGACTACTTGCATTGATATTCTTGTCTTAAGATGAAGCTTGCTTTGATTTGATGCCAACTCTGTTTATTAGAACCATAATCTTGATATTTAATTATCATGTTTATGCATTAAGAGTGATCACATGGCTACCCATATACATACCTGAGTTATCTTCTTCCTTTCTTATCACTCTTGTTAACCCAAGTAGCTAATCCTTACCATTATGGGACAGTTAACCATACCCTGAACTAATCCTTCTTTCTTAACTTAAAGACTATAGTGAGAGTTTTGAGGCCTTGCATTGCATCATTTTTGATTATATCTAGGCAAAAAGTGATAGGAATAATGGCAAGGAAAAGCTCTCTTGTAGACACCAGCTTGCATCTTGAGCTTGGTAACAGGTTAGGAGTTTGGGAAAGGGCAGTATAAGTGGTTTGAATTCTATTGTTTATATTCTTTCGAAGAAGAACAAGAAGTATGGAGGTAGTGATGTGGGAAATCATGCTAAGCTTGTGGTTAAGTCTAAGGAAGAAAATCTCTAAGTGTTAAGGAAAAAGATGGTGCCAGCAACAACAAAGCTTACAAAGGTTATCCCTAAAGGAGAAATCAGACCAAGCAATCTACCAAAGGTGAAGAAAGATGGCGCAAACTATACAACAAAGAAGAGCAAGTTCCAACAAAGTATCAACCACACAAGCAAAAAGAAGAAGAGGTTTCCCCACAAAAGAAGAAGGAAAGGATCTAGAGTTTAGGAAAGGGTAGATATAGGAGTTTCACTTGGAGTTTAGAAAATAATAGGTTCATCTTGGGGTGAAAAGGGGTAGAAGAGAGCTTTTACTTGCATGCATAGGTGTGATTTTACCTTTAGCATTTTGCCTAAAATAGAATTATTTCATTGAGTGATCCCTTGTGTCTTTGAACCCTTATCTGAATGAGATCATTTTCATCTCATGACCATATCCCTTTAACCAAATGTGTTCACTTGATTTACATAAACTTGATCCATTTGTTACCATTAATGAATGTTAAAGAGTTGGCTGATTTGAATGCTTGTGTAGGCTAAGCTAGAGTGCAATGTTAGCTATGATAGGTATGGCTAAGGCTTTTGAAGTAGAACAATCCCTTTGCATCTTAGAACTTATAACTTGAGCATTGATTCAATTTTTCCATTGGCACCTTTAGTTTTGAGCTCCCACTTTTAAACCTCATTCTCTCATGTGTTCTTGATTTCTTGAGGACAAGCAAAAAGCAAGTGTGGGGGTGTTGATATACTCATTATTTACACCATATTAGCATACAATTTGCATTGTTTTATAGTCTTTAAACATTCATTTTTGCTTGCTTTTGTCCTATTTGCATATAATTAGGACTTAGTGTAGGTTTAGGGTGTGCATTGCATGCTTTGTGCATTTGAGGAGTTTGGCAGGTATGTTTGGAGAGTTTTGAGACTACAAAAAGCATGGGAGATGATGGTGGGTGCATCACAAGACATCAAAAGAGCCAAGAAGAAGGTGCACCTTGTTGAAGCGGCCAGAAACTTCACCTGACAAAATCGGCTCGGATAAAGCATCTCCAACCCGATTCAACTTCAACAGTCTTCATCAATGTTGTATCCCGTGAGTTAGCTTTCGTTTGGAGTTGGTTTCAGGTCATTCTCATCAGTAGTTAGAAAGATACATAAGTTTTTGTGAAACCGCTCAACCCCCATCGATCAAGTTTTAAAGACCATCGATCACTCAAGATCGATGGGAGGCCATCGATCAGGACAATCGGTCAAGGAGTGGCCGATGGGAATGCAGCGAGTATACCATCGATCACATTCCTCAAGACCATCAGTCAGGAAGTGATCGATGGGATCCCAGCGAGTATACCATCGATCACATTCCTCAGGACCATCGGTCAGGAAGTGATCGATGGGAGGCCATCGATCAAGACCGATAGGAGACCATCTTGTGATCGATGGGATTTCAGACTGAAGACCACTTATTTACAATTTTGCCATTTTTGCTTAGACCCATATAAATACGAAAAATCCCGAATTTTTGGGATTATCTCTTTATCCAGCAGTTTCTTCTTCTTTAGTTTCTAAATATTAATTTTTAATTTAGATCTTTGCTTGATTTAATAAGAGTTTGCATTTATGTTCTTGTTTAATCTCTCTAATCATAATTAGCTATCTTTTTCTCTTTGGATTGATGGTTTTGATCGTGATTAGTGAGTAGTCTTTTTAGAGAATTGAGATGGATTAGGTTTAGGGAACTTTAGGCTTAATCTATGATGTCTTAGTGTTAATTATTCAATTTCCCTTCTTGATTGCTGTGTTTAATGTCTGATTAGCTCTAGCTAAGTTGATTAGGATCTTAGGCTCATTTTATGCCCACCAAGTGTTTGATGAAATGTCTGAACTGCTTGATAGGGCTCAGGTTTTACCCAAATAAAACTACTGCAAGTGCACAGCAAAAGTAGTTGTAGTACAAGGGGTATCGAAATCCCAAGAGAGTAATGCAGACTACACTATCGAATGTAGATTCAGATTAAGCTAAGCAAGATATGATGTATGTAATGCGAATGAATGAATGAAAGTACGCAAACGATTTTGTAAGATGATCTAAGTTTCAGAAGACTAAAAGCGCTAAGTCAGGGCAGTTCACAAGTTGAATCCAAGAATGTATGACGCAAGAAATCATGAATGATTAAGAACCGTTTTAAACATGAATCACTGATGCATAACTAATCAATTCTCATTGCAAAAGTTATTTATGCCTAAATCACAGAGTTTCAAATCTCTTTGCAAACTCAAACAACCTAAGCATGCAGGAATGATCAGATTCAATTGTTTACAAAACTCCTAAGCCAAATCTCTTTGCACTAAGTTGTTTTGCTCATCAAATACTAGTTCAGGTTATGAATAATGCTCTAACATATATTTAACAACCTAAGATTTTCGGATTCCTAGATGATGTGTCTCAGAAATTCGATTTTAAAGCAAGCAGAGATGAAAAACCATAAGGTATTCCTAACAGATAGCGATTCTACAATCTTTTCATCAACCTTTGAAAAACCCTAACTTAACTAGCAGATTACTCAGACATGATTATGGAATCACAAAACATAACTGAATAATATTACATTAAGAGAAAAAGTAAAGAAATAAAGGGGGTTCGAAATCTTCTCAAAAGAGTACAGGATTTGTCTCCCCAAAAAGCTCTGAATAAATCTCTCTCTAAGCTCTCTGAATTCTCAAAAACTAAGATAATGGCCAACAATGGCTGAAAAACCTAATAAATAGAGGCTAAACACGATCTGGGGTCTTCATGTAAATAAAGGAACTTCTGGGCCAATTCTGCAAATCTTCTTCACACTTTTAATAAAACAGCCATGCTCCTTGCGTCACCAAAGGTGGTGACGAGCGTCACCAAAGGTGGTGACGAGCGTCACCATATGTGATACTTTCTGCTTCGAGCTTGGTACTTCGTGACTTCAACCTAGAATGCTCCAAAAGGTTATAAAATCTCCAATTATGCTCCAGACATTCTATAACCTGCAAAGACTCTTCTAGGACTCTAAAAAGATCAAAAAGACTCAATAAAAAGGACTTATATCATGGTTAAAAACCATAAAAACCATGATATAGACAAGTTCCTAGTCATAATTTGCAGTTACAGGCGAAGCAGCTTCGTTATGGGGTGGGTGACGACCGTCACCAGGTGGGTGACGCTCGTCACTCACTTGTGACAACCCCCAATTCTCTTTTATGTTGGTGACGAGCGTCACTCCTCCTTGGTGACGTTCGTCACTCACCTCTAAGACTGAAAAATTTCCATCTTCAGACTCCATGAGTTGCACGATCTGTTCTGCACTCAACCTCTTTTTCTGCACTGTTTTAAGCTCCTTTTCATTCCTGACTGTGATGGCATTAACCTGATGCTTGGGATTGATGTCAGTCCTTCCAGGAAGGAATCCCTCTCGCCTTTGAACAGCTCCTGCAGTTTGAGCAACCTGCACATCGAGCTTCTTCATGTGAGAGTTCAGACTCTCAATTTTTCCATTCAGGTCTTGATACAGCGAATCTAGCTTGCCATTGAAATTCACTGTCATCTTCTGCTGTCCTTCAAGTACCTGCTCCAGCATAGCTTCCATTTTATTGTCTTGTGGAGGTGCAGTTTGGTAGGAAGAAGAACCAAAATTCCTGCTGTTTTGGTATGGTTTCTCAACTTCAGTCTTTTGGAACTGTGGCATTGGAGTATAACCAAAAGCATTCTGGTTTCCTGAGAAGGTATTCTTCTGATTGTTGCCATTAAATCCTCTGTTCCACTGTTGATTCCTAAACCTTTGGTTCTGAAAACCTCCATTGATGAAGTTAACATCTTTCTGCTCAATGTCTTCAGGATTTTTGAAACTCTCCACTTCTGCAGCGAATTGGACTGACTTCTTTCCCACCAAAAGGTTGTGCATGCTGTCCAACTTAGCCTTAACTTCAGCTATTTGGTTTCCATCATTCAAACCAGCCTGCTGCTTTCTCTGAAAATCTGCATTCTTAGTGTTGTTACTGCAGGCCAAGTTTTCAATCAATCTTACAGCTTCTTCTGGTCTGTTGGTGTTGAAGTTTCCACTACTTGAAGCATCCAGCGCCATCTGATATTTCCAGTCAATGCCTCTGAAGAAGATACCAAGCAGCTGCACCTGATTAAAACCATAATGAGGACAGTCCCTTTGATAAGACTTAAACCTGATCCAAGAAGCCTTAAAAGCTTCAGTAGGACCTTGTGTAAAGGATGCAATTTTCGTCCTCATGTTTTCTGATCTTGCATCATCATAGAAGTTATTCAGAAAGGCATTCTTAGTGTCTTCCCAAGTGATCAATGAAGCAGGTTCCAGTTGCTTCAGCCAATATGCAGCTTCTCCTTCAAGAGAGTAAGGAAAAAGCTTGCAGAACAGAAAGTCATTGCTAACACCATTAGCTTTGACACTTGAAGCCAAATCCTCAAACCTCTCAATGTGATCCATAGGATGCTCATGAGGCAAACCATGGAATGGATGCTGGCCAACCAGCTGATAGTAGACAGGTTTAACCTCAAAATCGTTCCTCTGGAAGGCAGGAGGTCGGATTGCAGCTCTGTTGGCATAGAACTGATCAGGTCTGTTGTAGTCACCTAGAGTCCTCTGAACAAAACGCCCAGCAGCGTTATTGACAGCAGCAGGGACCCCCACGTTCTCAGCCACTTGCTGAACCTGCTGTTCAACAATGACATTCCCCTCTTGATCAATTCTCTGCCCCTCTTCATTCCTCCTGTTTCCTTCCCTGTCAACCAAGTGACCTTCTGCATCTTCAACCAAGATAAGTGGAGCGACCATTGTAGATTGCTTCTTAGCTTTCCTGTTAGTTCTCTCCAACCTAGCAAGTTCATCAATGCTCAAAGTCACAAGCTCCTTTTATTTGTTGCTTCTGGTTCTGCGATTAGGCATACACCTGAAACAGGAACAAAGAAAAGTAGCAGAAAGTCAGTAAACAAATTAAAACTTAGACAAAATCCTAATACTAAAAATTGATAGGCAGCTATTACTCCCTGACAACGGCGCCAAAAAACTTGATAGGGCTCAGGTTTTACCCAAATAAAACTACTGCAAGTGCACAGCAAAAGCAGTTGTAGTACAAGGGGTATCGAAATCCCAAGAAAGTAATGCAGACTACACTATCGAATGTAGATTCGGATTAAGCTAAGCAAGATATGATGTATGTAATGCGAATGAATGAATGAAAGTAAGCAAACGATTTTGTAAGATGATCTAAGTTTCAGAAGACTAAAAGCGCTAAGTCAGGGCAGTTCACAGGTTGAATCCAAGAATGTATGAAGCAGGAAATCAGGAATGATTAAGAACCGTTTTAAACATGAATCACTGATGCATAACTAATCGATTCTCATTGCAAAAGTTATCTATGCTTAAATCACAGAGTTTCAAATCTCTTTGCAAACCCTAACAACCTAAGCATGCAGGAATGATCAGATTCAATTGTTTACAAAACTCCTAAGCCAAATCTATTTGCACTAAGTTGTTTTGCTCATCAAATACTAGTTCAGGTTATCAATAATGCTCTCACATATATTTAACAACCTAAGATTTTCGGATTCCTAGATGATGTGTCTCAGAAATTCGATTTTAAAGCAAGCAGAGATGAAAAACCATAAGCTATTCCTAACAGATAGCGGTTCTACAATCTTTTCATCAACCTTTGAAAAACCCTAACTTAACTAGCAGATTACTCAGACATGATTATGGAATCACAAAACATAACTGAATAATATTGCATTAAGAGAAAGAGTAAAGAAATAAAGGGGGTTCGAAATCTTCTCAAAAGAGTACAGGATTTGTCTCCCTAAAAAGCTCTGAATAAATCTCTCTCTAAGCTCTCTGAATTCTCAAAAACTAAGATAATGGCCAACAATGGCTGAAAAACCTAATAAATAGAGGCTAAACACGATCTGGGGTCTTCATGTAAATAAAGGAACTTTTGGGCCAATTCTGCAAATCTTCTTCACACTTTTAATAAAACAGCCACGCTCCTTCCTTAATGGGTGACGAGCATCACCAAAGGTGGTGACGAGCGTCACCATATGTGATACTTTCTGCTTCGAGCTTGGTACTTCGTGGCTTCAACCCAGAATGCTCCAAAAGGTTCCAAAATCTCCAATTATGCTCTGGACATGCTATAACCTGCAAAGACTCTTCTAGGACTCTAAAAAGACCAAAAAGACTCAATAAAAAGGACTTATATCATGGTTAAAAACCATAAAAACCATGATATATCACTGCTTTGCAAGAGAATTGCTTATCCTAGCTCAAGAGATTGACTGTCTAGGGAGTGATTTGGCAATATAGGATTGATAGAATTGTCTTAATGCTTGCTGTCTATCATTTCACTAATTAGAATTAGTTCTTGACTTGGTAATTAGCAAAGAGATTAGTGCCAAGAGATTGAATTAGTCTTATAAATGAATTCTATGCATAAGGAATAGCATTGTGTGAGTTTGTAAGCATTATAGGTTGAGTTAAGGGTTCCCTAGCACCAATTATCTCATCTCAAATCCCATCTTATCTCTGTTTTTAGTTGAATTCAAATTTGCTCTGTTTTTGCTTATGTTTTAGTAGTTTTACTTGTTCACTCTTTGTTTGATGTTTCTTTCACTTCTGTTTGATCACTAAGGTTGTTAGACACTTCAATCTTATCTATATATGCTTGAATTAAGAGCTCTATTGTATTTCTGCTGTTTCAATCTTTCCTTTTTGGATTGATAAAACCCTTACTACAATGATTAGTACAAAGGGTGATTGACCAAGAGAGTCAAAATTCTTGTATCAATAGCTTCAACCGGTATTTCTATGACTTGTGGCTCGGTTAGGTCTGGTTCCATGTTGATATCTTCATCAGAAACTTACCCATATTGCTCTGCGCTAGAGGTTGGTTGTTTGCAAATGTCATGAATTGATCGATCTCTGCTTTGAACTCTGCTGAGAAATTTTCATGTTTCTTCATCGATCCTCTTATACATCCACTCCCGAAAATATTATAATTATAATTTTCCGACATTACAATTATATGAAATAAACTTATTTTTTGTACTACAAATAAAAGTAATAATACTATCTCTTTTATAATTTTTGAGTTTCTATGGATGAGAAGAAGCAATGTGCGATATTTGATATATATAGACAAATTTTGCAACTAAAATATGACTATATATTACAACTAATTTACGAGTTCAACATGTAATCATATAAATTAGGTACACCAACCACTAAATAAAGAAAATGTGGTTATACAGTTTTTTTATGACTAAGACGCGACCGTTTTGTAACTCGGCGAAAGTATCACTCAGTGGTCGAAAATTTTGCGACTAAACTTCCGCAACGTCATCTTAATCATAAATCAGTCGTAAATTGATGACTGATTTACGATTGTTTTTTATGGTTGCTAAGTAGCAACTGTTTTGCTATTACTTTTGTATGATCACGTAATAGTAGTAAAATAGTCATAAATTAGTCATAAATTGTAATTGTGAAATTTATGTTTTCTTGTAGTGCATGTCTTCTCAAGTGCTGATCATTCCTCTTTCAATCTCTTGTTTGTTATTCGACGTAATAACTCACATACAACATCTTGATTTTCTATTGTATTGCAAACATTTCGCTTAGTTCCATTTTTTGAGGACATTATTGACTCAAGTTCCACAAAAATATTTAGATTTAGTATAAATAAATATCTATTAGTTCAAATAAAATAAACCAAATAATTAATCCTAAATTCTCAAAAACTAATCATTGGTCATTTAGGTCCTTTACTTAAAGGTAATTAGTAAAAGAACAAAACACTTTGATGACTGATACAAAGTTGAGAAACCTCTCTTCTTGTTCCCTGTCAAACTCATTGATTTCAGAAAATGTACTCTACTAAAAAAGATATCAATATGAGATCAGTTAAATCGAAATCTAGAAACGCAAAATACAAAACGACACAGAAATTAAATGAAAAGTAAACGAAATATCTTCCTAAGAAAACCTAGAGCTTGGTGCATCTCAACTGAGGAATCAAAATAACAGGGGATTCACAACCTGAAGAAAAAGCAAAACTAAAAGATTAAGAAAAAGGAAAATTTGCCCGCAAGGTGGTGAGCTAGTGGTAGGGCGGGCTTGGTAAAGGGTGAAACTCCTCCACCCGAGTTCGATCTTCCTTCCTTGCTATTATCAACACTTTGTTGGGAAGTCTGTCAGTTGGGCCTTGGCCCAATTGGTTTACCTGGTAGTCAGAAATACAGGCGGTCTGACTACCCCCTGGCATAATAGTCGGATGGCACTTCAACTCGGTATAGGCAGTGCGGTTGCTCTTTGGATCTCATGGATCTCATGGCCCGTTGACTCAGCTCATGGTGTCCGTTGAACCATTGAACCATAGACAATCAGTCCGCTATGTAGCACTTCGGTGCGTTCCATAACGGGGCTAGCCGGATAGCCGATAGGGTATATCAAAAAAAAAAGAAAAAGGAAAATAATCTTACAATTCGATTTAGGAGAGCAGCAACACACGCTTTGAAACGAAGTTAAACTTCTACGTACAGAGAACTAAGAAGCACAATCTTAGCCAAGTGAAGAAAAAATCACATTTAAGCGCAGTCTTAGCTAGCTGTCTGTTAATACAGCTTCAATCCCTGACATCATCAATATTGAAAAATTGACCAAGATCTTAAACCAAATTGGCTTGGGCTAAACGACAATTGGGCCTCTTTGTTTGATGCCACATGAAGTGAAAAGTAACTTGGGCCAACATCACTTAAAGCCCACATCTTTTCGGGTTTACGTGATAGAGGAGTACTAGGGCAAGAGAGAGAAAACTATATATAAGTGTACTTTATTTCTCTTATGTCGTAAGGTTTACAATCTCTAGCGTTTCCTTTGTATCCTAAGGAGTTGTAATCTTCATCTTGATAGTGGAAGTTGAGGGACAAGATTTTCCCTCCCCAGACGTACCGGTTAGGCCGGGAACTGGGTTAACAAGTTTTATGTCTTCTTCGTTTATTATCTTTACACCTGCAAAACAGATAAAACTATAATCAAACGCAAATCGATCCAGAATTATCAACAAGTGGTATCAGAGCTGTTGTTGAAGCTAAGGATAGTTTGATCGGAGGGGTTAAAGAAGGTAACGAATCTTATCTGATATCTTGCGGCAAGTCTTTGGTAATTGGGTGTTCTTGGTTTGCTAGTTCCGCTGCGTGTCTCTCGTTGTTGAGTGGCTTCGAAGGAGGTTCAGAATCTGTGGTACCTGCAAGAAAGTCAGTGTAACAAGTCAGGTATGGAACCTACTCAAGGAAGGTTTGAGATGGACAAGTTTGACGGAAAAGGCGACTTTGGTATGTGGAAATACAAGTTCCTTGGTCAGCTTGATATTCAAGGTCTTCTTGATGTTGTGTCAGTCACGACATATACAGGGAAAGAAGAAGGAGAAGCTACAGCAACAATGGTTGATCCTAAGAAAAACGAAAGGGATCGGAGAGTACGAAGCTTACTTGGAACATGTCTCAGTGATTCGATATTGAGAAAGATCATGGATGAGCCTACAGCATTGGGACAATGGAAGGCTCTCGAGAAGCATTACCAGAAGAAGTCTCTTACAAACAGGATCTACTTGAAGAAACAGTTTTCCTGTTACAAGATGGAAGAAGGGAAATCAATAGAAGAGAATGTCGATGTTTTCTTAAAATTGATTGCAGATTTGGCAAGTCTAAAGGTGACTATATCAGATGAAGATCAAGCAATACAGTTGCTGTCAGGATTACCACCCGCATATGACCAGCTAACCCACACACTTCAGTATTGAGTAGGAAGGGAGACACTCATCGTTGATGAAGTTGTCACATCGGCATACTCAAAAGAAGCTGAGTTAAGATCCAAGGGCCTCCTTGGGCAGGGAAAGGCAGACGCCGAAGGTCTATATGTGGAAACAAGGGATGTGGAATCAAGGGGCAGATCTGATTCAAGAGGAAAATCTAAAAACCAGGGAAGATCTAAGTCAAAGAAAAGATTTGATAAAGACAACACAGGTTGTTTAATTTGTGGATCAAAAGATCAGTGGAAAAGAGAATGTCCAGAAAGAAAGAAACCTCCAAATTCTGTAAATATTGCAGCAGAACCTAAGCAGCCTATAGTGTTAAGTGTTAGCGCTCAAGATACGAAGAAGGAATGGGTTATGGACTCAGGTTGTTCATACCACAGTACACCAGACAAAGAAGTCTTGTTCGACATCAAGGAGTTCGATGGTGGTAGTGTTTTCATGGCAAATAACATGCATGCTAACATCAAAGTGATATGCTCAAATTAACCCTTAGAGCTACTCTCTCAAATTAAGAGATCACAGTAGTACTTAGGGATCGAATCCACAAGGACTTAGATTGTTGCACACTAAATCTCAGGTTCAAATCAAGCTAAGCAAAACTAAATGAAAATAATGCAAGTAATAAAAAAAAGCAGCAAATCGATTGGGAGGTTTTAAAGCAAAGAGAGAAACGCTAGGCCTTGGGAAATTCGCAGGTGAATCCGAATTGCAAATCTAGACAGAATGTTAGGAGTTTATTAAGCACTGTTCTTGAACTTGAAACACTAATATAAAATCAATCAACTTCCGCTGCAGAGATTGTCTATGTCTAAATCCTAGAATCCCAAATTCCTTTGCAAATCCTATTAATTCAAACAAGCATTAAAATCAGGTTCAATTGTTCACAAAAATCCTAAACCAAATTCCTTTGCAGATAAGAATTTTGCTCATCTAAGATTAGTTCTGGTGATTCAATGTTTCCACATCTATTAAACAACCTAAGATCAAATTCTAGGTCATGAAGCTAGAATAAGCATTAAACACAAATCAAGATGAAGAACTCTAATGATTTTATCCTAACAATTCAATTCAACCTAGCAATTCATCATCACCTTTGAAAAACCCTAAACCTAACAAGCAAACTACTCAGGCATGAAAAATGAAACAGAAATCATAATTTGAATAGAAAGCATAAGAGAAATCAATAGAAGAAATAAGGGAGTTCAAAATCCTCTCTAAAGGAGAATGATTTATCTCTCCAAAAACTCTCTAAAAATCTCTCTCTTAATCTCTCAATAAAATAAAGCTTAGGTCTAAACAATGACCTTAAAATCCTATTTATAATGCCCAAACACGTTTTAGGGCAAAACTGTAAATAAGTAAACTTCTGGGCAAGTTTTCTTTTCTTCAAAAGTGCTGAAACACGTGTCTCTTTGTATCCACGATTGGTGTCGATCGACACCAAGGAATGGTGTCGATCGACACCCTGCTCCAATATGCTCTCCGGGTTGGTCTTTTCAGCA
Organism: Thlaspi arvense; assembly: GCA_911865555.2. NCBI lineage: Eukaryota > Viridiplantae > Streptophyta > Magnoliopsida > Brassicales > Brassicaceae > Thlaspi > Thlaspi arvense. Next base: position 51,053,795 of record OU466862.2, on the reverse strand, counting down.
TCATCTTCAACATAGCTCCAAAAGGTCCCAAAATCTCCAGTTATGCTCCAAGCGTACCTGAACCTACAAAGACTCTATAAAAAGGACTTATATCATGGTCAAAAACTGGTCAAAACCATGATATATCAACTCCCCCAGACTTAGCTTTTGCTTGCCCTCAAGCAAACAGAAAACTAAATACAGAGTCGAGGTTTGAAAACGTGGGAACTCACCTTCTCATAGATCATTGCTTTGACTGTTCATCTTGTAATCCACACACTGCATTTCTGAAACCAAATCGAACCACCATGTACTTCTCCTTAGACATTCACAACATCCCAGATTCAAAACATAAATTCACAGCATTGTCCAATAACTATCATTGCTAAACCTCATTAGCAGTCTAAATGTTCAAGAACCTTCTAGATTCATTTCCATACTATACCTAAATATAATTTGCACTGCAATCTATCAACCTTTGGTACTCTTTCTCTCCCCCAAACTTATTATATTATTCAGGTGTAGGTAAATAATGGTATCACAGGATAATCCTAACCTTACTTCCACCTGTGATCATCTCAAATTTTCAAAATTTATCACATTATTTCTTTCTTTTTCTTTAACTATCAAGGGAGAGGTGTACTATTCATTTTCAAAAATTGCAGGCAATTTTTCAGGTATGAATGAGGAATCAAGCTCTATGAATATCAAACTTACTAACTTAGTCTTTTTGAAGCTTAAGTTAAGTGGAATTTGCTGGAACTATGGATGTTTCTAGTTAACTGGTCAGCCTAAGGATTTTTCATTAGTCAGAAACTGGTATTAATCATGCAGCAATGGTCACTCAGATGAAACAATCATCACAAACAATCAAGAGAAAGATCCTAGTTCCCAACTAGTTTTGAATCAATAAAACAAATTTTGGACTAACTCAAAACTGACTCTCAAAAACAAACACAACGTCAGCAACTACCTCCCCCAGACTTAAACAACACTGTCCCCAGTGTTATCAAGCCTGAAGTAGGTGAAAAGAAGAATCAGAACTCAGTGAACAGAGGTCTTCGAGAAACATACCTTGTAGGTCGGATGAATGAGTAATATAATGTGAAAAAGCACAAAAATCCAACCAGTTTAGGCTTTTGAATCACTCAAAAAGGTCAAGAAACGCAAAAGTTATGGATGGTTGAACTTTTGGAATTGCAGTCCCGTCAAGGTGTCGATCGACATTAGGTGGGTGTCGATCGACACTGTTCACTGTCGACCAAGGTGTCGACCTCGGTCGATATCCGTCCGTCTCGAGTCAATTTTTTTTTTTTTTTTTTTTTTTGAAACAGAAACACCAAAATCAGTTAGTAAAAACTAAAAAAACAAGAGTAAATATGTACACTTACCAGTGGGTTGCCTCCCACTAAGCGCTTGTTTTCAGTCTTTAGCTTGACTGTGTCATGGTTCAGAGATCTGGTGGATCAGAAAGTGGCAGTGAGTGCTTCTGGGAACAATGTCTCCTCATCCATGGTGGTGTATAAGCAGTAGGTGCATGAGCTCTTCCAAGGAAGTGAGGAACAACAGAAGGGCAGGATATAACTTTGGGTGGGACACTTCTTTGGCCTTCATAACAAGAAGCCTTCTGAAAATATTTTGTTTTGGGCGATTTTGGGTGACTCTGCGGAGGGTGTCGATCGACACTAGGTGGGTGTCGATCGACACCGAGTTCTGCAACTCGAATTTCTGCAATTTTCCTGCAGTTCAACTCTGCAATCCTTGCCTCCATCATAAATTTGTCTTCCTCAAACAACTTGTCAGTGATTGGAAACTCTTTTTCGAGCCTAGTCTTGAAAATATGATCTTCACTCCAATCCTCAAACCCAACAGCTTTCTCAGAAGTTTCAGACATTGCCTCTTGAATAACCACCTTGTTCACTTGCTCACCAGCATCTGACTCATTGACATACCCAGTAGTAATGTCTTCTGAATGCCTCATGATTGGTTCATCATCTCTGGAAGTCTTCACAGAGAAAGTCTGGCCATCAATGGTGGATTTCTCTCTTAGCTTGTCCATATCAAAACTCATGATAACATCACCCAAATCAAGGTTTATCTTTTCCTTCCTCACATCAATGATGGCACCAGATGTAGCCAAGAATGGTCTTCCCAGGATAAGAGGATCTGTAGGTTCTTCATCATAGTCCAAAACTACAAAATCTGTGAGAATTAAGCAGCCTTCAATCTTGATGGGAACATCTTCTAAGACACCTTTTGGGGTCCTTGTTGATCGATCAGCTAAGATAAGTAAGATCCCAGCTGGCTTGAAATCAGTCATTCCAAGTCTAGCAGCAACAGAGGAAGGCATCAAGTTGATGCTTGAACCTAGATCACAAAGAGATTGAGGAAACCTTTCTGTTGAAATTGAGCAATCTAGCACAAAGTTTCCTGGATCTTGTAACTTCTCTGGAATCCTGCACTGAATAACAGCACTGACTTGCTCAGAAGCAGTCACCTTCTTTTTATTCTTTGGAACTGTTCCCAAGCGAACTGCACTGATGTCTCTGGTCAGTAAAGCTCCTTCCTCAGGACTTATACCATTCACAACCATTCTCTTGACATATCTTCTCAGTGCAGGTGAAAGCTTGTCTGCATCAACTGTGGGCATCTCAACTATCAGCTTGTTTATCATTGCCTTGCACCTGGCTTCTTCTATCTCCTGTTTAGACTTCCTAGGAGCTCTTGGGTAAGGAATCTTAGGCTGGTAGACTCTCTCTTCAGCTGGTTTAGGAGTTTCAGGAGGATTTGGCTCTGTTTGCGAAGGGTGTCGATCGACACTAGGTGGGTGTCGATCGACACCAGCTAGTGTCGACGGTTCGCATTGATCCGTGTCGACCCTGGTCGATAAGCCTTCGTCAAAGCTCGAAAATTCGCAAATTTCTACTGGTGTCGATCGACACCCATCCTTGGTGTCGATCGACACTACCTCTGAAACAGCAATGTCGTCCTTTTTAGAGTCTTCAAGTCCCACGAAATTCTCTGCACTTCTCACCATGATGGCATTGACATGACGCCTGGGGTTGGTATCAGTCTTTCCAGGAAGAAAACCATCTTGTCTCTTGATAGACTCAACAGTTTGGGCAATTTGAGAAACCAATTTCTTGACATGGGTGTTCAAAGACTCAACCTTCTCATTCAAATCAGTATAGAAGGCATCAATCTTCCCATTAAAGTCCACAGTGATCTTCTGCTGACCCTCTAGCAGCTGTTCAAGCATAGCTTCCATCTTACTTGAGGCAGATGGTGCAGGAGGTGGTTGATAAGAAGAGGAACCATAGTTCCTAGTGAAATTATTGCTCTGAAAAGGCTTCTGGTAATTGCCAAAACTTTGACCTTGAAAAGCAGCTCCATTGATGAAGTTAACAGGTTCTTCCTCAGCTGGTTCGAATTGCCCCACTTCAGCAGCAATTTGGACTGATTTCTTACCCACCAGAAAGTTATGAACAGAGTCCAACTTAGCATTCACTTCTGCAGCAAACTTATTACTATCCACACTTTCAGCAAGCTTCTTCCTCTCAATGTCTGCATTCTTGGTGCTATTGCTAGATACCAAGTTCTCAATCAATGTGATTGCCTCTGCTGGAATCCTGGTGTTGAAATTCCCATTGCTAGCAGCATCTAGAGCCATCTGGTACCTCCAATCAACGCCCCTGAAGAAAATGCCAAGTAGCTGCACCTGATTGAAACCATGGTGTGGACAGTCTCTCTGATATGACCTGAATCTCAACCAAGCAGTCTTGAAAGCTTCAGCTGGTCCTTGAGAGAAGGAGGCAATTTTCGTTCTGAACTCTTCAGACCTTGCATCATCAAAGAAATTGTTGAGGAATGTGTTCTTGGTGTCCTCCCAAGTGGTCAAAGAGCCAGACTCTAGTTGTTTCAGCCAATAAGCTGCATCTCCTCCCAGAGAATAAGGAAACAGCTTGCAGAACAGGAAGTCATTGCTAACTCCATTAGCCTTGATACTTGAAGCCAAATCCTCAAACCTCTCTATGTGATCCATAGGATGCTCATGTGGAAGACCATGGAAAGGGTGTTGTCCTACTAGCTGGTAATAAGCAGGCTTCACTTCAAAGTCATTCCTCTGAAAGGCAGGAGGGCGGATTGCAGCTCTATTTGCATAAAACTGATCAGGCCTATTGAAATCTCCAAGAGTCCTCTGTTGAAAACGCCCAGCATCATTCCCAGCAGCTTGTTGTTGCACATTCTGCACAACTGGTGGCACAGCTTGTTCCTCAATCACAGCGCCATCATCAGCAAGTCGCTGTCCTTCTTCATTTCGCATGTTGCCCTCTACATCATACAACAGACCATCTTCACCTTGAATCAGCACCAATGGAGCAACCATCTTAACAGGCTTGTTTGCTTTCCTGTTTGTTTGCTCTAAACGTGCTAGTGTCTGGTTGTCCAAGTCGATCAGCTCCTTTTCCTTGTTGCTTCGAGTAATGCGATTAGGCATGCACCTGAAACAGACAAGAAAATATCAGTAACAAAAATAAAAACTTAGACAAGATTCTAAATTAAAATCTATAGGCAACAATTAAGTCCCCGGCAACGGCGCCAAAATTTGATATGCTCAAATTAACCCTTAGAACTACTCTCTCAAATTAAGAGATCACAGTAGTACTTAGGGATCGAATCCACAAGGACTTAGATTGTTGCACACTAAATCTCAGGTTCAAATCAAGCTAAGCAAAACTAAATGAAAATAATGCAAGTAATAAAAAAAAGCAACAAATCGATTGGGAGGTTTTAAAGCAAAGAGAGAAACGCTAGGCCTTGGGAAATTCGCAGGTGAATCCGAATTGCAAATCTAGACAGAATGTTAGGAGTTTATTAAGCACTGTTCTTGAACTTGAAACACTAATATAAAATCAATCAACTTCCGCTGCAGAGATTATCTATGTCTAAATCCTAGAATCCCAAATTTCTTTGCAAATCCTATTAATTCAAACAAGCATTAAAATCATGTTCAATTGTTCACAAAAATCCTAAACCAAATTTTTTTGCAGATAGGAATTTTGCTCATCTAAGATTAGTTCTGGTGATTAACAATGTTTCCACATCTATTAAACAACCTAAGATCAAATTCTAGGTCATAAAGCTAGAATAAGCATTAAACACAAATCAAGATGAAGAACTCTAATGATTTTATCCTAACAATTCAATTCAACCTAGCAATTCATCATCACCTTTGAAAAACCCTAAACCTAACAAGCAAACTACTCAGACATGATCAATGAAACAGAAATCATAATTTGAATAGAAAGCATAAGAGAAATCAATAGAAGAAATAAGGAAGTTCAAAATCCTCTCTAAAGGAGAATGATTTATCTCTCCAAAAACTCTCTAAAAATCTCTCTCTTAATCTCTCAATAAAATAAAGCTTAGATCTAAACAATGACCTTAAAATCCTATTTATAATGCCCAAACACGTTTTGGGGCAAAACTGTAAATAAGTGAACTTCTGGGCAAGTTTTCTTTTCTTCAAAAGTGCTGAAACACGCGTCTCTTTGTATCCACGATTGGTGTCGATCGACACCAAGGAGTGGTGTCGATCGACACCCTGCTCCAATATGCTCTCCGGATTGGTCTTTTCAGCATCATCTTCAACATAGCTCCAAAAGGTCCCAAAATCTCCAGTTATGCTCCAAGCGTACTTGAACCTACAAAGACTCTAAAAGACTCGAAAAATACCATAACGACTCTATAAAAAGGACTTATATCATGGTCAAAAACTGGTCAAAACCATGATATATCACAAAGGAATGGGGAAAATTCTGATTCAGAATCCAGATGGTTCAGGTGATACTCACGGGTGTTAGATACAAGCCAGAGGTGAGTAGGAATCTTATTTCTTATGGGATGTTAGAGAAGGCAGGTTGCAAGTATAAAGGAGGTAACTTCAGAGTTCAGTTCTACAAGGATCGGAAGAAAGCGATATCTGGAAAATACAAAGATGGGCTGTATTTTCTACAAGGCACGGTTGCAAAGTCAACAATGGAGAAAGAAGTCAGAAACAAGAAGAAGTCAAAGAGGGTGACTTTCAGTGAAAATCTGACGCAGGGACCTACTCCATATGGTTTTAAAACAAAGGATTCATCAGCTCAAGGTGGAGACTATTCTTCAACAGAAAATCTAGAAGAAATTAAGTCTAAGATGAGCAAGGAAGAATCTGAGACAGAATCTTCAGGAGATGATTCATGGGGGCAGATTGCTTTTGCTGCTGTAGAGCAGGCTGATACAGGAGAGATGAGGAAGAGCAAGAAACAGAAGCATTGGACAAGTAATGAAGAAGAAGTAAGTTCGAACAGAGAGCTTGAGGTGAGAGACATGGGAGAAGTTTCAAAGATATTGGGAATGGGTATCTTCGGAGATAGAGTTAAAGGAGATGTTACACTATCTAAGGCCCATAAAAATAAAGTTCAAGTGGGTTCCCTAACTAAAGCAGTACCTGGGCAGAAGCTTCAGGTTCGCTGCGAGCTTCTCAACATGGCCTGAGAGGGATTACAGCTCCAGGTAACTCCACTATCGATATCGCACTCTCGCAGGAAAGAGAACATAGAAACAGGTCAGTTTCATAAATGTTCTTATATCGATAAGTGAAAAGCAGATTGATTAATGGGTTAAGGGAGTTACCTGTAGGCATCTGGAATTGCAGTAGGGAGATACTGATTCCAGGTGGAGCTGTTGCAAGAGTTCAAGAGAAAACAGTTTAGTTCTTCACTGTTTGATCTTGAAGCTGAAAGTGTAAGTCGAGAGTTTGAGTATTTCATAGGTAAAAGGAGTACCTGAAATCACCAGAAGCATGAGAGAAGGTTGATCTCTCTTTAGGAGGGGCTGACAGGAAACGAGAATCAAGAGTAAGGTTCCACAAGAAAGTCTAGGTTCCAAGAAATCCAAGGAATGGAGAAGGGGACATATTACATGAAAAGGATCAGAAGCGGTGGAGTATATAGACTCTTGATTCAGGTGGAGTAGCTGCAAAGGATTCAAAAGAGGTTAATTCAAAGCTCAGTGCATATAAGATGGATTAACATAACAACAAAGATGAATCAGTTTTCTGAAGAGGGTTACCTGGATTCTTCAGAGGCAGTGAATTGCAGGAGAAAGCTGCAAAAGACGAAGAAATAATATGTGAAATTAAGTTGGGATTTCACATGTCTAGGAAGTATCAACAGATACAAAGACCAGGCGTAAAAGAGATGATTCAGATTAAAAGGATTACCTGGAATCATCGGTACAGCAGAGAAGATGAAGCAAACCATCAAAGACGCTGTTAGGGAGAAGAACAGGGGTTCAAGTTTTATGGTTTCACATCAATGCTCAAGTTACATTAAATGAAAATGGGTTGACATGAGCTTGATGGTTACCGTATTTGTTGTGATAGGAAGCTTTGACTACTCAGGAAAAAACTGAAACAAAAAGGGAGCTTAGAGAGATCAAGGTATCGCAAAAGAGTCTAAGGAGAAAAGATTAAGCTATAGAATTACAACAGAGAGGTGTCTCTGAGCTGGGAATCTTACTTTATAGTTCTACTGGTATCAACGACTAACTTGGTACCGGAAAGTCGAAGACGGCGGATGACTGCCTGAATTGCAGGAAAGTGAGCAATTTCAGAGCATGTGGATTTCAGCTTCAGGTCTCGGATGCTGCAGAAGACAGAATCAAAGTGGGTTTACTCTGATTCGGGAATTGCAATAGAGAAAGAAACAGAAAGTCAAAGGAGATGCAGAGAAATTGAATGGAGTTTTCACTTACAATGAAAAGCTTTACCGGAGATGGCGATGTGAGTTCGTCGGGTAGCTTCAGATGAAGATTCGTGAGGGTTTTGTTTCAGACGGTGATGGTGATAGAGGATTCACTGGGAAAAGCCATGGTTTTCTGGCAAGTTTTTTTTTTTCTTGAATCGTCGGATTCCACCATTGAAATGAAGTGAAGGGAAACTGCAAGGTTTGTGATGAAAGAAAAAAAACGTGGGTTTAAAGGTGAACATGAGTATTAATTTGCGGGGGAAGCCGCCAGGAGGATGCGACGGTTGCCGGATAATTCACCTGAGAAAATCACCATTGTTATTGTGGATCTGATAAAGGGAGGAGTCGTTTTTGGGGTCAGGCGAAGAAAACAAAGTAAAGTCTTGGTATTGGTTTAATTCGGTTTGGTCAAGGTGGAGAATGGAGAATTGACCAAGATCTTAAACCAAATTGGGTTGGGCCAAACGACAATTGAGCCTCTTTGTTTGATGCCACATGAAGTGAAAAGTAACTTGGGCCAACATCACTTAAAGCCCACATCTTTTCTGGTTTACGTGATAGAGGAGTATTAGGGCAAGAGAGAGAAAAACATATATAAGTGTACTTTATTTCTCTTATGCCGTAAGGTTTACAATCTCTAGCGTTTCCTTTGTATCCTAAGGAGTTGTAATCTTCATCTTGATAGTGGAAGTTGAGGGACAAGAGTTTCCCTCCCCAGACGTACCGGTTAGGCCGGGAACTGGGTTAACAAGTTTTGTGTCTTCTTCGTTTATTATCTTTACATCTGTAAAACAGATCAAACTATAATCAAACGCAAATTGATCCAGAATTATCAACAAATATGTAACAGGATTATGTTCGCTCCAAGCAAAACAGGATTACGTTCATCCAAGCAAAAACAAATCCAAAGCAAATCTATTCTATAAAAAAATCAAACCTAATAGTGATCTCATCAGTGATATCTATCGGATCTTATTTGAGAACCTCTACAATAATTCTTGAGATACTCTACTTTGACTTGTGACTTTATAATTGGCTTTAAGTTTTTATAGTTTGCAATTTAATTAGATAATTAAATAATACTAAAACTAATAATATTAAATTTATGAGATATGTCTAATGATATCTTAGTATTGGAAATTCTTTAAAAATAAATACAACCCATTATATGGCAATGAGAATTATCCTTTTTTATACTATTCTTTAAAAATATAATTTTTTTTAGAAAAATATGATTAGAACAATAAATATCATGACTATCAACTTGCAACCAACAGTCTATTAGAGTTTTCTGGACTTTCACTATTTTTTACAAAATCTTTATTATTAAAAAAAAACCAAACATTTACCAGAATATAAGTAAAAAATTGCTTGAATTTGATCTTATCGTTCAAAGAAATAGATGTTGATCTACTTTAATTATCTAGAACTTGGAAATATTGGAATCATCTATTGAGAACTACGTACCTTATCCATCCAAGACTCCATCTCTAAGCATGAATTTGTAACTCCTACTATAGCTGATACGATCGCAATTCACTCTCGGATTTAGGTATGAATTATAACTCTCTCTCTCTCTCAATCACTCGTGTGTTTGTTTCTAGATCACGTTAACACTCAAGATTTATAGAGTTCCCCACAAATGTAGGTACATCTCTCTTCAGGAGTTAACCTGGAATTCACTATCTTCTGTGTTTCTAGTTACAAAGCCCAAAAGCTACAACAATAGAGAAAGCAAGAAAGAGATCGAACAAAGAAGAAAATCACTCCATAACAGCTTCCCTCTTTCTTCCTTATCTACTTATAACAACCTTGCAGCTAGGCCACCAACGAATAACACCAGCCCAACAGGTTTACTTTTTGCGTCTTTGGGCCTTAAGCCAAAAGCCTAAAAGCCTGCCTTACGAGTTTGGACCAATATCCACAAAACTCCACCTTGGTCCTAACTCCGTAAGCCTTTCGCATGCCAACACCTGACATCCTCTGTGAACTCCGCTCCTGGAATCCGACGAGTTCCACACCGGAATTGTCTCTTCTCACCACCTAAGAAGCAGCTGCCAAGCTTCGATTATCCTCACCACGAAGCTCTCTTGTTGTTAGGCACCAGAACAACAGAACTGAAACGTCACCTCTGCAGCCACCTGAGATGACGCCGCTGACGAAATGTCAGGCTTCGATCACATTCAGCGACTGCAAGCAACCGCCGAACTTCTCCCCATGTAACACCTTTGTCAACATATCCGCAGGATTTACCGAAGTATGACTCTTTAAAACTTTTACTTCACCCAAATCAACCTCTTCCCTGATGTAGCTGTATTTAACCTGTATATGCTTGAAACATATCGTTCTTTGCGAATCACAATGTAACTCCACCGCTTCTGTTTAAACCCCATCTCTTCACAAATGCTTTTTAACCACACTGTTTCTCTGCTAGCTTATGATAATGCAATGTACTCTGCCTCTGTTGTAGATAGAGTCACCACCTTCTGAGGTTGAGATACTGTGTTTCCACCAATTGTGAACACAAAACCCAAAATCTATATTCTTCTGTCCAAGTCAGCAGCGAAGTCAGAATCACAGTACCCTACGATCTTGAAGTCATCCTGTCTCGTGAAGGTTAGGCAAACTCCTGATGCTCCTTTTAGATATCTCATAATCCACTGAACAACTAACCAATGTTCCCTTGCAGGCTTACTCATGTACCTGCTTACCAGTCTCACTGCATATGCGAGATCTGGCCTAGACCCTACCATTGCATACATGAAGCTTCCCACTGCACTTGCATAAGGTATATTTTCCATTTCCTTCACTTGTGAGAGCTTTTGTTCTGCCGTTATTGCTTTTAGTTTGAAATGAGAATCCATAGGAATAGCCACTTCTTTGCAATCCTACATCTCAAATGTCTTGAGTAGCTTCTTTAGATACTCCTCCTGATATAGGATTAGGATTCCTTTCTCACGGTCTCTGAATATGTCCATGCCATGAATTCTCCTAGCTGGTCCCAAATCTTTCATCTCAAACTCTGTGTTTAGAATTTTCATCAACTTGTCAACTGTTGTCTTACTCTATGTAGCCACTAACATGTCGTCAACGTATAGTAGTAGGTAGAACATATCACAAACAATGGACCCTTTCAGACTTGTGGGTTTTAGTTTGAAAATTCATTTGCTGCCAATGACCTTTAGATTCGTTGGTTTGTCTGCCAAAACCCAAGTATGATTCTTGTTTAACGAATCTATTTCTTTATTTGCAGCTAGTTTCCACTTATCCTTATCTTTGCTTCTCGGAGCCTTGTCATAGGACTTTGGCTCATCCAGCTCAATGGATTCTGCACAAGCAAGAGCATAAGCGATGAAGTTGCCTTCTCTGAACCTCTCCGGTTTCTTAAGCATCCTTTCGAAACGGTTTAGAACCACAGGTGATCCCTCCCTTTCATCTTCTTTAGCTTCCTGGTCACTCTCCTCTTCATACTCTGTGTACTCATCCTGCTCATCATCTGACAAGCTCACGGTTTCATCTTGTAATGACACAGGTTCTGAAGCAGCTCCACCATGACTTGAAGACTCCTCTGATGTACTCGACGTAGGCTCCACCTCTTCCAAGTCATCATTGAAGGCAACTTTCTTCTTAGTTTTTCTCACTTCAACCACCTTGGTTTCTGAAATTTCTGCGTTTCTGTCCTTTATGGAAGACAGAAACGCAGACTCTAAGACCCTTAGTCCCTAGATCATATCTCACAAATGCTCCTTTTGTTACTCTAGGACTTATCTTGCCAGCCATTGTATGAACATAGGCCATACAATCAAACCTTCTCAAATGTCCATACTCAGGTTTATTACCGGTCCATAGTGCCTCAGGAACCTCAAAGTTGATAGATGATGATGGAGACTTGTTTATTATGTACATTGTTGTAGAAGCCGCTTCTGCTCATAACCCTCCTCTTAGGCCAGTCTCATATAGCATGCTACGAACCCTGTCCATTCTATTCATCCTTTCTGACACAACATTATGTTGAGGCGTATAGGGACACGTCTTGTGCCTTTTAACCCCTGAATCTCTGCACGCCTTGTCAAACTGATTATTGCAGAATTCTAACCCGTTGTCTGTTCTCAAACATTGCAGGTTCTTTCCAGTTTAGTTTTCAGTAAGGACCTTCCACTCAGAAAACTTGTGGTAAGCTTCATCTTTCGTCCTCCGAAAATAAATCCATACTCTCTTAGACTAGTCATCGATGAAGGTTAAGAAGTATTTACTTCCTGATAGACTAGGCGTTACATTCGGCGAATCCCACAAGTCTGAGTGCACATACACCAAGATGTCCTTTGTTGTATGCTTTGCCTTTTGGAAACTATGCTTATGAGATTTTTCCATAGTGCAGGTTTCACATAACCCAAGCTGCTTGACATCATCACTCTTAAGGTACCCTTTTCTCACCAAGACATCTATGGAGGACTGACTCATGTGTACCAACCTGGAGTGTCAGCGCTTCGTCATATCCACAGGTCATCTAGCCACATTAGCTTGACGTTCTCTTACTGTTCCTTGTAGATAATGCAAACCCCGGTCATACTTTCCTGACAAAACCTTTTTTCCCCTTTGTAGAAATGCACCATAAAGTCATTGCCGCTGTACTTACACCCTAACTGCTCAAACTGACTATATGAGATAACATTCTTTCCCATATCTGGTATATATCTCACAACTGTTAGAGTTATCACAGTGCCATCTGAATAATCTATTGTGATATTGCCACTGCCTTTAACTATACAGTAGGTGTTATTTCCCATCAGCACTTTAATCCTTTCTGATTCTACAAACTCTGAAAGTAGTTCCCTCCTAGGTGTTATATGAAATGTACATCTTGAGTCAATGACCCATTCGTTTTCTGTAGCATGTACACTTGCTGTTAGTGCAATAGCTTCTAGTAGGATGACTGCCACATTAGCTGAACTAGACAACTTTTGCTTGTCATTCCTTTTTCTCTATGTACAATCCTTCTTCTAGTGATTCTCATCTCTACACGTCCAGCAAGCTTTAGGTCCAAATTTGCTCTTAGACCTGCCTCAATTTGTTGTCACCTTCATCATTATGTAGCACTACAGTGGCCATAAACACAAAGCTAGTTATTCACTAAGATATTTATATCTAGTGTGCCTTCTGGAATGAAGTGGGTTTCTCTGGAACAATTCTGCTTGATAACACATATTCTGACAGTTTTTCCTCTAACTCCAGATCCTTGATCATAAATCTTGTGTATTTTTCTGCTTGAACTCCACTGTTTTGCATCCGTATTATGAGCCTTTCAGTTTAGTTTTATGACATAGGCTATGATCCTTGGATTATAATTACAACAATATGGGGAGTAATCCTCATGTATGAGCTTTAAAATAATCATCTTAGCTTTTGATATCATGTTTATTTTGCAGAATCTATAGATCATCAAATTGTATATCCCTCATATCAATCTAAATTCTTTTCCATGGTAATCTGAAGAACAGCTCACATGTTTTTTTGATCTTTTTGCCTTTAAACAACCCTTATAGCATGATGGTATTCAGATTTGTGTCAAAAAACGCTTCACTCTTGTGCATGTTGTTGAAGAGCTCCCATACACTTCTATACTTGTGGTTATCATACAAGCTAATCATCATAATCATGTACGTGTACATATCAGCAAAATATTTCATTTTGGATAGAAGATCCATAGCTCTTTGCACTCCTTTGCTTTTAGCAATCCATGAAGCATTATGTTATAAGTTACCATATTTGGAGTAGATATTTGTCTAAATTCTTTTTCCGCCAACTCCATATTTTTAGTATTGCAATAACATTCAAGTACGCTATTGTAGCATCAGACATTTGATTTTAATAGTTTAGATCATTCCTTTATTAGCATAGTAATCCATGATACATGATGGAGGTAAGAAACATGGAAGGCCTTCGGCTTCAGTTGGAATCCTAAAACAGATATATATAGAAATAATAAAATATTTGTATGGCCATGTTGCAGCTTTAACTCAGTAAGAATATTGCAGCTTTTTAATGTCATTGTTTTATACTATTTTACTTCAGGGTTTTAGAGGCTCTAAAAGATGTTCATATTCTCCTACGTCTTCGGCAACTGTTCAGGTTAGTAGTATCTCGTTGCTATGAATTTAGCAAAAAAAATCATAAACCATCAAATGATGTGATGTAAATCGTTAAAAATTTTGAGTACATTTTTCTTTTATTTTGAATGTGAAAGCTTATTTGCTGCATCATTTTTATACAATATTCAGGATGTGAATCCGAAATCAGTGGTTTACCAATCTATTGTCTCAACAGAGCATCAATACTTACACAAAATTATATGGCCTAATCAGCTGTAGTGGTAACAAGAATAGTCATGACAAAAATCCTTGATATTTTATTCAGTCTAAATTCTATGATACACTCATGCATTCTAACATGTGGTAAACCTTCAAGCAAGCACAATCTCTACGATTTTCCTGAAGCAAATAAATGTGCAGCCTTCAGTCATCGCGATGTTTTGCTGCTGCTGACGAAGGTGCATTAAAATTTTGAGGTATAGTTCCTACGCTCTTTATTATAGAGTGAGTGAGCTAATTGGAAGATGACCAAATGAGGTTAGGCAATCGTTCTTCCGCAGATATTTTTCCTTTGGCAGTAGAAAGGAGGTGACAAAAAGAAAATTGAAAGATGTAAATGAAGATGGAAATGCAAGTACAATATCGGCTGTACTTATGTTTTACCATTGTGATATGTCAGGACTCCATGATAGGGCTCAGGTTTTATCCAAATAAAACTACTACAAGTGCAAAGCAAAGCAGTTATAGTATAAGGGGTTATCGAATCCCAAGGGAGTAAGTAAACTATACTAACAATTATAGATTCAGACTAGGCTAAGCAGTAGATAATAAATTTAATTTGAAATATTTAAAACAATGAAAGCAGGCGATTATTGATTGATCTAAGATTCAGAAAACTAAAAGCGCTAAGTCAGGTCAATTCGCAGGTTGAATTCGAGAATGTAGAATGCATGTAAGCAGGAATGATTTAAACTGTCTTAAACTCAAAACTCAATGATATAACTAATCAATTCTCATTGCAGAAGTTATCTATGCCTAATTCACATAATTCCAAATTTCTTTGCAAATTCTAACAAGTTAAGCAAGCATTAAAGATCAGATTTCGATTATTCACAAAACTCCTAAGTCAAATATATTTGCAAATAGGCATTTTGCTCATCTAATACTAGTTCAGGTGATTAACAATGTTCTCACATCTATTAAACAACCTAGGGTTTTGAAATCCAGATGATGTGTCTAAGAAATCGATGTGAATGCAAGCATAGATGAATAACTAATGGATTTCCTAACAGTTTAGCAATTCTACAAACTCTTCATCAACCTTTGAAAAGCCCTAATTTAACCAACAAACTACTCAGACATGGTGAATTGAGAAAACATCATGAATAGAATAGATTGCATAAAAGAAATAAGAAATAAAGATAAAGGAGTTTGAAACATGCTCTGAAGGTGATTGATTTGTCTCTCCAAAAGCTCTGCTACAAATCTCTCTCTCAAGCTCTCTCGAAAAATAAGATACAAGAGATCTGCCAAAGATTAGCTAAAAACCCTAATATACAGGCTAAAACAAGAGTTGGGGTCTTCTTGTAAATAATAGAACTCTTGGGTCAAAAGTGCAAATTCCCCTCAATCTTTTTATAGAAGCTCGCGATTCTCTTTAGGGGTGGGTGATGAGCGTCACCCATAAGTGGTGACGAGCGTCACCCACGTCACCCACTGCAGGACAACAGTTCTGAGTTGCTTACTTCGGGGATGATCCTTGCAATGATCCAAAAAGCTCCAAAACCTCCACTTATGCTCCAGTTATGCTATAACCTGCAAAGACTCTACGAGGACTCTAAAAAGACCAAAAAGACTCAATAAAAAGAACTTATATCATGGTTAAAAACCATAAAAACCATGATATATCACTCTATTTCTTACTTCTTACTTGTGAAACTGTACATGGGATCTACCAAATCCCTCTTCTTTTAGGGCAACAGAAAACTTTATACCCATGTGAAAGGACGGCCAAAGCTTCCATCCAAGATTAAACACATGGAAAAAATAATCTTATATCCAAAACAGTGGACAATTTGAGGGAGAGGTACACAGACATGTTTTCCCTTGCATTTAAACTGTGAAAATGTAATGGTGCTATTTGTAGCTAAAATTTATGTATGTATTGTCTTGTTAAAAAGAGATAACTACTGCAAAGAGGCTAAAGAATAGTGCGCTCGAAGTTGATTTAGATTTTCAGCAAAATTCTCTTTCTGTTTCTTCCTCCTTGATTTTTGCATAACTGATCTTGTGATTTCTTAGTCTCGTTTTAATGATGGCCAACAAGCACCTTGCTCAGGTTTAACGGTTGATGAATATTAGTATAATCTGTTTACTTTGAAAAGTATGTAGGTCTACCAATTTGGACAGCGCAGATCAATGTATCATACACTTTCCATGTGAAAATAAGCAGGTACTTATTAGTTTTTTCTTTTCTAGCATGGGTCAACAATGCAGCCTGAAACAGGTTGGAATAAAATTTTGTGGAAATTGTTTTGTGTAGTTTCATATCGTTTCCCCCCCCCCCCTTAATTAATTGATAGAGTTGTGCGTTTTAACTAAGTGGAATGTTTGCATTGTGAATAATAGAATATATAAAGATGAACATAACTAACTGGAACTGAAAGATCTTAAAGAGAACAACAAATTCTTTCTATAGATGATTGTCAAAAATGCCCTAAAGAAAATTGGAAAAGCTCAGAATGGTGTTTTTGTTGTGCATGATGAATACCTTTCAGGGAGGCATGGTGTGATGGTGCAGGGTTATGAGCCAGTAATCACAACACTTACAAAAGACATTGAGTCATAGATAATTCTAACAACCTTGGATGAGGTCATACTGTTTATACATTATTACTTAAATATGCTTAGAAATAGTTAATGTAGTACCAATGTGGCCATCAATGCAATGCTAGCTATTAACTAAGATACTTATACCTATTATGCCTTCTGAAATGAAATGGATTGTTCAGGCAGTTTTTCTTCTAACTTTATATTCTTGATCATAAATCTTGTGTGTTCTTCTGCTTGAAACCCACTATTTTGCATCTATATTATGAGCTTTTCAGCTTCAGCAGTTCCCCAATTTCTGACATAAGCTCTGATCCATGGATTATAACTACAACCATATGGGGAAAAACCCTCATGTATGATCTTTAAAATAATCATCTTAGCTTTTGATTTCATGCTTCATTTGCAGAATCCATGGATCATCACATTGTAGATTCCTCATATCAATCTGAATTATTTTCCATAGTAAACTGAAAAATAGCTCATATGCTTCTTTGAATTTTTTGCCTTTAAATAACCCTTTTAGCATGATGGTATTCAACTTCGTGTCTTCACTCTTGTGCACACATTTGAAGACCTCTGATGCACTTATGTACTTGTGGTTATCACACAAACCAATCAGCATAATCTTGTAAATGTACATATCAGCATAATGTCTCATTATGGACAGAAGATCATAGCTTATTTACACTCCTTTATTTCTAGCAATCCATGATGCATGATATTATAAGTTACCACATTTAGACTAGATATTTTCTGAATTCTTATTTTGCCAATTCTATGTTTTCAGTCTTGCAATAATATTCAAGTACATTGTTGTAGTTACTCAAATACTTAACATCTTCCAAAATAGGATATCAAATGTCGAATACTTCACTATATACTATATTGTAACGATTGATAAGTATATATTCAAAACTCGTACAAAAACTATATTTTGCATGTATTTAAATTTCAATATTGATTAGGGTGATAAAGAATTTATTTTTTTAAATTCTTAAAATTGATTTTGTAAGCAATGAAATATAAACTTTTGATATTATGTCATAGAGGCAATGAACTAAGATCCAATTTTTTTTTGTAAAAATGGGTTAGACATTAACAGAAACACATTCTAACGGTTTAAAAATGTATTAAACAAACTGATTTGTAAAGTTTTAGATAAGGAGAACATGCAAATCAATTAGTGATGATATCTATGAAGTACAGTCTAATTTGAGCTTAATACAAACCCAAAAAGTCTACAATTAATCATTTAATTTTATGGTCAACACGAATTGACAAAAATGAAGATTTACAAATCATATTACAATAATGTATTTCTAAAAAATATCTTCTATTATTAAATATGTACCCGCAACATTACAACGTGTATCAGTTTATAATCTAACCAGTCGAAGCCACATAATACTTGGCTTAGAATTTTGATATCGTGTTTAGTGAGATCTCCTGAATCCAACCTTAAATTCATGAAACAATATAGTCATAAACTTTTCATCTCTTCCCTGTTACACAATTTACTTACGCATTTCTGTTCTTTCTAAGATTAAAATATATTCACACAACTCTGTTCCAAGGGCTTTCTTCAAGGGTTCAAACTTCAAAATTCTAAATAAGCGATTAATATATCTTCACACAATTCTGTTTCAACGATTAAATTCAAAATTCAAAATCCATTTGTTCTTTGTGTATAAGCACTTTCAAAAATTAAGAATAAGATTCATTCATTAAGCTTTCACCTTTATTAATAATGTTAAAATAATCAGAAACAAGAATAGAAACCGTTACACTGATCACACTACTTCCCCTGTGTTATACATATATCTTTATCCAGGAACAAACAAGAAATTGGACTTATAGATTCACCAATATCCTCCACAAGAACACTTCCCTTCTTTAAAATGATGGAACCTGCTCGCATCTCTCACTACAATCTCTCTACCTGTAACCAAAGATATGAACTCAACAACTTTATGACAATCTCTGCATATCCTATGGTTCTGAGTTATCTGCAACTGATTCCACTCCGGCGTATTCACCAATCCATAAGCTATCGCAAGCTTCTCACTGTGATATCTCACTACTCGCCGCTCTTCCTCCTCGACATCAGGCAAAACATTTCTCTCCCCCGCCGAGTACCCAAAACCAGAGATTTCCTCCATTACTTCATCAACTTTTTGATATATTTGCCTGTTTTCATCATCAAGATTCCAACATTTCATGTACTGAACAAAATCAAGACAAACAAAAGATGTATTGCACTCACATAAGTTACCTTTTAACTGTCTCACTGTAAGAATCAAACTCATCTCCTGAAAGAAAACTATGACTCTGATCTCCAACCTCAACCCAAGTACAAGCCGGCATCATTCTCAAACCTTTCCTCTCCAACGTATCCAAAACTCCCGCGGCTTCCGCGGTTTTCCCCATACTATTATACACATTATACATCACCGCGTAGTTCCCGAGCTTCTCCGGTTCCATACCATAGAGTTTCTCAGCAACAACTCTCCCTAGCTCCAAGTTTCCGTGCATCCTACACGCATTCAATAGCGCCGCCCACATGTTAACCGTCGGTTTCAACGGAGCTCTTCTGATGAAAGCAATGGCTTCATCTAACAATCCGTCTCTACCCAATATCTCAATCATACAAGCATAGTGCATTGCCCTCGGTTTGACCCCATGAACCTCGCCCATCGAGAGGAAAATATCCCATCCTCGTTCTGATAAACCCGAGTAGGCGCAAGCCGATAGAACCGCGAGGAAAGTGACGTGGTTCGGAGCAACTTTCGCGGTGAGCATCTTCTCGTACAAGCTAATTGCATCCGCTCCACGACCGTGATTCGCGTATCCACCCATCAAAGCGTTCCAGGAGATTATGTTCTTCCTCGGAAGCTTATCAAAAACGTATCTTGCAGTATCTACTCTTCCCCATTTGCTATAGAAGTCGACAAGAGCCGTGTTCCCAACAATCTCCGACTCAAACCCGCTCCGAATCAGTCTAGCGTGTGCTTGCTTAGTGAGCTCGAGCTTCGCGAGCCTCGTGGAGATTCTGATCATTATCGAAAGCGTGAACTGATCGACAGAAGCACCAGAGTCTCGCATCTCATACAACAAACACAGAGCTTCTTCGCCGTTACCATGAAGCGCATAGCCTGCAATGATGTTGTTCCAAGCAACCGTACTCTTCTCAATCATATCGTCGAAAACGCGTCGAGCATCTTCGATCTCCCCACATTTGCTGTACATATCGATCAATCCGCAAGAAACAAACGTGTTCTCAACGACTCCTACCTTCAACGCGCAGACGTGAAGCTGCTTCCCCACAGAAATCGATCCTAACCCGGCCGAAGCACGGAGCATCACCGCGAAAGTGTGAGTTTCGGAATCCGAAAGCTCCTCCCACATCATCTTAAACAACTGAAACGCCTCAAGATAGTTGCCGAAGTTGACAAACCCAGAGATGATCGAGTTATAAGAAAACAAGTTCCTCTCAGGCATTTCGTCGAACAGCTTACGCGCGTCAATGATCATACCGCACTTCACATGCATCATCAAGATCCTGTTCATCATGTATTGCTCAGGCTCAAACCCATTATTGCTCGTCATATAACTAAAAACCCTTTTCACACAACGAATCGATCTCAAACGAATACAAGCTTCCACTAAAGCATCGTATGTGCTAACCCCAACGCGAAAACTACCTCGAATCTCCAGAATCTCAAACAATTCAAACGCTTCCCTAAATCTATTGCAAAGAACAAATTTTTCAATCTGACTACATATCCTAACACCAGATTTCCTGATCTGGGTCTCGTCCAAAACCGGACCTTTCGATCCCTCGTCATCGCCGCCGGTTTCTCTGATTGGTTCCGATTTCAGCCTCGGTTTAGGTTTCAGCCCTTGAACTAGAGAAGAGCAAGTGATTCTCGCAAATGGGTTCTTCCATCTTCTTCGGCGGAGCGAGAAATCGTATCCAGAAAACCGCGGGAAATTGAAAACCTTTGGATTGGAATAACATGACTCTCGACTATTGCTCTGGTTTTCGTCTAGTCTTAAGCTCTGATAAAACGCGAGTGGAATCTCCATGATTCGGGGTCAATGAGAGAACCGAAGAAGAAAGCAGAGGATCAAGACCATTGTGATCTGATTACACCGACGAAAGCACTTTGAAACAATGGATTGGTTGATTAGTTTAAACGGTTTTGTTGCAGAAAGAAGAAAATTGGATTTGAAAAACAAAGTGGAACAAATCACAGCATTGGGAGCTCCGCTAGTGGCAGTTGGGGAAGGTTTAGACTTTGAAGAGAGGCAGGTAGTAATGAAGCGACGTCGTTTTCGCAATTACCAGATCTACTCACGCGCCTCTGTTTTATGTTATTACGTGTTCCATTAATCATAAGATTTTTTTTTTTTTTTTTTATAAAAAAGGCTTTCATATTAATTGCATGAAAAGTGTAAAAATATTAAGAGTCCATTGGGCTATAGTGTATTTCGGACCAAGCCCAGAACATCAGCAAAAACAAGTTAAAGATTTTAATCAAAAGCAGCCCAGTAATATCTTTGGTCGAGCAAGAAGAAAAACAGTCCCGAACATTCGAGGCGGAGGAAGAAAGTTGCAGTCACATGCAAATCAAGGTGATGAATCCGTCATAAACCAAAGCTGGAGAAGCTGAGAGGAGAGGGTTGGATTGTTGTCTCGGTAGCTGGTAATTCTGTTCCTAACCTGTCTATCAATTAGGGTGATGATCGCATCCGCCGGGCGATAGATTTGTCTATGCAAATGTCCATTTCTCTCAGTCCATATCCAGTAGATCGAAGCTTGCCAGGCCAGTAATGTCAATCTCTTCACCAGTTTACCTCCAGGGAGAATCTGCATCTGCAAACTCGAGCAATTCTAGTCGCGCGAAGGTTGTAGTCTACAACGTCGGGCAACTTTCTCCCAGATTGACCAACTAAACTCGCACTCAAATAAGAGATGATCTCTGCTTTCACTCGTTAAGCTACATAGTAGGCAAAGATGATCTGTTGAGAGTCCCCATCCAATTATCTGATCCTTTGTGGGACATCTATTCAAGACGAACAACCAAGCTAAGAAGTTGTGTTTCGGATGCCTCCGACATTCCAAATAACCTTATCCCAAGGTACTAACTCTGAATCTTCCCTTAATTTCTCATAAACCTGACCTGTGCTATAAACGGAGCTCACTCTCTCATCAATTTCCCATTCATAGTAGTTTTCTTCCTCTGTTAAAGTAATTGTTGACAAAAAGATTTGAAGGTTTACTTGGTTATCTGATCGTGCAGGAGGCAAGGTCCAATCTCCATGATTCTGCAGACTTGAAAGTGTAGCTGTCTTTGAGATGCCCAGTCTACGATACCCGTTCCCTTGTAGGTATGCTTCAATGTTGCCGAAAGGGGACCAATTATCTGTCCAGAACCTGCAGCTTCGCCCATTTTGAACCCGTAGTTTGATCCACAGGTAAGCGTCATCTCTCATTTTCAGCAGTTAATTTGCCAGCCACCACCAATCCTTATGCGGTTTTGTTGACCAAAAGTTATTCAGATCACCCTTTAGCACCTCACTCTTATACCAAGCTACCCAAACAGAACCCGCTTGGAAGAAAAGAAGCCAAATTAGCTTGAGGCAACACGCTCTGTTCCAGGTAAGAAGATCTCGTATCCCTAATCCTCCTTGACTTTTTGTCCTTGTAACTATCTCCCAAGAAACTCTTGCAGAGTGATGACCCTCAATATTTCTTTTCCACAGAAACACACTGCAGAGAGAATTGATGCGCTTGATGCAAGCTTTAGGGATGATAAAGGCTGAGCACCAGAACGTTGTAATACCAGCCACCACCGTTTTGATAAGCAGTAGCCTCCCTGCAAAAGACAAAGATTTGACACACCAAGAGGTAACCCGAGATTTGACTTGATGGATTAACATCTCACAATTACTGATACTGAGTTTCTTGGTGCATAAGGGGACACCCAAGTAACGGACTGGAAGAGCTCCTTGAGGCATTCCTGTAGAGAAAGAGATGAGGTCTGTTTCATACTGAGAGAGAGCAGAGGCAAAGAAACTCGATTTCTGAACACTCACAGCAAGACCCGACGTCAACTCAAATTCATGTAAAATCTGCAACACGTTGTGGACCGATTGCAAGGAGCCTTCCATGAAGATCAGAAGATCATCAGCAAAGCAGAGATGGGTGAGCTTGGAGCGAAGGCATTTTTGGTGATAGGTAAACTTTCCTTCCTCTGCCGCCTTATTTAGCATTAACGAGAGACAGTTCATAGCAATTACAAACAGATATGGAGAAAGAGAATCTCCTTGCCTGAGTCCTCTCTTTCCTTTAAAGTACCCTTGGACTGTTCCGTTGTAACCTACTGTGAAATTTGTTGTGCAGATACAAGCTTTGAGCCAGCTCAGGAACTGGGGAGGCAGCATCAGACCTTCGAGGCAGTTGAAAAGGAACTCCCAAGAGACACTATTAAACGCCTTATCTATGTCTACTTTGATGGTGATTTTCCTGGGCCCTTTTCCTTGATGGTAACCATTGACAATTTCTTCGGCTAAAACTGTATTCTCGACCAGTAACCGGTCCTTTACGAATGCTGTTTGGTTAGGGAGAATCAGAGTAGGGAGCAGGGGCTTGAGACGGGCAATCAGGAGCCTTGATATCACCTTATACAAGGTATTAAGACAATAAATAGGTCTGTAGTCAGTTATAAGAGAAACACCTGGCCTCTTTGGTACTAATGCAAGGATTGTTGAGTTTGTGGATGCATGCATGAAGGAAGATTGGAAGAAGTGAGCAATCGGGGAAGAGACTTCATCACCCAAAATATCCCAAGCAGCCTTATAGAACCAGGAGGAGAGACCATCCGGCCCCGGAGCCTTGTTAGGGTTCAATTTGAAGAGGACTTTAGTAATTTCAGACACCAAAGGGACAGTTGTCATCGCTCGTTGCTGGGAAGATGAGCACCGGAAAAAGAGAGTGTTTGAATCCATTCGGGAGGCGAAACAATAGCTAGAGGAGGCAGAGCATCTGGACCTAAGATAGCCTTGAAGTACTTGATGGCGTGAAAGCTCATTTCCAAAGGGTCAACCAACAACAAACCAGAGCTCAAAAGGAAGGATCTAATAGCGTTATAGCTTGCTCGAGTTTGACAGACTCGATGAAAGTAAGTTGTGTTGAAGTCCTCATCTTTTAACCAATTGATTCTCAATTTTTTTCTAAAATAGCACTCCTCTATATGCCTTAGAAAGTTCAAATGGTCATGAAGAACACGCTCTTGCTGGAAAAGAGAGGGAGAAGGCGACTGAAGGGCTTGTACCTGCACAACTTGTAACAAACGGTTAGCCTCACTCACTCTCTTTTGTATTTGTGAAAAAATTCGCTCGATTTAGCTCTTTAAGTGCTCTCTTTATGGTCCTTTGCTTCCAACACAGGTAAGTGAGTGTGGACGCAAAGCTTCCGGCCTGAATCCAAGCCTCAAGCAACACACTGTGAAAGTCTGGATGTTTGGTTAAGTAGTTGAAGAATTTGAAAGGGCGGGTACCAGCAGAAGGAAGCTGATGGGCAAGGTCAATAAGGCAAGGGCTATGATCGGACGTAAGAGGAGGGAGGAAAGTAGCTATACTGTTAGGGAAGAGACTGATGACGTGACTGTTGACAAGAAGTCGATCCAATTTTTTCGCAACTGGATTAGCAGGCTGACAGTTTGACCAAGTGAAAAGAGGCCCCTGAAACCGCAGGTCAAACATACCCATCTGTGTAAGGCAATCTTTAAACTCTGTCATGTTGGAATTGAAAGAGTTTATGATAGGGTTTGAATTTTCAACATGATGCAGGATTTGGTTCAAATCACCGCCTATCATCCATGGTTCATTGTAAAGAGAGAGAGACTGCTGAAGGCCCAAAAGTTTCACCCAAAGGTCAGTTCTCTCTGAGCTTAAGTTCGAGGCGTACACAGACGTGAAAATGAACCGAGCAGTATTTAACAAGCTGACTTCACAAGTGATACTTTGTTGTGACTGATGCAGGACGTGGATTGCAGCAGGGTTTCTCCAGATGATAATGATACGACCATCTTCATCCGACAGGTGATTTGAGGTAAAGTTCCATCCAGGGCAAAGGGTAGACATAAGCTGGTTAAGATTAAGATCCTTAACATTAAATTCAATAATAGAGCCAACTATAGGTTGGTGACTATTAAGCCATTGACAAAAAGGCTGATGCTTGTTCGGATCATTTAAACCACGAACATTCCAAAAAAATAGTTTAGTACACATTAGGAAGAAAGAGAAGATTTCCCTGAATAGGGAGAATCTTGCGTAACCGAAAATGAAGAAGGAGCAAAAGGTTTTTCTGGGGAAGAGGAAGGAAGGAGAGCAGGAGGCTCTTTTAGAGGAATATTGGGAGGGGAGACAAAAGAGGATAAGGTCAAATGACTAGTGTTTAGCAAAGGGTTAGAGCGAGATCTTTTTAAAGTTTTTTGTTCTTTAATGGCAGGCGGGGGACTATAGGGGTAAGGATCTCCCGAGGGGGTTATGAAAGCTGGGAGGCCCAAAATGTACGAAGAGACAACAGGAGCAAGGGGCGGTAAAGAAGAGGAGCGGGGAACTGAAGAAGGAAAAGGGCAGGAGTGTTTGATAGGAGAAGTGAAGGGAGCCCTTTGAACTGGAGGAGTTACTGAATCATTCTTTCCAGAGAGGGATGTAGCAGCTGAGGCAGAACCAGGAGACTGAGCACCAACAGAAACAAGAGCTTTTGTTTTTTCTTGCGAATTTTCTGCCTGATTAACCTTGGACTTGGGAGGCGGAGCATGCTCTGAAACCTTTGTTTTTGTTCCCTTTCTTGGGACAGTGGGAACAGCTTTCGGAGGAGGAGGCAGCTGCAAGCAATTACGGACTATGTGGCCTAACTCTTTGCAATGAGAACAAGAGGGAGGAAGCCACGGGTAATCCACAAGGACTTCAACAAATTCACCGCTTTGCCTCCCAAACTCAACTACACGCGGGAGTTCCTTGGTAAGGTTTCCTTCCACTTTCACATGTGAAATACTCAGACTGACTAGGTTCTTGGTGAAATCATCTGTTTCAACTGGCTCACCCACCAATCCCGCTACTAAGCTGAGCCCTTTTTGGTGCCTAAGGTCTAAGGAAACCCCAGTGATATGGGCCCAAATTTGTATCGACTCAAGCGGAGGAGCAGCAGGGGAGTGAGAAGACGTCCACTAAGCTACATGGAACATGGAGTCTCCAATATGCCAAAGACACTTCTCTAATATCTTTGTTCTCAGGTATTCACTTGGGATGCGAACTAGAAGTTCTGTTTAGAGGGTTGTTGTGAATCTCTAGCCTATTTCCTTTTCCCCACATATGATTAAGAACACTTTAAATTTGGCAGTAGGGAGGTGGTCTTCCATTAAAATAGTAGACGATGAAGTCTCTGTGCAGTTCCTCACCTCGCTGGAAGACTTCATCAGGGATGATAACCCTGGGTCTACCAGTGTCGGAGAAGGTAATTGGAGCAAGACGACGCAAAGATCTATCTTCAAACGTCCTTGTTCTTTCAGCCAAAGTAGGACCATTGGCAGTTTGGTTTTCCACAGGAACAGTAGGTTGTTGAGCACGTGATTGCTGAACAGGTTGAGGGACTTGGGCTTTAGTAGCAGCAGTCGGGATAGAGGAAGCTGTGTTAAGAGCTTTGTTGGTCTGAAGAGGGGAGGTGGATCTAGGTTTCAGAACAGTAAAGTTTTCAGGAACAGTAACATTTTCAGATCTAGTTTTTGGGAAACTAGGTTCAGCAGCCTCAGGGGAGGTAGTATGCAACTGAGTCATCTCGACATCAGTAGTTTCTGTGTTAGAGCATATCTTGTCACCAGTCTTACCCACAGGCGCCTTGAGAGGAGTAGTACGCGGGAAGGAAGAAGTTTTTTGGGAAAGTGGTGAGGATAGGGGTGGGAACTGGGATAAAGGAAAAGAGGCTAAAGGATCAGGAGGGTCGAGAGGAACAAGGGGAGGGGGGAGTAGACTATCACCAGCGGTGAGAGGCAGAGGATTCAGGTCGGAAGCATGACCATGAGAGAACCAGGGGTTCTGCATTAGGAGTCGTGCCTGAGAGCTTTACAACTCGTATAATTTTTACACAGTCATTACATACGAGATATCTACTTAATCATAAGATTTTGGGTTCCAACTTCCAAGCACATAATTTTCGAGGTAATTTAGGGGAAAATTTTTTATACTTTAAGTTTATGACCTTAATTGTAATAAAAAGTTTCAAATTAGTTAACTATTTTGATCTCAGAACTATGCCGTTGAATGTGAATAGATTTGGATTTCTTCTATCGATTCTCCTTTTATCTAGAGTTTGCTCTACTTTCCTAATGTATGTCAAATATCCACATTATTACCTTTATTTTACACAGGGTTATCATCCCTGATGAAGTCTTCCAGCGATTATCTTCTAGGAGTATGTAAAAGAGTATCAAAATGTTAAAGAGTTTATCAATTTTGACTCAGTTATATATAATTTTAGATATTTTAATAAAAATATTAAAATTAAAATATAGAATATATTTTATATAGTCACTATGTATATCCTTGATTATCTTCTTACATCTATAAATTTATGATTTTTCAGTAACTTTTCTATTCATTTTTCATGAAATTGAATAAGTACTCAATTTCGATATTCTCATACTGATAACGTAAAGAAAAAAAGTAGACAAGACTATTAATATTCCAGACTATTTTCCATTGATTAAATCTATACATAAATCATCCGAAAATTTTTTATTATCGACAGATTTTCTGTCGCGATTTCTAAAGAGATTTTGTTTCTCATTTTTTTTTATGTAAGAAATTGATCTATAGACTATTTTGATTGGTGATGTTGTGGCTTCAACAGAATACTATTTCCATATAGATGAATTTCAAAGAAGAGAGTCATGATGCAATATGACATTCTGTTTTTTTTCTTCTTTCTTGAAACGTTAATGTTGGTTCTAATTTTATCTATTTAAAATGTTCATCACGGTGGTACTATTGGTGTTCTATTTTCCATTTTGCTATCTCTTTTACCCTCAATCAACTAGTCGAACATCGTTTGGGATGGAAGTAAATTCTTCGGTAATTTTTATTTTCTTTTAATTGTTTTGATGGCCCTTTTCAAATAAGGCATTTCAAATGTTTTGGAGATGATAGAGCGGTGGAACTTTGTTCTTCTGCCTTATGGTATGGAGACGTCATTTGGATCTTCTATCCCAGAATTAACCTCTACTATAAGGAATAAAGCTCATTTGTGATCATAAGAAAGATAAGAAGAAAGGAAACGGTAGTCCCTACTCGTTCAGGTGTAAAGGCAAAGAAATATTTGACCAAACGCTCTACTCATGGACTTGGGTATAAAAAAATGTTTCTCACGTAGCCCAAAAGCTAGAGGTGGGAGTTCTTTAAAGCTGATTAATAGTGTCAGGAGCCGAGCATCACCAAAGAAAAGCCAGGGATCGGGTAATAATATTATCTCCTCTCGTAAATCATTTGTCCTTCGCAATGAGATGTTTCCTTATGCTTTAAGTAAGAATACGTTTGCTGTTTCAGGTTTGGTGGTGTCCCAGAAGCCACCCAGTAAGAATATATGAATATCATTTCATGGATTTGTCAAGGTGTAGGTGCTTATCCGATCAAACAACTTCTTCGAGAGCTGCACTTTTTTTTGTTTCCTTCTTCATTTTTTCTTCTTGAAACAAAAAAAAAAACTGTTTTACTTTTATGCATGACTTTTAGATTTCTTTTGGTTATAAAAAATTGTTCACCGTGGAACCAGAAAATACACGCGGTGGACTAGCGCTTTTTTTATATGGATTCTTCTGATGTTAAGATTTTGTTCTAGAATAATCATCTGATAGATGTAAAAGCTGTGATTGAAGGACATTTTGTCTTTATGGCCTTTGTCTATGGTGATCCGGTCATTGAGTGCCGTGAATTAGTTTAGGAACAAATTACACAGATAAGTTTCACGAGGACTGGTATGTGGTTTATGAGTCGTGATTTCAATGAAATCACAGGCCATCATAAGGTAAGAGGAGACCAGAAACGCCAAAATGCATCCTTCACACCTATCAACACTATGCTTAAAAGCACTGGTATGGTGGAATTCCGGATAAAAGGTAACTCCTTTTCATGGGTGGAAATCGAAGGAGTGGTGGACTTCGATGCAATGGATAGAGCAATAGGCAATGAAGACTAGCATAATAATTTTTCCCACACGTCTTAGGAGTACCTATAATTCTAGAGTTCTGGTCATCGGCCGGTGCTGGCTCGTATCCAGTCAAGAAAAGGCAGAGTAAAGAGAAATTTCAAATTTGATAAGAAATGGCTCTGAAAAGAGGTTTATTAGAGACAGTCAGTAATTTATATAGTTTAGTTTCTATTAAAAACTATATTAAACCAAAAATATTTATAAATATGAATGTCTATTAAATTAAATTTCCTACTTTTACAAAAAAAGTTATATCATTTATGTTTTTTAGAATGATTTTTCAACCATTTGTTGATGTACACATCCTCATTTCCAGTGTAAAATTTCTAAACATATTTTTTTATTTATGAAGCATTTACGTTGTTTATATTTATTATTAAAAATTGAATTATAACACATGTACAAAAAAACAATATATATATATATATATATATATCTTTTACTAATATGGATGATGTAATGATTTATTTGTTTACAAAAATAAGTTTAAATAAAAGTAATGGAAATATATAGGGCTTGAATGGTATGTAACTTAATCACAATTTGAAAACATGATTTCATTGAATACATAACATTCATAATATAGTGAAAACGTGGTTCTACTGAGTACATACCATTCACAAAATTAAGCACAGAATAATTAAAAATAAAAATTAATAAGCTATCTTTGAATTTATCCCGCACGTTTTAAAATTATAACTAGTATAGATAAAAAGCTATTCATCTAATAAATAGTAGTTTTTTGGAGTTTTAGATTTATTCAGTTTTCAGTTTTTGCATCCTATTTCTGCTATATGATTTAGTTTTAAGTTTTTCTATCCTATTGATTCCACTATTTTATTATTCAGCTATTCAGTTATTTTGTTATTCAGTTGACATACCAGTGGAACCCATAGTGTTTAAATAAATAATTAATATGATATATTTTTGGTAAAAAGAATATCTGAACCTATTAAATGTTGTTTGCACACAAAAAAACTATTCAATGCTGAATTATATATAAATAATTAATATAAATTAATGTATAACCAAATTAATATGAATGAGATGACATATAATTAATATAGTAATATAAGTCCATTTTTATATATTTGCTGAAAATGATTCTAGTGATGACAAATCAACAAAATGGCACCATTGTAAATAATTTATAAAATTAATGTTACTTTTCAAAAATGCTCCTCAATTAATATATAAGAGATGTTTTTCATAATAGGTTTAACTTTAAATATTAAAAATTAATGATTTGGTAAGACTTTGGTTCGAGAAGAAATGAGAGCAAAGTAAGACTTTATTATGGGGACACTAATATAATGTTTAAAGAAATTACATAAATTATCAAAAGCAGCTTTTCATTGTTTTGTTAAAGAATTGCCAAATTTTCACTCGGTGCATTTGCACCACCTCAATATCTTACCTTAATTAGTTAGATATGTCTTTCTTTGACCCTCACAAGGAAAAGAAATAACTTGAAAAAGAAAATTATGGTCGTGACCACTTTGTCACTTATAAATTTATCATTTTTCATTTTTGAACTCAATATCAACACATATCTTCAAGAAAAGATAAATCTTATTTTAAGTATCTAAAAGAAAATAAATTGAGCGTCCAATAGACTATTTAAATGGGTTTTTCAAAATTGATGGTGACATTTACCCTCTTGGTTGTAATGTCTATTGCCTTTGATCTTCTCTCCGGTATGTGTCTTTTGTTCTCGATTCTTACATTAATAACATATTTAATTTGGACAGTTTTCTTTTGATTTTTTTAAAATTACTTTGCATGATTGTAGGAATAAGAATAAACGCGAAAACTGTGCCTCCGACTTGTTACGAGGAATGTAAAGCTACATTTCATAATCCAGAATGTAACAAATTTTGTATAGGATTGGCTTATAAAAATGGTAGCTGCATTGATCCTGAAGGTCTATATCTTTCTCCTTTTCGTCGTTGTTGTTGCAATCCTATAATACTTGCACCTCCTTCTCTTTGATTGATCAATATTTAAAAATATAGTTAAAGATATATAACTATTTTCCTTCTTTGTTCTTTAAATATCTGCAATAATCAAATGAATAATATATATATAATAAAAAAATATGATCGCATCTCTTTTATTTTTTTGTATCTGCAAATTTTGATTTATATAGAATTAATATAATCATGATAGTACAAAGATTTTGTTATCCAATTTGGGGGATAATCAGTTCCAGAGAAAAAGAGACCATTAATAGGACCATGTCTGGCTAATCTATGAGTTATAGTATTACAATCTCTTTTTACATGAATATTTTCAAAAGATTGAAATTTGGTTAACCAAGCTCTAATATCCATCACTAAATTAGCTACACTAAAATTTTTGGGAGGAGAGTGCAATAGAAAAAGTGATTATCTTCTTACATCTATAGATTTATGATTTTTCAGTAACTTTTCTCTTCTTTTTTCATGAAATTGAATAAGTACTCAATTTCAATATACACATACTGATAAGGAAAAGAAGAAAAAAGTAGAAAAGACTATCACTACTCCAGACTATTCTCCATTGATTGAATCTATATATAAATCATCCGAAATATTTTCATTATCGACAGAGTCTCTGTTGCGATTTCTAAAAGGATATTGTTTTCTCATTTTTTTCTCCATAGAAAAAATTGATCAATAGACTATTTTGATTGATGATGTTGTGGCTTCAACAGATAATTAGTTCCATAGATGAATTTCAAAGAAGAAAGTCACGATGCAATATGTCATTCTGTTTTTTTTTTCTCTTTTGAAATAGTTATGTCAATTCTTATTTTGTCTTTTTAAAATGTTTATCACGGTGGTACTATTGGTGTTTTATTTTCCATTTTGCTACCTCTTTTACTCTCAATCAACTAGTGGAACTTCGTTTGGGATTGAAATAGATTCTTTGGCAATTTTAATTTTCTCTTAATTGTTTTGATGGCCCTTTTCAAATATTTTGGAGATGATAGAAGGGTGGAACTTTTTTCTTCTGCCTTGTGGTTTGGAGACGTCATTTGGATCTTTTATGTTAGAATCAAATCCCACTATAAGGAATAAAGCTCATTTGTGATCATAAGGAAGATAAGAAGAAAGGAAACTTTGGTCCCTACTTATTGTGTAAAGGCAAAGAAACCTTTGACCAAACGCTCTATTTATGAATCTAGATATAAAAAAGCATTTCTCACGTAGCCTAAAAGCTAGAAATGGGAGTTCTTTAAAGCTGATTACAAAGAAAAGTCAGGGATAGGGTAATAATACGATCTCTTCTCGTAAATCATTTGTCCCTTGTAATAATGTGTTTCCTTCTGCTTTAACTAAGAATATGTTTGCTGTTTTAGATTTGGTGGTGTTCCAAAAACTATCCAATAAAAATATATAAATACTATTTGATGGAATTGTTAAGGTGCAAATGTTTATGTGACCAAACAATATCTCTGGGAACTATACTGCTATTTTTTCTCTTTTTTTTTGCAACAAATTTTTTTTTTTAATATACAAAACTTTCAGATTTCTTTTGGTTATTATATTTTGTTCACTATGAAACCAGAAAATACAGATGGTGGACTAATGCTTTTTTATATGAATTCTTGATGTTAGATTTTGTTTTAGAATTGTTCAATATCCATATGTCCTGCTGTCATTCGCTATAATAAAATCTGATCCAACATTTATTTAAAGATAAAAAATTTGTTGAGGTTGACATTGAGATACAATTGCGTAACTGTATATATAATTTTTGTTTTATTTGTATTTTCTTTTAAAAAAAAGGGACCTCAATCTTTACTAAAATCAAATCACAGATAAGAACTCTGAGAAGAAATGTCGAATTCGACAAACGAAGAAACCCTAGAAGATGAAAGTGGAAAGTTGGATGACAAAATCTCTAACCAGCAAACGGAGCAGTCTCAGGAATGGGACTGGGAGACCATGGCTCGAGCCTGGGTCACCGCCTTTCCCGACGCCAAAGCCGTCGTAAGCGCCACCGAAGTCGAGACTTGGATCGGCTCCAACTTCGACTCCTTGCCGGCGGATCTCCGTCGCAGGCCTCGCTCCGATCTCGTCGATCGCCTCATCTCTCTCCAACATTACATGAGACCAACACCATCAGACGAGAACGAGGTACGCCTCGTTGATTTTTTTTCGAAATCCAACATTTCTCAGATATCTGGAAAATATCTCGTGTTTGAAGATTGATTTTGCCTTTTTTCTTAGCAAAATGCGGAAGAGAATCAATCAGATCATCCTCTCCAACATTACATGAGACCAACACAATCATACGAGAACGAGGTACGTCTTCTGGAGTTTTGAGATCCAACAATTTCTCAGATATCTGGAATTTGAGGATCAACATTTCTCAGATATCTGGAAAAATCATGTGTTGAATTATTTTGCCTTTTCTCAACAAAACAGCAAAACGCCGAAGAGAATCAAGAAGATCATTCTCTCCAACTTCACATGAGACCAACACAATCAGACGAGAACGAGGTAGTCTTCTCGATATTTGAAATACGACTTTTCTCAATATCTGGAAAAAGAAATTCTTGGGCTGAAGATTGATTTTGACACAGCAAAATGGTGAAGAGAACCATACAGATCAACATCCAGCTCGGTTTCAGCGGACTGATCAGTGGTTACCAGTGTATTCGTGGTTAGAATCATTGGATAATGGAGAATTGGTTAAATCTAAAGATATCTCTGAGTGGCTCGATGCGAATCCAGATGTTAAAGAAGAACTCTCTTCGAGGCATTCTCGTTATCATTTGACTCATTATGTCAAGAAATGCCATCTCAAGATACTTAAAAGGAAGGAGAAGAAGGTAAACGAAACTCTGCATTATCTTGATTTCTTTGGTCGTATTACTAAATGTTAATCTTTTCTCGAGTGTTCATTTGCAATGTAGAATCCGTTCTTGGGTTGATCTTAACTTCTGTTATCGCTCGCTGCTCATTTGATTCAGGGATTAATCCGGCTTAGCAGAGCGACTGCAATGGAGGTTCACAAAGAATTTGGCGAGAAACACACATCTACGCTCTCTGGTAACGCTACCCTCCTCTTGCTTCGAGTTGCTTAGTACCAAATTGCAAAACTTTCTTGCTCTCCATGTTGAAAAATGTGTTGGTTGGAGTTGATTTTATAGCATAGTGGACATTTTAGTGACACTCTTTCGATCAAATTTGTTTCATTTATATTGTTTCGTTAGTGTGTTCTGTCATTCTTAATCGTGGTACAATATCTGTAGCTGATCCCATGAGCAACATACCAAAAGACAGTGACCTCTACCGTACAAAACAGAAAGAAGCTAAACGCAGATTTGAGATGTAAGTCGGATTCTCCAAGCTAAACTTGTGTAATTCTCATAAATCATTAATATTCATGTGCTTTTACATAACTTACAGCTTGGTTGAGCTTGAGAAGAAACTCGCTCCACATTTCTCAAGGCCTCGGATAGCAAACAGATGAACTTATTCTGGGTTTAAACCAATCCTTTGATTATCACTGTAACTATGTTCTAGGCTTTGGTGTTGTAAGGTCATGCTGTTCAGTTTGAGTTGATGTTGGTGAAGCGAAGTGTAATTTGTAATCTTTTGGAATGTGAACAATAATTTGTAATGAAGAGAGAAAGTGAGAGGCATTGTCTGCCTCGTTTCCAGAAGATTCAGTAGAGAGACTAAGTTGCTGTCTTTTTTTTTTCTCTTCATTTACTTTTTTTTTTTTTTTGTCGACATTTTTTTCTCTTCATTTACTTTAAATATTGCAAACAGATCAATCTTTGGTAAATACTTCAAAAGAAAAGCAGGAGCAAGATTTTGGTCTTGTGTTTACAGCTATCGTACGTATCATAAAAAAAATCATATAATAATATATCAATTGATGGCTAACTAACACTAATACTGTGATGTATATTTTAAAGTTAATGATACTTGAACGAAAAGTTGGTGATTTCTAAATTTTACATAACCAATATTCTTTCTGATTTTATCATTTATTTTTGTTATTATATAATATGTGTTAATTTTTACTTGGTGGCTTGATACAGATTTTTAATTTACAAAGATATTTTCGAGTTTAATTTGATCTTCAAATTCTGTAGTACAAATATCTATATTGATGTAATTATAAATAATTGCAAAACAATGTTTTATGATTATTTACATGTACTAAAATCATTACAAATATATACTGTATTTTATAAATAGATAGACTTTCAATCAACCCTCATTGATCACATTCAAATGATTATGAAGACTAATCTATGCTTTTATATGCAGTTTTACTAATAAAAATTTATAATATTTTGGACAATAATTTTTGATTAAATGCTTTTGAAGTCAAAAACTGTTCTTTTGTTTTTTACAAAGAAAAATATTTACATTAATTTATGGTTATAGTTATTGCTTTTCAAATTAAAAACATAAAATTTGTGTCTTCTTTTTATTCATTTGATATACAATAGTATATAAATAGTAAACAGTTTAAGCAATAATATTTAATCATTGTCCTAATATTAAATGTAAATAAATATATACATAGATATTGTATACCCAAAACTTGAGATTAGTATACAAGCTTAATCATATCGTCAGTTAAGATACATAAAATTTATATAGTGACTAGGTATTTCTGCCCTAACCATATCATACATTAGGTACATGATATTTTAATTTTTAAATTAATTTATATAACAATCAAATGATCCTATATTTTATAAAATAAACAAAAAATTATATTATCAATGTTATAGCATAATGTTATAACAGAGAATTAATATTATACGCAAAATGATTCTCTCTCTAATTTCTCTCTCTAAAATTCTCTTTATCTCCCTCCTTCTCCCCGATGAAGATTTCTTTGGCATTTACAAGAATGCTGGTTTGGCGAGTTCATTCTAACGGTTTAAAAACAGAAATTTCTGGGTAAATATTATCGGTTATTGTCCCTTGAGCATTCACTCTGGCGATTTTCTTTCATTCGCATCTTCTCAATTCATGAAACCGCCATGGATCCTCATATATTTACGCAACCAATAACAATTTTCTAATTTTTCACCAATTGCCCACATCATGGGTGATAATATTCAGCGACATATGCAGGAAATTAATCTCGCACTTGATGAAGCCCCAATCCACCTCCTAAGAGCGATCTGCGACCAAGTGTTTCGAGGCAATCATTTCACAATTGTTGGTATCGTTTGAAATCCCCAGAATCAGAATATTCGTGCTTTGATTGGTCAATTGCCTCGACTATGAGGGCTGAGTGATTCAGTCACAAAATGCATTGTTGAACCCACTAAGTTCCAATTTATTTTCCAGTTCGAGGAGGAAGTAAATCTCATCCTACGACGAGGACCATGGTCTTTCAATGAATGGATGCTAGTCACCAAAAAATGGGCACCAAATCTTTCCCCGGAGTCACTTAAGACCATCTCTCTTTGGGTTCAGATTCGTGGGATACCGCCTGAATTTCTGAATCGTGCCTTAATTGAGTACATTGCTGGAACACTAGGAGACTACTCCGACATCGACTTCAACGAAGCGGCGCCAATGGTGGATTTTGTCCACGTCAAAATGGACTGGAATATTGATGTTGTTATTCTTTCAACGTAATTTTCAATTCTCCACAGGGGTAAACACAATCCTAAGTTTTCGCTATGAAAGGCTTTGTAACTTTTGTATCACCTGTGGGATTCTGGTACATGAAAGCAAGGATTGTCCCCAATGAACGGAATATGATATTCCGATGATCCACGAAATGATAGCCCTGACGATGGTCCTAATGATGGAAAAAATTCTACTGGCTCTGCAACACCAAATGTTACTCCTACTGACCATAAAATTAAAGATCTAAATGGAAATATTTACAAGGGAGATAGAGAGATAGGAGAACATGCTGAATCATATTTCTCCGACATGTATACCAACACTAATACCACCATCGACCAGTCCATTTTTGATGACTACAAAGCCACTGTAACTCCTGATATTAATGAAAATATTACAAGTACTATTACAAGCACAAAAGTATAAGAAGCAGTCTGTGCCATTGGGCGGATAAAGATCCTGGACCCGATGGACTAACAGCCCGCTTCTATCAAAAATGTTGGGGCATGGTTCGAAATGATGTTACAAAAGAGGTTCTCCTCTTCTTCACTACATCAACGTTAAAAGAAAGATTAAATCACACAAACATATGCATGATTCCTAAGCTTAAAAATCCGGTAACACTTTCAGATTACAAACCTATTTCTTTATGCAATATATTTTACAAAATTATATCTAAAGTCTTTGTTACTAGATTAAAAAACTTTTTAGATAAAATAGTGTCTGAATCACAAGCTGTCTTTGTACCTGGACGTCTAATATCTGACAATGTGTTGATTGCTGATGAATTTATGCATTCTCTTAAATCTCGCAAAAAAGTCTCACAAACATACATGGCAATCAAAACTGACATGTCCAAAGCTTATGGCGGCGTTGAATGGGAATTTCTCAAAGAAACTATGCGAGCTTTTGGGTTTAATAATGTCTGGATTAGTTGGATAATAAGAACAGTTCGCTATGTTAGTTACTTGGTTCTAATTAATGGAAGCCCCCAATGCCATATTGTACACAAAGAGGATTAAGACAGGGGGATCTGTTTCCCCCATATTTTTTTATCCTATGTGCTAATGTTATGAGTCACCTTTTGGATCAAAATGTCAAAAAAGGAAGGCTTAATGGCATTAAAACTGGTAATGGTGTTTCAAGGCTGACACACTTACTTTTTGCTGATTATTCTCTCTTCTTCTGCCAAGCTAATGAGAAGAATTGCAATAAGAAATGTTTTTTCAGTTGTATGAAAAGTGCTCGGGCCAAAAAATCAACCAACAAAAATCAATGATTACATTTGGTTCACGTATCCATGGACAAAAAACAAGAACGACTAAAGCATCTCTTAGGCGTTATGAACACTGGTGGTGGTGGTAAATATCTTGGTATACCTGACCAATTTGGCCGTAAGAAGAGAGAAATGTTCTCAAATGTTATAATTCGTGTCAAACAAAAAACCTCCTCTTGGAGCGCTAAACTGTTATCCCTTGTTGGGAAAGAAGTGCTCATAAAATTGATAGCTTGCTATTTTAGATCATTTTATGCTGCATTTCATGCGTCTTTTCCTCTGTTTTTGCATTATAGTTTAGCATTTTAGTATCATTTGCACTTAGAATCAACATGTCATGCATTTAGCTTAGGATTGCATATATTTGCATATATGTGCATGCTTGTGGTGGTTTTCAGGTGTTTTTGGAGTTTCTTGGAGCTGGGAAGGAGATGGAAGCAGCTCATGATCAAAGAAGATGTCAGAAATGGAGCTCTTGCAAAGTCTGGTCTATATCGAGCAAGCATATCGAGCAGAACACCCGTGGAGTATGCTCGATGCAAGCAGCAGGACGAGAGGAAGAGGATCAGCACGAGGATTCGAAGCCGTTGGTCTGCATCGAGGACCAGCATCGAGGAAGGACGTCGATACGCGCTGCACGGACCATATCGAGGTCGCATATCGAGCAGAACATCGTCCGTACGACCTCGATGCAACTTATCCCCGTTGACCACTTGACTTTTGTTAACCTTATCCTATCTTTTTAGTTTTTTTATGCTTCTTTTGGCTCCCTACTATAAAAGGGAAGCCACAAAACATTATCTTTATGCAAGTTTAGCATTTTATCAAAAACTCTCTCTTCTCTAAACCTTAAAGGGCGATTTGCCTTAATCTTTAATAAAGTTTGCATTTTTTTGGTTTAATCTTGTCTCCTAATCTTTGTTCTTGCACCTTGGTAGTTTAGATTTATCTTCTTTGCATTTTAACCTCATCTAGTTATGTTTAACTCCAAATCAATGGGATTAAACATGATTAGTGAGTAGTTTACTTTAGATTTAGGATTCTAAGTAGGGAAAGTGGTGATTAAGATGTGATTAAAGGGTGATTAGGCTTATTTAACTATTCTCTGTTGTCTCATTCTTTTGCAAAGTGGTTATTGTTCATAAAGCTTGCTCCTTTTAAGAATATGGTATTGATTGATGCATATGGTTCATTAAATGGTTTGTTATCTCATCTCTAAGTATGGTTCGCTTATTTGGCTTGATAGTTTGGCTTGGTCTATGTTTCTTTTGTTCAGTGACACCAAAGTGATAGTTCACCATTGCTAGATGATTCACTTAGGGTTAGATAATGCTGGTTTTCTTGCTTGATGGTTAGATAGTATGCATCAAAAGATCTTGCCTTTATTTCATTCCTGTTCATTGCTTAGCATTGTTAGGATGTTGCATCTGTGTGCTTAAACCCATGTTCTTGATTGGTGCTTAGCTAACTAGGTCCTTATTGGTTCACAAGATTGAGAAGTTGATCTGAATTCTTGCTTGGGTGAGAGAATGATTGCTTGATTAGCACAACTCTTAGGCTAAAATGGTTCTGATCTTTATGCTCATGGTTGAAGGATACGCCATCACAAGTGGGTCTGACACTTCAATCTTGTTGAAAATGAACTGCTTATTGATGCCAAGCAGGTTCTTTTTAGATACCTTTTCTAGGAGTACAACATTGAGAATTGCTTGCCTTTGAATGCTTGATGTTTGTCTTTGTTAGAAATCCCCATTTTCATTCTTGAAAACCATTGTCCCACAATTGCTTAGATTCTTGAGTCTTGCTTTTAATTAATTGTCTTTGCATTTAGTTTATGCTTTCTTTCCATTGCATTATTTAGGTTGTTAGACTTGTCCTTGTTCAATCAAAGCCCCATCATTGCTTAGCTTATGGCATTGTTTGCATCTCATCTTCCACAAATTGGATTGATACCTGATATATAATAGTTTTTAACTATGGTATAAATCCTTTTTATTGAGTCTTTTTGGTCTTTTTAGAGTCCTAGTAGAGTCTTTGCAGGTTATAGCATATCTGGAGCATAATTGGAGATATGGAAGCCTTTTGGAGCATTGCAAGATGAAGCCATGAAATGTGCAACTCGGAGAACAAAGTATGCATTGCTCGTCACCGCCTATGGTGACGCTCGTCACCATAAAAGAAGGAGCGTGGCTGTTTTATTAAAAGTTTGAAGATTATTTGCAGAATTAGCCTAAAAGTTCCAGTATTTGCAAGAACACCCCATATCGTGTTTTAGCTTGTATATATTAGGTTTTCAGTATTGTTGGCTTGGATCTTAGTTTTTGAGAATTCAGAGAGCTTAAAATAGATTTTATTGAGAGCTTTTGGGGAGACATATCCTGTACTCTTTTTGGAGAAGATTTCGAACCCCTTTTGTTTTTATTTCATTCTTTCAATGCAATTTTATTCAGTTATGTTTTGTGATTCCATGATCATGTCTGAGTAATTTGCTAGTTGAATTAGGGCTTTTCAAAGGTTGATGAAGAGTTTGTAGAATTGCTATCTGTTAGGATTATCTTTTGGTTCTTCATCTCTGCTTGCTTGAAAATCGATTTCTTAGACACATCATCTAGAAATCCGAAAATCATAGGTTGTTTAATATATGTGAGAGCATCATTGATAACCTGATCTAGTATTAGATGAGCAAAATGCCTATTTGCAAAACAATTTGGCTTAGGATTTTTGTAAACAATTGAACCTGATCATTACTGCATGTTTAGATTGTTAGGGTTTGCAAAGAGATTTGAAACTCTGTGATTTAGACATAGTTAACTTCTGCAATGAGAATTGATTAGCTATATATTTGCGATTCATGTTCAAGACGGTTCTGAATCATTCCTGATTTAATGCATTTTACATTCTCGGATTCAACCTGCGAACTGCCCTGACTTACCGCTTTTAGTCTCCTGAATCTTAGAACAACCAAATTCCACCTGCTATCTTTTATTTTGTTATTTCACATTACATACACTATCTATTGCTTAGCTTAATCTAAATCTAAAATCGCTAGTGTAGTTTACATACTCCTTTGGGATTCGATACCCCTTATACTACGACTGCTTTGCTGTGCACTTGCAGTAGTTTTTATTTGGGTAAAACATGAGCCCTATCAAGTTTTTGGCGCCGTTACCGGGGAGTAATAGCTGCCTATCGATTTTTAGTATTGGGATTTTGTCTAAGTTTTAATTTTTTTACTAACTTTCTGCTACTTTTCTTTGTGCTTTCAGGTGTATGCCTAATCGCAGTATCAGAAGCAACAAAGAGAAGGAGCTTGTGACTTTGAGCATCGACGAACTTGCTAAGTTGGAGAGGACCATCAGGAAAACTAAGAAACAGTCTACAATGGTTGCTCCACTGATTTTGGTTGAAGATGCAGAAGGTCATTTGGTTGACAGAGAGGAAAACAGGAGGAACGAAGAAGGGCGGAGAATTGATCAAGATGGGAATGTCATTGTTGAGCAGCAGGTTCAACAAGTGGTACAAGACGCTGGAGTCCCTGGTGCTGCTAACAACGCTGCTGGGCGTTTTGTTCAGAGCACTTTAGGAGACTACAACAGACCTGATCAGTTCTATGCCAACAAAGCTGCAATCCGCCCTCCTGCTTTCCAGAGGAACAATTTTGAGCTTCAGCCTGCTTATTATCAGCTGGTGGGACAGCATCCTTTCCATGGCTTACCTAATGAGTATCCAATGGATCACATTGAGAGGTTTGAAGGTTTAGCTTCAAGTGTCAAAGCTAATGGAGTTAGCAATGACTTCCTGTTCTGCAAGCTGTTCCCTTACTCACTTGGAGGAGATGCTGCATTTTGGCTGAAGCAACTAGAGCCTGCTTCACTAAATACTTGGGAGGACACAAGAATACCTTTCTGAACAATTTCTGTGATGATGCTAGATCAGAGGACCTAAGGAAGAAAATTGCATCATTCTCTCAAGGTCCTACTGAAGCTTTTAAGGCTTCTTGGCTGAGATTTAAGTCTTATCAAAGGGACTGTCCTCATCATGGTTTCAGTCAGGTGCAGCTACTTGGGATTTTCTTCAGAGGTATTGATTGGAAGTATTAGATGGCGCTGAATGCAGCTAGTGCTGGAAACTTCAACACCAACAGACCAGAAGAAGCAATCAAATTGATTGAAAACTTGGCCTGCAGCAACAGCACCAAAAATGCAGATTTTCAGAGAATGAAGCAAGCTGGTTTGAATGATGGGAATCAGATTGCTGAAGTCAAGGCTAAGCTGGACAGTATGCACAGCCTCTTGGTGGGGAAGAAGTCATTTCATTTTGCTGCAGAGGTGGAGACTTTCGAAAATCCAGAGGAGATTGAGCAGGAAGATGTGAATTTCATCAATGCTGAAGGATTTCAGGGTCAAAGGTATGGGAATCAGCAGTGGAACAGAGGCTACAACAATAATAATCAGAAGAGTGCCTTCACAGGAAATCAGAGC
The DNA here is from genome assembly GCA_911865555.2 of Thlaspi arvense. Classification (NCBI taxonomy): domain Eukaryota; kingdom Viridiplantae; phylum Streptophyta; class Magnoliopsida; order Brassicales; family Brassicaceae; genus Thlaspi; species Thlaspi arvense. The sequence goes on along the minus strand of OU466862.2, from coordinate 51,011,470 downwards.
TCGCCTGGTTACACACCTAAGCCTCCATTCCAGAAGACAGAGTACCAGAAACCTTAACAGAACAGCAGGAACTTCAACAGGAACTATGGTTCTTCTTCCTACCAATCTGCACCTCCACAAGAGAACAAGATGGAAGCTATGCTAGAAAAGATCCTAGAAGGACAACAGAAGCTGACAATGGACTTCAATGGAAAGATAGATTCGCTCTACCAGGACTTGAATGGGAAAATTGAGAGTCTAAACTCTCATATGAAGAAGCTTGATGTTCAAGTTGCCCAAACTGCAAGAGCTGTTCAGAGGCAAGAGGGATTTCTTCCAGGAAGGACTGATGCTAATCCCAAACACCATATGAATGCCATCACATTGAGGAGTGGAAAGAACCTGCAACCAGTGTTGCAGAAGGATTTGGGCTCAAGAAATTTCGTTGGACTTGAAGAGTATGAAGATGAGGAAATTTGTGCTGAAAATCCACGGGTGACGCTCGTCACCTAGGATGGGTGTCGCTCGTCACCCACTGAACACGACCCCAACGATTGTTCTTCACAAATTGGTGACGACCGTCACCCAAATCGAGCAAACCTTCACGACTTGTCCAAAACGAGTGACGCTCATCACCCGTTGCAACTAACTGCAGTTTCGACTGAGACTTCAAATAATGCTAAGGAAACAGTGTATAAGCCCAAGATACCCTATCCTAAGCATCCTAAGAAGTCTAAACAAGAGCTTGAAGATGCTAAATGCAAAGCCATCATGAACAAGTTGGTAATTGAGATCCCATTGATTGATGCTGTGAGGATTACTCCTGTTATAAGGAGGTATGTGAAGAGAATGGTGACCAATAACTTGAGTTCAGAGGCTGGAGCTATGATGATCAACGAGCAGGTCAGTGCAGTGATCCAGAACAGAGGGCCAGAGAAGCTTTCAGACCCTGGGAGTTTTGTTTTAGATTGCACAATCTTTTCTGACAGGACTGAGAGATCATTGTGTGATCTTGGTTCTAGTGTGAACCTTATGCCTCATTCTGTTGCCAAGAACTTAGGGATGACCGATTTTAAGGCTACAAGGATATCTCTTATCCTAGCTGATAGATCAGCCAGAGTTCCTGAAGGTGTGATAGAGGATGTTCCTATCAAAGTAGGAGATTGCATGATTCCTACTGATTTTGTGGTTCTGGAATATGGAGAAGAACCCAAAGACCCTTTGATTCTTGGCAGACCCTTCTTGGCTACTGCATGAGCTATCATTGACGTCAGGAAGGGTAGAATAGAGCTGAATGTTGGTGACTTGGTGATGCAATTCGAAATGGACAAGCTGGTGAAGAGGCCAACCATAGATAGACAGACTTTTTATGTGGATGTTCTTACCAACATTGCTGATCAGATCTTCCATGAGATGAGATCAGAAGACCCCTTGGAGAGGGCGTTGACCACTTATACAGCAGAGTATGAGCATCTGAATGCTGCTGCAACAGGCTACACAAAGATGATGGATGCTACTGCACATGTGATGCAACTGGTTGCACAGGATGAGCTTGTCACCACATCTGCGAAAGCTGCTACAATGGGTGATTGGAGTGCAGCAAAAGCACCAAAAGTTGAGCTTAAACAGCTCTCTGCAGGGCTAAGGTACGCATTCCTTGGAGAGAACTCCACTTATCCTGTTATTGTTAATGCTTCATTGAACAATGCAGAACTCACCCTTTTGCTAAGTAAACTGCGCAGATTTCGCAAAGCTCTTGGCTATTCTCTTGATGATATTTCAGGGATTTCTCCATACTTGTGCATGCATAGGATACATTTGGAGGATGAATCGAAATCATCAGTAGAGCACCAGAGAAGACTGAATCCGAATCTGCAGGATGTGGTCAAGAAGGAGATCATGAAGCTGCTGCAAGCTGGGATCATCTACCCCATATCAGACAGTGCTTGGGTCAGTCCAGTGCACATGGTCCCTAAGAATGGAGGAGTTACAGTAGTGAAGAATGATAAGGATGAGCTGATTCCAACCAGAACTGTGACAGGACACAGGATGTGCATCGATTACAGGAAGCTGAATGCAGCCACAAGGAAAGATCAATTCCCTCTGCCTTTCATCGATCAGATGCTCTAGAGGCTGGCGAATCACAAGTATTACTACTTCTTTGATGGCTATTCAGGCTTATTTCTGATCCCCATCCATCCAAATGATCAGGAGAAGACTACTTTTACCTGTCCTTATTACACCTTTGCATATCGCAAAATGCCTTTTGGACTGTGTAATGCTCCTGCAATCTTCCAGAGATGCATGATGTCGATCTTCACTGACATGATTGAGAGGTTTATAGAGGTTTTCATGGATGACTTCTCAGTTTATGGGTCTTCCTTCAAGAGCTGCTTGGACAACTTGTGTGCAGTTCTGCAGAGATGTGAAGAGAAGCACTTGGTTCTGAACTAGGAGAAGTGCCATTTTATGGTACAAGATGGCATTGTTCTTGGTCACAGAGTCTCAGGAGATGGTATAGAGGTAGATAATGCGAAAATCAAAGTGATGACAAGTCTGCAAGCACCTGATTCAGTCAAAGAAGTGAGGAGTTTTCTGTGTCACGCTGGCTTCTACAGAAGATTCATCAGGGACTTCAGCAAGATTGCAAGACCTCTTACTGCTCTCCTCTGCAAAGATGTGAAGTTTGAGTTCACAGAAGAATGCAAGTCTGCTTTTGAACAGATCAAACAGGCTTTGGTTACAACTCCTGTTGGGCAGCGTCCAGATTGGGACTTGCCCTTTGAAGTGATGTGTGATGCCATAGATTTTGTAGTTGGAGCAGTGCTGGGACAGAGGAAAGACAAGAAGCTCCACGCCATCTACTATGCCAGTAGGACATCGGATGATGCTCAGAAGAACTATGCAACAACTGAGAAAGAACTGTTGGCTGTTGTCTTTGCATTTGAAAAATTCAGGCAGTATCTTGTTGGCTCCAAGGTCGTGGTCCATACTGACCATTCAGCACTGAAGTATCTGATGCAGAAGAAGGATGCAAAGCCAAGGTTGTTGAGGTGGATTCTGCTTCTTCAAGAATTTGACATTGAAGTGAAGGACAAGAAAGGAGTTGAGAATGAAGTTGCTGATCATTTATCCATGATTCAAGTTGAAGACAATGTCCCAATAAATGATTTATTGCCTGAAGAGAACGTCTACTTGGTAGAAACCAGATTGCAGGAAGAAAGTGTTGAAAACCTGCAGTTTTCACGAAACTGCAGGGGTGTGATGAGCGACACCAGGGGGGGTGATGCTCGTCACCAACAAAGCCGAATCACGACCCAGTTTCTGTACGAAGACGGTGATGCTCGTCACCAATACTGGTGACGCTCGTCACCAATCTCTGACTTTGGCTGCGATTTGTGCAAGCTTGGGGACAGCTTTTCAAGAGCAAGTTTATGCTTTGGATGATCCAAAGAGGCCCTGGTATGCTGATATTGCCAATTATCTTGCTGCAGAGGATGAACCACATGATTTCAAGGGTTATGCCAAGAAGAAGTTCTTGACAGAACTCAGGAGATTCTATTGGGATGAGCCATATCTCTACAAACACTGTGCTGATGGGATTTACAGGAGATGCATAGCAGAAGAAGAAGTCCAGGACGTCCTGTTTCACTGTCATGGCTCAGAATATGCTGGACACTTTGCCACATTCAAAACAGTCTCCAAGGTTCTTCAAGCTGGTTTTTGGTGGCCTACTATGTTCAGGGACGCACAGGCATTCATTACAAGCTGTGATACTTGTCAGAGAAGAGGAAAGATCAGCAGAAGACATGAGATGCCACATAACTTCATCCTTGAAGTTGAAGTCTTTGATTGTTGGGGTATTGACTTCATGGGCCCTTTTCCCTCATCTTATGGGAATAGATACATTCTGGTTGCTGTTGACTATGTATCTAAGTGGGTAGAGGCGTTGGCTATTCCTACTAATGATGCTGTAGTGGTTTCGAAGCTGTTTAAGACCATTATTTTCCCCAGATTTGGTGTCCCGCGAATTGTTATAAGTGATGGTGGTTCTCACTTTGTTAACAAGGTCTTTGTCAAGCTACTGAAGAAGTATGGTGTACAGCATAGAGTGGCCACGCCTTATCATCCCCAGACCAGTGGACAAGTTGAGGTTTCCAACAGATAGATCAAGCAGATTCTGGAGAAGACAGTTGGGAAGACAAGGAAAGATTGGTCAGCAAAACTGGATGATGCATTATGGGCTTACAGAACAGCATACAAAATGCCACTTAGGACTACACCATTCCATCTGCTCTGTGGCAAAGCGTGCCATCTACCAGTAGAGCTAGAGTTCAAAGCAGAATGGGCTATCAAGAAGCTGAACTTCGATCTGAAGCCTGCTGCAAAGAGGCGCTTGATTCAGCTCAATGAACTGGATGAAATCAGATATCTGGCCAATGAAAACTCCAAGTTATACAAGGAGAGGACAAAGACATATCATGATAAGAAGATCATCTCTAGACATTTCGAGCCCAATAACCAGGTACTCCTTTACAACTCTCGTTTATAGCTTTTTCCTGGTAAACTGCATTCTCGATGGTCAGGTCCCTTCACTGTCAAAGAAGCTCGACCACATGGTGCTATTGTCTTGATTAACTCCAAAGGAGAGGAGTTCACTGTCAATGGACAGAGGGTGAAGCACTATTGGGCGCAAGCCGAGATTCCGGCAGGACACATTGTGTCTCTGGATGATGCACCAGCTGTCTAAACAGCCAATCAAAGTCGAGCTAATGACGTTAAACAAACGCTTAGTGGGAGGCAACCCACTGGTAAGTTTTATTTTCTGTATTTAGTGCTTTATTTTCGTGTTCATACATTTATTAGTTAATTATTTTATTCGGTTAAAAAAAAAAAGAGACCAAACAAAAAAACGGGTGACGCTCGTCACCCTTAAGGTGACACTCGTCACCCGTCCAGACCAGGTATGCACTTCATATTTTCTTCTTCCTCTTCCTCGGGCACACTCTGAAAAATACCGAACACTACACATTTTTCTTCAAATCACAACTTTTGATTTTGTTAACCAAATTGAGTGATTCAAAAGCCTAATTCGTGTGGATTTTGACCCTCTTTTATAATATCCACTCAGTTTTCAAGATCTGCAAGGTATGTGTTCGGAATCCCCAATTTTCAGTCCACTATAAGTTTGGTAAAATTTGATTTTCGACTTGATTAGCTTGATTTAACTGTTGAATCATGGTTAGTTAGGTTGTATTAGATGAATGATACCATCCATATGTGATTTAATCGGTTGATTTGCAAATTTTTGAAATTTCGAGTTCATGATGAAATTTGCAAAAATCTGGAAATTTTGGGTGATTTGGGTTGAACTGATGCTTGAATTGTGTTCCTAGTAGTGCTGTTGTTGATCGCCATCAGTTCTTTCATCTTGATTCTTTGATTTTTCGAATTTTCAAAAATTTGCTGATTTTGGTGATGTTTTTGGTTGATTTTTGGCTTGAATTTCCAGATGCCTCGACAGGAGAAGAGACAGCGACAGGGTTCATCTTCGAGCACTGCATCAGGCTCAGCACAATCATTCAGCAGTTACCCAGTTTGCAGGCCTCCATGGCCAAAGCGAGAGGACCTGAACATAGCTTCAGGAGTGGCTTGGGCAGGAACTCTGAAGCAGGAGATAGCACGGGATACCTGTGTATTCCATGACATTCAGGAGGAGTGGGATGAGTACGACACACTATTCTATAATCCGTGGCAGGATGTGAAGATCATACCCACCAGATTCACAGACATCACCGTGCTGCACAAGATGGGTATTCATGACGAGGTTCTGGAGACTCTTGAGAAGATCGGGATGGGCACTATGCCATTCTAGCAGTACGATCTGTACCCAGACTTGGTTCGCCAGTTTCTCTCCCTTGCTCGCGTGTACTACACGAATGAGATGGCTAAGCGTGCGCAGGAAGGCACGCTGACTTTCCTGATCTGCGGGATTCGTTACAGGATCAGTCTGATGGAGCTTTGCGGGATCTATGGTTTCTCTGACCACCCTACAAGCGTTCTCCTTCCCTCACAGTGGACCTACATGCAGACATTCTTGTATAAGTTCGGGAATGGAGTCTATGATAGCAAGACGAGCACGCAGACAGAGGTTTGACATCCAGTTATGAGGCACATTATGTGCCTTCTTGGCAACACTATCTTATGAAAGTCTGCGCCGAGCAAGACGCGTGTTAGTGAGCTGGTTCTTCTCTACTATGGCTTCGCTGATATGCTAGCTGAGGTGATACCCATGGATAGCCTGATCCGCGCCAACTTTGGTGCTATTTTCGCTGAGCATTTGGTCTCCTTGAAGACCAAGCCATTCACAAGTCCGGGGGAGAAGACTGAGAGTGTAGACAGCCTCGTGACACCGATCTTCCAACACTTTCAGATATATGTCACGCCTTGCACCATTCGCAGTGACATATCTCTCATGGATGAGCAGCATCTGCACAATGCTACTTGGCTCAAGCCGGGTGTTGTCTGGACATTCACTACCACTGCTGGAGAGTATGTTGGCATTAAGTTGCCAAACAGCACGCTCACTACGATCCAGGGTGTTATACGCCAGCTGCGCTTTCTGCCAGATCCGAGTCTACTGCGTCCAGCTAGAGCTGCTACTGCTGGCGCTTCTACTGCTGCTGCTGCTGGACCATCCAGACGTCAGACCACTGCATCCACTGCTTTCAGGCGCCCTCCGCGACCACAGACACCTATGGACATGGCTGCTTTTCAGGAGTATGTCATTGACAGCTTTGAGGGACTCTGGGATGCTGTTGCTACACTTAGCAACTGTGGTTGTGTCCGCCCACATTACACTACTGAGCCCTGCGAGGATGAGGATTAGAGCCTCTACTATCTGGTTACTTGTTTCTGTTTATCTTTTCTTTTATTACTCTTGAGTCATTTTTATGTTTTCTTTGAGTCAGTTGTCAGTTACTTTGATGATGTTTTGTGAGATTGTTGAACCAGGTTTCTATTGCTATGTTTGGATGTTATTAAATGTTTGTTTGAGTGCTCTAATAGTCTGACGTTAGAGTACACATGATAACATTGCATTTATAAACATCTAACTTGTCGATTCTGAAATATCAACCGTGGTGACGCTCGTCACCCGATCCTTCGTGAGGTACCATTTTTCCACCTTGGTTTTACACGTTCACATGCTTCATTTTGACCAACTCTTGGCTTAGTAACAACGGGGACAGTGTTGTTTAAGTCTGGGGGAGGTGGTTACTGACATTGTGTGCTTTGTGTTTGTTTTATAGAGTCTTATAGTTGAGTCAAAAACCTGTTTTTATGGAGTCAAAATTTTGAAATTGTCAGTTTTTCTTGGAACTAACCATAGGACTTTTATGCTTATAAGAACCATTGCCTCAGTAGTTGATTACAAGTCTTACTAAGTTGAAAGTCATAGGTAGATCAGTCTAGCAATGAAGGTATAGGTTCTTAGAGAATCTGGAAAATTTGCTGTTAGCTCCACCTTAATGAACTTTAAACTTTTTATCTTGGGGCTTGATTCTTATTGATCTTGATTCTCTCTTTCAGCACTGACAATAAGGTTAATATACAGTCTCTCTTTGATCTTCCCTGATGTAGTTTTTAAGAGTTTAAGTCCAAAGAATGGTGCATTCATGACCCTTTTTCCTCACAAGGAACAACAGTAATGAACACACTCAAGAACCTGTCTCCTCACAAAGAACACAAGTATTGAGTAGCACGATATCTTAGACTGTAAAAAATGAGAAAAGAGTTGAAAAATGGAAAAAATAAGAAAGAAAAAGATCAAGGGAAGAGAAATTAGGAGAGCTGTTGAGATTGGTTTGTTCAGTTGTTTAGGAAGGGAAAAGAATCTGTAAGTGATTGAGATGATAAAACCTTGATGAGATATCACACTTAGATGAAAATAAGGAGTTACCAGTAGAGATTTCGGATCTCTTGAAGGGATTTGGATTGGATTTGAGAGATTTGCTAAGCTTGTGATGATTAGACTGAAATTTGATCTTGTGTTAACTCTGTGGTATGTGGATTTGAAAGTGTTAACTAATGTGGTGTTCCTGATGCTTAGCTGACTGTTTCTGTTTTCAAACCTCGACCCTGTTCTCTTTCTGATGTTTGCTTGAGGGCACGCAAAAACTAAATATGGAGGAGTTGATATATCATGGGTTTTATGGTTTTTAGCCATGGTATAAATCCTTTTTATTGAGTCTTTTTGGTCTTTTTAGTGTCCTAGTAGAGTCTTTGCAGGTTATAGCATGTCTGGAGCATAATTGGAGATATTGAAGCCTTTTGGAGCATTGCAAGATGAAGCCATGAAGTGTGCAACTCGGAGAAGAAAGTATGCATTTGGATGACGCTCGTCACCCATAAAGGAAGGAGCATGGCTGTTTTATTAAAAGTTTAAAGATTATTTGCAGAATTGGCCCAGAAGTTCCAGTATTTGCAAGAACACCCCAGATCGTGTTTTAGCTTGTATAAATTAGGTTTTCTGCCATTGTTGGCTTGGATCTTAGTTTTTGAGAATTCAAAGAGCTTAGAAAGGATTTTATTGAGAGCTTTTGGGGAGACAGATCATGTACTCTTTTTGGAGAAGATTTTGAACCCCTTTTTTTATTTCATTCTTTCAATGCAATTTTATTCAGTTATGTTTTGTGATTCCATGATCATGTCTGAGTAATTTGCTAGTTGAGTTAAGGCTTTTCAAAGGTTGATGAAGAGTTTGTAGAATTGCTATCTGTTAGGATTATCTTTTGGTTCTTCATCTCTGCTTGCTTGAAAATCGATTTCTTAGACACATCATCTAGAAATCCGAAAATCATAGGTTGTTTAATATATGTGAGAGCATCATTGATAACCTGATCTAGCATTAGATGAGCAAAATGCCTATTTGCAAAGAGATTTGGCTTAGGAGGTTTGTGAACAATTGAACCTGATCATTACTGCATGTTTAGATTGTTAGGGTTTGCAAAGAGATTTGAAACTCTGTGATTTAGGCATAGTTAACTTCTGCAATGAGAATTGATTAGTTATATATTTGCGATTCATGTTCAAGACGGTTCTTAATCATTCCTGATTTCATGCATTCTACATTCTCGGACTCAACTTGCAAACTGTCTTGACTTAGCGCTTTTAGTCTCTTGAATCTTAGAACAACCAAATTTCACCTGAAATATTTTATTTTGTTATTTCACATTACATACACTATCTATTGCTTAGCTTAATCTAAATCTGAAATCGCTAGTGTAGTTTACATACTCCTTTGGGATTCGATACCCCTTATACTACGACTGCTTTGCTGTGCACTTGCAGTAGTTTTTATTTGGATAAAACCTGAGCCCTATCAATACCTGATCCCTATTCTACAACTGATTAGAGGCTAAGGACATTTGAGTTTAGACCTGCAAAAGTCTTGTTTCAGAAATCTGTGGCCCTTACTATGTCTGTATATTCCATGACCAGCTTCAAATTATGGACCCAGATAACATCTGAACTTGACAGCCTCCTTACTCGATTTTGGTGGGCGAATAATCCCGACTCTAAAGGGATTCCATGGGTGGCTTGAAAATGCCTTCAGTATACTAAGAATTTTGCTAAATTTAACGATGCATTGCTTGATAAACAAGCCTGGCATTTGCTTGAACCCATTGTCTGTTGTCAAGACTTTACAAAGCAAGATATTATCCAGATGAACACTTGTTTGATGCTTAAAATAAGAAATACCAATCATATGGCTGGTCTTCTATTCTCTGTGGACTTTATCTCATTAAAAAAGGGTCTAGAAAGATCATTGGAAATGGTGGTAACACCAGTGTTGATATAATATAAAAATACACTAAATAAAATATTTTCATTATAAAATTTATTATTAGAATCTGGTCTTCATCATTTCCCAAAATCAAAGGATTCTCATTCAAGTCTTAAGCGAAATTGGTGGCAAGAAGACTTTTGTTTGATTTAGCTTATTTTTCTCTTTTTGATTACATGTATATAATTTAATGTAAGTGTAATTTATTGTAAAGATTCTTTGTAAAAGGCTAGAAAAGCTCATGTATTCTCATTTGTAAAATAAGTTGAAAATTTTGGAAAATAAAAGAGAATTTTCTCGAAAAAACTTACATTTTGTTACTTTGTACATTAGAGATTGTGTGAAATCACTTCTCTTGTGTTCTTGCGAGTTTTTGAGTATTTTGTGGAATCAGAAACTTGAGTTTTCATGTTGTTTCTTACTATCCATGTGAGAAAGAACCCTTGCAAGTTAGAAACATAAACCATGGCCCGTGGAATCAGTCAACCCATCTATCCATTCCATCCATCGATCTAGCCTGAAAGAGACCTAAGTCCAGCATGTTTGATCCCACAACCGTCCATTTTGATCATCCTTTGAACAAGTAGAAAGAGTCTTGAGACCAGCTCCTTGTTCTCACTGATTCACCCACCATTTATAAGATCATCCCCTTGATCTTATATCAAGAGTGTTGAAAGATAATTGGCTACCATCTCATCATCCTTGGCCGGCTCATAGTGATAATATGAATAGCAATCTCCTCGTAAAGGATCTTATTACAACAAATGGTGAATATCAACACTGGAACAACTCTACTTTGACAGCAACCCTGATTTCGCCCGATTGTGCACTTGCTAAAACACTTTATCTTGGATAAGAGAACAGAGAGGATAGGATCCGATGGAATTACACCAAAATTGGCAAATACTCTATAAGATCAGGCAATCATTTCCCACACCATCTACCTCAACACCAAATGAATGCACTTGCAATACCATATGGTGATCCACTACCTAAAATACAAATATGGAAGCTACCTATTATGCCTAAAATAAATCATTTCCTTTGAAAAATTCTTTCTAAAGCTATTAGTACTACTACACGATTATGTAGTCGTGGTGTGCTTCTGGACAAAACATGTTCTCGATGTGGCTTAAAACCTGAAACAATACACCATTTATTATTCAAATGTCCAGTTTCTCTGACTACCTGGCGAGCATCCAATACACTATTTAATTTCATTACAATCCCTATTCTTTCTACTGATGAAATTATTGGCCAGATACTTGATACTCAAGCAATAACTACATTCCCTCAGATTGATCGATTCTTTCTGGATTCTTTGGCGGATTTGAAAATCTCGGAATAATCTTATCTTCAAAAACGAAAGACCCAAAGATGTCCACAAAGCTGTAGTAGAGGTAAATGAATGGACTAAATCCACTTCGACCAGTTCGGCCTCCCATTCTACTTCTTCATCTATACATGAACCAGATTATTGGATTTGCCCACAATCTTTCTCAGTTAAATGCAATTACGACGCAACCTATAACCCATAATCTCACCAGACTAAAGCAGGAGAGATCATACATGACTTTCAGGGTCATAACATTTCAGATGAATCTACACCATTAGTTTCGGCAATATAAAGCCTTGAGGCTGAAGGAAAAGCACTAATGGCGGCATTATGCACTACAAGACGAATTGGTATTGACAATATCTGTTTTGATGGGAGACTGCTAGACTTTAATCAAATTAATCCAGAATGGGGACCAAGACATTACTGTTACTAATCTTATTTCCAATATTCGTCTTTGGTTATCTAAATTTAAGAAAGTTTCTTTGACTCGTGTAAAACGAGAGTGTAATAAAGTAGCTCACCTATAGTGTAATAAAGTAGCTCACCTATTAGCTCATCATGCACCTCCTTATATATGATGTAAATTTCATTTATAAATTTTATCCTATAACAGACGTTTTGTATTCAGATCTTACCAATTCTTGATAATAAATATGTATTTTAGTTATAAAAAAAATTAGCAAAATTTGTTTAATTTAATAAATTATTTACAATGATGTCATTTTTCTTATATGTCATCACCATAATTATTCTTAGAAAATATATAAAAATAAACTTAAAATTTATATAAAATCAATTGTATTATATTATTTGATTGTAAAATTATATTAATTTAAATATATAATAATTATTTCAACCCGTACATGGTACATGCTATTACCTAATTTTTATACTTTTATAGGAAAAATATATCTATCTTTAACTATTTTATTTTTAATTTTTAATAGGTTAATAAACTAATAACACTTAATAATAAATAATCGATACTAAATTAAAAAAAATCATATATATGAACAGTTGACAAAAAAAATCATATATATGAATATGGTATAACTCTTTCCAACAGCTTGACACGTCAGCAAATATGGAAGGGACACATGTCATATATAATTAAGTACATTATTGCGTCCGAAATGTTTTTTTTTTTTTTTATAAAAAAAGCTTTCATATTAATTGCTGGAGAAATAAAAAGATTACAAACCCAAATGGGCTATAATTGTTTCGAGCAAATGCCCAGTTCTTAAACATAATTGAAAGATAAACAAACAGATCTTAATTGAACCAAGCCCAATAAAAAGGGTAGTAACCCGAACCGCCAGCCTGGTTAAGTCGATGAAGTCGTCACCATCGATTTTATCGAGAAGCTTCTGTCGGGAACCATAACTGGAGAAGCTTAGAGGATAGAGATGGATTATGATCCCTGTAGCTCGCAATTCTGTTTCGAATCTGATGGTCTATGAGATGGAATAAATAGTCGGCGGTGCGATAAAGTTGCCTGTGCAGTCGTCTATTTTGTTCAGTCTATATCCAATAGATCGTTGCTTGCCAACCTAGAAGAGTCAATCTCTTTGTCAGATTTCCACCATATAGAGTCTCCATCTGCGAAATCGAGTCATGCCAATCCCTAACTAGTTGCAGATTGCATTGACGAGCCACATTCTCCCAAATCAACCAACTGAAGTCACAGTCAAATAAGAGGTGATCTCTACTCTCATTAGTTGAGTTACATAGGATGCACGCAGGATCCGTAGAGAAAACCCAACCAATAATTCGATCCTTTGTGGGGCATCGGGTCAAGATTAACAACCAAGCCAAGAAGTTCTGTTTTGGGATGCCTCCAACATTCCAGACGATTGTATCCCTATGTACAAGCTCTGACTCCTCTCTCAGTTTCCCGTAGATTTACCCTGTGCTGTATTTTGAGCTCACAATTTCGTTAATCTCCTATTCATAGCAGTCTTCTTCCTCAGATAAGGATATTGTAGAGAGAAAAGCTTGTAAGTTTACTGGATTTTCTGAACCTGCAGGAGGCAAATTCCAGTTGCCATGGTTTGAAGACTTGAGAGCAAGGCAGACTGAGAGATACCCAATCTATTGTGCCGATTTCCTTGGAGGTAATCCTCAATGTTGCCAAAAGGAGACCAGTTATCAGACCAGAACCTGCAGTTCTGACCACTCTCAACCCTCAGCTTGATCCAAGGGAAAATATCATATCTAACTTTTCAGAAGCTTGTTTGCCAGCCACGACCAATCCTTGTGCGGCCTCACAATCCAGAAATCGTTTAAACAGCCCTTCAGCACCTCTTTCCTGAACCCGCTTGGAAGAAGTGCAGCCAAATCAGCTTTAGACAGCAAGCCCTATTTCAAGTTGTAAGTTCTCATATCCCCAAACCTCCTTGACTCTTTGTTTTAGTTATCGTCTCCCAAGAGACTCTTGCTGAGTGATGACCTTCTATGTTGCCTTTCCACAGAAATATGCTACAGAGCGAGTTGATACGCATAATACACGCCTTAGGGAGAATGATGGAGGAGTACCAGAAGGAAGAGATACCAGCAATCACCGTTTTAATAAGAAGAACCCGCCCTGCAAAAGAAAGGGACTTCACACTCCAAGAGGTAACCCGTGACGTGACTTGGTGAATTAACATTTCACAGTTACTGATGCTTAACTTATTGGTGCATAATGGGACACCTAGGTAACAGACTGGGAGAAACCCCTGAGGAATTCCAGTGGAGAAAGAGATGAGATCAGTCTCAGCTTGAGATACACCAGAAGCAAATAGGCTCGACTTTTGAACACTAATTGCAAGACCCGACCAAAGCTCAAACTCATGAAACACGTTCTGGACCGACTGCAGTGAACCATCCATAAAGATCAAGAGATCATCTGATACAATATCGAGAATACCATCAAAATTGGAGCAGATGATCAATGGACATGATGGTCTAGCCAAGGGTAAAGGAGAGACGAACTCCTTTGGAGAATATATCATGAATAAATGAGAGACTATCTTGCATGATTTGTTCTTTCTAGAAATTAATCCCTCCATGCATTCAGACTCAGTCAGGACTTGGAAAGAATACTAAACTCACCTAGAGTTCACCTCGAAGAAGAATAAGCTCAAAATGAGCTCATATGAAGAAGATATTGAAAATACAACTTGGAAGATCTTCAATGGACCCGATGGAGACATACGACCACTAATCAATTCATTCAGGCGAAACGCCGACGAATCAAGCAACAAGACCAGATGTATTGAAAACTTAACTTACATAGAACCGAGTAAAATTGGATTCATGCCAACATTCGCCATGGTTTAAAAGTTATTCAAGTTCAAAGTCGGGTGAACCAGAACGTTTCCAAATTGGACATGCGAGCTGTTATTGGAGGTTTCCTACCGAACAGGAGGAATTAAGCTACGAACAGACTTTTTATGCAATCTTGATTCATCAGAGGATCGGGGAGAATTGGATTCACATCATTATCGGTTCTGATGTCAAAGTTATTGAGTTTCTAAACCAGAGGATGCTACACTTACCTTATTTAGAATCTATCGAGTTTGAGAGATTGCAAACATATCTTTGGTGACCAGGAGATAATCTCAACCATCTAGAAGCCTCGAAATACGTCCTTAGATGCACCAGTACTCAGAGGATCAGGCGGATCCTCTTGCTTGAATACTTTCCTTTCTCGGATGCATTCACATTTGGAGGAGTAACTACCGAATGGCTCTATTGCATTTGCTGCTGCGTTCTGAAGACTTATTCAAATAATCAGAAGCTTCCTCAGGAGCCTAACATCTATCCCAAGCTGTCCAGATACAAGGAATCTCGAGTCTACCTTAATCCAAGCTCATTTAAGCCTAACAGCAATATTATATTTGAAAGCCTTTTCCCTTTGATCCTTTACATTTATTTTAGAGTTATTTAGATGCCTTATTAGCTATATGACCGTTTGGTCTGTCTAGGGACGAGCAATATATAAGCTCCTTCATTGTATCATTTTTAGTCACCCATTTAAATCTAAAAACAAGTATAATACAAAGTATTTTCATTTTATTCAAAGAGTGTCTTTGTTTTTTAAAAAATTGTCTTTAGTTTCATTTGAGAGATTCATCTGATTCTATAGATTATAGGATTGGATTTGTTTGTGAGATTCAAGCAGGTCTAGTTCTCCAAAGGCTGAGTGAGTCAGTCATCTCAAGGATTGAGAGAGTCAATCAAACTTCCACCACCATTGCTACCTTCAACCACTTCCGCCAATCAGCTTGTTGATCAGTTCTTGGTCACCTTTGTCCTAAGGTTGTGGAGTGATTCCCAATCTTGTACCATCATCAGCAAAGCAGAGATGAGTGAGTTTTGAAGATGCACATTTACGATGATATCCAAACCGTCCCTCCTCAGCCGCCTTATTTAGCATCAGAGACAAGCAATTCATAGCTATAAGAAAGAGGTAAGGAGAAAGGGGGTCTTCTTTCCTTAGACCTCTTTTACCTTTGAAATAGCCTTGTACTGTTCCATTGTAACCTACTGTGAAGTTTGTTGTGCAGATACAAGCTTTAATCCAGCTCATGTACTGGAGAGGCAACATCAAGCTCTCAAGGCAGTTCAACAGAAAGTCCCAGGAAACACTATCAAACGCCTTAGCTATGTCAACTTAAACGGTGATTATTTTTGTACCCAGTCCTTTATGATGTCTATTAACTAGTTCTCCAGCTAAAACTGTATTCTCAACTAATAACCTATCTTTCACAAACGCAGTTTGAATAGGGAGAATGAGAGCACGAAGCAAAGGTTTAAGATGAGATACCAGAAGCCTAGAGATGACATTATACAAAGTGTTGAGGCTAGATATAGGTCGATAGTCAGTCATCAGAGAGGCTCCTGGACGCTTTGGAACTAAGGCAAGTGTTGTTGAATTGGTAGAAGCATGCATGAAGGCCAATTGGAAGAAGTGAACAATGGAGGAGGTGACTTCCTCTCCCACAATATCCCAAGCTGCCTTATAGAATCCAGATGAGAGACCATCAGGATCTGGGGCCTTGTTAGGATTTAGTTTGAACAGAACAGATGTAATCTCAATCACCAAAGGCACAAAAAGAGGGATTGAATCTGGGACGGAGAGCATCTAAACAGAGAGAGCGACTCAAACCAATAAACTGGGGAGTGAATATCAAGAGAAAGGAGAATGTCTGGCCCCAAAATAGACTTGAAGTGCTTTATGGCATGATAACTCATTTCGAGAGGGTCTGCTAGCACTACACCAGAGCTCAAGAGGAAAGATCTAATAGCTTTGAAGCTTGCACGAGTTTGACAAACTCGATGAAAGTAAGTAGTTTTTAGATCTCCCTCGTTAAGCCAATTGATCCTTGATTTTTGCCTGAACTAACACTCCTCAATTTGTCTTAGGAAGTTCCAATCATCATGAAAATCGCGCTTTTGCTGAAAAAGGGCTGTGGACGGCGCCTGAAGGGCTTGTATCTGCACATCTTGTAACAAACAATTAGCCTCACTAACTTTCTTTTGTATTTGGAAAAAATTCTCTCTGTTTAGCTCTTTTAGTGCTCTCTTAATGGTCTTTTGTTTCCAACACAGGTAAGTGAGGTTGGAACCAAAGCTTCCGGCCTGAACCCAAACTAATACGCTATGAAAGTTCAAGTGTTTGGTCAGGTAGTTGAAAAATTTAAAAGGATGGCTTCCAGCTGAAGGTAATTGATGGGCTAAGTCAATAAGACAAGAACTATGGTCAGAGTTCAGGGGAGGCAGCAAATGTTCACTTTAAACATTTTACATTCTATGAGAGAGCGAAGAGTCTAGGAATTTGCATGCAACCTATGATTTTAAATCTGGCAATATTTCCTCGGCTTCTCATATTCTCTCCAAATAAACCTTTATTCTTTCTCTCATCTTTCCACCAGAAAACTTTCATATCTTTTAATATTATTTAGTTCATTGAAGATGGTGGGAGACGACAAAGTTTTTACCTTTGTGGAGGTTTCTCAGCACAGTACCACCCAAGGTTGTTGAATCGTCATTGATGGCAAGGTCTTAACTCCGATCTCTTATTATTCTCTCTCTCAGTGTGATCAAAATTCTGATTCGATTTGCGCTTTGTCCTTAGTCTTTTTGCTGGCTATTTCTTGCCGCCCAGATCCTTTAGCCATTTTTCAGTGTATGTTTTATAGTATCCCTCTGCTTGTCTGATCCGTTCGAATAAAATTAGATCCCACTGTCTGGTTCTTTTGATTGTAACATAGATCTGATCTACTTTGTGAGATTTATGTTTCTTTGCTATGTCTAAATCACTGAGAATTTTGCTTTGTTTGCTAAATCGTACTCTTGGTAGATTTTTATTTGGATGTGAGAATATTGGTGCTGCCTAAGAAAGTATTCCATCGTTGTTTGATATCGGATATGTGGATAAGCCAAAGCCAGTGACATTTCCTTTAAATTTGATGTGTGGAAAGTTGAAAACCACTTAACCTAGTCTCTGATTGTGTGGAATTAAGGACAATAATTTGATAGATCCTTTGCATGTATTCGATGTTTATATTTTTCTTTAGTTTTCATTTTATTGATATATAAGTCTATGATGTGACAAAGTACGACCATCCTGGTGGTGACGAGGTGATGTTGGCTTCTACAGGTAAAATAGATATCACTTACTTATTATGTCTTGGAACTATTAGTCTATTAGAGATCTTTATTGGGTTTCTTTGCACATCAGCCACAATGTATTATAGTGATATTAGAGCCAATGTATTAGAGCTAATGTATTAGAGCCAATAGTCTAGAAGTTGTTTTGCTTAATATCGCTCATCATGTAAGACAACAATTTTTTTTGGATGAAATTCAGATTTATAACAGCCTTAGAATTCACTTCTTAGTATAAGAGAGAACAGAACCAGGAGTCATGAGGAGGAGAATATGAAGTTGAAGAGAGCTAAAGAGACATGTGAGTTAAGTTCAACTCAAATGGAGGATAATATCAAACATTCAAACTCAACAAACACTTGGAGAGCATACTCAACTCATCCAGAGTTCACCACGAAGAAGAATTAGCTAAAAAAGAGTTCATATGTAGAGGATATTGAAGATACAATTTGGCAGACTACCTATGGACCCGACAGAGACATATGAGGTCATTTATTGAATTATTGAAGATGCAAATTTTTGGAAACTTTACTCATCAGAGGACAGCATCGAACTGGTTTCATGCCAAACTTCATTACGATTCAAAAGTTACTCAACTTCTACGCCGGAGGATGCTCAGCTTGCTTTATTTGGAAGCTCAAGAGTTTAAACACTTACAAACCAGACGTTGGCGACCAGGAGAGACATCTAAGTATTCAGGAGATCCATCTAACCATCCAGGAGAGTTAGAAAACATCTTCCCATGCACCAGCACCCACATGATCAGACGAATCCTTTCACACTTCTACTTACCACATATGGACACATTCACGCTTGGTGCCACCAATGACCAACGACTAGTTCTTCTTTTGAGATAAGACTCGGAATCCACCGGAGTCTACACACGGGTCTGATCGACTCCACGACCATCATGGTTAGAGACAGGATCCCAAGGGTTATTCCTTGCGAAGGATGCAAGTCACTACACAAATACTCAAGTGATTAATTGCACAAAAAACTTAAGAACATAAGAGAAATGGTTCCACCCAATCTCTAATGAACAAATCTCACAAGAATTCTTTGTAAAAACTTTATATTTCAATTTCAAAAATGGTCCACCATTTACAATGGTATTAGTGAGCTTTTAAAGCTCTTATAAGATATGATTTTGATAATAAATACATTTTTTAAAAAATATTCAAATTTAAATAAAATAGATTAATTAGAATGATCAAAAAGCTAATCTTAAAGGATTTTTGGTGTGAATGCGAATGAATAAGTTGATCATGCTTTTATGTTTTTGAAGATTGAAATCTTGTGTCTTGAAAAGTGTCTAAGGTGGTGGGGGTTCTTTATGAGACGAACAAATGTGAAGAATGCATCTTGAGTAGAACTTTTCCAGAATAGAACCAAGTTGACCGGTTTTGGGAGATCGAGCATACCTTGGAATACCGATGGGCCTATCATTGGTTCTTGGGCTTGCTGGAAACCGGAGAGACCCAATAATAATCTTCAGGTGGTCTCGGATCGAGAATGTTGCGGAGTTGGGCTGTGCAGCTCAATATCTGGCCTAGTCGTGTAGTTGACTCTGAAACAAGTCCACATACTTGTAGGATTAATAAATTTCAAGTGTGAACCGGTATGCTGTGAATCCAATCCGAGGAGTTTATCTGATGGATTATGATTCTATAACAATCCAGTTTGTAGCATAGTTCATCCCGGCCCGGTCGGTATTCTCCATTTAAAGCGTGTATGTCAAATTAGGTTAAGCTCGAGATCACCGGTTTTGTAAGTTAAATAACTTCTTTATCAGAATCATAATTGGGATGATTCAACTTCGTCGTGAATCTTTATTGACTCAAGCTTCTGGAACATGTTGACTTTTCTGCTCACTCGTCCTGGTTGGCTAGATATGGTCCATGAAAGGTACATGTGTCATGCTCGGATCCTTGGTGGCTAAAATGGCATGCTTGATGGAGTTCTGGTTCAGCTACTGGTTTGATGACCGCATCATCTTTGTTACTGCATTTTGGAGGCAATAAACACGGACCTGTGACCATCTTCAGAAGTCTACCAACTGACTGACCAACGGACCTGACATAAAACCGATCAATCGAATGGCCTAGCTAATCGATCATTTAACACATCTGAACGATCGGTTGGACCTGTGGTAAACATGGAAAGTTTACATTTCGTTGGAGTTGGAAATTTCATCAATAACTTTAATTTTTTTTTATCATAGCTGACCCCTTCACCTATATAAATACGAGGAGCCACCAAAATATCATCATCATCATTCCAGAGGAGCCACCATCTAGAGTTTTATTGTTTTTCACACTTTTTTAATTTGAGAGTTTGCTACTTTGTGCTTTGGAAGAAGATTTCATATTTGTATCATCAACAAAAGTTGTTTTCTGAATCCTATTACTTATAACACTCCCCCTTGGGTGACCATTATACAAACTTTTTCTAAAGCGCGCAGGATGATGCCTCGTTAAAAGTCGTACTAGGAAAATCCAATAGGAAAAGCCATAATAAAGGGGAAAAGAGTGCAGTGAGCATTATGAAACGCCATACCCGATTTTCCGAACCCCAATAAGGATTTAACTCGACCACTTTCTGGCCGGTCTCGGTCATTTCTAACTTTTTCCATACATAGTCATATTTCAGCGTTTTATCTCGATTATAGTCAAGCCGTTTTTAAACATAAACAATTACTTAGATAAAAACGAGGTTCAAGCATACAATGAAGGTTCATTGTAAGCTATTAAGCTTCACTATAAGCTATTATATTGTTTCACTCGTCCATATTCTATCCAAGTTTAGCATCATACCTTCCTTGCCTTAGTTCTGCGGTCCAGATCAGTCTCCTTCACGGGATAAATTGATACCTGCATCCATAAAAGGAGGCATAAGCAAACAAATTGCTTAGTGTGAGCAGTCATCCCATCAAAATAAGCCACAATTAAGAAATCACATCCAACAGTCCATTCAAATAATCAGTAATTCTTAAACAGTCTTATACGGCTCACAAAGCCTCGGCACACAAGGCCTTGATTACGTCACACAAGGCCTTTACGGCTTACTAGCCTTACTATTATCAAGCAAAGTATTGAATAATAACAGAATCAGTAAGAACAGTTTAAACAGTCAAAGACTAAGTGAATCTATGATAGATAATGACTCTAAACATGTAACAAGAGACACACACTCACCTTAGACAATCAGCAATAGCAAGATCTATGAATCAGCCAACGATTGCTTAGCTCCACTCGCAAACCGCGTATGAACCTGCAGACCTGGTTATCATCATCTTCCAAGTCACGGACACCATACTTTTTGAGTTGGTTAAAATCTGCCTTATACTCCCTCATAGTCATAGATCCTTGCTGAAGGTCTATAAAAGCACCTTCCAGTCAGATGAAAGCTTCACGTGGGAAGTACTTCTTCCTGAATTCTACACTAAAGGTTTCCCAACTAATAACCTGACTATCTCGGTGAGGCACCACAGCTTTCCACCAGATATGCGCGTCCTCTTACCGCGAGACATATTGGAAGGATGGTTTACCCACTAATCTATTTATGCTAAAAGACTTATCCCAGAATCGAACACGCTCTAATACCAAATTGAAACCCCCTGACCCGATTTTCCAAACCGCAATAAAGATTTAACTCGACCACTTCGTGGCCAGTCTCGGTCATTTCTAACTTTTTCTATACTTAGTCATATTTCAGCGTTTTATTTCGATTACACTAAACATAAGCCACTACTCAATTAAAATAAGGTTCAAGCATACAATGAAGGTTCAATATAAGCTATTAAGGTTCGCTACAAGCTATTACATTCTTCTACTCGACCATAGTCTACCCAAGTTTACCATTATTGCTTCCTTCACTACAAGAAAACATCTGTATTCCAACAGTCATATTAGTTAAAAAATTGTTGGAAATCATGTTTTCCGATTAATTTCTAACTAATCATATTTTGTTGGAATATGAGCGTGTGAAATAAATAGTTGTGTAGAAATCGTTGGAATATAAACCGACAAATTATATTAGTTAGAAATTTGTCGCAAATTATTAACATATAATTTGTTGGAAAATCGTTAGTATATTCCATCGAATTTTCAACAATATTTTTCTAATGAAACATTCGTTAGAACCTCATTAGAATATGGCATCAAATTTCCGACAATGCTTTCCAACAAAATATTTTTGTAAAAGTTTCACCGGGTCGTTCCAAATTATAATTCAATTCAATTGAATGTGGCATTTAGGTAGGGTTATCCAGTTTTCAGTTTATTCAGAAACAACAAAATGTTGCCGAATCATTTAAAATTATAATTCAATTCAATATAGTTCGAAAATTGGTTGTTTCAGTCTGGTTACATTTTATAAATTCTATCCAAAATTAAACTGGAATCCATCAAATCTACCGTTGTCGACTCTGTGAATCTTCACCACTGCCGCCCGAATCTCTGCAACAGCAGCGAAGCTTCATGTCTCAAACTCAACCTTGATGCGTCAGTAGAACGTATCAAATCATTTTTCTAACTGTAGAAAATAATTAGCTTGAGAAATCTGAGTAGATCAAACCAAAAAAAAAAAAATCAGATCGGCAAAAGGAAAAACAGGTCTTGTACTTTTTTAAAAGGAAACAGCCGGTTGAAAAAAAAAACACAACAAGAAAAGGAAGCAAGCAGTAAGAGAAGAAGAGTCGTCTTCGATGGTGATATTGAGAGGGAAGGGACGACGAGAATAGAGAAGAGAGAGAGAACAAAAAGGTTATAATGGAAGACTGGAAGATAAGAAGGGAAGTAAGCAGTAAGAAAAAAAAAGTTAGATCTAAACACAAGAGGAAGAAGAGGAGAAGAAGAGGAGAGAGAGGCCCGAAAAAAGAAAGAGAATTAGGTTAAAACTGTATCATACTGATGGTGTGAATGATAAATAAAGTGTAATCCTTACCTCTATGGATTAGCCAATGAAAATCCATTAGTTCTATAATAGTAATTTTGTCAATAATTTTCAACAATATTAATTTTGTCAATAATTTTCAACAACATTACTTTTGTTGAGAATTTCCTACGATTTTCTTACTATATATGTGACGAAATTCTGATAACACAAAATTGTTAGAAATTTTGTGACATGTTTCCAACAAAAATAATTTTAGACATAATTTTTTAAGCTATTTGTTGGAAAATTTCCAACAATCTTATTTATCAGAATGTTTTGTTGGAAATTCTAATGTTTTCTTGTAGTGCTTGCCTTATTTCTACGGTCTAGATCAGTTCCCTTCATGAGATAAATCAATACTTGTATCCATAAAAGGAGGCATAAGCAAACATATTGCTTCGTAAGAGTGGCCATACCGTCTCACTAAGCCACAGTCAAGAAATCACATCCAACAGTCCATTCAAATAATCAGAAATTCTTAAACAGACATATACGGCTCATAAGGCCTTGGCACACAAGGCCTTATTACGGCACAAAAGACCTTTACGGTTTACTAGCCTTACTATTATCAAGCAAAGTATAAAAAAATAGTAATTAGTCAGAACAATGTAAGTAATCAAAGACTAAGTGAATCTATGATAGAGAACGACTCTAAACATGTAACCGCGGTCACAGACTCACATTAGACAATCGGCAGTAGCGAGATCAATGAATTAGCCGACAGTTTCTTGAAGATCTCATGAATTCAGCTTTGTTTCTCTCGAACATAGACAAATTCTCTCGGTGATAGTCGGAATTACATGGCTATCTCTCAATCTGATTCAACGATCTCTCGAACAAATCTTAATCTCTCGAAAGAAATCTCTCTAGGATCACTCTTTCTCTTTCTCTCGGGTTTTCTCTGTTTTTCTCTCAGAAGAACTTGTGCAGAAATGAACTTATACGGATTCTCTCGAGTTTAGCCACAAAATATCTAATAAATGTGGATTAATTGATCCGCATCATTTCATCTGAGTAACCAAGTTCCAGTAACCATTCTGGAACTTTTTCTCACGAACAAGTCCTTGCTTTCAGTCAGATAACTGTTCCTGCTCACTTTAGCCAACAGATTTTGCTTAGTTTGATCCGATAACAGATCCGGCTTGGGTTTGGTCGAGCAATTCTCTCGGATATAGTCGATAACTATTCTTATTAATACTTATCCGATCTTTTCAACATTTCCCTCGGCTATAATCGCTCCTGCTTGGCTATTTTTTTTTAACTTAGCGTAATTAAATCCATACAATAAATCCATAAAGTCTCTCGATTATTCCAACTTGGCTCAGACAAATGTAGCGTTATATTCGAATCCCGACCAAAGGTCCGAGAAATACGGTTTGTTTGAAACTCTATTATCTGCTCATACATTTTTCGACTCAGTTCAGACATTCCTTTGCTCAGCTTGGACTAAGTTAAGTGACATGTCTAAAATCTGACCAACCGTCCAAAAAACACGGACTATCGGAATTTCACTTGTCTGAACCAGTCTACTTGGCTAAAACACTTGTTCCAGATGAACTTACTCGATCTAACTCATTTTGACTCAACTATCTTTAGTTATCCTCGGCTATTCTTCTTTTTCTTTCGATAGCCCAGTCTTTACGAAGTTAGCCCCCTAGTTTTTAGTATTCTCGGTCTTAACATTCGGATTCCCCAATCATTCAGTTTGATCTATAGATCACAAGAATTATAACTCTCCCCCACTTAGCTTAGACTTGTCCTCGAGTCTTCTTAGGACCACTTAGATCCGGATTTTCCTTAAGTTTCTCAAACCACTTAGGAAATTCTACTTTCATTCTCGCATATGGTTCCCAAGTCACTTCTTCTTCACCATCACAATCCTAAACAAACTGAATCATCTGAACTTTCTTCCGACGTTCTGCCTTAACTTTCCTTCCCCCAATCTGGACTGGTCTCCCTTCAATAGTCATGTTTTCCCTTAAGTTGAAGGTGGTTCAGGAATCATATTATCACGGTCGCTTATGCATTTTCTTAGTATAAAAACGTAAAACACCTTGTGAAACTATTCCATGGACGGTGGCAATTCCAGTCGGTAAGCCACTGGATCGATCATCTCCAGAATCTTAGAAGGTTCCATGTACCTTGGACTTAACTTCTTATTCAGTGAAGCTCGGTCTTTTTCCTTGTAGGTGACTGTCTTGCAATAAATCATGTCACCCACTGCAAATTCTAACTCTTTCCATCGCTTAGCAACATAACTCTTATGTCTGTTATGTGCTTCTTTCATCTTAAGATTTAGCACGTGGATCCTATCATTCCCTCAATAAAATCTCGGCCAAAGATTCTTCGCTCCCCCACTTGGGTCAAGGATAAGGGAGTTCTACAATGATGTCCATACAAAGCCTCATAAGGCGACATCCCAATGCTAGCTTGACCTCTATTGTTATAGTAGAACTCGGCTAAGTGCAGATAATGTTCCCATTTACCACCCCAATCCAAGACACAAACTTGCAGTAAGTCTTTAAGTGTCCATATAGTCCTCTCTAACTGACCATCAGTTTGCGGATGGTAAGCTGTACTCATGTGCAAATCTGTTCCCATTGACTTGTGCAAGGCTTTCTAGAAAGCCAAAGTAAACTTAGAGTCATGGTCGGATACAATACTAGCTGACACTTCATTTAACTGGACTATCTCCTCAACATATCTCTTGGCTAGGACCGCAACATTATCCATCTTATTGATAGCCAAGATGTGTGGTGACTTAGTCAATATGTTAACTATAACCCATATTGCAACTCTCTTATCCACTAACGGTAATCCAATCACAAAATTCATCGTGATCATATCCCACTTCCACTCGATAATCGACAAGCTTTGCAACAATCCGCTCGGAACTTGATACTCAACTTTGACCATATGACAAGTTGAACATCCAACTATCCACTTAGCCACATCGCGATTTATCCCCAGCCAATGGTAATATCGCTTATGGTCACAGTACATCTTAGTTGTCCTGGAGTGAATCAAAAATCTCGACTGGTGTGCTTCCTAAAGGATTTCTTCTTGGAGTTTCTGATCATTCGGAACCCACACTCGACCATTCATTACTCTAATTCCTTTGTTTGAAGTCTGATACTCAGTCTGATCATTCTTTTCCAATGTAATCAGATCTCGTATAACTCTTGAGCCAACCGAACCCTAGTCAGCAAGTCTGCTTGATCCGCTGCACTAAGACCCAACGGTTCCACCTCGCCAGTCAAATCCACCAAGTGTAAAGTTCCAACCATGCCGACTAACTCTTCCATATCATTCTCTGAACCCACTACCACTCTCTTTCGGCTCAAAGCATCGGCAACTAATTTAGCCTTTCCCAGATGATAGGCTATATCCAAGTCAAAGTTTGCGACTGTTTCCATCCATCTCCTCTGCCTCATATTCAACTTTGGCTGAGTAAACTATACTTCAGGCTCTTATGATCCGTAAAGACTTGGAATTTCTCCCCATATAAGTATGACCACCAAATCTTCAAATTATAGACTACAACCGCCATCTTTAAGTCATGTGTCGGATATTTTTGCTCATGCTTCCTCAACTGCCTTGATGCATAAGCAATCACGCTTCCTTGCTGCATCAGGTCACATCCCAATCCAACCTCTTATGCGTTCGTGTAAACTCTGTAAGGCTCACTGGGTTTTGGTAGAGCCAGCATTGGAGTACTCGTAAGCATGTCCTTTAGCTTAGAGAATTTCTTCTCACAGTCGGCTGACCATACAAACGAGACATCATTTCCAGTCAGCCAAGTCATTGGTTGCACCATGCTTGCAAACCCCTGAACAAATCTCCAATAATATCCAGCCAAGCCGAGAAAACTTCTTATCTCGGATGCAATTTTAAGTCTCGGCCATTCCGCAATAGCCTTGATCTTTTCTGGGTCGACAAACACTTCCTTGTCCGAGACCACATGAACCAAGAAACCAATCTCACTATGCCAAAAGCTGCACTTACTAAGCTTGGCGAATAGCTTATGCTCTCTCAGTCTAGCCGTAACCGTAGCCAAGTGTTTCGTTGCTCTTCCGAATCCTTGGAATAGACCAGGATATCATCTAGGGAGATGATTAAAAACCCTTTCAAGCAGTCTCTGAACACGCTGTTCATCAGTCTCATGAATGCAGCTGGTGCATTAGGCAAGTCGAAGGGCTGATAAGAGTGCTTTATTGCTCTTTGTAATTAATAACCCTTCATAGCCAGTTGTAGTATAGCTCAAGGTTCTTTGTCAAATCCAAGTGGGAAAGATGTATCACAGAGAATAAATGATATCCGTGTAAGCTAAGCTAAGAAAAGAAGTGTTATTTAAGATTATAGCTACCTAGACAATCACCAAACAACAAAGAACTAAAGAGATAAACCATAAGCAGTAAAGCAAGCAAACAAAACTTTCAAGTCTAAGAAACAGAGTAAAAAGCAGAGCAAAAGACAGGGCACGTTCGAATTTAACAAGCAGGGTTATAAGATGGGAATAATTTATCTAAGATGATTCTTTACCTCTAACAAGATGTTCAAATAATCAATGAACGCATGATCATTTATCATAGAACTCCAACATGTAAATAATTCCACTCTCATGACAATGATTCCTTTGAATGAAAAATAATCAAGATCTAACTCTCATTAGTGATCAGGAAACAATCAGGCATAAAGAAACAGTTCTATCTAGCCAATAAGCTCCCTAGTCATTCATTCTCATGTGTAAGGATAATCAAATCCTCTAACAGGTTGGTTCATGCATTTCAACAAACACTTTTGATCAAGAGAAAGCCTAAGTTCGAAAATCAGATGATCAATAAGATTTAATCATTTAAGAACACCCAATAGGGAATGATCTAACATCATCTATACCTAAACATCAATTTATAAGCCTTGGATAATCCTAAATCTAACCCATCCTTAAACCCATAAAAGACTACTCACAAATCATGGTTGATCTATCAAATACAGAGCAACTGATGAAAAAAAATGATCAAATGCAATAGATAGAAGATCAACAATAAGAAATGCAAACTTATATTAAAAACTCAAATTGTTGCTACAAAATACCATAAACTGGAAATTTCTTAAGAACGAGAGAGAGAGAGAGAGAGAGAGAGAAGGTTTTTGCTAAGGATAAGATAATAAACCATAATCTGATGATAAGATAAGGTTTTTGGCTTAAATAGTCAAGGGTTAAAGCTAGATCAACTCGGTGAAAGTTTGAAATCCAAGAGTTGACCAAAGTCAAATCTGCTTGGAAGGAGACTAGTATCGGCCATCTGCTCGATACTAGACATCAATGTGAACTTCGTCTTCTTAGTATCGGCCTCTTGGTCGACACAACTAACTGATATTGGGAGCCTCTAGAATGCCGGTTCTAAACTCCATCCTAGTGTCGGCTGGACTCCCGATATAGCCTGATGTTAGCCCCCCACTTGATACTGCACTTTGATACAGATTGGCAAAACTTCTCCAGCTCCTCTTTGAAGGCTGTAGACTCCTTAGAGCAAAAGTTTTGGTACCTTCAAAAGAGATTTGAGACCAAAAAGATATATTATTAACAAAAAAGGAAAATAACAACTTGATCTCAAACAATCTACAAATTCTAATGCTCAATTCAAACCCCACATGGAAACGATGCCAAATTGATGCAGGTCTTTTCACTACTTCAATTACGCAAACCCACTGATGTCATTGCAGCATTTGAGGTATTAATCCAATTGGGGTAGTTCAAGACAATAGGAATGCAAGACTATCTAATTCAAGAAAATTCAAGAGTGTTGTTGTCTAGCAACCTAATCAATACCCTAAACCATGAAACAAAAGCTAAAGATATAAATACAGAACAGCAAATGATCAACACAAAACATAGTATGCAAATTCAAGATATTAAGATAAAAAGGACTCAAGATGGGGCTTTTGAACAGGGGAGTCCATAAACAATACCAAGATGCTTCATAAAACATATAACATTGCTAATTCCTAAGCATAGAATTCAAATAAGCAAGATTAACCCAATCCTTTGGTGAAAATCCTTTTGCTAACAACCTCAAGAACAAATTCCCATTAGTGATTAAATGATTAACAAGCAAGAACAACCAACTCTAAGCCAAAATACCCTCTAGACATCTAATCCCTTAGGCTAGAATAGATAAATCCTCTAAAAGACATGACAACATTTCATCAAACACTTGGTGGGCATAAGAGAAAGCCTAAATCTAAATCAGTGTGATCAATGCTAATCAGAAATTAATCAATCAATTAGAGCAGAATTATATTAAGAGTGTAAGAAATCAAGGATTAAACATAGAACTTCCCTAATCTACCCCATCAAGAACCCTAAAGATGACTACTCACTAATCATGGCTAAAACCACCAAATCTAGAGAGAAAAAACGATTAGACAAAATTATAAAGGTAAATAAAAAAGAAATATAAAGGGGAACAAAAGATTTAATATTTAAACTCCAAAGATTCTTACAAAATACTCAAAAGAAAAGTTTATGAAAGAAAGAACAAGAGAATAAAAGCTAGCTTCCAAAAAATTAGGTTTTTTATATATTTATAGTGTTTTTAGGGACCCCAGGACATAGGGGCAAACTTGTAATTTTTCACTTTTCGAACTCCCTAACATCGGACATGTTGTCCAGTCTGATGTTAAAACACTGCTCTCGTAGCTATTCACATCGGACACGCCTGCCTGATGTTAGTTCTATGCTTATTCGATGTTCGAGTGTCATGTCTATGGACATCGGGCTGGCTGCCTGATGTTGCTCCTGGCCGAGTCCGATGTTTTGGTACGGTTCCTGTAAGGTTTCACATGAGGCATGACTTGCCTGATGTTTGACTGGTTGCACCCGATGTTGGCACATCGGCCACCATGCCCGATGTCTTCAGAGCGGTCTCACAAACTTCGCTGTAAGTTTTGAACCACTAATGGGAATGACTTGAAACCAACACTAAAGGAAATCTAACTTACTCGGCTATAAGTTGTATGAAGATTGCTGAATCTGAATCGAGAGGTACATCATTCGGCTGAGCTGGTCTTCAGTTGCTGTTTCTGGCCACATCAACAAGAAACATATTCTCCTTTGGGTATTAAATGCCTTGGCTTGCATCCTTGTTTCATCTTTTAGATGCTTGCTGGCCTGCTTTTCTTCTTTTTTGTTTGGCCTTTTTGAATTTAGAGAACTCCTTTCTCTTCTTTTTGGAGCCTTCTTGCTGCAATCACCTCAGTATGATCTCCCCATGTTAACGCCTTGCATCTTCTCTTATTTCTTCTTCTTCTTCCCAAAAGATATGACTTTAAACACAAGAACTCTTCCTAGTTTACCCAATAGCAAACCTAGCCTAGAACTAGCTCAAAATGCAAGCTAGTATCTACATGAAAAATTCTCCTTGTCAGCCAAAACTCAACATTTTTTACCTAAACACTACAAGAAACAGCCGATTTGCGTCGGCATAATATGTCGCAAGTCCGTCGCAAAAGGCCTTTAGTGGCGGAATTGCGACGGAGCCAAAAATGTCACAAATCATTAGTGCAAATCCAAAAACATCGCAAAGCCGTCGCAAATTTTGCGACGAACCAAAGAGAAACACAAGGCCGTCGCAAACTTTGCGACGAACAGGGTACGTCGCAAATTTTGCGAGGATGACAAAACGCCGCAAGGACGTCATAAGAAGGTTTCATCGCAAATTGGATGCAAACTTTGCGACATATTTGCGTGGAACAATCCGTCAGAAAGTTGCAACGATTGCGACGGCTTTGCGACCCACCTTGCTAAACATACAAACCGAATTATTGAGGAGCGATGTCGCAAATATGTCGCAAATCCTTTTAGCTGTCCGTCGCAAAGGTGTCGCAAAGTTTTGGTCGCTTTCGTAAATGTGTCGCAAAATTATTAGCACTCCAGTCGCAATGCCGTCGCAGTATTATTAGTACCGTGATACAAGTCTTATTGTGACTTTGTTTTAATCACCCTTGTACTAGTCAGTTGTAGTATGAGTTTTATGTCAATCCAAATGGGAAGAGTTGAAAACAGAAGAGTTGAGAGTAAAATCTCTAAGTCAAGCAAGCAGAGAAAAGGTTTTGTTGCCTAAACAACAGTTCTAGCAACCTAGGTGAAGCAAGCAACAAAGAAAGTGAAAGCAAAAGCAATCTAAGCAGTTTTAAGCAAGAAAAACAGAGCAAAACAGAGCAAAACAGAGCAAATCCGAGATTCAAATAAGAGAAAGGCAAGTTTCTAGATGTGGTTATTGACTTTGGGGAATTTCAGACATTAACTAAGGCTGTTTCAAACTACATTGATCAAGCAAGTAAGCAAGCAATGGTAATTCCTAGACATAGAGTTCACAATTAAGCTAGTTAGATCCAATCTCTTGGCAAATAACCCTTTGCTAAACATTCTAACAAGAACTAACTCTCATTAGTGCTAAAACATCAAGCAAGCAAGAATAAACAACTCTATTCAAGTCAAAATGCTCCTCAAACAGTCAATCTCTTGAGCCAAGGCCAGCAAATCCTCTATTAAACATGGCCAGCATTTCATCAAACACTTGGTGGGCATAAGAGAAAGCTAAAAACTTAGACAAGTTTGATCAAGACTAATCTAGCATGAATAACAGATTAATAGAGAGGAACTCATAAACTGAAGCACTTAACAAGCCCTAATCAAGTTTTAAATTCCCTTAATCTACCACATCTAGAAACTCTAAGATAACTACTCACTCATAATCATGTTTAACACCAAATCACAAAGGGAAAGGATGCTAATCATGATTAAAAGAAAGATTAAAGAAAGATTAAATCAAATACTTGATTATATTAAACAAAGCAAAGAAATTGTCTTATAAATTTAAAGAAAATGCTCAAGAACAGTATTTTGACAAGACATGTTGAAAATCTGGAAAAAGAAGCTATTTATAGCCTAGAGAAGAAAACCCTAGAGTAATGGCATAAGCGTAACTAAAAACAGGTTTGGGCTGGGTCAGTATCAGTCAGTTGTGTCGGTCTTCAGTGACCGATACAGATCCCCATCGGTCTGGAGTGATCAACACATCTGACCGAAATCCATCCGCTGTGTTTGTGTCGGTCACTCCTGACCGATACTGGTGATCGATACTGATCCGTATCGGTCATCCCGGACCGATATTCACCGTGCTCTGACCGAAAACTTCTGCAGAGATCTTTTTCTTCGATCCTTCTTGCTCCCTTTTGCCCAGCTAGCATCCTGGATCATCCCCAAAGCTCCT
Organism: Thlaspi arvense; assembly: GCA_911865555.2. Taxonomy (NCBI): domain Eukaryota; kingdom Viridiplantae; phylum Streptophyta; class Magnoliopsida; order Brassicales; family Brassicaceae; genus Thlaspi; species Thlaspi arvense. The sequence goes on along the minus strand of OU466862.2, from coordinate 50,979,438 downwards.
CCAAGCTCCTTTTAGCTCCAAAAGCACCTAAAAACATTCAAAATGCAAGAAAAATGCAAACTATACTCTAAATGCAACCTAAGTCTAAAAGGAGAAGAAAATGGGACAAAAGCTAAGGGAAAACATGCAAAAGAGGACCAAAATATGTACTAAATGCAGCTCTAAATGGTGTAAATACAAGGGATATCAACACCCCCACACTTGCCTTTTGCTTGTCCTCAAGCAAATAAGAACAAATGGGAGAGTGAGGTTTGAAAGTGGGCATTCAGATTCCAAAAGTGCAAAGGTAAAGAGATGGTTTCAATGCTTAAGTGCCTAGTTGTAGGATGCAAACATAATCATCTATACTTTAAAGAACTAGCCATGCTCATCATGTTTCAAAATGATCTCAATTCTCAACTTAGACAAATGCTCAAATCAATCAACTCTTTAACATTCAATTAAGTTCAGAACATGAATCATGCTTATGCAAATCAAGTGAAAATATTTGGTTGAAAAGGGGTAATGTTATGAGACAAGAATGATCTCATTTAAGCACAGGGTTTTAAAAACATAAAGGATCACTCAATGAAATGACTTCATCTTAGCCAAAATGCTAAAGGTAAAAGCACACTTATGCATACAATTCAAAGTTCTCTTCTACCCTTATTTCCCAAAGATGAGTCCTAAGCATTTCTAAACCCAAGAGTAAACCTTCTAAGTCTACCCTTTCCTAAACTCTACCCTTTACCCTTCTTCATGGCTGGGGAAACTTCTTCTTTTTGCTTGTGTGGTTGTTTCTTCTTGGTTGGGACCTGCTCTTCTTTGTTGTATTGGCACCTTCATCACCTTTGGTGGCTTGCTCCTGGTCTGATTTTTCTTCTTTGGACCCTTTCTGAGCTTTGTTGTTGGCGCCAATTCTTCTTTTTGAACTTAGAGATTTTCTTTCCTTTACTTAACCACAATTCTAGATTGTTTCCCCTTTTCTACCATTTCAAATCTTTTTCTTTTCTTTCACAACATAAAAACATTAAGCTCAAACCACCTAACTCTACCCTTTCAAACCCCAAAAACTCCTATCCTAGAATCAAGCTCAAGATGCAAGCTGATATCTACAAGAGAGCTAATCATTGCCAGCCTTATTCCTAACACTTTTTGCCAAGACAAAATCTAAAATGCAATGCAAAGGCCTCACAGCTCTTAGTGTTTAGGCTCAAAAGGAGGTTTTGGTTAAGGGTGAGGATGTAACTGTCCCATAAGTATGAGGATCAGCTATTTGGATCAACAAGAGTGGTAGAAAGGAGAAAGATGATCCAAATATGTATATGGTAGTCATGAATTCACTTTTCAATGCATAAGACATGATAATTGAAAGTCCAAATTAAAGTTCAAGTTGATAGAGTTGATTTTCAGAGAACAAATGCTTTCAGAATGAGATGAGAAGACCAAATCTAGCAATCTAAGTATGGTTCAGCCTTAACTTCTAGCAATCAAATGATGCATCAAACAACTAAGCACTTAAAAACTGAAATCATCTCAAAACACTAAGCACTTTACAAGGAAAATTCATCATAATGCCCTATGCAAATGCAATGCAACCTATATGTCAACACTAGACTCAATCTTAGAAGAATGAAATGCAACTACATGCTTTCTTTTTGGTTTGCAAAAATGCAAAAAAATTTCAAATTTTTTGATTTTTTGTGTTTTTCTATGCCTTACATGTATGCATGATATGCATGAGAATCAAAGTGAAAAGAAAAAGAAAAACTAAGAAAACAGAACACAAAGTCAAACCCCAAATCTCTCCCCCACACTTAAATTACACAGTCCCTTGTGTAATGAAAGCAATGGAAGAGAGAAGCAACAAAATATATTACAGAAATAAAAAGATGCAATGATATAGAACAATGGAAAGGATGTGGTACTTGGTTTAATGGTAGGAGTTGTGGGATGATCCTGAGGTTTGAGGAGACTTGCTAGCTCTCCTCTTCCTTCTTTCATAAACTTGTGTGGAATGCTCTGATTCTTGAGGTGGTTGAACCCAGCTTGACCATAGTTGCTCAGCTTGTGAAGAAGTCCCTTGTGTGCCCCATTGCCATGTCTCCTGAACTTCAAAGGGGTTGGGGTTTGATGTCTCCCAAGCTGATGGAACATGAGCTCTTGGCTTATAGGATGAGGCCCTTGGTTGTGCCCATGTACCCCATTGGTCACTTGGTTAAGCATGGAATGAGTGTCTTCCATGGGGGTTCCATACAGCTTCCTCCTCTTTAGTTGGCTCAGCTTGGTGAAGTTGCTCTTCTTGGTGAGAGTTAAGCTCATGGGTGTGGCTGTGGTGGGAAGTTTTTGCTGATGTAGCCTTGTTCTTCCTGAACTTCCCTTTCACCATCTTCATAAGCCCTTTGATGGCTTTGTCTTGCCACTTGCACCACTTCTGGAGTGTGTTGATGTGCTCATGAGCTGCTCTCAAAGAGCTTTCTTGGTTGGGAGCTTCATAGGGCTGGAAGTGGAACTGCTTTGAGCTGTAGTTCAACACTTCTTCTTCTTCAAGCTCATCTTCTTCATAGGTTCCTCCTTGGCCTTCAGCGCCAGCAGTAGCATTCCATTGATCTTCTTCTTCTTCTTCTTCTTCTCTAATCTCTTCAGTGTGGTCCTCTTCTTCTTTACTGTCATCTTCTTCTTCTCCAGGAACAGGGCCGCCTGTGTAGAGATCCTCAGTGCTTGGGTTGAAGCTGATGTTTCCTTTTCTGATGAAGGATGTAAGCTTTGGATTGGGGAGGAGGACTTTTGCTGGTGTGTCAAGGCATGTGATGAAGTTGTACACATGCTTTCCACCAATGATTCTTACAAGGTAGTGGCTCCTCTTGAGATAATCAATGTCAATCCATAGTGGCTCAAGTGCATGACCTTCATGTCTCTCAAGGTCTACTCCACTAGTTTGTAGAACTGCTGTCACAACTCCCCCAATGTGCACTTGAGGGCTACTTTCCTTCTTCGTTTTACTTAAAACCCAGCTCTGGTAGGATAAGAGCTGTTCCATCAGCATGGACACATAGCAGGGGTATCTTTTCGGTGCTCTGAGAGGTACTCCATATTCGTCGCCTCCCAAAAGATCATACAGTCCTTGGTATATCAGATCTGCTTCCCTTCCTGTGAGATATGTTGTCTCCTTCCTTGCAAAGAGTGTATTCGCAAGTGCCTTGTGGACATATCTCACAGCTGGATGCCTCAGATGCTGGTTCTTGATCTTCCAGGAGTGTATTGCCCAACCCCAATAATGCCCCACAGCATGATGTGCTTACTGGGGATTTCGAACCTGCTCAGCTTGGTGGGGTGGGACTTCAGATCTAGAGCTTTGGCGATCTTAGTGAATGTTGAGGAGAACTGTTCCTTGCCAATCCGAAAAGAAATCCATCCATCGCCATTAGAGAGTTCACTGTCTTCATACCAGACCACCTTGAGTGTGGAGAGGAATTGGTAAGTGAGCTGTTGGTAAGATGGGAGTGGCATCTCCATGAAAGCTCCAAGGCCCATGTGCTCAAATATGGTTTTGCAGTCACCATAGAGTCCCAGCGCCTTCATTGTGGAGGTGCAAGGATATCTTGTTGGCTTGAAAGTGCACTGGTTGAAAGCCTCCATGAGTTCGCTAGCTGCATTGCCCTTCTTTTGTTGATTTTCTCCCTCATTTCCATCTGGTCTCTTTCCAGCGGCTTTGGAGGATTGCTCATCAGCTTTGCCCTTTCCTTTATCTTTCTTAGTTCTTGGTTGGATTGGTGCTTCCTGAGGTGCTTTTCCCTTTTTCCCAGCAGCTATGTTTGTTCTTCCCATGGTACCTTCAAAAGTAAAGCTTGAAAACAAGGTAAGTGAAAGAATAAAAGCTGAAGAACCAAATAGCTGAAAGCTTTTAATGGAGAAACTCTTTAAGCTAAGAAAAGTCTAACAAGTCCTAACAACAAGCTTAAACTTATTCAAAGCAAGAAGAGATCAAAAGCTAGCAACTAAATAAGCTAGAATGCACAAAAGATAAACAGTTATGCATGACATTCTAGCAAAATGGTTCTTAGGCAAAAGAGATGATGATCTTGCAAGTGGATGAAGATAAACAAGCAATGAGATAAATAGACATTAAACAGAACTTCAACATCTAGCTTGATATTTCAAAACAAATCCAAATTGCAAAACCATAGCATAACAATCAAAACTAAACACTAGCTGCTCTTAAAAATATCTCATAAGCAATTTTGAACATAAGCAAAGAGTAAGAGCAAATATAGATAGTTTAGGAAGCAAACCTTTAGTGAGCTTTTGAACACTTATAGAAAGCAATAAAGGAGAAAAAGAACTAGTAATTTCGAGCTTTAGGTGAGAAGAAGAGTGAGTTTAAGTGTGAAGAGAAGTGAAGGAAGTTGTTGTTTAAATAGAAAGAAAAGAGAGGAAACCAAAGGTTGGTGAGTGAACATAAGGAATCAAAAGTGTGGGGGACAAAAACAAAAGTGTTCAGAAGCTAAGAAAGAGGTCAGAAGGAATCCCATTTAAAAATTCAAACTCCTTTGGCTCCAAACCAAAGGAGGTAAAACTTTTTGAAAGTTGAGATACTTACCTCAGATGGAATATCGGTCACTCATGACCGAAATTACTGACCGAAATGGCAGTTTCGGTCATGAATGATCGATATTGGAGACTGATGTGCTTCCTAGGATTAGTATCGGTCACCATTGATTGACACACTTGACCGAAATACATCCGGTGTGATTGTGTCAGTTTTGAGTGATCGATACTGGTGACCGATATGATTCCAAGAATTTCATTGATCACCAGTGATCGACACACTGGACCGAAAATCAAACGGTGTGTTTATGTCGATCAAGTCTGATCGATATGGATGGCCGAAATTTGTCCTGCTTTCAAAAATTCTTTCCATATCGGTCACAAGTGATCGATATGTTGACTGGTGTAGACTGGCTCCACTGATATCGATCAAACATGATCGATACTGATGACCGAAAATCTGTGTATCGATCTGTCATGACCGATACAGATGACCGATATCAGCCAGAATACACCTGTTCTTTGTCCCCTTCAGACTTTCTCAAACTCCAGTTCGAAATCCTGTTTCTAGATGCTAAAACAAAGCATAAAAGATAAACTAGAAAGCATAATATATACAAAAGGATAACATGGGACTACCTCCCAAGTGTGCTTGTTTAAAGCCACTAAGCTTGACTTTGATTACCTCTTTAGTTGAGGTGAGTAGAGGTTGATGGAGCTGGAGCTCCTACCTCTTTCTTCTTCCATACCCATGTTCCTGATGATGGTTGGTGCTGTTTGTCCCTTGATGATATCCCATGCCTCTTCTCTTTGACACTTGGTTTGATTGGAGGCTTCACAACCTTAGTGGTTAAGTTCTCATTGGCCTTCAAACTTTCCTCAAGCTTCAACTTGGTATTCTGACTCTTGTTTGGTTTAGTAAAGGAAACATCACTCAGCAACATGCTCATAGTGGGGTTCATAGCATCCTCCAAACTATCTAGGAGCTTCCAGTAGTAATCCTCTTGCTCAGTTGCTCCACAGAAAGCTATGGAAGGAGAATCAATCTTGTAGACTTTGAACTCATCAACATTCTTCAAAATTGCAGAACCATATGACATTGACAGTTGATCCTGAATCACATAGGGCTTTGACATTGTCAAGCATCTCCAGCTCACAAGTGATGAGGAACTTTCCTGGGTTTGTGATTTTTGGCAATGACTTCATCATCTTGCTTCTTTTCATGTGAGCCCCCACATTCTCAAGGATTGGTTCCACCACTTCCAGCTTGTCAAAAACTTTTTTCAGGAACCTGATTTGATGTTTCACTTCTAGTAAAGTGGTGCCATGTGGGAGTTGTATTCCAGCATCTTGTATGTCTTGCTTGAACTTTGTGTACATCTCTATTTTAGCTTTGGTGAAATGCATTGTGGGGTAGGAGACTGGTGGTTTGCAGTCCTGAGCTGAGAGTTCTTTACCCTTTTCAGTAGTGCTTGAAGAGTTACCAACTTGATTATGGTAGAGCTCCTTAGAGTCTTGAGGAGTGTTGTGAGACAAAACCATCAAAGCATAGCGTGTCTCTAGTGCCTCTTCATCAGCATCAATGTGCTTTGGTGTGGGGGTCTCTTCTGTAGCAGCTGGGGTTTCCTCAGCCCTCTCTTTCTGAGCAGCATCCAATGCTGCTCTTTCCTGTTCTTCTTCTCTGTTTAAGCATTCATCAAATCCACGGAGGAACTTCCCTATAACTTCCTGAGCTTCTTGATCACTAATGTGACTTCTTCTGTCTTCCCCTCCATATTCAATCCTCATTCTGTCTATATGCATCAGCATTTCTTCGATCATGATACCAAGCTCTTGCAATGATGCATCTTCATCAAGTAGTTCCTCTTCCTCTTCCTCTGCTTCTTCATTGAGTAGATGGCAGAATTGCTGAGGGTTGTGTACAGCTTGTGTAGTAGGAGTATCCTGAAGTCTTGGTGTTGGTGCATCATCCTGGCTGTTCTCCAAGATTTGTATCCTTGAGTCTAAGTCCTCAAATTTGGCATGGAGGTCATCATGAACAAAAGAAATCCTGTTTTGCAGCTCAGCAAATCTCTTGTTCATCTCCATGTTTCCAATGGTTTGGAGGTTGATGTTGACCATGATCATGCTCCTAATGTCAGCTGATCCAGATGTAGGAATGTAGGGTTGGTCTTGAGTGTGGGAAGGAGTGTGGCTCTCTTCAAAGTAGTGCAGAGGTAAAGGCTCTTGGCAGAAGTTGCTGTAGATAGTGTCTTCAAAGTACACCATCTTGATGTTTTGTTGTAATTCACCTGAAATGAAAAGACTTGAAAACAGAGTTAGTAACCAAAGAAAATTAAAAGTTTGATCTTAAAGATTATACAAACTCTAATGATTCAAACTTAATTCCCAAATGGCAACGGCGCCAAATTGATACAAGTCTTATTGTGACTTTGTTTCAATCACCCTTGTACTAGTCAGTTGTAGTATGGGTTTTATGTCAATCCAATTGGGAAGAGTTGAAAACAGAAGAGTTGAGAGTAAAATCTCTAAGTCAAGCAAGCAGAGAAAAGGTTTTGTTGCCTAAGCAACAGTTCTAGCAACCTAGGTGAAGCAAGCAACAAAGAAAGTGAAAGCAAAAGCAATCTAAGCAGTTTTAAGTAAGAAAAACAGAGCAAAACAGAGCAAATCCGAGATTCAAATAAGAGAAAAGCAAGTTCCTAGATGTGGTTATTGACTTTGGGGAATTTCAGACATTAACTAAGACTGTTTAAAACTACATTGATCAAGCAAGTAAGCAAGCAATGGTGATTCCTAGACATAGAGTTCACAATTAAGCTAGTTAGATCCAATCTCTTGGCAAATAACCCTTTGCTAAACATTCTAACAAGAACTAACTCTCATTAGTGCTAAAACATCAAGCAAGCAAGAATAAACAACTCTATTCAAATCAAAATGCTCCTCAAACAGTCAATCTCTTGAGCCAAGGCCAGCAAATCCTCTATTAAACATGATCAGCATTTCATCAAACACTTGGTGGGCATAAGAGAAAGCTAACAACTTAGACAAGTTTGATCAAGACTAATCTAGCATGAATAACAGATTAATAGAGAGGAACCCATAAACTGAAGCACTTAACAAGCCCTAATCAAGTCTTAAATTCCCCTAATCTACCACATCTAGAAACTCTAAGATAACTACTCACTCATAATCATGTTCAACACCAAATCACATAGGGAAATGATGCTAATCATGATTAAAAGAAAGATTAAAGAAAGATTAAAGTAAATACTTGATTATATTAAATAAAGCAAAGAAATTGTCTTACAAACTTAAAGAAAATGCTCAAGAACAGTATTTTGACAAGACATGTCGAAAATCTGGAAAAGAAGGCTATTTATAGTCTAAAGAAGAAAACCCTAGAGTAATAGCATAAGCGTAATTAAAAACAGGTTCGGGCTGGGTCAATATCGGTCTGTTGTGTCGGTCTTCAGTGACCAATACAGATCCCCATCGGTCTGGAGTGATCAACACATGTGACCGAAATCCATCCGCTGTGTTTGTGTCGGTCATTCCTGACCGATACTGGTGATCGATACTGATCCGTATCGATCATCCTTAACCGATATTCACCGTGCTCTGACCGAAAACTTCTGCAGAGATATTCTCCTTCGATCCTTCTTGCTCCATTTTGCCCAGCTTGCATCCTGGATCATCCCCAAAGCTCCTCCAAGCTCCTTTTAGCTCCAAAAGCACCTAAAAACATCCAAAATGCAAGAAAAAAGCAAACTATACTCTAAATGCAATCTAAGTCTGAAAAGAGAAGAAAATGGGACAAAAGCTAAGGGAAAACATGCAAAAGAAGACCAAAATATGTACTAAATGCAGCCATAAATGGTGTAAATACAAGGGAGATCATACCGATTATTAAAAAATCAAATTAAAATAATTAAAATGTAAAAAATTATAATTAATATATAAATTATAAATAAAACTGAAAATATAATTAAAACTGAAATTAAAATTTTAAGTCATTTCAAAAAAAAATGTAAATAAAAGACATAAAAGCAAATAAACTAAAGATCCGACTCCGGATGTGAAGGATTGGTCGAAGAACCCGCCATATTAGCTCGCAACTGTGCAAACTATGGATCTTTGTCCGCCATGTAGTCGAAGAGCATATCGTAACTCTTCATCTTCACAGCTTGAGTCTCAAGCTTCTCAGATTGAATCTCAAGCTTCTCAGATTGAGTCGCAAGCTGACGAGTCTAAGTCTCGATAGCCTCCGTGTCGGGGTGAGATGAAGAAGAAGTAAATACAGCTGAAGAATCAATATGAGTCTGCAAAGAACCGACTCCATATATTCTTCCGTTTTTACAGGGAGCAACCTTAAAAAATAAAATTAAATGTTCAGAAATATAAATATGTAAATTTAATAAATACAAAAATTAATAAAACAATTACCTCAATAAAAATCTTATTCTTGTCAGCTACAGACATTCCGCCAGATGTTATACCCTCGGGATCATCCGGATCTGCCTGACTCATCTCCGCCATCTTCGAAGTGACGTCTTTGTAGATCTTTTCCGAATATCCATCGACAAAAGATCCATCCGGTTTGCGTTTTGTCTCCTCAAGGACAGCTAGCAAATCCGGAATATCTACTGCGGTCCGTTGAGACTAAAAAATAATATTAAAAATTATTAAAAAGATTAAATAGTATGTAATAAGATCGAAAATAAAATAAGTTTAAAAAAACTTACAATATTTCTAGCTCGAGCAGTGAACGACGTCTGACCAGAGCGCTGCTAAGAAATCCCATATCTGTCGGAATCACTGTATCGAGCCTTGTGGCAATTGCTACTCTTCTTCTCATTTGCCGGATTTAAGCAATATTGGACAAGACCCTCCCAGACTTCCGGATCTAGCCAATCAGGCCTCGCATCATCTCCTTCAACCTTCCAGCTCGCCTTCCACCGGCCAATGTGATCAGTCATCCGTTTTCTCAGTTTCGCTTTGAACTCGCTGTTCACTCTTTTATTGATGTTCCAATCCCAATGATATTTTTGCTGCCCCAAAAAAAAAATTTCATGTGAAATATTAATTAGAATAAGTTAAACATCTAAATTAATTTAAAACAAAATTTTATATAAAAAATCAGAACTTTATAAAACTTACCGCAAATTGCTCATACCACCGTTGAATGGTGGCCTCTGAAGTGAGAATAACGTTAGGAGTTGGACTTTTGAAATCTCTCGAAAATATCTCACAGATAGAAGTACCCCAGCAACTATCAGTAAACATGCAAAAAATACATATTATATAAAATGAAACAAAATAAATTATATTATAAGTAAAATTTTAAAGGAAAACATATTTTACCATAATATACCAAGAGCACATTCTGGTAGAAGGCGCATTAGTCTTTCATGATCGGGACTCTCCAAAAGAGGGAACAATGGCTGAGATGCCATTATTTCTCGAATTTCAATCTCGTATGCCACTGTTATAAAAATTAATTTATTTTGGATTTATTTTTGATGTAAAAAGAGTGCAAATCTATTTTTGTCCTCCAAAAATCTAAATAATTACAAATTGAGAATCGGGTTTTCCCCCAAACTCAATCCTAGTTGTGAATTGTTTAATTTTTACAAACTGTAAATCGGAGGATTGGAGTTCGATGGAGACACCGTGAATCTCAGAAACCAGAAACCGTGAATCTCTTCTTGCTTCTTCTCCGAGCCTCCGCATCAGGTCCTCTCTGATACTTCTCCGCCTCTCTTCTTTTGCTCCTCTCCGATTGGTCTTCTCCTCTGCACGGGTCCTCTCCGATTCATCATCTCTCCGCATCACTTGTCTGATTCCTCTTCTCCTCTGCATCTCTTCACTATTGAGAGTTTAGTTTCTAGGTAAGAACTTTGTTCTCTGCTCCTTCTCGTCCTGTGAAATATCTCGTTCTTCTCTTATCTGCCAATTTGGGATTCAATTGGGAACTCATTCAATTGGGATTGATGGTGATGGTTTGATCATTTAATTGTCAGAGATGGTTCGGGTGAGAGGCGGTAAATACAGGACAGGAAGAGGAGTAGGTCGTCCAAGAAAGAAGATTGAAAACAAAGGAGAAACCGTCGCAGCAACCACTGCAGCGGACTCTCCTCCTCCTGAAACCGTCACAGCAACCACAGAAGGAGCTGCAGTAGACGTTCCTTCTCCGAACTCTCCTCCTCCTGAAACCGTCGCAGCAACCACAGAAGAAGCTGCACTAGACGTTCCTCCTCCGAACTCTCCTCCTCCTGAAACCGTCGCAGCAACCACAGAAGGAGAATCAGAAATTGAAGGAGTTGCATTGGACGTTCCACCTGAAATCGTCGAAGCAACCGCAGAAGTTCTTCCTCCCACGGAAGGAGCAACAGAAGGAGTAATCGCAGGGGACGTTCCTCCTCCTAAAACCGACGCATAAGCAACGGCTTCACCAACCCCAGAAGTACAAAATCCAGGAGAGATAAACATTGATTTAGCTATGGTATTGTTTGAAGGAGAACCATCAAATTCTGCTACCCAAGAGCTTGCTCACGAAGAAGTCCAAGAAAAGGAGCTTCCTCTCGAGGAAGAGCAAGAAAAAGAAGCTGGTCTTGAGAAAGAGGTATTATTTACAAGTCTTATGCATTTTTACTTACCTTGAAATTGAGATTGATATTGGAGAATGAATGAAAATATGTTAGGATGATTTAGTGATTAGGTTCAACTACGTTTGCATAGGTTCAACTACGTCTGAATAGGTTCAACTACGTCTTAGTAGGTTCGACTACGTCTTAATAAGTTGAACAACGCCTGAATAGGTTCGACGTCTCAATAAGTTCAACTTCGTCTTAATAAGTTCAACAACTTCTGAATAGGTTCGACTACGTATGAATAGGTTCAACTTCGTTTCCAAGGTTCAACTGCGTTTCCTAGGTTCGACTAAGTTTCTTAGGTTCAACTGCGTTTTCTAGGTTCGACTGCGTTTTCTAGGTTCGACTAAGAATTAAATTGTTCATTAAACCTGTGTTTGAATTCGCAGGATGAAGAGGATGAAATGCCACCATTGCAATCAGAGAAGTTCTACTTCACTCCAGATCAATATACCAGAGTATGTAAGATAGGATCCAGATGTACTGTCGTGAAGACAGTGTCTATGATAAAGAAGCTGAAAAATGAATCGGCATGGTTCACAAGACATCCTCAATTCAAGCATATTTTTCATATGGAGGAGGAGCCAAACCGAAAGCCTATGGGTTTGTGGATGTTGCTACTTCATCAAGCTTGTACGGATTCAGAGAAGGAGTTCTGGTTTGTGGTTAATGGAGTACCGATCAGATATTCCATTAGGGAACATGCTCTGTTAAGTGGGTTGGACTGTCACCACTACCCGAGGGTATATGATGACTTGAGGGATAAGAAAAAAGGCAATCTTAAGTTTGTGCAAAGGATTTTTGGAAGGAAGGACAGTATAAGAATCGAAGATGTGGAAGAGAAAATGCAGTCATTGACGAGCGGCTTAGATAAGAAGAAGATGGCTGTTCTGTTTTTCTTATGCACTGTGTTGAAAGCGAAATCTAAGGTGAAAGGGAACATAGAGCCTTTCTTGCTTAAAGTGGTTGATGATTTAACATTGTGCAAGACATTTCCATGGGGGCGTTATACTTTTGATGATTATATGGAGGAGATGAAGAGGGCGATGAAGAAATTCAAGAAAGGCATCGTCAAAGACAAAGAGTCATTAACATTTTCTGGATTCATTCTTCCTCTAGAGGTAAATATTAATTATGATGGTTTTGTAATTGTTTTAAATCGATTTTAATGCAATTGTATGTGTAGATTTTTGCGTTTGAGTGTATTCCTGCGCTTAAACGCACGTTTCGAGTAGAGGTTGCCACGGAGAAGGACTGTCCAAGGATGTGCAAGCACAAGTTCTTGGAGACTTCCATGAAAGGTTATCCACTGGAAGACATAAACGAGGCGATTGGAAATACCAAGGTGAGAGATAATACTTATATATGGTTATTTTTGTATTTAATATGAGTTTGATTTTGATTGTTATTTTTTTGTTGATATTCTTAGGATATCATAAGCATCTTGGAACCTGACTCTGATGAGAAAGCTTTGATGGAGCATATCATAGGCGATGATTGTGATGATGGTATAGGCTTCATTGATCCGATTGTTGAGATGTGGCGAGACCATCTAATCAGAAAAGGGAAGAAGATATGGTGGAAAGATCTCTATGATATCGACTTGGCAGCTCGAGTTGTAGATGAAGATGCGAAAAAGGCACTTAAAGATGAAAGTAATGATGAAACTAAAGATGAAAGTAAAGATGAAAGTGTTGCATCGTTGTTGGGGCTGAAGGAAGCGGAGGAGAGAATGGAGAAAGTGATACAAGAAGTAAAGGATAAGGTGGATGGTTTTGATGACCGATTGAAAAGTGTAGAAAGTTTTGTGAAGGAGCACCGAATCAAAGGTCCTGAAAGTGTTCGAAGCCCTGCTCCAAGTGTTCGAAGCCCTGCTCCAAGCCCTGCTCCAAGCCCTGCTCTAAGCCATAGTGACGACAAAGAAGGTAAAAAATTATGTTTTAACTCTAATTGATGCATTGTCATTTTTCTGTCGTTACTTTGTTGTTCATTAAAAAGATACACTTTTAGGAGAAGATGCAGATGAGAAGGAGGAAGATGCGGAGGAGGTAGTCGAACCTCTGAAGAAGAGAACAAAGAAAGCACTTTCTTGTTACACTCCAAGTGAGCATGGGCAAAAACGTAAAAGAGAGAGCAAGGGACAGAAAAAGGATAAGGGCGACGGACAGAAGAAGGGAAAGGGTGACGTTCAGAAGAAGGGAAAGGGCGTGGGGAAGAAGAACGGAAAGGGCGTGGGGAAGAAAAACAAGTGATATGGCTGGTTTGTATACTTGTTTTTGGTACATAGATGATGGCAATTGGCATTTGGTACTGTATGGTATTTGTTTAGTAGTTTTTTGGTACTTATGATGACAATTGGCTTTTGGTACTTGATGGTTTTTGCTTGTAGCTGCGGATTGGCTTAGTTTTTAAGGACGTGTTTTAAACTTAATGCAATATATTAGTACAACTGTGTTCTATTAGGTTCAACTGCGTGACTTTTTGGTTCGACTGAAAATTTTAAGGTTCAACTGAGTTTTAATAGGTTTAGCAATGGACATAAGTAACTAGGTACAACTGTATTACAAGGTTCAACTGAGTAGGCAATAGGATTAATAATTGACATAACTAACGAAGTACAACTGAAATATATAGTTCGACTGAGTTAAAACTTGAAGACCTCTTCCAAAGTTTGAAAATTAGAGGATCTTCATCCGAAAGCAAATAACATCATCAAAGTCTTAAAATAAGAAGAACAATCCACAAGTTACTTAAAAAAGATTATAATCAAACTAAGTAGAAGCACAAGTACTGCTACCCCAAATGTCATCTCCACACTGATTTTCTTCTTGTCCGTCTGAATAAGCATCTCCAGCTTTGCAATCAGCTCCTTGTTCTGAGCCTGTCCTTGCTTCAGCTCTGCAATAGCTTTTTCAACGCGAATTCCAGTTGTGAAGTTGTTCTGGATTTTCTCCTTCAGACTAGTAATCTGATGATGTAGGATTTCTATTTCTTCGTCTACCACAAAATCCCACCATTTCTGAATATGATACCCTTCATTCTACACAAAAATACCCAAGAATTATCATAAATATTCTTCTATTTTTCCCAGAAATATGATCTAGTAATTATGCAATCTACTAAACTCACATCACGATTGCGACAAGTGAAGTATCGCCTCCCAGGATCGATTGAGGTGTAGGATGTCTCGGTGAAAACGGCTCCACCGCAGTAACACTTTTTGGGCATTCCATATTCACCATCTGCTATGAGGCATGGATCCAGCTCAGCTGACGATTCGGAACTGGTCACCGGACTGAATCTTCCCATTTCTTCGAATTTCTGAAAGTAAAATTGAAACTGAACTGAAATCGAGCTAATTGGAAAGCAAATCGGAAATCGAGCTAATTGGAAAGCAAATCGGAATTCGAGCTAATTGGAAAGTTTTACCTGTTGAATGAAGTTGGATCGTCCCCCTCTCTCTCTATCTCTCTCGACCTCTCTCTCTGCTCCTCTCTCCCTCTCTCTCAGTCGAAGTCGAAGAAGAAACAGAAAAAGTATCAAAGAGTAACTAGGATTTTCAGAAAAATAGTCGGACCCGCTGGCGGAAAACTCTAAATTAAAAAAAAATCTATTATTTTTAATTTTTTTCCCGCTGGCGAAAAACTCAAAATTGAGTAAATTTACCAAAAAAATTGAACTTAGTTGTCCCCAAAGAAGTAGTTGAACCCAATTCTTAATAGTTGTACTTTTACAATTTTATTGTATTTCTAGTTGAACCTTCCTCTAAACTATTATATTATAGTTGTATAAATGACTTTGGACCATTAAACATCATTTATAACGTTTTCATACTGCAATATATGAAATATTAAATATTTTGAATTTTTCAGTCCTAAAAGGCTTAACATTGGTGATGTCTTCCTTATATTGTAAGGAGTGGTTGATGTGAAAACATGATTTTGTATAAAAATAAAAAATTAATGTTTATCATATAAGTAATTGTTTCCTTATAGTTGAAAATGTGTTGATAGGTCTTAATTGGTATATTCACATCACTTGAAGCTTTAATAATAGTTTACTGCACTTCAAAAGTTGATATTAGCTGTACCCAGTTGCACCTAGTTGCACAAACACGTCAACGTTAATAGTTGTACTCAGTTGAACTTGGTAGTTATACGTGAAATCAGTTGAACTTGGTAGTTATACGTGAACCCAGTTGAACTTGGTAGTGCGAATGGCAACACGTAAACGTTAATAGTTGTACCCAGTTGAACCTGAAAGTGCGAATTTGACAAAATGAACTTCAAAATTGTTTATACTTGTACCTAGTTAAACCTGGTCATACAAATTCACCAAACTCAAACACAGAAAGATTCATAGTTGTACATAGTCTAACATGGTTGTTCAAAACCGAAAATTACAAAACACACACATAAATCAAACTGAGCTTCCACTTTGGCTACTCTGGAAATAGAAAGCGAAACCTCTGCCAGACACAGACCTGTTACTTGTCTTCCTGCGACGTTCTCCAGTGGATGGAAAGCGGTTTTCTTGATTTCTTCCTGGCGTTTTGGTGTAATCAGGCGGAAAAGCAAACTTATTTAGTATTTCCTCTGGAATACTCCAACAAGACTCATTCGGCACTGGATAAATCGTCTTGTAGTATGCCAATGCCCACGTATCAATCAAGTAATATCTAAAGCATAAGTCGTATAGACTAATATCCGCTGTTCTCCCTCCCTTCTTCATCAGTGCTGCGGCTGCAGCGATTGCATGAACACAAGGATACTTGTCTATATCCAACCCTCTGCAAGAGCAAGTTTTGCTCGACAAATCCACCAAGTAAGCCTTCCCATCGAGTCCAATAACTGTGTATTCGAGTTGGAAGCTGTTTAGCTCAGCCACAGCTAAACGAGCAGCAATTGGACATAGTTCATGCAATTTGTTATCCACATAAGGCACCACTTTCTTTGACATCGGCATATCAGCAGCAGTCTTCCTATGCTTGTTAAACCAATATGCCATTTTCTTAACAATCGCATCAATCATTGGTAAGAGAGAGTACTTCCTTACTTCCTTAAACACACTGTTGAGAGATTCACAAGAATTGCTGGTGTCTAAATTGTACTTGTCTCCTTTAAAGTAGCACCTTGCCCACTTATCCAACGGTACAGTCTCATGCAAATACACAGCAGCTGCAGGAAACCTCTTCTTAAAATCAGCATACTCCCTTTCGAACTCACTCACAGTATAAATATGAGCGCATTGGATAAATTTTGCCGCCACTAAATCTTTGTTCACCTTATGCTGAACTTTACCTCTCACGTTTTGAGACAAATGCCGTATACAATGTCCATGCTGGGAGTGGGGATACACCTTCGCTACTGCATTTATGATGCTTTTATGTCTGTCACTCATAAAAACCAATTCAGGATCATCAGGTATAACGATTTTCAGCTTCTCAAAAAACCACATCCAGCTGTCATGCTTCTCAGTATCAATTACACCAAAAGCAATGGGTAATGGTGATGGTTAGGATCCTGAGCTGTGGCAAAGACAAGCTGTCCACCATATACAGTCTTCAGAAATGTTGCATCCACAACTATCACTTTCCTCATTGCTTGAAACCCTTCAATGCTAGCGCCCAAAGCAATGAATAGGTACTTGAACTTTTTCTCTGCATCCAATTCCACACTTGTTACGGTTCCAGGATTTACCTTCTCCAGCATGTACAAATAAGAGTATAACATCCTATAACCTTCTTCAGGAGTGCCCCGCACATCACTAACAGCTAGTTTTTTTCCTCTTAAGGCGGTAGAGTAGGACAAACTAACACCAGCTCTGCTCTGAACCAGATTCACGATATTTTTGGGAACTGGGGTGTCAAATTGACCCGGATAGTCTTGCTGCAAAACAGATGCTACTAGTCGTGGGGTGCCTCTCCTTCTACTAGTGCTTGTACTCTCAACGGCCCGAGAGCATGTATGCATCTTTCTGTATACTCTAACACTGAAATAATCCGATTTCTTAAACCTTGCAGCTCGTAAATACCATTTACAGCCTTGATTCTTCTGACGGCATTCTAGAATAAGTCGCCTTGTATCTGACTTATAAGTATGGACCCCAAAACAGTTTTTATGTGCAGCTCTGTCAACCAAATCTTGCACTGCCTCCTTAGAACAAAATTCTTGACCAATTTCAAGACCTGTACCATCTTCCCATTCTTCAACACACTGACTAACTTCTGCAGAACCTGGAAGCTCAACATATTCATGCATACCATCGAAACCGTTCTCCATATCCCCATTAGTAAATTCATTACCATCGTTCTCTGTCACCTCCTCAATAATCGGCTCCCTACGTTCTTCTCTTTCCGAGACTGCTCTATAAATAGTAACCGCATTACAGACATCATCATCAGCTCTACCATTTGCAACCGGCTCCTCATAATTCACACCAAATGAACTACCCACTTTGGAAGCTTGCTCACTCCTACCCGCTTTAGAAACTGAATTTGTTTCTAAACCTTTGACTACCTCAACATGCAAAACAGATCTTAGCCCCTCGTTATCCACCGTTGTTAGATAAGCATATACGTCATCATCAACGAAAATTTTTGTCTCGTTGATCGGTTTATTTACCAACGGAATGTAACTCAATTTCAGGTGTGCATTAGCTCTATCTATCCCAATCTTACTGCATATCTTATCTACTAACACCGAGTAAGTTATCTCTTCCACAGATAAGTTCCTAAATGGTATAACATAGGTGGAATTACTTGTAAACCATTTCAACTCCCCTCCGTCACGTGAATAAATCCCTCCATAGTCAAAATATATGTTTGTGTGGTTGGTGCTCACGCTCTCCTGAAAATATAATGAAAATAGTCGATCAGTTGAACTCAATTGAACTCAATTGAACAAAAAGTACCACAGTTATACCAGTTGAACTCAATTGAACTACATTGAACTCAGTTGTACCAGTTAAACTACACCTCTCATTTGTACCACGTGTACCAGTTGAACCCAATTTAACTCAGTTGTACCAGTGTAGCTATACCTCATGTACTAGTTATACTAGTTGAAATCAGTTGAACTAAAGTGAACTCAGTTGTACCAGTTCAACAACACCTCTCATTTGTACTAGTTGAACTCAATTGAACTAAATTGAACACAATTGTACCAGTTGAACTATAGCTCTCATTTGTACCAGTTGAACTTAAATTTTCAGTTGTTCCAGTTCGCTCTCAGTTGTACCAGTTGTACCAGTTGTACCATTTTTTCCTATCAAAAATCTGGGAATTTCGAGCTCGACTTTCGTTGTTCTTCATTATGAATCTGATTAACATAACCACGTTCTTCTCACAAATTACCGAACCTATGGCTTAATCTATCTACAATACATTGTTACCAACCCAGATCCCTAATTTTTCAAATCTAAAGCCCTAATTTTACACTCTAATTGAAATAAAAGAAATCACCTTCAAAATATGAGATCTTCAACAATGGCAGAAAGATGACTGGAATTCTGGGGCGGACGAAGTGGAGAAAGCGTCGATCTACGTTGGACGAAAAGGATGACGGAAGAAGAAGCTCAGGGAAGGAGCTTGGAAACCAAAAGAGAGCCCAGGTGAGAAGAGAGAGGAGGAGCTCGAGCTCAGCAACGCTGCGGGGGAGGAAGAGGATCGAGATTCAATTTTTTTTTTTTTTTTCAAAATTATTTTTATTTACTTTTACTTCTTTTACTTCTTTTACTTTTACTAATTTATTTTTACTTGGTTAATTTCAGTAACTTTGACTAAGGATTGATTTGTAATTTCACATCTCATTTAAATGAGAGAGTGGCATTAGATCATGGGATGGCAGTCCAGATCAATTTTTCTGCCAAAATGGCATTTCAGCTCTTTGCTCCCAAAAGAGTGCGGACCGGTGAACAATATCCGCAGCAGAACGTCCTATTGGTGGAGGTGGAGGGGGTTGAGTCTCGGGAATAGCAGTAGGAGTCGGTTGCAAACTAGCACCGCCAGGAGTAAACCGAGAAGCATACTGAGAATATGCACTTCCAGATATATGAAATTGCCAAAAAATTAAAAATTAGTAACAAATCATACAAAAAAAATTAAAAGTCAACAAATATATCTAAATATAAAAATTTACAAAATATGATTTATATAAATTCTAAATTGAATTGTAAGAACATAAAACTATCTCAAAATAATCTTTATAAAAATCAAAAATTATAAAATAAAATTACAAAATCATGTATTAAAATTTGCAAAAATAATATATTGAAATTTCAAATGTAATATAATAAAATTACAAATTCATATATTAAAATTGCAAATATCATAAACGAAAATTAGAAAAATCATATATGAAAATTGGCAACAAAATAACCTAAATCTAACAATTTCAATCTCTAAAAATCAAATACAAAGCCTAATAAATTTCAATTCCAATTTGTATATCAAATACAAAACTAATAATTTTAATATCTAAAATTCAAATACAAAACCTAATAATTTTCAATTCTAATCTCTAAATCAAATATGAAATCTAACAATTTCTAATTCCAAACCTAAAACAAAATGTTTGAATCTATAAATTTCTAATTCCAAACCTAAAACAAAATGTTTGAATCTAAGTAAGAGAGATTCTTACATTGGTAGATCCGGCGGTGAGGAGGCGACGGCGAGACATGGTGGCGGCGAGACACTGCGGCGGCCAAAAGAGAAGATGGCGATGGACTGCGGCATCGAGGAGAGAGGATAGCGAAGGCAGCGAGCAGCAGAGCGGGGGATCGGCAGAGAGATAGCAGCAGAGCGGCGGAGCGTCGGAGAGAGAGAGAGAAGCGATATATTTTTCTGTAAGTGTGGAGTTGGGGGGGGGGGGGGAGGGGAAGAAGATGAGTTTATAGAATTAAAACTAGGGTCCATCGCAAACACGTTGCCAAGGGGCGGTCCAATCAATTCTGCACATCCTTTTGCGGTGACTTTGTGACGGTTCCGTCGCAAACCCGTCGCAAAGTAGTGAAATATTTTGAATTTCGTGTCTGAAGATTTTCAAACTTCGCGAACTTTTTGCAAAAAATTGAACTTTGCGACGGCCTAGCGACGTTAAAGGTATGTTCCATCGCAAATCTGTCGCAATATTATAAAATATACTTAGCATATTTTTGATATAATGGATATATATAGATATAAATATTTAATTTAAAAAATATATCTTTGATCAATCGACTATATATATATGTTTAATTTCAATATATATATAAATGCACACATATACATATATCATACATAAGATTGCTTCTTTAAACTCTAAACTTCCTAGCTAGATATATATACTCTAATGTTAAACCCTAAACTATAAATCGTTTAATGTGAGACAATATTGTTATCTGAAATATACATGGTTTTAAGAATGAATGGTTCTTTTACATGCATTTTACATCAGAAACAATAGTATGTTCAAAATTTTGGTTGCGAGAAGCGTAACCCTAACCCTAACCCAATGTCTAAACCCAAACCCTTGAGATGTTCATATTGCGACGAAGCTGCAACGGCTCCATCGCAAGGTAGTCGCAATTTTTCCTTTTGCGACTAACGGAGCCATCACAAAATCGTTAGTGATTCTTAATTTTTTTTAAAAAATTTAAAATACTACTATGTGAAACGGAGCTTAAGAATGAATGGTTCTTTTAGATGCATTATACATAAAAAATAATAGTATGTTTAAAAGTTTTGTTCCGAGAAGCCTAAACCATAAGCCTAACTCCAACCCTAACCCTAATTCCTAACCCTAACCCAAACCCTTTAGTGATTCTAAAAAAGTTACAAAAATTGAAAAACCTAATATATAAACTAGTAAGGTATAGGATCAGATAGAGATCGAAGAGAACGATCAATCTGAATAAACTCCGTTTTATATAATTGTATTTTTAATAATTTGTAATTTTTTTAGAATAACTAAGTCATTTTGCGACGGTCTTGCGACAGAGGCGTCGGAAAGCCCTTGCAAAGTCTTTGTTTGCGACGACTTTGCGATGGCTTTGTCGCAAGGCCGTCGCAAAATGACATAGTTATTCTAAAAAAAATTACAAATTCTTAAAAATACAATTATATGAAACAGAGTTTTTTCAGATTGATCATCCTCTGAATCATCCTCATCACTGTCTTCTGCTTCATCAGTCTCATCGAACTTGTCTGATCCTATGCTTTCTGTTGAATCATCGACGATGTCCTCAATCTCTCTGCTTTGTGGATCAAAATGTATGCACTGTGCTGTTGTTGCGACTGGGATGGAGATTGCTTCTACTCTTTCAGCTTGCATTGCGACATCATTAGATTGTGCGACAATACGGCCACGCGGATTCACTTTTATCACTGATAACCATATTTCGCGTTTAACTTTAATCTAAGGGTAAGGAATAAAACACACTTTGCTCCGCTTGCGAGGCTAGACAAAAGGGTTCGAACTTTTAAAAACATCTGTTTGTATTTACGTCGATCACTCCTAAGTTGTACGCACGGACCCCTCGAGCTCTCAAATCATACCACTCACATTTGAATAATATGCATGCGATATTCTCTTCTAGTTAGGCGATGCCCTCCTCAGTCAATGTCCGCATGCATAAATTCCTAAAAAAAGCTCCAATGCCTACATGCAAGTACATGAAAAATATATATATATATATATATAGTTAATAACTTACTGAAAGAGACATTAATAATCTTAATTACTTATAAAATGAACATTATATAATTTTTTATTTTATTTTACCTGAAATAGCTTCATGGCTTTGTTTTGGCAAGAGCTCGGTTAATGCAAAAGGTAGCAGTCGCTGCATGAATACATGACAATCATGGCTCTTCATGCCTGAAAATTTCTGGCCTTGCTCAACACATCTTGAGAATTTGGCCCATATCCATCTGGAAACTTAACATTAGAATCAACCCACTCCAATAATGCCCGCTTCTCCTCTCCGGACAATCGAAAGTTTGGAATAGGTAATTTTCCCTCGCTTGTAATATGCAACTCAAGTCTTACACATAGTTCAGGCAAGTCCAACCTTGATTACAAATTGTCTTTGCTCCTTCCCTTAACATTCAAGATTGTATTGGCAATGTTATCGGAATTTTTTTTCTCGATATGCATCATATCAAGATTGTGTCGTAAGAGGAGATTCTGCCAATACGGAAGCTCCCACAAGATACTCTTTTTATGCCAATTATGAGATACAATATATCCGTCAGGCATGTTAGCTGGTGTGTGCCAATTTCCACCTACTTTACACGTTTCCTGAGCACCATAGTGTTCAATTTGCTCATAAAAATCATTGCCTGATGGATAAATAGGGGGAGGGATACGCACAACCTTGTTCCTCCTAAACAACCTCTTGTTGTTCCGATATGTATGACTCAACGGAAGAAATCTACGATGACAATTAAACCAACATGGCTTTCTTCCATTCTTTAGTTGAAACGCATTAGACATATCCTGACAATATGGACAAGATAATCTTCCATGCATAGTCCACCCTGACAACATTCCATATGCTGGAAAGTCACTGATAGTCCACAATAACACTGCACGCATGTTGAAGTTCCGTTGCTGCGAGTTGTCAAATGTGCGAACACCCGAATGCCATAACTGTTTCAACTCATGAATCAGAGGCTGTAAGAATACATCAAGTGAGAGCTTTGGATTCTTAGGACCAGGAACTAGAAAAATCTCATGAACAAAAATTCTCTTTGCATGCACATATCCGGAGGAAGATCGTATGGTATCAATATGACAGGCCATAGAGAATATTGTCTCCCAAACATACCAAATGGAGTAAATCCATCAGTACATAAACCAAGATAAACATTTATAACCTCACTAGCAAAGTCTGAATATTACGTCTGAAAGTGCTTCCACGCCTTTGCATCTGAAGGATGTGTAACCTCTCCATCCTCTGTGGAATGTTCTGCATACCATCTCATTGTCGACGCAGTCCTTTCTGAGTGGTATAACCACTTCAATATTTCAGTGATTGGCAGGTACCACATACGTTGGTATGGAACCCGAGTTCTTATAGTAGTTTCTTGATATCTCGGCTTCCCACAAAATCGACATTCCTGCAGTTTGTCATCGTCTTTCCAGAATATCATGCAATTGTCAATGCATACATCAATCATTTCTGATGGTAAGCCAAGACCTGCAACCAACCTCTGTATTACATAATAATTTTCAGCAGAAAGATTATCAGCCGGTAGGTACTCTTTGAAAAGTTCAGCCCACGAATCCATATAAACCTCAGAGAGATTATTATCAGTTTTAATTGTCATCATCCTAGATGCCAATGACAATTTAGACTGCCCTTCTCTACATCCATCGTAGATAGGCTGATTAGCAGCATCTAACATATCATAAAACCTTTTTGCATCTACGTTGGGTTCTTCCCTAATATTATTAACAAATGAGGTTGCTGGAGCTTCATGCATTACATCTACAACCATATAATGAAACCTATTCTCTTTTTTGATACCTTTGATCTACATTTCTAAACATATTCTGCCCATAATATTCATAATTAGCATTGTAATTGGGCTTTTCTAAATCCTAACCCATATTACTACTCCCGCCCATAGCAACACTACTATCTTCCCCATGCAAAAACCATACGTAATAGTTCGACATAAATCCTTTATTATATACATGTTTCTTCACGATATCAATTTATAAATATGGCACATTCTTGCACTTCCTACTTGGACAGAATATTTTACCGTTTTCCCTTACAAATGATGGTTTATTGCCTAGTATAAGAATCCTCGAAACCCATCCCGAAATTCTTTCGTCATCACGCCGGTCTCCGAATTTCGGTGATTGTACATCCGCGATCGTAACACATATATACTATGCTCTGAAGACATTCTCTCAATATCTTTTAATCACTTTTCTTTTTCTCTCTTTTTTTCAAATCTATCCCTTAGATTTTTTTTTTACACTATGCTCTCTTTCTTTTTTTCTTCTTTCTTTCTTTCTTTTCTTTCTTTCTTTCTTTCTTTCTTTCTGTTGTGATTTTTTCACTAACTCACGAAGGCTATTTATAGATTTTCAAAAATGTTGCGATGGCCTCGCGACGGAAACCTGCGACCGATTTACGACAACATAAAATATCGCGACCAATTTGCGACGGAATTGTGACAGAGAACCGACTGATTTGCGACACCATAACAAATTATTTAGGCCGGTAGGAATTGAGTAAAACGTGGTTCACCTACTTTGCCTATCCACCACATACGTCGCAAGTTAGTCGCAACATTGCGACGGCAAATGTTCCTCCACTACAACATCGCAAATTGCAACATATTTTGCGACGACCAGTTTTGTTCGTCGCAATTGCCCCTTTCGGTTGCAGGTTCGTCGCAATGTCGTCGCAAAGTTGCGTTGAATTTGCGACGACCATCGATGTCGCAATTTGCGACGGTGTTGCGAAATATTTTGTTTTTCCGGCAAATCCGACGCAAATCGATGTTTTTTGTAGTGAAATGATCTGAAAATTTTTGAAATTAGGCCTCACATTCACATAAGAGAGTGTTTATGTTTCAAAGAAAGCGTAGTTTAGGCAAGGGTAAGCTATTTAGACTAGCAAGAATGGTACAAAGGAAGAAGAAAGTCCAAATATGTATAAGGTATCTATGGAATCACTTTTCAATGCATGACATGATAATTAAAGATTCAAGTTATTATTCAAATTGATAGAGTTAGATTCAATTCATAGTAAGCTTCAGCATAAGACATGCACATCAATGCAAGTAATCAAAATATGGTGCAGCCCTAACTTCAAACTCACTACTATGCAATCAAACAACAAACAACCAAGGCATTGAAAATAATACAAACATGAGCATCTTAACAAGTGTTTATCTTATACTCCCTATGCAAGTGCTATACAACCTATATGATGCACAATCTAGATTCAATCTTAAATGGAAATGCAACTAAATGCTCTGTTTTTGAAGAATAAATGTTCGAAATGTTTTCATTTTTTTTTGTGGTTTTATATGCAAATAAATACAAAGCATGAATGTATGAGACTCAAATATAGAAAGTTTAAAACTAAGAAAACAGAACACAAGGTTAAATACACAAGCTCTCCCCCAAACTTAAATTACACAGTCCCATTGTGTAATAAAAGTGAGAGAGAGATGAAAAAATAAAGAAAAAAATGCAAAGCTAAATATGGTATATACAATGGTGGTACCTTAGAAAGTGTGTTTGGAAGTGTAAGAGGCGCCTGAAAGGTCCTCCATGATGTCAATGTTATGGCTTCTAACAGGTCTCTCCATCCTTGTTCTTCTTCTCCTCCTTGGGGCTTCATGTGAAGAAGGTCTAGGAAGCTCCCATGACCTTATCTCCTCATATGCTGCAAAGCAGTGTCTCCTACTTGGTGCTCTAGCCATTTCTTGGCTTTCGCCCTCTTGTTCACCATGTAGAGGAGACCTTGAGGTGCTACTCTTCGTCCTCTTAAGGTCCTTGATTTGTTCTTTCATGCCCTTCATGCCCTTCACCAACTTCTTGATGGTTTTATGTTACCATTTATTTCATCTTTGCAAGATGTTGATGTGCTCATGAACCTTCTTCAAAGGACCTCCTTGTTGTGACAAGTCATTAGGCTGAAAATAATAGTCCTCACCATGATAGCTTAGAGAATCTTGTTCTCCTTCTTCTCCTTCTTCTTGGACTCCTTCTTCCACTTGTCCTCCTTGATAAACAACAAGGCTAAAGTCTCCTTAAGCAAGAGGGTAGTTGGCGCCTTGTTGAGGTTGAGAGAAAGAGGCACCTTCTTGATAGAGCAAGTGGTGAGGAATGTGCAAGTCAATGCTTTTTGGGTTCGAGAAAGTTGTGAGATGCTGGTTTGGGAGGAGCACCATTGCAGCTGTGCCATCTTCTTGGATGAAGTTGTAGACAAACTTGCCCCCCCCCCCCCCCCCCCCCCCCCCACTTCTTCTTTGCCAAGGAACTTTGACTTCCTTAGATAAGCAATTTCCAAATATTCCACCCTTGTTGTTGGTGGAGCAAGTTCCACTCCTGCAGCTTCTAGCAAGGCTGAGAAAATCCCTCCACAATAGAGCTTTGGAGACTTATCACAAAATCTGTGGTGGCCAGCCAATGCTTGTATACAAGTAGCTGCTGCATGAAAATGGTCACAATTCCTGTTTTAGCATCAGTCCTAATAAGCTCTGTTCCATCTCTTGTTATTTCCAAAATGTGGATCATGCTTTGATCCAACAGCTCCATTTCACTACCTTCAATTGCTCCACATTCCTTCCTTGCAAAGTGAGTATGAGCAAGGGCCTTGTGGATGTACCTGATATCCCTTGTATTTACACCATTTAGGGCTGCATTTAGTACATATTTTGGTTCTCTTTTGCATATTTTCCCTTAGCTTTTGTCCCATTTTCTTCTCCTTTTAGACTTAGGTTGCATTAGGAGTATAGATTGCATTTTCCTTGCATATTGGATGTTTTTAGGTGCTTTTAGAGCTTAAAGGAGCTTGGGGAATGATCTAGGAGGCTAGCTGGACAAAAGGGAGCAAGAAGGATCAAAGCAGAAGATCTCTGCAGAAGTTTTTGGTCAGAACCTGGAATTTTTGGTCTTTGGTGACCGAAATAGAGCAGTATCGATCACCAGTATCGGTCTGATGTGGTCGACACAAACACACCGTTATAATTTCGGTCGTGTGTGTCGATCACTGATGACCGATACAGATAAATTTCGGTCACTGGAGGTCGACACAACTGACCGATACTGACCCAGCCCGAACCTGTTTTTAATTACACTTTTGCCACCTTTCTAGGGTTTTTTTCCTTAGGATATAAATAGCCCATTTTTCTATATTTTCGGGAGGTCTTGTCAAAATACTGTTCTTAAGCTATTTCTTTGTAAGACAATTTCTTTGCTTTGTTTAATACAATCAAGTATTTGCTTTATCTTTCTTTAATCTTTCTTTTAATCATAATTAGCATCTTCTCCCTTTGTGATTTGGTGTTAAACATGATTATGAGTGAGTAGTTACCTTAGGGTTTCTAGATGTCGTAGATTAGGGGAATCTATGGCTTGATTAGGGCTTGTTATGTGCTTCTGTTTATGGGTTTCTCTCTATTAATCTGTTATTCATGCTAGATTAGTCTTGATCAAACTGGTTTAGGTTGTTAGCTTTCTCTTATGCCCACCAAGTGTTTGATGAAATGCTGAACCTGTTTATTAGAGGATTTGCTGGCCTTGGCTCAAGAGATTGACTGTTTGAGGAACATTTTGACTTGAATAGAGTTGATTAGTCTTGCTTGCTTGATGTTTTAGCACTAATGAGAGTTAGTTCTTGTTAAGATGTTTAGCAAAGGGTTATTTGCCAAGAGACTGGATCTAACTAGCTTAGTTGTGAACTCTATGTCTAGGAACCACCATTGCTTGCTTACTTGATTGATCAATGTAGTTTGAAACAGCCTTAATCAATGTCTGAAATTCCCCAAAGTCAATAACCACATCTAGGAACTTGTCTTTCTCTAATTTGAACCTCGGATTTGCTCTGTTTTGCTCTGTTTTACTCTGTTTTTCTTGCTTAGAATTGCTTAGTTTGCTTTTGCTTCCACCTTGTTGCTGCTTGTTTCACTTAGGTTGTTAGAACTGTTGCTTAGGCAACAAAACCCCTTTCCTGGCTTGCTTGACTTAGAGATTCCACTCTCAACTCTTCTGTCTTTCAACTCTTCCCATTTGGATTGATACAACCCTATGCTATACTGCAACTGACTAGTACAAGCTAGGGCAATTGTCCTACAAGGGGTAAAACCCTTGTATCAATTTGGACCTTTGTATCAATTTAGCGCCGTTGCCATTTGGGAAACAGTTTGAATCATTAGAGTTTGTAGAATCTTTAAGATCAAGCTTTTAGTCTTATTTGGTTACTCACTCCATTTCAAGTATTTTCATTTCAGATACATCTCTACAAGTGGAGAAGATGCTCTGTTCTGAAAATCCAAGGTGCAACAACTTCTACCAATAGCCTCTGCCTATGAACAACTTTGCAGACTGCCACAATACCCACCCACAGTTTGAGCCCACGCCTGCTATCCCTCAAGCTCAGCTCAATGCTTCTACCTCTACTGTAGCTGATATCAAGAGTTTGATCACTGAGTTCATCAACTTACAACTCCTTGCAAAATTGCAGATGAATTAGGGATTTGCTGAGTTGCACACCAAATTAGACTCTGTTCATGCTGAGCTAAACACCACATATGATGATTTGCATTCAGGGATAGCAACCTTAGACACCACCTATGAGTACTGTCAAGCTGTTGAAGCTACAGTTACCTTTACTCCTATTGAAGAAGAAGCCATCATTGACGACTTCCTCTCTTTAATCAATGAGGACATTGACAAACTGAATGGGGGAGAGGAACCTATTGAAACTTATGCAACTAAGGGGAACTTTCTTAAAGAAGGCACCAACAAGGAAGAAGATCAATGGTGGGCACCACTTGAGATTATTGATGCCACAAAGGAAGACCCTGTTGAAACCCCTGACGCTAAGAATGTAGCTCAAACTGTCCACAACCTCCAGGAATTTTGCCATCTACTTACTGAAGAGGCAGAGGAAGCAGAAGAAGAATTCACTGATGAAGATGCTTCATTGGAAGAGCTAGGCATCATGATCGAAGAAATGCTGATGCACATAGACAGAATAAGGTTTGAGTATGGAGGAGAATCCAGAAGAAGAAACATCAGTGATGAAGAAGCTCAGGAAGTTGTAGGGACATTCCTCCGTGGCTTTGATGAACACTTGAACAGAGAAGAAGAACAGGAACGAGCAGCACTGGAAGCTGCTCAGACAGAGGGGGCTGAGGAAACCCCAACCGCTAGAGAAGAGACCCCCACACAAGAACAACCTGATGCTGAAGAAGAGGAAGTAGAGACACACCAGGCCTTGATGGTTCTGTCTCACAACACTCCTCAGGAATCTAAGGAACTTTACCATAATCAAGTGGGTAATTCTTCAAGCACTATTGCAAAGGGTAAAGAACTCTCAGCTCCAGTCTGTAAACCACCATTCTCCTACCCTACAATGCACTTCACCAAAGCTAGAATGGAGATGTACACAAAGTTCAAACAAGACATAGAAGATGCTGGAATACAACTCCCACATGGCACCACTCTGATGGAGGTGAAACATCAAATCAGGTTCCTGAAAGAAGTTTTTGACAAGCTGGAAGTGGTGGAACCAATCCTTGAGAATGTGGGGGCTGACATGAAAAGAAGCAAGATGATGAAGTCATTGCCAAAACTCCCAAACCAGGAAAATTCCTCATCACTTGTGAGCTGGACATGCTTGACAATGTAAAAGGTCTATGTGATTCATGATCAACTGTCAATGTTATGTCCCTCCACCTTAGCCAAACTCTGGGGATCAAGAAACTGCTGCCGTCCAGGGGTTCCCTCACTTTTGTGGACAACACTTCCACAAAGCCATTGGGCATAGTGAAAGACTACCCTTTGAAGATTGGAGAATGCCTGGTTCCAACAGACTTTATGGTCATGGAGAAAACATACTCCAGAGAAGTGCCTCTCCTCCTAGGCACTCCATTCTTGGCAACAGCAGGAGCTCAGTTAGACTTCAAAAGAGGTTCTGTAATCTTGAAGAATATTGATGAATTCAAGGTCTAAAAAATTGACTCTCCTTCTCTCACCTTCTGTGGAGTACTTGAGCAAGAGGGTGAACAATGGAATCTCCCAGATAACCTAGATGATGTGTGGCGCTTCACTATGGATATGTTTTCGGCTGATACTTCCCCTACAGAGCCAGGACAGACACTGAATGCTGACTTGAAGCTTGAAGCTGGTTTGAAGGGCAATGAGAACTTAACCACCAAGGCTATGAAGCCTCCAGTCAAACCAAGTGTCAGACAGATCAGGCATGGGATGTCAACCAGGGACAAACAGAACCAGCCTTTAGCAGGAAAATGGGTATGGAAGAAGAAGGAGGTAGGAGCTCCAGCTCCACCAACTTCTCCTCACCTCAACTAAAGAGGTAATCAAAGTCAAGCTTAGTGACTTTAAACAAGCACACTTGGGAGGTAATCCCATGTTATCCTTTTGTATATATTATGCTTTCTAGATGATCTTTTATGCTTCGTTTTAGTGTATAGAAACAGGATTCTGAACTGCGGTTTGAGAAAGTCTGAAGGGGACAAATAACAGGTGTATTCTGGCTGGTATCAGTCATTTGTATCGGTCATGACAGACCGATACACATATTTTCGGTCAGTTGTATCGACCATGACTGACCGATATCCGTAGAGCCAGTCTACACCAGTCAACATATCGGTCACTTGTGATCAATATGGAAAGAAGTTTGAAAGTAGGGAAAATTTTTGGTCATTCATATCGACCACACTTGGTCGACGTAAACATACCGTATGATTTTCGGTCTATCTTGCGACCACTGTTGATCGATACGATTCTTGAAATCATATCGGTCACCAGTATCGATCACTCAAGATCGACACAATCATATCAGATGTATTTCGGTCAAGTGTGTCGGCCACTGATGACCGATACAAATCCCAGGAAGCACGTCAGTCTCCAATAACGATCACTCATGACCGAAAATGCAATTTCGGTCAGTAATATCGGTCATGAGTGACCGAAACTCCATCCGAGGTAAGTGTATCAACTTCCAAAAATTTTTTCCTCCTTTGGTTTGGCGCCAATGGAGTTTAAATTTTTAATTGGGATTCCTTCTGACCTCTTTCTTGGCTTCTGAACACTTTTTGTTTTTGTCCCCCACACTTTTGATTCCTTATGTTCCCTCACCAACCTTTGATTCCTTTGGTTTCTCCTCCTTTCTCTCTATTTAAGCAACAATCTTCTTTCACTTCTCTTCACACTTAAACTCACTCTTCTTCTCACCTAAGGCTCGAAATTACTACTTCTTCTTCTCTTTTATTGCTTGCTTTAAGTGTTCAGAAGTTCCACAAAAGGTTTGCTTCCTAAACTATCTCTCTTTGCTCTTACTCTTTGCTTATGTTAAAAATCGCCTTGTAAGAAGTTTTTAAGAGCAAGTAGTGTTTAGTTTTAAATGTTGTGCTATGATTTTGTATTTTGGATTTTTGTTGAAATATCAATCTAGACTGTTAAAGTTATGCTTAATTGTCTATTCATCTCATAGCTTGTTTAATTTCATCCATTTTGCAAGATCATCATCTCTCTACCTTAGAACCGCTTTGCTAGGATGTCATGCATAACTGTTTATCTTTTGTTCATCCTAGCTTATTTAGTTGTCAGCTTTTGATCTCTTTTTGCTTTAAAGAAGTTTAAGCTTGTTGTTAGGACTTGTTAGACTTCTCTTAGCTTACAGAGCTTTTTATTTAAAAGCTTTCAGCTATTTGGTTCTTCAACTTCTGTTTTTTCACTTACATTGTTTTCAAGCTTTGCTTTTGAAAGAACAATGGGAAGAACAAAAGTAGCTGCTGGGAAAAGCACCTCAAGAAACAACCACATCACCACCAGCAAGGCAAGAAAAAGGAAAGGGAAAAGCTGATGAGCAATCCTCCAAAGCCGCTGGGAAGAGACCGGTTGGGAATGAGGGAGAAGATCAACAAAACAAGGGCAGTGCTGCTAAAGAACTCATGAAGGCTTTCAACCAGTGCACTTTCAAGCCAACAAGATATCCATGCACTTCCACAATGAAGGCTCTTGGACTCTATACTGACTGCAAGGGCACGTTTGAGTGCATGGGTCTTGGAGCTTTCATGGAGATGCCACTCCCATCTTACCAACAGCTCACTTACCAATTCCTCTCCACACTCAAAGTGGTTTGGTATGAAGACAGTGAGCTCCCTAATGGCGATGGATGGATCTCTTATAGGATTGGCAAGGAAGAGTTCTCCTCAACATTCACAGAGATCGCCAAGGATCTAGAGCTGAAGTCCCACCACACCAAGCTGAGCAGGTTCGAAATCCCAAGTAGGTAGCACACCAGGCTGTGGGGTCTCATTGGAGTTGGGCAATACACTCCTGGAAGATCAAGGAACCAGCACCTAAGGCATCCAGCCGTGAGATATGTCCACAAAGCACTTGCAAATACACTCTTTGCAAGGAAGGAAACGACATATCTCACAGGAAGGGAAACAGATCTGATATACCAAGGACTGTATGAGGTGTTGGGAAGCGATGAGTATGGGGAACCTCTCAGAGCACCGAGAAGCAACCCCTGCTATGTGGCTATGTTAATGGAGCAGCTTCTATCCTACCAGAGCTGGGTTTTGAGTAAGACAAAGAAGGAGAAGAGCCCTCAAGTGCACGTTGGGGGAGTTGTGACAGCAGTTCTACAAGCTAGTGGAGTAGACCTTGACAAACATGAAGGTGATGCACTTGAGCCACTATGGATTGACATTGATTACCTCAAGAGAAGCCACTACCTTGAAAGAACCATTGGTGGAAAGCATGTGTACAACTTCATCACAACCTTTGGCACACCAGCAAAAGTCCTCCTCCTCAATCCAAACCTTACATCCTTCTTCAGAAACGGAAACATCAGCTTCAACCCAAGCACTGAGGAGATCTACAGAGGCAGCCCTGTTCCTGGAGAGGAAGAAGAAGACAGTGATGCAGAGAAGAAGCACACTGAAGAGATCAGAGAAGAAGAAGAATAAGATCAAGGGAATGCTAATGCTGGCGCTGATTTTCAAGGAAGAACCCATGAAGAAGATGAGCTTGGAGAAGAGGAAGTGTTGAACTACAGCTCAAGGGAGTTCCACTTCCAGCCTTATGCAGCACCCAACCAAGGAAGCTCTTTGAAAGCAGATCATGAGCACATCAGCACACTCCAGAAGTGGTGCAAGTGGCAGGATAAAGCCATCAAAGGGCTTATGAAAATGATGAAAGGGAAGTTCAAGAAGAACAAGGCTACATCAGCAAGAACTTCCCACCACAGCCACACCCATGAGCTCAACTCTCAACAAGAAGAGCAACTTCAGCTAACTGAAGAGGAAGAAGCTATATGGAACCCCCATGGAAGACATTCATTTCATACACAACCAAGAGACCAGTGGGGTACATGGGAACAACCAAGGGCTTCATCTTATAAGCCAAGAGCCCATGTTCCATCAGCTTGGGAGGCGCCAAACCCCAACTCCTCTGAAGTTCAGGAAACATGGCAATGGGGCTCACAAGGAACTTCTTCACAGGCTGAACAGTTATGGCCAAGCTGGGTTCAACCAACTCCAGAAGCAGCTCAGCATTCCACTATTGTTTATGAAAGAAGGAAGAGGAGAGCTAGCAAGTCTCCTCAAACCTCAGGATCATCCCACCACTCCTGCCACTAAACCAAGTACCACATCCTTTCCATTGTTATATACCATTGCATCTTTTCATTTTTGTAATATATTTTGTTGCTTCTCTCTTCCATTGCTTTCATTACACAAGGGACTGTGTAATTTAAGTGTGGGGGAGAGATTTGGGGTTTGACTTTGTTTTCTGTTTTCTTAGTTTTTCTTTTTCTTTTCACTTTGAGTCTCATGCATATCATGCATAATGTAAGGCATAGAAAAACACAAAAAAATCGAAAAAATTTGAAAATCTTTTGCATTTTTTGCAAACCAAAAAGAAAGCATGTAGTTGCATTTCATTCCTTTAAGATTGAGTCTAGTGTTGACATATAGGTTGCATTGCATTTGCATAGGGCATTATGATGATTTCTCCTTGTAAAGTGCTTAGTGTTTAGAGATGATTTCAGTTTTCAAGTGCTTAGTTGTTTGATGCATCATATGATTGCTAGAAGTTAAGGCTGAACCATGCTTAGATTGCTAGATTTGGTCTTCTCATCTCATTCTGAAAGCATTTGTTCTCTGAAAATCAACTCTATCAACTTAAACTTTAATTTGGACTTTCAATTATCATGTCTTATACATTGAAAAGTGAATTCATGGCTACCATATACATATTTGGATCATCTTTCTCCTTTCTACCACTCTTGTTGATCCAAATAGCTGATCCTCATACTTATGGGACAGTTACATCCTCACCCTTAACCAAAACCTCCTTTTGAGCCTAAACACTATTGTGAGAGCTGTGAGGCCTTTGCATTGCATTTTCA
This sequence comes from Thlaspi arvense, assembly GCA_911865555.2. NCBI lineage: Eukaryota > Viridiplantae > Streptophyta > Magnoliopsida > Brassicales > Brassicaceae > Thlaspi > Thlaspi arvense. The sequence goes on along the minus strand of OU466862.2, from coordinate 50,945,137 downwards.
ATTTTGTCTTGGCAAAAAGTGTTAGGAATAAGGCTGGCAATGATTAGCTCTCTCGTAGATCTTGCATCTTGAGCTTGATTCTAGGATAGGAGTTTTTGGGGTTTGAAAGGGTAGAGTTAGGTGGTTTGAGCTTAATGTTTTTTTTATCTTTTGAAAAGAAAAGGGAAAGATTTGAAATGGTAGATAAAAGGGAAACAGTTTAGTATTGTGGTTAAGCAAAGGGAAGAAAAGCTCTAAGTTCAAAAGGAAGAATTGGCGCCAACAACAAAGCTCAGAGAGGGTCCAAAGAAGAAAAATCAGACCAGGAGCAATCTACCAAAGGTGATGAAGGTGCCATTACAATAAAGAAGAGTAAGTCCCAACCAAGAAGAAGCAACCACACAAGCAGAATGAAGAAGGTTTCCCCAGCCATGAATAAGAAGAAAGAAAAGGGTAGAGTTTAGGAAAGGGTAGATGATATATCATGGTTTTTATGGTTTTTAACCATGATATAAGTTCTTTTTATTGAGTCTTTTTGGTCTTTTTAGAGTCCTAGAAGAGTATTTGTAGGTTATAGCATGTCTGAAACATAATTGGAGATTTTGGAACCTTTTGGAGCATTATGAGTGGAAGCCACGAAGTACCTAGCTCGAAGAAGAAAGTATGCCATATGGTGACGCTCGTCACCAAGCTGGTGACGCTCGTCACCCACCAAGGAAGGAGGTCGTGGCCTGTTTTTAAAAGATTGGGAAGAAATTGCAGTTTTGGCCCAAAAGTTCCAGTATTTGCAAAAAGACCCCAGATCGTGTTTTAGCTTGTATATTAGTTTTTTCAGCCATTCTTTTGGCATCTATCTTGTATCTTATTATTTTTGAGAGCTTTAGAGAGAGATTTATAGAAGAGCTTTTGGAGAGACAAATCAGACTCCTTCAGAGCAGATTTTGAACTGCTTTATTTCTAGTTCTTATTTCTTTTATGCAATCTATTCTTTTCATGATGTTTTCTCAAATCACCATGTCTGAGTAGTTTGTTAGTTAAGTTAGGGCTTTTCAAAGGTTGAAGAAGAGTTTGTAGAATTGCTAAAAACTTATAGGAAATTCATTGGTTCTTCATCTGAGCTTGCATTCATATCGATTTCTTAGACACATCATCTGGATTTCGAAACCCTAGGTTTTTGATAGATGTGAGAGCATTATTAATCACCTGAACTAGTATTAGATGAGCAAAACGCCCTAGTACAAAGAGATTTGGCTTAGGAGTTTTGTGAACAATTGAACCTGATCATTACTGCATGTTTAGGTTGTTAGGGTTTGCAAAGAGATTTGAAACTCTGTGACTTAGACATAGATAACTTCTGCAATGAGAATTGATTAGTTATATCTTTGCGATTCATGTTCAAGACGGTTTTAATTCATTCCTAATTGCATGCATTCTACACTCTCAGATTCAACCTGCGAACTGTCCTGACTTAGCGCCTTTAGCTTTCTGAACTTTAAGAACAGTCTCAAAAACGCCCACTTGCTTTTATTACTTTAGTTATTTTGCATTGCATTCATTACATTCTGCTTAGCTTAATCCGAACCTGAAATCCATAGTGTAGTTTACTTACTCCCTTGGGATTCGATAACCCCTTGTACTACAACTGCTTTTGCTGTGCACTTGCAGTAGTTTTATTTGGGTAAAACCTGACCCTATCAAGTTTTTGGCGCCGTTGCCGGGGACTAATAGCTGCCTATCGATTTTTAGTATTAGGATTTTGTCTAAGTTTTTATTTCTTTACTGATTTTCAGCTACTTTTCTTTGTTCCTGTTTCAGGTGTATGCCTAATCGCAGAACCAGAAGCAACAAAGAGAAGGAGCTTGTGACTTTGAGCATCGACGAGCTTGCTAGGTTGGAGAGAACTAACAGGAAAGCTAAGAAGCAATCTACAATGGTCGCTCCACTTATCTTGGTTGAAGATGCAGAAGGTCACTTGGTTGACAGGGAAGGAAACAGGAGGAACGAAGAGGGGCAGAGAATTGATCAAGAGGGGAATGTCATTGTTGAACAGCAGGTTCAGCAAGTGGCTGAGAACGTGGGGGTCCCTGCTGCTGTCAATAACGCTGCTGGGCATTTTGTTCAGAGGACTCTAGGTGACTACAACAGACCTGATCAGTTCTATGTCAACAGAGCTGCAATCCGACCTCCTGCCTTCCAGAGGAACGATTTTGAGGTCAAACCTGGTTGGCCAGCATCCATTCCATGGCTTACCTCATGAACATCCTATGGATCACATTGAGAGGTTTGAGGATCTGGCTTCAAGTGTCAAAGCTACTGGAGTCAGCAATGACTTTCTGTTCTGCAAGCTTTTCCCTTACTCTCTAGGAGGAGAGGCTGCATATTGGCTGAAGCAACTGGAGCCTGGTTCATTAACTACTTGGGAGGACACCAAGAACGCCTTTCTGAACAACTTCTATGATGATGCAAGATCAGAAGACATGAGGACGAAAATTGCATCCTTTACACAAGGCCCTACTGAAGCTTTTAAGGCTTCTTGGATCAGGTTCAAGTCTTATCAAAGGGACTGCCCTCATCATGGTTTCAATCAGGTGCAACTGCTTGGTATCTTCTTCAGAGGCATTGACTGGAAATATCAGATGGCGCTGGATGCAGCAAGTGCAGGAAACTTCAACACCAACAGACCAGAAGAAGCTGTAAGATTGATTGAAAACTTGGCCTGCAGTAACAGCACTAAAAATGTAGATTTTCAGAGAAAGCAGCAGGCTGGTTTGAATGATGAAAACCAAATAGCTGAAGTTAAGGCTAAGTTAGACAGCATGCACAGCCTTCTGGTGGGAAAGAAAGTTCAGTTTGCTGCAGAAGTGGAGAGTTTCGAAAATCCTGAAGAATTTGAGCAGAAAGATGTTAATTTCATCAATGGAGGGGGTTTTCAGAGCCAAAGGTTTGGAAATCAGCAATGGAACAGAGGCTACAACATCAATAATCAGCAGAGTACCTTTACAGGAGGACAGAGCAAGCCTGGTTACACTCCTAAGACCTTGTTCCAGAAGACTTAAGTTGAGAAACCTTACCAAAACAGCAGGAATTATGGTTCTTCTTCCTACCAAACTGCACCTCCACAAGACAATAAAATGGAAGCTATGCTGGAGCAGGTACTTGAAGGACAGCAGAAGATGACAATGAACTTCAATGGCAAGCTAGATTCGCTGTATCAAGACCTGAATGGAAAAATTGAGAGTCTGAACTCTCACATGAAGAAGCTTGATGTGCAGGTTGCTCAAACTGCAGAAGCTGTTCAAAGGCAAGAGGGATTCCTTCCTGGAAGGACTGACATCAATCCCAAGTATCAGGTTAATGCCATCACAGTAAGGAATGAAAAGGAGCTTAAAACAGTGCAGAAAAAGAGGTTGAGTGCAGAACAGATCGTGCAACTCATGGAGTCTGAAGATGAAATTTTTTCTGTCTCAGAGGTGAGTGACGAGCGTCACCAAGGAGGAGTGACGCTCGTCACCAACCTACAAGGGTATCGGGGGTTGTCACAAGTGAGTGACGAGCGTCACCCTCCTGGTGACGGTCGTCACCCACCCCAGAACGAAGCTGCTTCGCCTGTAACTGCAAATTATGACCAGGAATGTGTCTATAAACCCAAAACACCATTCCCCAAGCATACTAGGAAGTCTAAACAGGAGATAGAAGAGGCCAGATGTAAAGCTATGATAGACAAGCTGATGCTTGAGATCCCTCTTGTTGATGCAGTCAAGCTTTCACCAGCTCTAAGAAGGTATGTAAAGAGAATGGTTGTGAATGGTGTAAGTCCTGAGGAAGGAGCATTGCTTACCAGAGACATCAGTGCAATTCTCTTAGGCACAGTTCCAAAGAAGAAGAAGAAGGTGACTGTTTCTGAACAAGTCAATACCGTCACTCAAAGCAGAGTTCCAGAGAAGCTATCTGATCCAGGGACCTTTGTGCTTGATTGCTCAATATCTGCAGGACGTTTTCCACACTCTCTATGTGATCTAGGGTCAAGTATTAACTTGATGCCTTTCTCTGTTGCTGCTAGACTTGGAATGACTGATTTCAAGCCAGCTGGGATCTCTCTCATCCTAGCAGATCGATCCATAAGGACCCCAGAAGGCATGTTAGAGAATGTTCATGTTAACATTGAAGGCTGCATAATTCCTACAGATTTTGTGGTTCTGAAATATGCTGAAGAACCTAAAGATCCTCTTATTCTGGGAAGACCATTCTTGGCTACTGCTGGAGCCATCATTGATGTTAGAAAGGGGAACATTGACCTTGATCTTGGTGATGTTGTCATGAACTTTGACATGGATAAGTTAAGAAAGAGTTCTACCATTGATGGTCAGACCTATTCTGTAAGAACTTCCAGAGATAAAGAGACTGTCATAGAGCATTCAGAAGACACTATTGCTGAGTGTGACAATGAATCAGATATAAGTAGGCAAGTGAGCAAGATGGCTGTTGAAGAGCCAATATCTGAAACTTCTGCAGAAGCTGTTGGGTTTGAGGATTGCAGTGAGGATCATATCTTCATGACTAGGCTTGAAAAAGAGGTTCTAATGAATGCCAAGTTGCTGGAGAAAGACGTGTATGTGATGGAAGCAACACTTGCAGAGCTGAATTGCAGGAAAACTGCAGAAACTCGAACTGCAGAGTCAGTGACGAGCGTCACTGACCTGGTGACGCTCGTCACCAACCTGAACACAAAGCAGCAACGTGATTTTACAGCTACAAGTCCATCATATGTTGCCAAACCGAAAATTCACCATTCCACAACCCAGAAACCTGCAACTAAGCAAAGGTATGCACTTCCTGGAACCAGTTCCAAACCTCCTAATCTCATCAATAAGAATTTAAAAGGTGAAAAAGCTGCTTCACACTTATGCAAGCAACGAGATTCTCGTAGAATGCTTGGTGTTTCTTTTGATGATTCTGCAGGAAAAAGAAGTATCCCACCCACAGTCACGACCCACTCTGCTGATGTTCCTCACTTCCTTGGAAGAATCCATGCATCTACTGCCTATAAACCACCATGGATGAGGAGACATTCTTCTCCAAGGCATTCAATGCCACCTTCTGTTCCACCAGCTGTCTGAGCAGCATTCAAAGTCGAGCTAATGACTTTAAACAAGCGTTTAGTGGGAGGCAACCCACTGGTAAGTTTTCTTTTTCATATATTAGTTTAGTTTTCTATTACATAGCTAAAAAAAAACCCAAAAACAGGAGAAAAATCAAAAAAAAAAAAAAGAAGAGTCACTTTGTTCAGTTTGCTTGGATGATATCTTGTGAACTTGTTAGACCATGGGTTATGCTTTGTTTGGATGTTTTGATGTGTGTTTTGAGTGCTCTTACAGTTTGACTTCGGAGTACACATGGATGCATAGCATTTAAACATCCAACATGTCGATTTCTGGAGTATCAGAGATGGTGACGCTCGTCACCAATTTGGTGACGCTCGTCACTAGCTCCTTCGCGAGGTACCACTTTTCCACCTTGGTTCTACAACTTCTCATGCTTCATTTTGACCAACTCTTGGCTTAATAACACTGGGGACAGTGTTGTTTAAGTCTGGGGGAGGTGGTTACTGACGTTGTGTGCTTTGTGTCATGTTTATAGAGTCTTAAAGTTGAGTCAAAAACCTGTTTTTCTAGAGTCAAAATTTTTGAAACTGTCAGTTTTTCTTGGAACTAGCCATAGGACGTTTTTGCTGATAAGAACCATTGCCACAGTAGTTGATTACAAGTCTCACTAAGTTGAAAGTCATAGGTAGATCAGTCTAGCAATGAAGGTTTAGGTTCTTAGAGAATCTGGAAAATTTGCTGTTAGCTCCACCTTAATGAACTTTAAACCTCTTGTCTTGGTGATTGATTCTTATTGATCTTGATTCTCTCTTTCAGCACTGAAAATAAGGTTAAAATACAGTCTCTCTTTGATCTTCCCTGATGTAGTTTTTAAAAGATTAAGTCCAAAGAATGGTGCATTCATGACCCTGTCTCCTCACAAGAAACAACAGTAGTGAACACACTCAAGAACCTGTCTCCTCACAAGGAACACAAGTATTGAGTAGCACCATATCTTAGACTGTAAAAGTTGAGAAAAAAAAGAAGTGAAAAATCGAAAATATTCAAAGGAAAAGATCAAGGGAAGAGAAAATAGGAGAGCTGTGTTGAGATTGATTTGTTCAGTTGTTAGGAAGTGAAAAGAATTTGTAAAGTGATTGAGATAATAGAGCCTTGATGAGATATCACACTTAGATAAAAAATAAGGAGTTAACAGTATAAATTTCGGATTTCTTGAAGGGGTTTGGACTGGACTTGAAAGATTTGCTAAGCTTGTGATAATTAGGCTGAAATTTGATCTTGTGTTGATCTGTGGTATGTGGATTCGAAAGCTTTAACTAGTGTGGTGTTTCTGATGACTGACTGACTGTTTTTTGTTTTCAAACCTCGACATTATTCTTTGTCTAATGTTTGCTTGAGGGCAAGCAAAAGCTAAGTCTGGGGGAGTTGATATATCATGGTTTTTATGGTTTTTAACCATGATATAAGTTCTTTTTATTGAGTCTTTTTGGTCTTTTTAGAGTCCTAGAAGAGTCTTTGCAGGTTATAGCATGTCTGGAGCATAATTGGAGATTTTGGAACCTTTTGGAGCATTATGAGTGGAAGCCACGAAGTACCTAGCTCGAAGAAGAAACTATGCCATATGGTGACGCTCGTCACCAAGCTGGTGACGCTCGTCACCCACCAAGGAAGGAGGTCGTGGCCTGTTTTTAAAAGATTGGGAAGAAATTGCAGTTTTGGCCCAAAAGTTCCAGTATTTGCAAAAAGACCCCAGATCGTGTTTTAGCTTGTATATTAGGTTTTTCAGCCATTCTTTTGGCATCTATCTTGTATCTTATTATTTTTGAGAGCTTTAGAGAGAGATTTGTAGAAGAGCTTTTTGAAAGACAAATCAGACTCCTTCAGAGCAGATTTTGAACTGCTTTATTTCTAGTTCTTATTTTTTTTATGCAATCTATTCTTTCCATGATGTTTTCTCAAATCACCATGTCTGAGTAGTTTGTTAGTTAAGTTAGGGCTTTTAAGAGTTTGTAGAATTGCTAAAAACTTATAGGAAATTCATTGGTTCTTCATCTGAGCTTGCATTCATATCGATTTCTTAGACACATCATCTGGATTTCGAAACCCTAGGTTTTTGATAGATGTGAGAGCATTATTAATCACCTGAACTAGTATTAGATGAGCAAAACGCCCTAGTACAAAGAGATTTGGCTTAGGAGTTTTGTGAACAATTGAACCTGATCATTACTGCATGTTTAGGTTGTTAGGGTTTGCAAAGAGATTTGAAACTCTGTGACTTAGACATAGATAACTTCTGCAATGAGAATTGATTAGTTATATCGTTGCAATTCATGTTCAAGACGGTTTTAATTCATTCCTGATTGCATGCATTCTACACTCTCAGATTCAACCTGCGAACTGTCCTGACTTAGCGCCTTTAGCTTTCTGAACTTTAAGAACAGTCTCAAAAACGCCCACTTGCTTTTATTACTTTAGTTATTTTGCATTGCATTCATTACATTCTGCTTAGCTTAATCCGAACCTGAACTCGATAGTGTAGTTTACTTACTCCCTTGGGATTCGATAACCCCTTGTACTACAACTGCTTTTGCTGTGCACTTGCAGTAGTTTTATTTGGGTAAAACCTGACCCTATCAGTAGACTTAGAGGGTTCACTTTTGGGTTTAGAAATGTTTAGGACTCATCTTTGGGAAGTAAGGGTAGAAGAGGGCTTTGAATTGCATGCATAAGTGTGCTTTTACCTTTAGCATTTTGTCTAAGATGAAGTCATTTCATTGAGTGATCCTTTATGTATTTAACCCTGTGCTTAAATGAGATCATTCTTGTCTCATAACCTTACCCCTTTTCAACCAAATGTCTTCACTTGATTTGCATAAGCATGATTCATGTTCTGAACTTAATTGAATGTTAAAGAGTTGATTGATTTGAGCATTTGCCTAAGTTGAGATTTGAGATCATTTTGAAACATGATGAGCATGGCTAGGTTCTTTTAAGTATAGCTGATTGTGTTTGCATCCTACAACTAGGCACTTGAGCATCAAAACCATCTCTTTACCTTTGCACTTTTGGAATCTGAATGCCCACTTTCAAACCTCACTCTCCCATTTGTTCTTACTTGCTTGAGGACAAGCAAAAGGCAAGTGTGGGGGGGTGTTGATATCCCTTGTATTTACACCATTTAGGGCTGCATTTCGTACATATTTTGGTTCTCTTTTGCATATTTTCCCTTAGCTTTTGTCCCATTTTCTTCTCCTTTTAGACTTAGGTTGCATTAGGAGTATAGATTGCATTTTTCTTGCATATTGGATGTTTTTAGGTGCTTTTGGAGCTTAAAGGAGCTTGGAGGAGCTTTAAGAATGATCCAGGAGGCTAGCTGGACAAAAGGGAGCAAGAAGGATCAAAGCAGAAGATCTCTGCAGAAGTTTTCGGTCAGAGCCTGGAATTTTCGGTCTCTGGTGGCCGAAATGGAGCAGTATCGATCACCAGTATCAGTCTGATGTGGTCGACACAAAAACACCGTTATAATTTCGGTCATGTGTGTCGATCACTGATGACCGATACAGATAAATTTCGGTCACTGGAGGTCGACACAACTGACCGATACTGACCCAGCCCGAACCTGTTTTTAATTACACTTTTGCCACCTTTCTAGGGTTTTCTCCCTTAGGCTATAAATAGCCCCTTTTTCTATATTTTCGGGAGGTCTTGTCAAAATACTTTTTTAAGCTATTTCTTTAAGTTTGTAAGACAATTTTTTTGCTTTGTTTAATACAATCAAGTATTTGCTTTAATCTTTCTTTAATCTTTCTCTAATCTTTCTTTAATCTTTCTTTTAATCATGATTAGCATCTTCTCCCTTTGTGATTTGGTGTTAAACATGATTATGAGTGAGTAGTTACCTTAGGGTTTCTAGATGTGGTAGATTAGGAGAATCTATGGCTTGATTAGGGCTTGTTATGTGCTTCTGTTTATGGGTTCCTCTCTATTAATCTGTTATTCATGCTAGATTAGTCTTGATCAAACTGGTCTAGGTTGTTAGCTTTCTCTTATGCCCACCAAGTGTTTGATGAAATGCTGAACCTGTTTATTAGAGGATTTGCTGGCCTTGGCCCAAGAGATTGACTGTTTGAAGAGCATTTTGACTTGAATAGAGTTGATTAGTCTTGCTTGCTTGATGTTTTAGCACTAATGAGAGTTAGTTCTTGTTAAGATGTTTAGCAAAGGGTTATTTGCCAAGAGATTGGATCTAACTAGCTTAGTTGTGAACTCTATGTCTAGGAACCACCATTGCTTGCTTACTTGCTTGATCAATGTAGTTTGAAACAGCCTTAATCAATGTCTGAAATTCCCCAAAGTCAATAACCACATCTAGGAACTTGTCTTTCTCTAATTTGAATCTCGGATTTGCTCTGTTTTGCTCTGTTTTACTCTGTTTTTCTTGCTTAGAATTGCTTAGTTTGCTTTTGCTTCCACCTTGTTGCTGCTTGTTTCACTTAGGTTGTTAGAACTGTTGCTTAGGCAACAAAACCCCTTTCCTGGCTTGCTTGACTTAGAGATTCCACTCTCAACTCTTCTGTCTTTCAACTCTTCCCATTTGGATTGATACAACCCTATGCTATACTGCAACTGACTAGTACAAGCTAGGGCAATTGTCCTACAAGGGGTAAAACCCTTGTATTAGTACCTAAATGCTGGATGTCTGATGCTGGAGGCCTTGCTTCTTCCTGGTTTGTAGGCTCTTCTACCAATGTGGTCCCAAAAACTGATCAGCTCATCCTTGTCTATCCCCACTCTGCCCTCGTTCTTGGCCAAATGAAAAGTTAAAGACATGCTCAATGACAGGAAAGGCTAGCCTATGGTTCCTTTTTGCAGCTCTGAAGGTAATGAAGCCATCACCATCATTTACTGGAGTTTTCTCACCATACTCATAGAAGATTACCTCCAAAGTGGCAAAGAACTGAAGCACTTGCTCTTTGTTTGCTCCAAAGGGGTTCTTCAAGAGCCTATCTAGCTCCATTGCTTCCATTATGTACTTGCAATCCTTATAGATGCCCAGCTTCTCCATTGTTGGCACATGTGGGTACCTTGTGGGCATGAGCTCAACCATTTGCATATGGTCAACGAGTTGCCTCTGTGCAGGATTACTTGAACCTTTCTTCCTCTCCAAAGCCTTCTCACTAGGACCAGCATCAACTTTCTTCTTCCCTTGGGCTTTTTCGCTAGGACTCCCAACATCCTTGCTTTTCCCTTTGCTTTCTCTTGCCTCTCCACATCTTTGTTGGCTCCACTTCTTGTTGTTCTTCTCATGGTACCTAAAACACAAAATTCTCAAGAGAAAAATGAGTACCAAGTTTTGCACACAGAACTATTAGTCTAATGTGCTACTAAATTCACAAAAGGAGGAGTTTATTTACTAAAAGTAAACCTCTATCAAGTGTGAAGCAACACAATAAACCTAGCATGCATAGGATATTAGAATTCGAAAATTAAAGGAGCTATATGCAAAAATCCTAGCATGGTGAAGCTAAATAAATGATGACTTCGGCTAATGCAAAAGGGAAATTTAAACTTTAAAAGCATATATGAAACAACTTAGAATGTTTCTAGATCAAAATTCAAAATCTCACCATGGAAATTAACAAATTTAAACAAGAAAGCAACATCCTCAGACTACTTCATGCAACCAACCAACAAAATTAATCTTCAAGTGATTTAAACAAAGCTTAAACATGTAAAAGAGCATAGAGACAATAATGTAGTAGTTTGACTCTTCTAAGCACATGAAAACTAAGAAATTTCGAATTTTGTGGTTGCAGATAGAGAAATGAGAGTGTGTAAGAGAGAAGAGACTAGTGTGTTTATATAGAACAGGAGAGAATCTTTAGGTGGGGGACAAGGAGACCAAGAGTGCTTAGAAGAGAGCCCACTAATGTTTGGAAAGGGAGAGGATTCAAATTTGAATCCCTGATCTAGTTTGACCAAGGAAGAAAAAAATTTGAATAAATAAACACTAACCTCGAAGGGAATATCGGGCTGACAAGTCGATATGCTGGTCGATATTCACCATATTAGCTTGTTCTACCCGATATCTTGGTCGAAATGTTGTTCTGTGCATGTGTACCGGTCGATACTTTGCTCGGTATTGCTCTGGATCTATCATATCGACTCCCCTGCACCCCGGTACACTTTCCGATATTCATATCGAGCTGTTCAGTATCGAGCAAGGTAGCCCGATATATAGCTCGATATTGTCTTGTATCCCATTATATCGGACTGGCACCTCGGTATGCTGCTCGATATGCCTTAGCATGTGTTTGATATCGCATTTGCACTTCGCCAATTAAGGCATATCGGCTTGGGAGCCCGATACACTCCTGGATATGAACCCCATTATGCTTGTATTGGCATGCCATCCCGGTACACTGCTCGATATGAATGCCAGTTAAGGCATACATGCCAATTAAGGCATATCGGGTTGCCTTATCCCATTAGACTTGTCGATACAGCATCCTCTCTTTTGTACCGACCAAAATTACCCCGGTACACACATCGATACAAGCTTAAGACACTAATATCGAGAAAGAACTGCCCGATACACTGTCTGATATGAGCTGTATTGGCTTGTTTTTGGCTGATATTCAGGTCGGTCGATATTGACCCTTTGCGTCTCTTTCCTTCTTCCAAGCCTAGCACATTCTTCCTCAGCTCAACCCTGGTTACTAGGGACACTCAAAAACACTCAAACAAACATAAAAAATAAGAAAGCAATAATATATACAGGGATACCATGGGATTGCCTCCCAACTGCGCTCTTTAGAGTCACTTAGCTTGACTTTCCTTGGCTCCTTAGTTGGGGTAAAGAGAAGGAGTTAGGAAACTCCTTGGTGGAACCTTGCTTCCTCCTTTGACTCTCTTGGTGACCCCATCAATCTTAAGCAGAGAAAAAGGCTTAGATCTACCTTCATGCTTCATCTTGTAGGATACTTCACCAAAATTAGAACCAAATGGCTTCAAGACCACCCCATCTTCAATAGAACCAATTTGAATTTCATTGCCAAACTTCAAACATTCCACTTTGAGGACCTCCTCTTCAGTGGTTTCACCAAACATCTTGGGTAGACTGCATCCATCAAAGCTTTCACCATCATATCCATCAAAAGAAAGCCAATCCTTAGCAGCTACTTTCAGCTTCTTCATGTCCATGGAGAAGGCTTGCTCACTCTCCAACTTGTTGCCCTTACAATCAAACCTCAGCACCTTGTTCTTGTTCAATCTGAGCTCAATGGTACACTCCTTAACATCAAATACAGCTCCTGCATTTGCCAAGAAAGGCCTTTCCAAGACTATGGGGTCCTTGATCTTTCCTTCTACATCCAACACCAAGAAATCTGTTGGTATCACCACACCCTCAATCATCATTGTGACATCCTTCAAAGCTCCAAGGGGTGTTTTGATAGATCCATCAGTTATTGTAAGAGATACATTGCTCTCTTAGAAGGTGGTATAGCCTAAGGTTTTGTCTATAGAGGAAATGAGCATATTTATGCTTGCTCCGAGATCACAAAGGCAGCTTTTGAAAGTTTTTCCCTTCAGCTCACAAGGTATAGTAAAGCAATCTGGATCATCAAGCTTGGTGATGCTGAGCTTCTCAACTTTTGGCAACTTAAGCAGCTCAACCTTGTCTCCATGGCTCTTCTTCATCTGAGCTTCATAGAGATTAGTGTATTTCTCAATGAGCTTCTTCTTAAACCTTTCAAGAAAAGGGAGAGCAGGCTTGTAGGGTGGAAGAACATAAGCCTTTTCTTTCTTCTTGGCTTCAACAGTTCCAAGTGGCGCCCACTTCTCTTCTTCCTTGGTGGTTTCAGATTCAAGAGACTTCTCCTTAGTCTCCTCTTGGGTGGCATTAGCTACTAGAGTCTCCTCTCCCCCATCTGAAGTTCAATGTCCTCATGGATGAAGGAAAGGAAGTCTTCAATGATAGTCTCTTCTTCAGCCAAGAGAGTCTCTTCCTTTGAGACCATAGCATTGCAAAATTCCTTTGGGTCAGCCTCTGATTTTTCAGGAAGGTTTCCTTGAGGTCTTGGTCCAGAAATGCCCTTGTTGACCTCCAATGTCTTCACTCGTGAATGATAACAGAGTTTTATGCTATTCAAATCCTAACACACTCATGTCATTGTAGTATGAAAGGTGTCATTCCATCTGAGTTCATAAGACACTAAGAATGCAACAGTTTACTTGAGTCAAGCCAAACTCAAGAAAGCAGTTGTGATCAAACTAAATAAAACTAAGCAGCACAGATTTAAAGCAGAAAATTCAAATAGGTTAAAGCAAGGATCTAAGATGGGGGTTATTGACTAAGAGGGGATTAGAGCTAAACTAGTGATGCTTCAAAACCGTTCAAACAATGCTATCTTCTAAGCATAGGATTAACATTTATAACTACCTCAATTCCTTGATACTAATCACTTTGCTAAATACATATTCAAGACAAATTCCTTTACTCAAACACATGATCAGCAAGCATTTAAAATAAAACTTCAATCTTATAAAGCCAAAATGCACCTAAGACATCTAATTCGTTAGGCTAAGAGAACAAATCCTCTAAAAGACTCATTGCAGCATTTCATCAAACACTTATCAGGTATAAGAGAAACCCAAGATACTAAACAAGTCTGGCCAAGACTAATCTAGTGTTAAAAACATCTAATAGAGAGAAGATAATCAAATTAAGCATAAAGCATCACTAATCTAATCCTAAAACTCATTTAATCTATCTCATCTCAAACCCGAAATAAGACTACTCACACGCTATAAGCAAAACCACAGATTTCAAAGAGAAATAATGGTTAAGCATGATTAGAAAGCGGAATAAGCAAGAATAGATTAAAGGCAAGTGAAGAATTTCACTAAACCAAACTAGTTCTTACAAAGCAAAGCTGAAAGAAGAAAGGTTTTTAATACAAGAACAGAAGAAAAATAATAAGATCTAAGTTGCCTAACAATTTTAGGACTTTAGTATTTATAGGGGAGCTTAGAAACCCCTAATAAACCAAGACTAATTCAAAAATAAGCTGACTCGGATGGACTATATCGGCCTCTCACATTGATACACACATCGATATTAAGTCTTCTTGTGGGTTGTATCGATATGGCCTGGTCGATACGGTGGTCGATATGGAAGGCTTCAAGAGTGTATCAGCTTCACCCTCCTTGGTGTGAAGGTCAATACAATTGCCTTTTTGTTAAGGCATACAGAGCAGATTCATATCGATACAGCACCTCGATATTATCCTGTCTCTGGTGTATCGATCTGGGTGATCGATACACTGCTCGGTACGGGTTCATCAAGGTGTATCGAGGTCCTCCTTAGTCGATATGTTGCTTCTGTACATCATGTTCTTGCTGTAATGATATGAAGTCATCGATATTCACCTCGGTATGCTCCATATCGATCAGATCACATTGATATTGGTCCAGCCGACCTTGTCCTTCTCCTTGCTCCATTCCCAGCTCACATCCATTGCACCATTTGGTCTTCAAACTCCTTCTAGCACATGAATAAAACTCCAAATGTATGCAAAATGCAATGCAACTCCTAAAACTACACTAATTTCTATATACAAATGGAACAAGAAGAAGCAAAATATGCATGCTAAGAGACTAAAACTAGAGATGAATGCATGCTAAGATGGTATAAATAATAGAGATTTTAACACCCCCACACCTGCCTTTTGCTTGTCCTCAAGCAAACAAACTAAGACAAGGAGGAAATGAGGTTTGAAGGTGGGCACTCAAATCCAAAAATGCTAAGGTAAAGAAGTGAAATCAATGTCTAAGTGCTTAAGTGTAGGATGCAAAACACAATCAGTTATACTTTAAAGAACCTAGCCATGCTCAACATGTTTCAAAATGATCTCAAATCTCAACCTAGACAAGTGCTCAAATCAATCAACTCTTTAACATTCATAAAGCTTGTAACCATGAATCAAGTTTGGGCAAATCAAGTGAAAACATTTGGTCTTAGCGTATGGTTATGAGATGAAAATGATCTCGTTCAAGTAAGGGCTAATAAACTCAAGGGATCACTCAATGAAAATGATTCTATCTTAGGCAAAATGCTAAAGGTAAAAGCACACTTATGCATGCAAGTTACGTGAATGCATGAAATGCATGAGACTCAAAGATGAATAAAAAGAAAAACTCAGAAAAGAAGACACAAAGTCAAACCCCAAATGCCTCTCCACACTTAAATTACACAATCCTTTGTGTAATAAAAGAGTGAAAGAGAGAAGAAACAAATATATATTACAAGAACTAAAAAAAAATGTAATGGTATTTACAAGGGAGGAGTTTTTTGGTACCTTAGAAGGTGGTGTGGGAGTAATGGGAGGCGCCTGAAATGTCCTCCATGATGTCAATGTTGTGGCTCCTGGTTGGCCTCTCCCTCCTTGTGTGTCTCCTCCTCCTTGGCGCTTCTTGACAAGATGCTCTTGGTGGCACCCAAGCTCTCACTTCCTCATATCCAGCAAAGGAGCGCCTTCTACTATGAGCTTTAGCCACTCCTTGGCTTTCAGCTTCTTGCTCTTGTGGAGGAGAAGAAGTAGAGGCTCCTCTAGACTTCCTCTTGAGGTCCTTGATTTGAGCTTTCATGCTCTTCATCCCCTTCACCAACTTCTTAATGGTTTTGTCTCGCTATTTATTCCATATTTGCAAGAGGTTGATGTGCTCATGGGCTTTCTTCAAAGGACCACCTTGGTGTGTGAGATCATGGGGCTGGAAGTGGTACTCTTCACTGTTGTAGCTTGTGATATATCATGGTTTTTATGGTTTTTAACCATGGTATAAGTCCTTTTTATTTAGTCTTTTTGGTCTTTTTAGAGTCCTAGTAGAGTCTTTGTAGGTTATAGCATGTCTGGAGCATAATTGGAGATATTGAAGCTTTTTGGAGCATTGCAAGTTGAAGCCATGAAGTGTCCAGCTCGGAGAAGAAAGTATGCATTTGGGTGATGCTCGTCACCACTTATGGTGACGCTCGTCACCCAAATGGGGAGGGTCATGGCTGGTTTCTAAAAGATTGGGAAGAAATTGCAGTTTTGGCCCAGAAGTTTCAGTAATTTCAAAAAGGCCCTAGATCGTGTTTTAGCTTGTATATTAGGTTTTTCAGCCATTCTTTTGGCAAATATCTTATATCTTATTCTTTTTGAGAGCTTTAGAGAGAGATTTGTAGCAGAGCTTTTGGAGAGACAAATCAGATTCCTTTAGAGCAGATTTTGAACTCCTTTACTTTCTATTTCTTATTTCTTTTATGCAATCTATTCTAATCATGATGTTTTCTCAAACCACCTTGCCTGAGTAGTTTGTTAGTTAAGTTAGGGCTTTTCAATGGTTGAAGAAGAGTTTGTAAAATTGCTAAACTTATAGGAAATCCATTGGTTCTTCATTTGTGCTTGCATTCATATCGATTTCTTAGACACATCATCTGGATTTCGAATCCCTAGGTTGTTTGATAGATGTGAAAGCATTATTAATGACCTGAACTAGTATTAGATGAGCAAAACACCTATTTGCAATGAGATTTGGCTTAGGAGTTTTGTGAATAATTGAACCTGATCATTACTGCATGTTTAGATTGTTAGGGTTTGCAAAGAGATTTGAAACTCTGTGATTTAGATATAGATAACTTCTGCAATGAGAATTGATTAGTTATATATTAGCGATTCATGTTCAAGACAGTTTTAATTCATTCCTGATTGCATGCATTCTACACTCTAAGATCCAACCTGCGAATTGTCCTGACTTAGCGCCTTTAGCTTTTTGAACTTTAAGAACAAGCATAAAACGCCCACTAGTATTTATTTTACTGTTCCGCATTACATTCATTACTTATTGCTTAGCTTAATCCGAAGCTGAACTCTTTAGTGTAGTTTACTTATTCCCTTGGGATTCGATAACCCCTTGTACTACAACTGCTTTGCTGTGCACTTGGAGTAGTTTTATTTGGGTAAAAGCTGAGCCCTATCAAGTTTTTGGCGCCGTTGCCGGGGAGTAATAGCTGCCTATCGATTTTTAGTATTAGGATTTTGTCTAAATTTTAATTTGTTTACTAACTTTCAGTTTTTTTTCTTTGTGCTGGTTTCAGGTGTATGTCTAATCGCAGTACCAGAAGCAACAAAAAGAAAATGCTTTTGAACTTAGGCATTGACGAACTCGCTAAGTTGGAGAGGACCATCAGGAAAACTAAGAAACAGTCTACAATGGTTGCTCCACTGATCTTGGTTGAAGATGCAGAAGGTCACTTGGTTGACAGAAAAGGAAACAGCAGGAACAAAGATGGGCAGAGGATTGATCAAGATGGGAATGTCATTGTTGAACAGCAGGTTCAACAAGTGGGACAAGACACTGGAGTCCATGCTGCTGCTGATAACGCTGCTGGGCGTTTTGTGCAGAGGACTTTAGGAGACTACAACAGACCTGATCAGTTCTATGCCAACAGAGCTGCAATCCGCCCTCCTGCCTTCCAGAGGAACGATTTTGAGCTTAAACCTGTCTATTATCATCTGGTTGGACAGCATCCATTCCATGGCTTACCTCATGAGCATCCTATGGATCACATTGAGAGGTTTGAGGATTTAGCTTCAAGTGTCAAGGCTAATGGAGTTACCAATGACTTTCTGTTCTGTAAGCTTTTCCCTTACTCTCTTGGAGGAGAGGCTGCATATTGGCTGAAGCAACTGGAACCTGCTTCACTGACCACTTGGGAAGACACTAAGAATGCTTTTCTGAACAACTTCTAGGATGATGCCAGATCAGAAGACATGAGGAAGAAAATTGCATCATTATCTCAAGGTCTTACTGAAGCTTTTAAGGCTTCTTGGCTGAGATTCAAGTCTTATCAAAGGGACTGTCTCATCATGGTTTCAGTCAAGTGTAACTGCTTGGGATCTTCTTTAGAGGCATTGACTGGAAGTATCAGATGGCGCTGGATGCAGCTAGTGCATAAAACTTCAACACCAACAGACCAGAAGAAGCAATCAGATTGATTGAAAACTTGGCCTGCAGCAACAGCACCAAGAATGCAGATTTTCAGAGAATGAAACAGGGTGGTTTGAATGAAGAAAACCAAATAGCTGAGGTTAAGTCTAAGTTAGACAGTATGCACAGCCTTTTGGTGGGAAAGAAATCAGTCCAATTTGCTGCAGAGGTGGACACTTTCGAAAATTCTGAAGAGTTTGAGCAAAAGAATGTTAACTTCATCAATGGAGGTTTTCAGAACCAAAGGTTTGGGAATCAACAATAGAATAGAGGTTATAATGGCAACAATCAGAAGAGCACATTCCCAGGAAACCAGAATGCAACTGGTTATACTCCAATGCCACAGTTCCAGAAGACTGAAGTTGAGAAACATTACCAAAACAGCAGGAATTATGGTTCTTCGTCCTATCAAACTGCACCTCCACAAGACACTAAGATGGAAGCTATGCTGGAGCAGATACTTGAAGGACAGCAGAAGATGACAGTGAACTTCAATGGCAAGTTAGATTCGCTGTTCCAAGACCTGAATGGAAAAATTGAGAGTCTGAACTCTCATATAAAGAAGCTTGATGTGCAGGTTGCTCAAACTGCAGAAGCTGTTCAAAGGCAAGAAGGATTCCTTCCCGGAAGGACTGATATCAATCCCAAGCACCAAGTTAATGCCATCACAGTCAGGAGTGAAAAGGAGCTTAAAACAGTGCAGAAAAAGAGGTTGAGTGCAGAACAGGTCGTGCAACTGATGGAGTTTGAAGATGAAAATTGTGCAGTCTCAGAAGTGAGTGACGAGCGTCACCAAGGAGGAGTGACGCTCGTCACCAACTTACAAGGAAATCGGGGGTTGTCACAGGTGAGTGACGAGCGTCACCCCCCTGGTGACGGTCGTCACCCACCCAAGAACGAAGCTGATTCGCCTGTAACTGCAAATAATGGCCAGGAGCAAGCGTATAAACCCAATATACCATTCCCTAAGCATCCTAGGAAGTCTAAACAAGAGATAGAAGAAGCCAGATGCAAAGCTATGATAGACAAGCTGATGCTTGAGATCCCTCTTGTTGATGCAGTCAAGCTTTCACCAGCTCTAAGAAGATATGTAAAGAGAATGGTTGTGAATGGTGTAAGTCCTGAGGAAGGAGCATTGCTTACCAGAGACATCAGTGCAATTCTCTTGGGTACAGTTTCAAAGAAGAATAAGAAGGTGACTGTTTTTGAACAAGTCAATGCCGTCATTCAAAGCAGAGTTCGAGAGAAGCTATCTGATCCAGGGACCTTTGTTCTTGGTTGGTCAATCTCTGCAGGGCGTTTTCCCCACTCTCTATGTGGTCTAGGGTCAAGTATCAACTTGATGCCTTCCTCTGTTGCTGCTAGACTTGGAATGACTGATTTCAAGCCAGTTGGGATCTCTCTCATCCTAGCAGATCGATCTATAAGAACCCTAGAAGGCATCTTAGAGGATGTTCCTGTTAACATTGAAGGCTGCATAATTCCTACAGATTTTGTGGTTCTGAAATATGCTGAAGAACCTAAAGATCCTCTTATTCTGGGAAGATAATTTTTGGCTACTGCTGGCGCCATCATTGATGTGAGAAAGGGGAACATTGAGCTTGATCTTGGTGATGTTGTCATGAACTTTGACATGGATAAGTTAAGAGGGAGTTCTACCATTGATGGTCAGACCTTTTCTGTAAGGAATTCCAGAGATGAAGAGAATGTCATGGAGCATTCAGAAGACACTACTGCTGGGTATGTCACTGAATCTGATACAAGTGGTCAAGTGAACAAGATGTCTATTGAAGAGGCAATATCTGAAACTTCTGAAAAAGCTGTTGGGTTTGAGGATTGGAGTGAAGATGATACCTTCGACATTAGGCTCGAAAAAGAGGTTCCAATGAATGCCAAGTTGCTGGAGGAAGACGTGTTTGTGATGGAGGCAAGACTTGCAGAGCTGAACTGCAGAAAAACTGCAGAAACTCGAACTGCAGGGTCAGTGACGACCGTCACTGACCTGGTGACGCTCGTCACCAACCTGGACACAAAAGAGCGACGTGATTTTTCTGCTACAAGTCCATCTTATGTTGCCGAACCGAAAATTCAACATTCCACAACCCAGAAACCTGCAACTAAGCTAAGGTATACACTTCCTGGAACCAGTTCCAAACCTCCAAATCTCATCAATAAGAAATTAAAAGGTGCAAAAGCTGCTTCACACTTATGCAAGCAACAAGATTCTCGTAGAATGCTTGGTGTTTCTTTTGATAATTCTGCAGGAAAACAAAGTGTATCACCCACAGTCACGACCCGCCCTACTGATGTACCTCACTTCCTTGGAAGAGTTCATGCATCTAGTGCTTATAAACCACCATGGATGAGGAGACATTCTCATCCACGGCATTCAATGCCACCTTCTGCTCCA
Source organism: Thlaspi arvense (assembly GCA_911865555.2). Taxonomy (NCBI): domain Eukaryota; kingdom Viridiplantae; phylum Streptophyta; class Magnoliopsida; order Brassicales; family Brassicaceae; genus Thlaspi; species Thlaspi arvense. The sequence goes on along the minus strand of OU466862.2, from coordinate 50,924,614 downwards.
CCAGCTGTCTGAGCAGCATTCAAAGTCGAGCTAATGACTTTAAACAAGCGATTAGTGGGAAGCAACCCACTGGTTTAGTTTTCTATTATGTAGCTAAAAAAAAACCAAAAAAATGAAAAAAAAGTCGAAAAAAAAAGAGAGTCAGTTTGTTCAGTCTGCTTGGATGGTGTCTTGTGAACTTGTTTTGACCATGGGTTATGCTTCCTTTGGATGTTTTTGATGTGTGTTTAGAGTGCTCTTACAGTCTGACTTCGGAGTACACATGATGGCATTGCATTAACACATCCAACAAGATGATTCTGGAGTATCATATGTGGTGACACATGATGGCATTGCATTAACACATCCAACAACACGATTCTGAAGTATCATACGTGGTGACGCTTGTCACCAAGCTGGTAACGCTTGATAACATGTTTTTTACTAAGCAATGCAAACAGGAGAGATTATCAAAACTCAAATGCAACACTGAGATGTAGTATAGCATGCAAGTGAGGTATCAATCCACACCTAGGAGCAGGAAGTACACTAAGAATGCAAGGGAATGAGCAAATCTAAGCAGAATAGATAAATGGTTGGTAAATTCAAGGAAAACTAAATGCAGCGATCTAATGCAATGCAAAACAATTTTAAAATCCCTGTAAGAGGGTTAACTACCACGAGGAACAAGCAAAGGATGAAAAATGCAAAGCTACTAAAAGCTAAAAATCGACCAGTGAATCGACCACAGGATCGAGCAGAATGGTTCGATCTAACAAGCAACTTAAAGCGATATGATTTCTAATGAACATGATGCAAACTAAATGGCAAGCAAATGATTAACAGAGATTTAAAACACTAAAACAGAGGGTTTAGGGTCGAGGTTCATATTCAAGGGTATCAAAGATTCAAGCTTTGGTTGAAAACATTTAGATCTACTCATTTAAGAGGTTTCTTTAAGCCTTGAAAACAAAACAAGAACCATCCATGGCATGTGGTATGGTTCACTTCCTCAATCTCTTCTCCAAACCCATGGCGTTTGGTGGAAAAAGAGATTGAAGAGCAAGAAAGACAGATTTCAAATATTGACCTAACTAATCCCCTAAACAACCATGGCATATGGGAAAGGAAGGATTAACCTATAGGATCTGGTTTTCCAGGACATCTGAATCCTGTCAAGGTAAGACAGCCTTTGGGTCATAGAGACCTTTTCCAAGGCTTTCTAGGCTTTAAGATCCCAAGATCCTAGAAGAGAAGGTATGAAGAACAAAAAAAACACAAAGCTTTAAACCCTTTTAACCCTTTTGAATCACCTCAACCCCAAAACCCGAAACGACTACTCACTACACATGTTTGAGACCGAATCGAAAACAATAAACAATAAGCTAAGCATAATTAACGATAGATTAAAGAAAAACTTGCGTGATATTAAAAGATTCAAAGGTTCAAAAACAAAAGAAAGCTTAAGTTGCAATGGCGAAATCGCCTAAGGTAGATGGTAACAAAAAGCAAGAAACAGAATTGAAGATAGTGAAAAAGAATGGCTGCTTTTGCTAAAATTGGCTAAACCGTTAGCTGGTCGCCCCTTCGCTAGCCGCCAAGAGAGCTGGTCAGATAAGGTTTGTCTGGGATCGGGCTGGAAGCTCGATCTGGCTCTTGATCTTTGTCTTAGATCGGATGGCTTGGGTCGATCTCTGAGTCGATCTTGTGTTGATCGGGTTGGAAGCTCGATCTGGTTCTCGATCTGCATGGCGTCATTTACGTCCGTACTCCAGATCGATCTCCCCTCTCGATCTTGATCTTGATCCTTCCTCTTGAATCGACTAGATGCACTCGATCTTCTAGTCGATCTCATCTAGTTCGACCTGCCTTGCTCGATCTGCTACTCGATCTCATGTCCTTAGCTGAATGGTCGAGTTCTCCAAGCGTCCATAAGCTTCCTCACGAGCCTTAGCACGTCCAAGAATCCTCCAAAGCTCCAAAGTGTCCAAAAACAACCTGAATATGATGCATAATGCAAGAAACATGCTTATGCTAATGCAAAAGTGCTCTAGGATCTAAAATGGTGCAAACTAGCCTAATATGCAAGATGAATGCATAAAAAACTATCCTAAATGCATGCAAAATATGCAGAATATACAGTAATATCAACTCCTCCAAACTTGCCTTTTGCTTGCCCTCAAGCAAACAAAATTCAAGAAGGAAGAGAAGTTTTAAAAACGGGGGTTTAAGCTTCTTGCAAAGGTGCTTTTCAAATGAATCACTTCAATGGTCCTAGTTCTTAACTCTAAGATGCAATGCACACACTCATACTCCAAAGAACTTAGCCATACTCATCACATAATGAATTTCAAATCATGACTCTCATATCCCAAACAATCCAAGAATCTTATCCTTTAACATTCATTAAGATCAAAACCGTGAATCACACATATGCATTTTAAAGCCGAACACATTTGGTTAAGGACAAAGGCTATGAGACTAGAATGATCTCACTTAAATGGGTTCTAAAATGCAAGGGTTTATCTCAAAAATGGTATGAACTTATGCATAATGCTAATGGTAAAGGCAATTGATGCATACATGACTAGACTCTCATTTTTTTTCTTTTCAGCTCACTCACCCTCCTAGATACTATCCTTATCAACAACGCAATTAGCTTAGCAAAATCCCAAATAAAAGCATCATTTTAAAAGTCTTTAGGCTACTGGAAAGACTGAAAACATATTTAGCTCTTTTCTATTCTTATTGATAGCTCTCTACTTCTTTTCTTTTCTTTTCTTTTCTTTTCTTTTCTTTTTGTTTGGCACTTAGGCTCTTTTCTTTTCTTTTTCTTATTCTTTTTCTTTGAGAGCTATCTTCTGAATTAACTAGAGCTTTTTATCTTTAAAAACATTGAGCCTTCCACTTAAAACCTTTTCATTCAATTCAAACACCAAACTCTCTTTTGAAACCGAAAACAAATAAGCAAACAAGCCATCCCATGAACCCCAAACCTAATCCTAAGCCTAAAACTAGCTTCAATGCAAAGTCAGCGATCAAATGAGAGCCTAATCATGTCGCCTAAACCTAACAATTTATGCCAAGTTCAAACCGAAAAGAGGCCTCACAATGATATCACACAAGAGCATTTGGCTTGAAAGGAGGTTAAGGGTAATGGTGGGAGTTCTACTTAGGCTCACAAAAGAGTGGTGAAAGGAGGAAGAGAGCCTAAATATGTATATGATCCATGTGTTCATTTTCAAATGCATAAGTATGATAATTAAAGATCAGAAAAGGTTCTCACTTATTAGGACAAGATTCAGTTCATGAATGTTCAAGTCAAACCACGAAAATCAAAACACATGATCCGAGTATGGATAGAGCTTAATTTCAAAGAGTGTACAATGCATCAAAGAACTACTAACTAGGGCCTTGAAATAATTCATGAGCTTAAAACACTTTTTAAAGAAAAACTTTAACCCCTTATGCAAATGTAAACAACCTAAATGCTCAAACATTCTAGACTCAATCCTAAAATGTTTAACAAAGTGAATGCAACTACATGAATGTTTTTGAAAATTTTTAAAAATTTTACCAATTTTTTTGTTCTTTTCTATGTCTTAGATGCAATGAAGACTCAAAGGATGCAAACAGAAAATAAGAAGAAAGAAAACATGTCAAATAACACACACACTCCCCCGAAGTTGAATGACACCGTCTCAGTGGCAAACAAATTCAAAGGAGATCAAAACATAAAGCAAAAACAAAGAAAGCATGCGTGGTATATACAAGGGACGGTTGTTGGTACCTCGGAGCTAAGTAGTGCTGGAGCTTGAGGTTGCTCCAGACTTCTTCTCTTTGTGGGGGTCTCGTGAGCTACTGCCTTGCCTTTGTCCTTTGCAGCTCCTTCATGAACCGAGTGGCGAGCAGGTAGTATGGTGCTTCCTTGAGGCTCACGTAAAACGATCCCACCAGTCGATCTCCTCCTCTTCTCGGGCTGCTCGACTTCTTTGCTTACAGCCTTCTTAGGTGAGCTTCCTTGAAGCGCCTTGACCTTCTTGGCAAGCTTCTTGAGTACCTTGCTCTGCCATTTGTTGATTTTTCTTTGCATCTCCACAACAGAAGCAAGGAACTTCTCGGTCTTAGTTCGCGGCTCAAAGTCGATCTTGGGAAGCACAAAGCTCTCAGGCATCTCATCATCCGAGGCAGGAGACTCTGATCTTGGGCGAGTAGCTTGTTGAATGGCGGCTGTGGCTCCTAAAGGGGCGAAGCACTCCTCTACACTCGGCAAGAAGTCGATGTTGCCAACTCCTTGTAGCTCGGTTTCCTTCTTGCTCGGCAGTATGCAAACCCGCTTCTCATTCTCTGAGTCCATGTACAGATAGGCAAAGAAGCCCTCGGCTGGCGTGCGTCCCAGGCTATCAGTGTTCCTCAGGTAGATCTCATCCATGAAGGCTCTCTCCAGAACAGGAGTGAAGTCTTAAAGCGGTACGCCAGCTTGCACAAACAAGGGCGTGAGGAAGCCGCCAATAAGCGCCGAGCTTGCCTTGGATCGCAAGGCGTATGCCTTGTATTTCACCAATTAGGCGGCTAGGATACACCCATAGTTCACGTCATCGCCGAGTTCATCTTCCATTGGATCGTCGTTCTCTTTAGGATCACACACGAGGTGCTTCACGCCTTGGGATAGGAAGCAAAGCTCGGTCTTTGTGACCGTGGGGGCTATTGACCGTCCACTGAAGGTGTTAGCAATCAGTTTTAGCGTGTACCTCAGCACCGGACTCCTCACTTTCTTGATCTTTGCTGTATTCGCCTTGTAGTCGTCATTGCTTATGAGGTCCCACAGGTCATTCGCTTGAGTGAAGGAGGGGAATTCAACCTTGTTGGCAGCAGCGTTGAGGCCATAGGCTTGACAAAGCTCCGGGATTGAGAGACGAAAGGCTTGACGTTTGATCTTGAAGGATAGGTGGCCTTGAGAAGGAGTGGGGATGCTCGGGTTCTCATATGCGAACTCCAAGGTGGCTAAGAAATCAATTGTCACCTCGGGATAGGTCGGGCAGTCCATCCTTGACAAGCACCGGAGGCCTATGTTCTTCAGGAGTTGACCAAAGTCTCTCAAGATCCCCATCTTAGCCAACAGACCTCTATCCGCGAACTTAATTGGTTCGAACCTCAGCCTCTCTAGCCTCTTCTTGGCTTGCTTTTCCTCCTTGGTCCACTTAACCCTCTCCTGAACCACCACTTCTTGACCTTCTCCTTCTTGTGCTGCCTCCTCTCTTGTTCGTTTTGGAGCCATGGTACCTGAAACACAATTCTCAAGCAAGAGAATGAGCAAAGGCGGCGAATGTTGAGAGAAAGAGTAAGCAAGAAAGAAAAAGTTATAACTAATACCCTAGATTTTTGGGGGATTTATAAAAATTCTAGCAAGATAATAGAGAAAAGAATTTAGAGATAGAATCAAATCTAGAATTTTTCCTAATATCTAGCTAGTTTTAAAAATCCGCTAAACCCCTAACATCTATTATTCAAGCAAAGCAATAAAAAGGAAATTTTCCAAAAGATTTTGAACAATTATTTGAAAATACCTTTGCAAAGATTGAAAACAGATGCTGTTGGCCCTTTGGAAAAGAAAATCACACTCTCTCCTGTTTTGAAAATTTCGGAATACAAGTGAGAGAGTGTGTGGTTTCATGAAAACATATAAAGGCCAACAAAATATAAAACCATGGGAAGACTTAGTGGTTTCTGACAAAAAGCTTGGTCAAGGCACATCTTTCATAGTCAAAGATTCCTGCCTCGACCAAGATTTGAATTTAAAAACAGGAGGGAAAGAAGAAAATAGGGAAAAGAAATTGTTACCTCGGCACGAGATCGAGTCCATTTGGTCGATCTAGGACTCGATCTCATGCCCATAATGGCTAGGATCGAGAGGATTGATCGATTAGGGACTCGATTCAAATTGCATCGAGTCTTAGATCGACTGTACCCTCTCGTTCCTTGACTTTGGTCAACCAGGCATTGGTCTTTGAATCGAGCTCCATGACTGATTTGAGGGTTGATTTGGCTTAGATCGAGTGGCGGATCGAGTAGACTATTCGATCTATCCTTGAGAATCGAGTGACTCGGTCGATCTACACCTCGTTTTCTTTTCAAGCTAAACGTATAGGGTGTTCATCCTCTCGTGATCGACCATTCCACTCGATCTGTCTACTCGATCTCATCTAGATCGACTGACTCCTCTCGATTCACTAGCTCGATCTAGTAAAGATCGAGCTAGGATGAGTCGATCTAGCACTCGATCTCTAACTTATACTTAACCCTTCTCGCCTCTTTTGGACTCCAATATCACACCTAACAATCCCTTATCCATTCACTTACACACTTAAACATTAAAAGCATAAAACTGAAGTAGTAATAAAGCAAAAAATATGTACATGATAGACATGGGAATGCCTCCCAAGTGCGATTTCTTTAACGTCTTTAGCTAGACTTTACTTGGTTTAGGCCTGAAGGGGGGGTTTTGGAGAAGCACGGAGGTGCTCTCCTTGCTGTAGCCATCCGCCAAGTAAGGCTTAACCCTGTGCCCGTTGACCGTGAAGGCATTCCCGCTCTTGCCAACCAATGTAACCGCTCCATAGGGTAGAACCTCTTTGATCTCAAACGGTTCACACCACCTTGATTTGAGCTTGCCCGGGAACAGCTTCAACCTCGAGTCGTAGAGTAGCACCAGACTGCCTTCTCGTCACTCCTTGTGAACAAGATTTTTGTCGTGCACAGCCTTAGTCCGTTCCTTGTAGATCTTAGCGCTGTCGTATGCATCTAGCCGTAGCTCATCAAGCTCATGTAGCTGAATCAACCGCTTTTCCTGAGCTGTCTTGAGGTTGTAGTTGAGCTGCTTCACTGCCCATAGTGCCCTATGCTCCAACTCATCAGGAAGATGACACGCCTTGCCGTATAGGAGAGTGAAAGGAGTCGTGCCTATAAGGGTCTTGAATGCAGTTCGGTAAGCCCACAAAGCATCGTCTAGTTTGACCGCCCAATCCTTTCTAGTAGCCCCCACTGTCCTCTTGAGTATACCATTGATCTGCCTGTTAGAGACCTCTCCTTGCCCACTTGTTTGAGTAAGATAAGGTGTTGCTACCTTGTGCTTCACACCATACTTCCTCAAGAGGCTTTCAAACACTTTGTTGATGAAATGGCTTCCACCGTCACTGATTACTACCTTGGGGACTCCAAACCGTGGGAAGATGATGGTCTTGAAGAGCTTGATCACCACCCTTGCATCATTTGTTGGGGAAGCTATAGCCTCAACCCATTTAGACTCATAATCAACCGCCATTAAGATGAACTTGTTGCCGTAAAAAGGATGGGAACAGTCCCATAAAATCTATCCCCCAAGCGTCAAAGACATCAACTTCAAAGATAGGAACCTGAGGCATCTCGTTTCTCTTGGTGATGTTCCCTGCCCGTTGACAAGCTTCACAACTCTTGACAAACTCGTGAGCGTCCTTGAAGATAGATGGCCACCAGAAACCCGCTTGTAATACCTTTGTAGCAGTCTTGAAGGAAGCGAAATGACCGCCATATGATGAGCCGTGACAATGTAGGAGTATGTCCTTAGCTTCTTCCCTTGTTACACACCTCCTATACAAGCTGTCCACTCCTCTTTTGTACAAGTATGGCTCATCCCAAAAGTAATGAGAATTGTCTCTCATGAACTTCTTCTTGTGGTAATGATCAAAGTGAGTAGGCTCCTCTCCACAAGCTAAGTAGTTTACTATATCAACGTACCAAGGCAAGTCTTCCTCTTTGAAACTCAAGACCTCTTCAAACTTGTCTTCAAGCTTCTCACAAACCGCCGTGGTGATCATCATGAGCTGCTCTTCAGGAAGTGAATCGTCAAGTGGCAAAGCTTCATTGACTCTCATCCTTGAGAGGTGATCAGCAACACCACTCTCTATCCCCTTCTTATCCTTTATCTCCATATCAAACTCTTGTAGAAGGAGAATCCACCTTAAGAGCCTCGGTTTAGTGTCTTTCTTGGAACAGATGTACCTCAAAGCTGCGTGATCTGTATAGACAACAACCTTAGAGCCTACGAGGTATGACCTGAACTTCTCAAAGGCAAACACAACGGCCAGCAACTCCTTCTCGGTTGTAGCGTACTTCACTTGCGTGTCATCCAAGGTACGGCTGGCATAGTAGATGACATGCAGCCGTTTGTCTTTCCTCTGACCAAGAACAGCTCCTATGGCGTAGTCACTCGCGTCACACATGATCTCGAACGGTAGGGTCCAGTCCAGTGCTTGTACTATTGGCGCGGATACAAGAGCTTCCTTGATAGTCGTGAAAGCATGAAGACAATCCTCATCAAACACAAAGTCAGCTTCCTTGCATAACAACCGTGTGAGGGGCCTTGCAATCTTGGAGAAATCTCTTATGAATCTCCTGTAGAAGCCTGTGTGGCCTAGGAAACTCCTTACTTCCTTGACATTAACCGGCGGCTGAAGACTCATCATGACCTCAATCTTGGCTTTATCAACCTCTATGCCCTTCTCTGATATCTTGTGGCCAAGCACGATCTTTTCCTTCACCATGAAGTGGCACTTCTCCCAGTTAAGCACAAGGTTCGTCTCTTCACAACGCTTTAGTACCTTGCAAAGATTCAACAAACAAGCAGAAAAGATGCACCATATACAGAGAAGTCATCCATAAATACTTCTACCATCTCCACTATTAGATCAGAGAAGATCGACATCATACACCGCTGAAACGTAGCTGGTGCGTTACACAACCCGACTGGCATCCTTCGATATACGAAGGTGCCATAAGGGCAGGTAAAGGTCGTCTTCTCTTGATCGTTTGGATGGATTGGTATTTGAAAGAATCCGCTATAACCATCAAGAAAGCAATAGTAAGGATGATTAGCAAGTCTCTCAAGCATTTGATCAATAAAAGGTAAAGGAAAATGATCCTTTCTAGTGGCAGAATTGAGCTTCCTATAGTATATACACATACGGTAACCTGTTATAGTCCTAGTAGGTATCAATTCATCTTGTTCATTTCTAATTACCGTGATCCCTCCCTTCTTAGGCACCACGTGGACAGGAGATACCCATGTGCTGTCACTTATGGGATAGATCATGTCAGCCTCTAACAACTTAAGAATCTCTTTCTTGACTACCTCTTTCAAATTCGGATTTAAGCGCCTTTGGTGTTCAATAGAAGAAGAGTATTCATTATCTAAGTGAATCCTATGAGTGCAAAGTATTGGTAAAAGGCCCTTGATGTCACTTAGAGAGTACCCAATGGCCTTCCTATACTTTCTCATCTCATTTTGGAGCGAGTGCAACTCATCAGCACTTAAGTTCTCATTCACAATCACGGGGTAGGTATCATTAAGCCCTAAGAAAGCATACCTTAGCCCTTTTGGGAGCTCCTTTAGGTCCACCTTTGGGGCTAGCAGCTCGCTCTAGTCCTCCTCGTGGCTAGTGTTGGCGTTGCTGTCCTTAGTAGCCTCCTTAGAACCCGAGTCATAACCCAAAAGACTGCTTTCTTGAACCGTTCTCCCCTCCGAGATCGAGCCATCCAGTCGATCTTGCACTCGTTCTAGTCCAGATCGAGCAACTTAACTCGATTCTCCTACTTGATTTGATTGGGATCGAGCAGGAGATCGAGTTTCCGTCTCATTCTCTGAACTGATCGGTTGGCTGCTCTCGATCTTCCCATCGATTGTTTTGCTGGATCGACTGCACTCAGGTCGATCACTTACTCGATTTGATGTGGATCGAGTAGTGGATCGAGTGTTTGATTCGTTCTCTTCTCTGGATCAACCAGTCTCCTTGATCTTCTTGTCGATTGCTGTCCTGGATCGAGTGATCTTCTCGATTTCCTGATCAATCTCTAGGCATCCGCCCTCATCTTCCATCACAACCTTTCTAGAGTCAAGGAGATTAACGTACTCCTGAGTCCTCTGGTCCAAGAAACCGTACTCTCCTCTCTCCTTAGTCAATGCCAGCTTCAAGTGATCCTCTTGTGCAAGCTCTTCTAGCAATTCATCCGCCAAGGCATCCAACGTCTCTATGTAGAATGCTTGCCCTTCTATGGTCGGCTTCTTAAGAACCTCGTTGATATCAAAATCCAGCTTTATATCCTTGCCCAAGTGTAGAGCTATCTTCCCATTCTTGACATCAATGATTGCTCCAGCGGTTGCAAGGAATGGTCTACCAAGTATAAGCGGATCCTTAGGTTCTTCATCCATCTCAAGCACAACAAAGTCAGTTGGTACATTGACATCGCTTATCCTTACTGGAAGATCCTCTAACATACCCACTGGAAGTCTCACGCTTCTGTCAGCTAACACACGGGAGATCCTACACTCTTTGAACCGTGTAAAACCGAGCTTCTTTGCTATAGAATGGGGCATGAGATTTATACTTGCTCCCAAATAGCATAAACAGCTCTCTAACTTCAATGGACCCAAAGCACAAGGAATGGTGAAGGATCCTGGATCTCCTAGCTTCTTAAGCACAATCTCCTTGTGAATGATGGCACAACACTCTTCACTAAACACCAAGACTTTTTTACTTTCCTTGATCTTCTTTGTAAGGGTGTCTTTGAAGAACTTAGCACACTTCGGCATCATAGCTAGGCAAGGCAACTTGATCTCAACGTCCTTTAGATGCTTCTCAAACAAGAGTCTATGCTTCTCTATCAGCTGTTTCTTGAAGCGGCCGGGAAAAGGAAGCTTAGGTACATACGGTGGAGGCACATAAACATCTTTCTCTTTAGTAGCTTGCTCCACCTTCTTTTCTACGGCTACCCCTTTACCCTTTCTTGGTCTCTCAATCCACACGTTGTCAAAGTTGATCTCCTCATCAGCTGAAAGCTTACCCTCCCCCTCTTGGACTACAATGTCCTCATTGTTTATAGGAGCAACACGTGGAGGAAGCTCTCTACCACTCCTCAAGGTGATAGCGTTGGCGTATTCCTTTGGATTCTGCTCCCACTTGCCCGGTAAGATGTTCTGACCGCTTGTACTTGCCTTTCCTTTCTCTAACTGCTTGATCTTGTTGTTCAGGTTTGTAATCTGAGTTGAGACGTCAGTAAGAGAGGAGTCAAGGCGGTTGTTCATCTCGGCAAACTTCTGATTAGTTGAAGCTTGACCTTGAAGAAACTGCTGAAACATTGCTTGAACCGGATCTTGAGGAGGCTGTTGCATCTGTTGTTGTTGGGGGACAAAGCCGGGAGGAAACATAGGTGTATAGCTCTTGTTGCCTTGCTGCTGTTGCTGACCTTGAAAGTTCCCTTGCCTCTGCCCTTGAAAGTCACTATTCATTTGAAAACCTTTGTTATAAGGCCCAAAGGGCTTTGCTTCCTGAGGGGGGTACACCTGATCTTTAGGGTTCTCCACGTTTGTGCTTCTGTAAGACAAATTGTTGTTGCCTTGGTAGCCTTGAGAGTAGCCTTTCTGCTTGTTGTATTTCTGACCAGCCACGCAATTAGCTTCTTCTTCTTGGCATTGCTTGAGCTCATCCAACAAAATGTACATGCTTTTGGTTTGCAAGCACTAGCTTATCTATCTTCTCATGGAGAGACTTCATTTCTTTCTTATTAGCTTCAAGATCAGCTCCTCTTGGAGCACGGTCGTAATCCTCTGAATAGTTCCCATCACTCAATGGCAAGTTCTCAATGAGCTCCACACCCTCTTCTACTTCTTGGCCAAGGAAGTTTCCTTTGCTTGCCGTATCAAGTAGTAATCTGATCTTTGGAAGAGCTACGTGGTATATGGTACTCAAGAGGGTCTCTTCACTAAAGCCATGGTGAGGACAGGCTATAGTATAATCCTTGAAGCGCTCCATAGCCTCATTGAATGACTCATTCTGTCTTTGAGTGAAGCCACTGATCTCACTTCTCAACCTTGCTGTCCGAGAGCTTGAGAAAAAATTTGAGAGGAAAGCTTTCTTACAGTCAGCCCAAGAAGTGATAGTGCCTTGGGGAAGAGTCTTTTCCCAATGTCGCGCTTTGTCACCGAGGGAAAAGGGAGACAAACGCAGCTTAAAGCTGTCCTCCGAGATGCCATTTATCTTAAGCATTCCACAAAGCTGCTCAAAGTTGTCTAGATGCGCCAATGGGTCCTCCAAAGCTAACCCATGAAACTTGTTATTTTGCACCATCTGAACAAACCCTGGCTTGATCTCGAAGTTGTTATTCTGGACCGGTGGAGGAGTGATCCCAAAGCGATTATGATGCGTATTAGGAGCATCTCCAGCACTAATGATCCGTGGGGGTCTAACCGCGTGGATGGGGTTTCCATTGCCCCTTCCTACAGCACCGTGAGCTGGTGGAGGTCCTTCAGGATGTTCTTGCTCAGCCATTGTTGCAAAGTCTACTGAACCGGCTTGAATAATCTCCTCAAAAGCTCTAGCTTGCTCTCTTGCTCTTCGTGTTCTTGAATGTCCGAGTTGGTGAATATTGTCCAGGGGAGTTAGTAGATTGATGTTAACCCTGGAGCGTAGGTTCATGTACCTGAAAGACACAAGTGTGAAGAGAAAGAGATTAGTAACCAAACTTAAAGTAAAGGCTTAGTCTTTACTAAACCCCAAATCTTAATGCTTCCTAGCAACCTAAGATGGCAACGACGCCATTTGATAACATGTTTTTTACTAAGCAATGCAAGCAGGAGAGGTTATCAAAACTCAAATGCAACACTGAGATGTAGTATAGCATGCAAGTGAGGTATCAATCCACACCTAGGAGCAGGAAGTACACTAAGAATGCAAGGGAATGAGCAAATCTAAGCAGAATAGATAAATGGTTGGTAAATTCAAGGAAAACCAAATGCAGCGATCTAATGCAATGCAAAACAATTTTAAAATCCCTGGAAAAGGGTTAACTACCACGAGGAACAAGCAAAGGATGAAAAATGCAAAGCTACTAAAAGCTAAAAATCGACCAGTGAATCGACCACAGGATCGAACACTGGATCGAGCAGAATGGTTCGATCTAACAAGCAACTTAAAGCGATATGATTTCTAACGAACATGATGCAAACTAAATGGCAAGTGAATGATTAACAGGTATTTAAAACACTATAAGAGAGGGTTTAGGGTCGAGGTTCATATTCAAGGGTATCAAAGATTCAAGCTTTGGTTGAAAACGTTTAGATCTACTCTTTTAAGAGGTTTCTCTAAGCCTTGAAAAGAAAACAAGAACCATCCATGGCATGTGGTATGGTTCACTTCCTCAATCTCTTCTGCAAACCCATGGCGTTTGGTGGAAAAAGAGATTGAAGAGCAAGAAAGACAGATTTCAAATATTGACCTAACTAATTGATGTCATTGCATTTTGCATACATTTTGCATACTCATTAGATAGTTTTTCATGCATTTGTATCATGTTTTAGGTTAGATTGCATCACTTAGGGTCCTAGAGCATTCTTGCATCAGCATGTGCATTTTCTCGGCATTTTGCATCCATTCCAGGTTGTTTCTGGTTGCTTTGGAGTCATAGAGGTTCGTGGAGGTGTGGAGGCTGATGTAGCAGTTCATGGGAGCTCGGGAACGTGCTAAGGACCAGTGATCGAGGAGTAGATCGAGCATGGCCGGTCGATCTAGGAGTTGATCGACCAGAAGATCGAGCCAACTAGGCGATCCAAGGATAATGATCGAGACGGAGATCGAGTGAAGCAATCGATCAATCGGTACGGACGTAAATGACGCCATGCAGAGCGAGAGCCAGATCGAGTACACCACTCGATCCACCCGAAGATCGATACCGAGATCGGATGCAACACTCGATTCACCGATGAAGATCGAGACCCAGATCGAGCCGAAGACACGATGTCCGGATATGATCGAGAAAACAACTCGATCCAATGGTCGATCTCTGTCCTTTCAACCGTTTTTGGCTGTTAGCGAAGGGGGGACCATTGGATTGTTTGAACATTTTAGGCAAGGCGGCGAGATGCTTTTGGACAACTTTTAGATTTCTTATCTTTTCTTTCATGTTTTCTCTCTCGTTTTCGGAAGAACACCATTGTTGAACCAGTTTTCTTTTGAAGCTTTTGTATTCGAATCCTTATCGTTTGATCTAGTCTTTCTTTCATGTTTATCGTTTCATTTCTTCTGCTTTGCTTGATTTACTTTATGAGTAGTGAGTAGTTTACTTTGGGTTCGGGGTTGAGAGGATTGAAGGGTAGAAAACGTTCGATCTTGGTTTGTTTTCTAAACGTTTTTAAGGCTATCTCTTCTAAAGTGTTGAAAGCTTAATGCTTGAAGACTCTCACGCCAAGAGCTTCATGATCCGAGAGGTCCCTTACCTTGACAGGATCCAGGGGCCTCGGAAGATCACACCTTAGAGACTAGTTACCCCTTCCCAAAAGCCATGGAAGTTTGGGGGACTAGTTAAGCCATTACTCGAAATCTGTTTTCCTTGCCTTTCAACCTCTTTTTCCACCAAAATCCATGGGTTTGGAGGAGAGGATGAAAGAGTGATCTATACCGAAAGCCACGGATAGATCTTGTTTTGTTTTCAAGGCTTAGAGATCCTCACCAAGTGAGTCGATCTAAAGTTTCAAACCCAAGATCGATCCTTGAAACCCTTTATATGAATCTCAACCCTAAAGCCCTTTCTCTTAGCATATTTACGTCTCATTTCATCTTTTGCTAGTTACCTGACAGCATCCTGGTCTTTAGATTCATTGTCCTTACGGTTTTAGACGAGATCGATCGTTTCTGCTCGATCTAGTGGTCGATCTTGTGGTCGATCCACTAGTCAAATTTTAACAATTCGAAGCTCTTCCCTTTAATTTGTCCGTTTGTTTCTCGTGGTAACTGCTTCCTTTCTAGTATTTTTAAAATAGGTTCCACTCTGTTTAGGTTGCTGCATTTAGTTTTTAGAATATTTCCCATAAATTGTCTTACTTGCTTAGATTTGTCTTAGACCTTGCATTCTCTGTGGATTTTCTATCATCTAGAAGTGGATTGACACTCTCCTGCTTGCTTTACTACAACATTGCGTGCACTAGAGTTTTGATAGCCTCTCTGCTGCATTAGAGCATAAGAAAACAGCTTATCAAATGGCGCCGTTGCCATTCTAGGTTGCTTAGAGAACATAGAGATTTGGGTCTTAGCAAAGACTAAGTCTTTACCTTTTTCAAATTACTAATACCTTTTCTCTAAACCGTGTGTTTTTAGGTACATGAATCTTCGTTCAAGGGGAGACAACAATCTACTACAGCCCTTAGACAACATTCATCAGCTTGGTCACTCACGGCAAAGGAGAGTCAGAGATCAAACAAGAGCCTTTGAGGAAATTGTTCAACACGGTCTGGTTAACTTTGAAGACATGGCTGAACACGAGCATCCAGAAGGACCTCCTCCAGCAGGACGGGGCAATGGAAACCCCCAACACGCGGCTAGACCTCCGAGGATCATAGAAGCCGGAGATGCTCCCAATACCCACCACAATAGGTTTGGGATCACTCCTCCTCCAGTACAAAACAATAACTTCGAGATCAAGCCGGGTTTCATCTCCATGGTGCAAAACAACAAGTTCCACGGCTTAGCAATGGAAGACCCCTTGGAGCACTTGGACAATTTCGAGCAAGTATGTGGAATGATAAAGATCAACGGTATATAAGAAGATGCTTTCAAGCTGCGTCTCTTCCCCTTTTTACTCGGAGACAAAGCTAGACATTGGGAGAAGACCCTCCCACAAGGCACCATCACATCATGGGCTGAATGTAAGAGGGCTTTCCTCTCAAAGTTCTTCTCAAGCACCAGGACTGCTCGGTTGAGAAGCGAAATCAGCGGTTTCACTCAAAGGAACAACGAGACATTCAATGAGGCTATGGAGCGTTTCAAAGATTACACGATCCAATGCCCTAATCACGGGTTCAGTGAGGAGACTCTACTCAGTACCATATACCGTGGAGCTTCACCAAAGATCCGGTTGTTGCTTGATACAGCTAGAAAAGGGAACTTCCTCGGTCAAGAGGTTGAAGAGGGTATGGAGCTGATAGAAAACCTGGCGTTGAGTGATGGAAACTATGCCGAGGATTATGACCGAGCACCAAGAGGATCAGAGTTAGAGTCTCATAAGAAGGAGCTCAAATCGTTGCATGAGAAGATTGACAAGTTGGTCTTAGCTAATCAGAAGCATGTTCACTTTGTTGGTGAAGCTGATGAAAACCAAGAGGAGTTGGAGCTAAGCCAAGAAGAAGCAAATTGGATGGCTGGACAGAACAACTACAAGTCTCAAGGCTACAACCAAGGCTACCAGAACAACAACCTCTCTTACCGGAGCACCAACGTAGCCAACCCTAAAGATCAAGTGTACCCTGCTCAACAAGCTAAACCTTTCATCCCTTACAACAAAGGTTTTCAACCGAGTAGTGGTTTCCAAGGTCAAGGGCAAGACAACTTTCAAGGGCAAGGCAACTTCCAAGGGCAACAACAACAAAACAAGGGTTATACTCCTAACTACCCTCCGGGCTTTGCACTTCAGCAACAACAACCGATGCAACAACAAGTTGATCCGGTTCAAGCAATGTTTCAACAGCTAATACAAGGGCAAGCTTCTACCAACCAGAAGTTCGCTGAAATGAACACTCGGCTTGATTCATCTCTAACCGACTTCTCCACTCAAATCACCAACCTTAACAACAAGATCAAGCAGCTGGAGAAGGGTAAAGCAAGCACGAGTGGTCAGAACAGTCTTCTGGGAAAGTGTGAGCAAAACCCCAAGGAGTATGCCAATGCTATTACATTGAGAAGTGGCAAAGAGCTTGAACCTCTGGTCTCTACAAAGAACAACGAGGACGTTGTAATTCAAGAGGGGGAGGGTAAACTTTCGGCTGATAATGAGGAGATCAACTTTGACAACGTGTGGATTCAAGGACCGAGAAGAGGTGACAAGGCATTCGTTGAGAAGAAAGCTGAGAAAACCACCAAGGAGAAGAATGAGTACGTGCCCCCACCTTACGTACAAAAGTTGCCATTTCCGGGTCGTTTCAAAAAGCAGCTAATAGAGAAGCACCGGATCCTGTTTGAGAAGCACTTGAGAGACGTGGAGATAAAGCTGCCTCTTGTAGATTGTCTCGCTATGATGCCCAAGTGCGCCAAGTTTTTCAAGGACACCCTTGTGAAGAAGAACAAAGAAAGCAAAGAGGTACTTGTGCTAAGCGAAGAGTGTAGTGTGGTTATTCATAACGAGATAGTGCCTAAGAAGCTGGGAGATCCTGGAAGCTTCACTATACCTTGTGCTTTGGGTCCTCTAGAGTTCAAGAGTTGCTTGTGTGATCTCGGAGCTAGCATAAACTTGATGCCTCACTCCGTGGCTAAGAAGCTTGGTTTTACTCGGTTTAAAGAATGTCGGATCTCATTGGTGCTGGCTGATAGGAGCGTGAGATTACCAGTTGGGTTGCTTGAAGACTTACCGGTGCGAATCAGTGGTGTGAACGTACCTACAGACTTTGTAGTGTTGGAGATGGACGAGGAGCCGAAAGACCCACTCATCTTAGGGAGACCGTTCCTTGCAACCGTCGGAGCTATAATAGATGTGAAGAATGGGAAGATTGCCTTGCATTTGGGGAAAGAGATCAGGCTAGACTTTGACATCAACAAGGTTCTAAAGAAGCCAACCATTGAAGGACAAGCTTTCTATATTGAAACGATGGATGCTCTAGCGGATGAGTTGTTGGAAGAGCTAGCTCTAGAAGACCATTTGAAGCTAGCACTCACTAAGGAGCCAGGGGAGTTTGGCTATGTGGACCAGAGAACCCAAGAGTACGTGAACCTGCTGGATTCGAGGAGGATCATCAAGAATGAAGAAGATTGCTGCCTAGAGATCGACTCCGAGATCGACGCTATCACTCGATCCAGGAGTCAGATCGACAAGTCAATCGAAAACCCAACTCGATCCGGTGCAACAATCGACCAACAGATCGAGAATGATGCTCGATCAGGAGAAACAATCGAGTCGACGATCGAGAAAGACCTCCCGATCATTTTGGAGTCCAATCAAGAGATCGACTCAGTGTCTCGATCCCTTACTCGATCCATATCAAATCGAGTAAGTGAATCGAGTGAAATGGCTCGATCTAGACGACATCGAGAGGAGAATCGACCGGGGGACTCGATCACAGAAGGGATAGCGATAGAGGAAAGCAGTCTGAAGGGCCATGCCTCGAGTTCAAGGGAGAGTTCCAAGGAGGAGAACAACAACAACAGCCACGAGGATGACTGGAGTGAGCTGTTAGCCCCAAAGGTGGACCTTAAGGAGCTCCCAAAAGGGCTAAGGTATGCTTTCTTAGGACCTAATGACACCTATCCCGTGATAGTAAATGAAAACCTTAGTGATGATGAGTTGCACTCACTCTTAATTGAGCTGAGAAAGTATAGGAAGGCCATTGGGTACTCTTTAAGTGACATCAAAGGCCTTTCACCAATGCTTTGCACTCATAGGATTCACTTGGATAATGAGAACGCCAATTCTGTAGAACATCAAAGGCGTTTGAATCCTAACTTGAAAGAGGTTGTTAAGAAGGAAATCCTTAAGCTTTTAGAGGCTGACGTGATCTATCCCATAAGTGACAGCACGTGGGTTTCCCCTGTACACATGGTGCCTAAGAAGGGAGGGATCACGGTCATAAGGAATGAAAAGGATGAACTTATCCCTACTAGGACCATTACTGGTCATAGAATGTGTATTGACTATAGAAAGCTTAACCTTGCGACTAGAAAAGACCATTTCCCTTTGCCTTTTATTGATCAAATGCTTGAGAGACTTGTAAATCACCCTTACTACTGTTTTCTCGATGGGTATAGCGGTTTCTTTCAAATACCTATTCACCCAAACGATCAGGAGAAAATGACTTTTACATGTCCCTACGGTACCTTTGCATATCGAAGGATGCCGTTTGGATTGTGTAATGCACCGGCTACCTTTCAGCGGTGTATGATGTCGATCTTCTCCGATCTTATAGAGGAGATGGTAGAGGTGTTTTTATGGATGACTTCTCTGTGTATGGTGCGTCCTTTCCTGCGTGTTTGTTGAATCTTTGCAGGGTACTTAAACGTTGTGAAGAGACAAACCTGGTGCTGAATTGGGAGAAATGCCACTTCATGGTCAAGGAAGGGATAGTGCTCGGTCACAAGATTTCGGAGAAGGGTATTGAAGTTGATCAGGCTAAGGTTGAGGTTATGATGGGTCTAGAGCCGCCGGTTAATGTTAAAGGGATCAGAAGCTTCTTGGGACACGCAGGGTTTTATAGGCGTTTCATCAAGGATTTCTCCAAGATTGCACGCCCTCTTACACGGCTGTTGTGCAAGGAAGCTGAGTTTGTATTCGATGAGGAGTGTTTGAAGGCTTTCGTGACCATCAAGGAAGCCCTCACATCAGCCCCTATAGTCCAAGCACCAGACTGGTCTCTCCCTTTTGAGATCATGTGTGATGCTAGTGATTATGCCGTAGGAGCCGTCCTTGGTCAGAAGAAAGATAAGAAGCTACATGTGATCTATTATGCTTCAAGGACCTTGGATGACACGCAATCACGATACACCACTACGGAGAAGGAGCTGCTTGCAATAGTCTTCGCCTTTGAGAAGTTCAGATCATATCTCGTTGGCTCCAAGGCTATTGTATACACGGATCATGCTGCTCTACGATACATATACTCGAAGAAAGACACTAAGCCTCGGCTCTTAAGATGGATTCTGTTACTCCAGGAGTTTGACATGGAAATTAAAGACAAGAAGGGGATAGAAAATGGAGTCGCTGACCACCTCTCAAGGCTAAGGATCAACGAGTCTCTCCCCTTAGATGACTCTCTTCCAGAAGAGCAGCTTATGGCGATTACTACTGCTGTTTGTGGGAAGCTAGAAGGAAGGTTTGAGGAAGTGTTGAGTTTTAAAGAGGAGGATCTACCATGGTATGCTGATGTGGTGAACTACCTAGCGTGTGGTGAGGAGCCAACACATCTCAACAGCTATCACAAGAAGAGGTTTTTGAGGGAGGCTAGTGACTACTTTTGGGATGAGCCTTACCTATACAAAAGAGGAGTAGACAGCTTGTACCGGAGATGTGTTACAAAGGAAGAAGCCAGGGACATCCTCTATCATTGCCATGGTTCTTCCTATGGAGGACACTTCGCTTCATTCAAGACTGCCACGAAAGTGTTGTAAGCCGGTTTCTGGTGGCCCTCCATTTTTAAAGATGCACACGAGTTTGTGAAGAGCTGTGAGGCATGTCAGCGAGCAGGGAACATAACTAAGAGGAATGAAATGCCTCAAGTTCCCATCTTCGAGGTTGACGTGTTCGATGCGTGGGGTATTGACTTCATGGGGCCTTTCCCTTCTTCATACGGCAACAAGTACATCTTAGTAGCTGTGGATTATGTCTCCAAATGGGTTAAGGCTGTTGCTTCCCCTACAAATGACTCTAAGGTTGTGATCAAGCTGTTCAAGAGTGTCATCTTCCCAAGTTTTGGGGTACCCAAGGTTGTTATAAGTGATGGAGGAAGCCACTTTATAAACAAGGTCTTCGAGAACCTCTTGAGAAAGTATGGGGTTAAGCATAAGGTGGCTACACCGTATCATCCTCAAACAAGCGGTCAGGTGGAAGTCTACAACAGGCAAATCAAAGCTATTTTGGAGAAGACCGTTGGAGCAACAAGGAAGGACTGGTCAGTGAAGCTAGACGATGCTCTTTGGGCTTACCGTACTGCTTTCAAGACGCCGATTGGTACAACTCCTTTCACTCTACTCTATGGCAAGGGCTGTCACCTCCCGGTTGAGCTGGAGCACCGCGCGTTGTGGGCTGTGAAGAGGCTGAACTTTGATCTCAATACGGCTCAGGAGAGGCGCCTTATTCAGCTACACGAACTGGACGAGTTGAGGTTGAATGCTTACGAGAGCTCTAAGATCTACAAGGAGCGGACTAAGGAAGCTCATGACAAGAAATTGGTTGCCAAGGAGCTTAAGGAAGGAGGACTGGTGTTGCTGTACAACTCGAGGCTCAAACTCTTCCCGGGCAAGCTGAAATCAAGGTGGAGTGGACTGTTCGTGATTCAAGAGGTCTTGCCGTATGGAGCTGTTACTTTGATGGGAAGTAGTGGTAGTGCATTCACCGTCAACGGACACAGAGTCAAGCCCTACTTGGCTGACAGCTTTGACAAGGAGAGAACCTCAGTGCTTCTCCAAGACCCACCATCCGCCTAGACCAAGTAAGGTCTAGCTAAAGACGTTAAAGAAAGCGCACTTGGGAGGCATTCCCATGTTTATCTTGTACATACTTCTGCTTTCATTTCTCTTTCAGTTTTATGTTTTTATGTTGCAAGTGTGTAGGAACAGGTATAAGGAGTCTAAACCTTGACATTGAGGTCCAAATAGGGCAATAGGGGTTAAGATAAGGCTAGAGATCGAGTGCTAGATCGACTGATCCTGGCTCGATCTTTGCTAGATCGAGTCAGTGAATCGAGAGGAGTCAGTCGATCTAGACGAGAACGAGTGACAATATCGACCTTGATGAAAAAGGATCGATCGATCCAAATCGGATCGACTGATCTAATTTATCTCGGGAAAATCTGTTGAAAATTGATCGATCACTCGACTCAATCCACCACTCGATCTATGCCAAATCGACCCCTAAATCGAGGACATAGATCGATCAGAGGGACTTAGCCGAGGAGCCAACATCTGAATGATCGAGAGAGCCAATCGATCCAGGACTCGATTCACCTTGAATCGAGTCTCAAATCGAGTAACCCTCTCGATCTAAGCCATTTTGGGCATGAGATCGAGTCCTAGATCGACCAAAAGGACTCGATCTCATGCCGAGGTAACAACTTTCTTTCCCTCCTTTACTCCTTTCCCTCCAATTTTTAAATTCAAAACTTGGTCAAGGCAAGCATCTTTGACCATGAAAGATGTGCCTTGACCAAGACTTTTGTCAGAAACCACCTTGACCACCCATTGTTTTGGTTTGCTAAAGTCTTTAAATATCTCAAATTATCTCTCACCCTCTCATTCCTGTTTGCTCGAGATTTTTAACAAAGAGAGTGAGAATTTTAAGTCTTTAAAGATTAGCAAAGATATCCTTAACTTCTTGCAAAGGTATTTTCAAAGATTTAATGGTTTAATTTTAAGAAAATCTCCTTAAATATCGCAAGATCTTGTTTTAGGATATAGGATCAGTTTTGATTTTTTTAAATTAGCTAAGTAGGGGTTATTGGTTTTTGTATTTTGGTGGATTTAGAAATCTTCTTTAGATTTGATAAATTTATTGATTTCAAAATCAGCAAAATGGAAAAAAATCAAATCCACTCAAATACCAAGGTTAGACCTTGTATTTGAGTCTTTGTATTTTAGTCATGAAAATCCTTCCAAATCCATTCAAATTCAATTAAAACTCAAATCTTTATAATATTTAGATTTTAAAATGATAGAACCAATAACACTGTATTTCATTATTGATTTTAAAATCATAGAACCAATAACACTGTATTTGAATATAAATTTTAAAATACAAGAACCAATAACACTGAATTTGGTTTGAATTCTCAAATCTATTAAAATACAAGAACCAATAACACCCTCTAAGTAAAAGGAAAAATTCTGGATTTTCAGTATCTAAAAGATTTGATTCCCTTTTATGTAGCTATGATTTTTATTTAATCCCCAAAATTCTAGGGTAATTTTTATAAATTCTCTCCTTCTCTTCTCTCATTCTCATCAAATCGCCACTTGCTAATCATTCTCTTTAGAATTTTGTTTCAGGAACAATGGCACCAAAGAGAACAAGAGAGGAGCAAGCACAAGAAGGAGAAGGACGAGAAGTGGTGGCTCAAGAGAGGGTCCGGTGGAGCAAAGATGAAAAGAGGGATAAGAAGAGGCTTGAGAGGCTCCGGTTTGAACCTACAAAGTTTGCTGATCGAGAGCTTTTGTCCAGGCTCGGGATCCTTGGGGACTTCGACCAACTCCTCAAGAACATTGGTTTGAGATGCTTGTCGCGGATGGACTGCCCTACCATTCCCGAGGTGACGATAGATTTCCTTGCCACCTTGGAGTTCCGGTATGAGAATCCGAGTGCCCCTGTCCCTTCCCAAGGCCGTCTCTACTTCAAGGTTGGCCGTCAAGCTTACACACTATCCATCCCCGAGCTATGCCAAGCCTACGGTCTCAAGGCTGATGCATACAAGGTGGAGTTCCCAGCCCTTAAGAAAGCCGACGAGTTTTGGGACCTGATCAGCAATGAAGACTACAAAGCCAACACCGCCAAGATCAAGAGAGTTAGGAGTCCGGTGCTGAGGTATACTCTGAAGCTGATTGCCAATACATTCAGTGGAAGGTCTGTTGCTCCTACCGTCATGAAGACGGAGCTGTGCTTCCTTTTCCAAGGCGTGAAGCACTTGGTGTCTGATCCGGATGCGAATGAAGAGCCCATAGAAGATGAACTCGGCGATGAAGTGAATTATGGCTGTGTGCCCGCGGCTTCTCTGGTGAAGTACAAGGCTTATGCCTTACGGTGCAAGGCAACCTCTTCCTACATTGGCAGTTTCCTTACTCCTTTGTTCGTGCAAGCCGGTGTGCCTATCCATAACTTTGCTCACGTCCCCAACAGAGCTTTCATGGATGAAGCATACATGAGAAACACTGATAGCTTGGGACGCACGCCAGCAGAAGGGTTTTATGCTTACCTCTTCATAGATGATGAAGACAAGAAGAGAGTGTGCATTCTCCCCAACAAAGATGAGACCGAGCTGCTTGGTGTTGGGAACATCGAGTTCTTACCCACGGAGGAAGAATGCTTTGCCCCTTTAGGAGGACTGCCTGCTTCAGCCATTGCCCCGCGCCAAAGGTCAGAGTCTCCAGGAACAGAGGATGAGATGCCCGAGGTTTACACACTTCCCAAGCTGGACTTTGAGCCGAGGACCAAAACCGAGAAGTTCTTAGCCTCGGTGGTGGAGATGCAGCGGAAGATCAACAAGTGGCAAGGGAAGATGCTTAAGAAGCTGGGGAAGAAGGTCAAACAACTCCAAGGAGGCCAGCCTAAGCCAGCTACAAGCCAAGAGATACAACAACCCGAGAAGAGGAGACTCTCAACCGGAGGAGTTGTTATCCGCGAGACCCAAGGAGACAACATTCAGCAAGCGCGTCACTCCCTCCAAGAACCAGGCAACAAAGGAAAAGCAACAATCTCTAGCTCCTCTGGAACATCCTCAAGTTCCAGCCGAGCCTAGACAAGAGGTAACAACCTTCTTCCATTGTATATAACCACTCATGTTTGTTTCTTTCATTGTGTTTGTTTGCTCCTTCGGATGAGTTTGCCACCGGGACGGTGTCAAGCAAGTTTGGGGGAGTACTTGTGTGATTTAATCTTGTGTTCTTTGATCTTATTTTCCTTTTTGCATCATTGAGTCTTAGTTCATGAAAAATTGGTAAAATTTTTAAAATTTTTTCAAAGATTCATGTAGTTGCATTCATCTCTTTAAAAACATGTTAGGATTGAGTCTAGAATTTCTCATATCACCTAGGTTGTTTGCATTTTGCATAAGGGGTTAGAATTTCTTAAAAAGATGTTTTACTTATGAATCATTTCAATGCCCTAGTTAGTAGTTCTCTAATGCTTCGTTTATGCTTTGAAAGTAAGTTCTAACCATGCTTGGATCACTAGTTAGGATTTTCGTGGCTTGAATTGAACTCTCATGATTTGAAACTCATCCTACTAAGTGAAAACCTTAATTTGAAAATCTAATTATCATTCTTATGCATTTGAAAATGAACACATGGTTTTAAAATATTTAGGCTCTCTTCTTCCTTTTTACCACTCTTTGTGAGCCTAAGTAGAACTCTCTCCTTGAACCTTACCCTCCTTTGAAGCCAAATGTTCTTGTGTGACATCTTTGTGAGGCCTTATTTTCGGTTAGAACTTGGCATAAAGTGTTAGGTTTAGGCGACATGATTTGGTTTTCATAATTGATTGCTAGCTTTGCATTTTGAAGCTAGGTATAGGCTTAGGATAAGTTTGGGGGATCATTGGGATTGCTTTCTTGTGTATTTGTTTTCGGTTCAAAAGAGTTTGTGTTTAAAGGAAAGAAATGAGGTTTTAAGTGAAAGGTTTGTTTTTAAAACTAAGTATGCTCTATTTCAGAAAGTAGCTCTCACTAAATAAATAAAAAAGAATAAAAAAAGAATAAAAAAAGAATAAAATAAAAGAGCCTAAATGCCAAATAAAGAAAAAAAAATGAAAAGAAAAAAAATAATAATAATAAAAAGAGAGCTACTAATAAGAAATCTTTAAGAGTAAAAATATTTTTCAAAAGCCTTTTCACTAGCCTAAAAAGTTTAAAATGTCTTTGTTTTGAATTGGGATTGCTAAGTTGAGAAGAAAGGGTAGACTCTTAAGTGGTGAGTGAGGATTAAATTTCTTAAATGAGAGGGGTATAGGACTGTTTGATAGTTTACATGGGTAGATGAGAATCTAATCATGTATGCATAAATTGTCTTTACCTTTAGCATTATGCATTAGTTCAAACCATTTTTGAGAGAAACCCTTGTCTAATTATAAACCCTTTTCAAATGAGATCATTCTATGCTCACAACCATAACCCTTAGCCAAGTGTGTTTTGCTTTAAAGTGCATAAGTTTGATTCATGGTTCGAATGTTAATGAATGTTAAAGGATGAATTTCTTTGATTGTTAGGAATAAGAGAGTCATGATTTGAATTTCTTTGTGTGATGAGTATGGCTAAGTCCTTTGGAGTATGAGTGTAAGCTTAGCATTTTAGAACTGTTAACTAGGACATTGAGATGATCTATTCGAAAGGCACCTTGGCAAAAAGTTTAAAACCCCTTTGATTTTTCTGAAAACCTCTCTTCCTTACTTATTTTTTGTTGCTTGAGGGCAAGCAAGAAGTAAGTTTGGGGGAGTTGATGTCATTGCATTTTGCATACATTTTGCATACTCATTAGATAGTTTTTCATGCATTTGTATCATGTTTTAGGTTAGATTGCATCACTTAGGGTCCTAGGCATTCTTGCATCAGCAAGTGCATTTTCTCGGCATTTTGCATCCATTCCAGGTTGTTTCTGGTTGCTTTGGAGTCATGGAGGTTCGTGGAGGTGTGGAGGCCGATGTAGCAGTTCATGGGAGCTCGGGAACGTGCTAAGGACCAGTGATCGAGGAGTAGATCGAGCATGGCCGGTCGATCTAGGAGTTGGTCGACCAGAAGATCGAGCCAACTAGGCGATCCAAGGATAATGATCGAGACGAAGATCGAGTGAAGCAATCGATCAATCGGTACAGACGTAAATGACGCCATGCAGAGCGAGAGCCAGATCGAGTACACCACTCGATCCACCCGAAGATCGATACCGAGATCAGATGCAACACTCGATTCACCGATGAAGATCGAGACCCAGATCGAGCCGAAGACACGATGTCCGGATATGATCGAGAAAACAACTCGATCCAATGGTCGATCTCTGTCCTTTCAACCGTTTTTGGCTGTTAGCGAAGGGGGGACCATTGGATTGTTTGAACATTTTAGGCAAGGCGGCGAGATGCTTTTGGACAACTTTTAGATTTCTTATCTTTTCTTTCATGTTTTCTCTCTCGTTTTCGGAAGAACACCATTGTTGAACCAGTTTTCTTTTGAAGGTTTTGTATTCGAATCCTTATCGTTTGATCTAGTCTTTCTTTCATGTTTATCGTTTCATTTCTTCTGCTTTGCTTGATTTACTTTATGAGTAGTGAGTAGTTTACTTTGGGTTCGGGGTTGAGAGGATTGAAGGGTAGAAAAGGTTCGATCTTGGTTTGTTTTCTAAACGTTTTTAAGGCTATCTCTTCTAAGGTGTTGAAAGCTTAATGCTTGAAGACTCTCACGCCAAGAGCTTCATGATCCGAGAGGTCCCTTACCTTGACAGGATCCAGGGGCCTCGGAAGATCACACCTTAGAGACTAGTTACCTCTTCCCAAAAGCCATGGAAGTTTGGGGGACTAGTTAAGCCATTACTCGAAATCTGTTTTCCTTGCCTTTCAACCTCTTTTTCCACCAAAATCCATGGGTTTGGAGGAGAGGATGAAAGAGTGATCTATACCGAAAGCCACGGATAGATCTTGTTTTGTTTTCGAGGCTTAGAGATCCTCACCAAGTGAGTCGATCTAAAGTTTCAAACCCAAGATCGATCCTTGAAACCCTTTATATGAATCTCAACCCTAAAGCCCTTTCTCTTAGCATATTTACGTCTCATTTCATCTTTTGCTAGTTACCTGACAGCATCCTGGTCTTTAGATTCATTGTCCTTACGGTTTTAGACGAGATCGATCGTTTCTGCTCGATCTAGTGGTCGATCTTGTGGTCGATCCACTAGTCGAATTTTAACAATTCGAAGCTCTTCCCTTTAATTTGTCCGTTTGTTTCTCGTGGTAACTGCTTCCTTTCTAGTATTTTTAAAATAGGTTCCACTCTGTTTAGGTTGCTGCATTTAGTTTTTAGAATATTTCTCATAAATTGTCTTACTTGCTTAGATTTGTCTTAGACCTTGCATTCTCTGTGGATTCTCGATCATCTAGAAGTGGATTGACACTCTCCTGCTTGCTTTACTACAACATTGCGTGCACTAGAGTTTTGATAGCCTATCTGCTGCATTAGAGCATAAGAAAACAGCTTATCACTAATTCCCTAAACAACCATGGCATGTGGGAAAGGAAGGATTAGCCTCTAGGATCTTGTTTTCCAGGACATCTGAATCCTGTCAAGGTAAGACAGCCTTTGGGTCATAGAGGTCTTTTCCAAGGCTCTCTAGGCTTTAAGATCCCAAGATCCTAGAAGAGAAGGTATGAAGAACAAAGAAAACACAAAGCTTTAAACTCTTTCAACCCTTTTGAATCACCTCAACCCCAAAACCCGAAACGACTACTCACTACACATGTTTGAGACTGAATCAAAAACAATAAACAATAAGTTAAGCATGATTAATGATAGATTAAAGAAAAACTTGCTTGATATTAAAAGATTCAAAGGTTCAAAAACAAAAGAAAGCTTAAGTTGCAATGGCAAAATCGCCTAAGGTAGATGGTAACAAAAATCAAGAGACAGAATTAAAGATAGTGAAAAGGAATGGCTGCTTTTGCCAAAATTGGCTAAACCGTTTGCTGGTCCCCCCTTCGCTAGCCGCCAAAGACAGCTGGTCGGATAAGGTTTGTCTGGGATCGAGCTGGAAGCTCGATCTGGCTCTCGATCTTTTTCTTAGATCGGATGGCCTGGGTCGATCTCTGAGTCGATCTTATGTTGATCGGGTTGGAAGCTCGATCTTGTTCTCGATCTGTATGGCGTCATTTACCTCTGCACTCCAGATCGATCTTGTAGCATCCGTATCCGAGAAAATGTGGAATGATCGTACCGGACAGGGTATTGTCCGAGGAATAATCGAGCCAAGGGTCGGATATTGGCTGGGAAATGGAGGTTCGGACTATGGTCGGGTGATGACCGAGGAAATAGTCGGGTCTGGGCTGGATAGCCGAGCTAGATGGACCATATCCGAGGGAAAACAGGGTCCAGTCCGTGGGAAATGGGATTTATCCCGGTGCAGTAGGATTTATCCGAGAGTCTGGGAGGTTATTCCGAGTGTCATTGGACTGTCTCCGAGGGAGTAAGGGAAACCTCCGAGAGAAATAGAGGATTAGCCGAGGTGGGACAAGTTATCCGAGAGAAATAGGAATATCCGGGTGAAAAATGGAAAACACCTCGGATAGGGGCGGTTTATCCGAGTGGGAAGGGATTAGGGCCGTGGACCAAGTGTTGGTTGGCTATTTTATGGTTTATCGAAGGAATGGTCGAACCGGTACAGGAAATAGCCGAGAGTATCAAATCGGACTGGGATAAAACTTACTGGAACCAGGAAAACGTCGGATAAGTCTGGGTTATCTAGGGTTTTGCGAGTATTTAAGGGATTTTGAGACTTTTCTCGGGAGAGTTGTGTTTATTCGAGAGCAATAAAGCAAAGACAGAGAATAGTCGAGAGAAAACCCTAAGAAAACCAGTTTATCCCGAGGACATCTGAGATAGATCAGGTTATCGCCGAGCAGATCCGACCATCGCCGAGATAAACTGGTAAGCGATCGGGTATTTCCCTAAGTGTTGAGTTTTCATCGGATAACCTCGAGCTAATAGCCTTGTTTTGTGGGGTTTTCGAGGGAAAACAGAGTTTGGCTCGAAGAAAGGTGAACGGATCGAGAGATAGCCAAGGGGATAAGGATCGAATCGTACGGACAGCCGAGAGATTATTAAAGAGATCGGATATCTTCGTTTTGGTACGGTTTTCATCGGGATTTCTTCTGACCAATCTGTTTTCAGCCTTGTCTAAGGTGAGTGCGTGACTGTGGTTGGTGTTTAGGACCGTAGGATTGCTAGGGTTGAATGTTTGCATGTTGATTGTGTGATTTTTATGTTATGTGTTTAGAACTGATAAGCAATCTTTATGTTATGATATATTGTGGAGTTTACCGTGGCATATATGATGTTTAGCTAACCTCAGGGTAATCCGGATCATGTACTAGCTTAGGGGATGTGGGATTCTCGCTGAAGTAGACATGAGTCTTAAAGAGGGATTGAACTTGGTTGGTTAAGTTAGATGATCATGGCCGTTTGATATTGTTATGTCTATTGTGAATTGATTATGTTGAATGTTGAATCCGAAAGTATGATTGCGTGTTTGGTACTGACCAGGTGTTACGGGATGACCGTACTCACTAAGTATTTATGAAATACTTATGCCTCTCATCTTGAGTGTGCAGGTACTAAGCAGTAAAGGGGCAAGACTAGGCGGTAGTGATGGATATGGATGGATAGGGACTGGGCTTTATTTATGTTTAAGACTTGTGTTTAGGGTCTTATGGCTTTGGTGTTTGATCGTTAGGTTGCTAGATGATCAGTTGTAATCTTTAGCGAACCTTGTGCTTTTGTTTAAGTTAGCCTCGAATCCTGTTTAAGTGTTTTATGAAAGTTAAATAAATGAAATGACTTGCTTTATATTCCGCAGTGTATTGATAAGAAAGAATAAGAATGAAGAAAAAGTTTAAAAATATGGCTAAGTATAGAAACGGACTTAGAGGATGTAGTGGGACACAGCCGCGGTACGGTTTACTGGGTTGGGTTACCACAGATCTCCTCTCTTGATCTTGATTTCGATCCTTCCTCTTGAATCGACTAGATGCACTCGATCTTCTGGTCGATCTCATCTAGTTGGAACTGCCTTGCTCGATCCGCTACTCAATCTCGTGTCCTTAGCTGAATGGTCGAGTTATCCAAGCGTCCATAAGCTTCCTCACGAGCCTTAGCACGTCCAATAATCCTACAAAGCTCCAAAGTGTCCAAAAACAACCTGAATATGATGCATAATGCAAGAAACATGCGTATAGGACCTAAAATGGCGCAAACTAGCCTAATATGCAAGATGAATGCATGAAAAACTATCCTGAATGCATGCAAAATATACAGAATATACCGTAATATCAACGCTCATCACCCGTCACTTCGTGAGATACCACTTTTCCACCTTGGTTTTACACGTGTACATACTTCATTTTGACCAACTATTGGCTTAATAACACTAGGGACAGTGTTGTTTAAGTCTGGGGGAGGTGGTTACTGACGTTGTGCGCTTTGTGTTTGATTTATAGAGTCTTAAAGTTGAGTCAAAAACCTGTTTTATAGAGTCAAAATTTTGAAACTATCAGTTTTTCTTGGAACTAACTACATAACGTTTATGCTTATAAGAACCACTGCCACAGTAGTTGATTACAAGTCTTACTAAGTTGAAAGTCATAGGTAGATCAGTCTAGCAATGAAGGTTTAGGTTCTTAGAGAATCTGGAAAATTTGCTGTTAGCTCCACCTTAATGAACTTTAAACTTCTTGTCTTGGGGCTTGATTCTTATTGATCTTGATTCTCTCTTTCAGCACTGAAAATAAGGTTAAGATACAGTCTCTCTTTGATCTTCCCTGATGTAGTTTTTAAAAGTTTAAGTCCAAAGAATGGTGCATTCATGACCCTGTCTTCTCACAAGGAACAACAGTAATGAATACATTCAAGAACCTGTCTCCTCACAAGGAACACAAGTATTGAGTAGCACCATATCTTAGACTGTAAAAAAATGAGAAAAAGAAGTGAAAAATCGAAAATATCCAAAGGAAAAGATCAAGGAAAGAGAAAATAAGAGAGCTGTGTTGAGATTGCTTTGTTCAGTTGTTTATGAAGGGAAAAGAATCTGTAAGTGATTGAGATGATAAAACCTTGATGAGACATCACACTTAGATAGATATAAGGAGTTAGCAGTAGATATTTCAGATTTCTTGAAGGGATTTAGATTGGATTTGAGAGATTTGCTAAGCTTGTCATGATTAGACTGAAATTTGATCTTGTGTTGACTCTGTGGTATGTGGATTCGAAAGTGTTAACTAATGTGGTGTTCCTGATGATTAAATGACTAATTCTTGTTTTCAAACCTCGACCCTGTTCTCTGTCTGGTGTTTGCTTGAGGGCAAGCAAAAGCTAAGTCTGGGGGAGTTGATATATCATGGTTTTTAACCATGGTATAAGTCCTTTTTAATGAGTCTTTTTGGTCTTTTTAGAGTCCTAGTAGAGTCTTTGCAGGTTATAGCATGTCTGGAGCATAATTGGAGATGTTGAAGCTTTTTGGAGTATTGCAAGTTGAAGCCACAAAGTGTCCAGCTCGGAGAAGAAAGTATGCATTTGGGTGACGCTCGTCACCCATATAGGAAGGGTCGTGGCTGGTTTCTAAAAGATTGGGAAGAAATTGTAGTTTTACCCCAGAAGTTCCAGTATTTGCAAAAAGGCCCCAGATCGTGTTTTAGCTTGTATATTAGGTTTTTCAGCCATTCTTTTGGCAGATATCTTGTATCTTATTCTTTTTGAGAGCTTTAGAGAGAGATTTGTAGCAGAGCTTTTGGAGAGACAAATCAGATTCCTTCAGAGCAGATTTTGAACTCCTTTACTTTCTATTTCTTATTTCTTTTATGCAATCTATTCTAATCATGAGGTTTTCTCAAACCACCATGTCTGATTAGTTTGTTAGTTAAGTTAGGGCTTTTCAAAGGTTGAAGAAGAGTTTGTAGAATTGCTAAACTTATAGGAATTCCATTGGTTCTTCATCTGTGCTTGCATTCATATCGGTTTCTTAGACACATCATCTGGATTTCAAAACCCTAGGTTGTTTGTAGATTTGAAAGCATTATTAATCACCTGAATTAGTATTAGATGAGAAAAACACCTATTTGCAAAGAGATTTGTCTTAGGAGTTTTGTGAACAATTGAACCTGATCATTACTGCATATTTAGATTGTTAGGGTTTGCAAAGAGATTTGAAACTCTGTGATTTAGACATAGATAACTTCTGCATTGAGAATTGATTAGTTATATCTTTGCGATTCATGTTCAAGACGGTTTTAATTCATTCCTCATTGCATGCATTCTACACTCTCAGATTCAACCTGCGAATTGTCCTGACTTAGCGCCTTTAGCTTTCTGAACTTTAAGAACAAGCATATAACGCCCACTAGCATTTATTTTACTGTTCCGCATTACATTCATTACTTATTGCTTAGCTTAATCCGAACCTGAACTCTTTAGTGTAGTTTACTTACTCCCTTGGGATTCGATAACCCCTTGTACTACAACTGCTTTGCTGTGCACTTGCAGTAGTTTTATTTGGGTAAAACCTGAGGCCTATCAGCTTGGAGCATCTGACTCTTCTTCTTCTTGAATTCCTTCTTCCATTTGCCCTCCTTCATAAGCTACAAGTTGATAGTCTCCTTGAGGAAGAAGAGTGTTGGTGCCTTATTAAGGTTGAGAAGATGGAGCGCCTTCTTGGTAGATCAAGTGCTGGGGAATGGTAAAGGCAAAGCTGTTGGGGTTGGAGAAGGATGTGAGATGCAGGTTGGGGAGCAGAAGCTTTGCAGCTGATCCATCTTCTTGGATGAAATTGTACATGAACTTGTCACCCACATTCTCTCCAATGAATCTTGCTTTCTTCGGATATGGCAAGTCTAGATATGCTATCTTGACTGTTGCTGTCCACTCTCAACTCCTGCAGCTTCCATCAATTGAGTAATAAGGCCTGCACAATAGATCTTAGGTGCCTTGTCATCATTGGTTGTTAAACAATGTTTGATGACCAGAAGTTGCTGCATAAATATGGTGACCATTCCAGTTGTCCCATCTGATCCTTTGAGCTCTACTCCTTGCTTTGTTTAGTCAAGTATGTTCATAAGGCTATGATCAATGAGCTCCCATTCTCCACCTTCAACAGCGCTACTTTCCTTCCTTGCAAAGAGAGTATGCGCCAATGCTTTGTGCACATATCTGATGGCTGGATTCATGATCAGAGAAGCATTGCTTCTTCCTGGCTTGTAAACGCCCTTAGCCACATGCTCCCAAAGGCTGTTCATCTCTTCTTTGCTAACCCCCAGATTCTGGCCTCTAGCGTTTCCATAGGAGAACCCAAAAGCATCTTCAATTGCTGAGAAGGACAACCTATATTTGGTCTTGGAAACTCTGAAAGTGATGAAGCCATCACCATCTTCTTCTAGAGTCTCTTCTCTTGGCTCATAAAAGGTCACTTTAAAGGAGACAAAAAATTGAAGCACATGGTCCTTGTTGGCTGAATAAGGTGTTCCCACCAGCTTTGTGAGCTCCATTGTCTCAAGCATAGAAGAGCAGTCCTCATAGAGTCTCAAGGCCTTTAGAGATGGCACATGGGGATATCTTGTTGGTCTCACATCCACATTTTGCAGCTTGTCATAAAGCTGCCTTTGAGCTGGAGTTGTGCCCTTCTTCTTTTGAGTAGCCTTCTCACAAGCGCCAACATCAACTTTCTTTTTTCCTTGAGCCTTAGCGCTTGGACTCCCTACTTCATTAGCCTTGTCTTGCTTTCTCTTGCTTCTCAACATCTTTGTTTGCTCCACTTCTTTTTGTTCTCCCCATGGTACCTAAAAAAAATTCTCAAAAGAGAAATCAGAACCAAGGAATGAACAAAAGACGAAGCTTAATGCTGCCAAAAATCACAAATGGAGAGTTTATTTACTTAAAAGTAAACCTCTATCAGTTGTGAAGCAACTAAATACGCAAAGCATGCAAAGGATTCCTTAAACAAAAATTATCTAGAAATTGAAAAACATGAATCCTAGCATGGTGAAGCTAAACAAGTGGATTAAAATGCTAATGCAAAGCAAAATAAATGAATTTGACAAGCAAGTAACTATTAATCTAAGTGCTTCAAAAGTCAAAAACAGTTATTCACCATGCAAAAGAAAAAAACTAACTAAGAAGCAATAATCATAAATCAAGCATGCAACCACTTAACAAAATAAAGTTCTTAAGTGAATAAACAAATTTTAAACATGTAAAAAGCTAAGAGACATTATCTAAAGTGGTTTGGCTCTCTTAGGCACTTAAGAAACTAAAAATTTTGAAATTTTGTGGTTGTAAACTAGAAAAAATGAAAGTGAGAGAGAGAGAAGGGTGGGGTTAGTTTATATAGAGGGTTGGGGAATATTTTTGTGGGAAGCAAGGGGACAAGGAGTACATAAGAGAGGTCCCACTCATGCTTGGGAAATGGGAAGAATTCAAATTTAAAATCTTTGATCTAGTTTGACCAAGGAGGAAAAAAAATTAAATTAAAAAAGGCTTACCTTGTGTGCAATATCGACCTCCCAAGTCGATATTATGATCGATATTGATCATATCGACTTAGTTTGGTCGATATGCATGCAGATATCGGATGTCTGGGCCGTTGTATCGACCGATATGCATGTCGATATTGCACTACACCTCCAGTATTAACTTCTAGCATCTCGATATATAGTCCGATGATGACCATAGCTGTCCAATATCGAGCTAGACAGCTTGATATGTAGCTTGGTATGATCATGCAATATTGCATATTGGACTAGTACCTCGATATCATGATCGATACACCTTGACTCATGCTGTTTAGCATCTTTTCAATCGCTTGTCAAGGTGTATCGACATGGGACATTGATATGCACCTCATTATGCCTTAACAAGGGCAATTAATCGCCCTTTGTCCTCCCAGTTAAGGCATATCGGTGTGTTATGTCTATACGTTGCTCGATATGCACCATTTGTGTTGTATTGACCTGGCATCCCGATACACCTGCTCGATATGGATGCCAGTTAAGGCATATCGTTATGTTTAAACCCTGATACATTGCCTGTTAAGGCGTATCGGTTTGCCTTACACCAGTACGCTGATCGATACAAAATCCTCTCATGCGTATCAATCAGAATCATCCCGGTACGCATATCGATACCAGTCCAGTACATCAGTATCGAGCGAGATATGCTCGATACACTTGCTCGATATGAACAGTATCGATGTGCTATGGCCGATATACTGGTCGATATTGACCATTCTGCGCCTCCTTCCTTCTTCCAAGCTTGGTTCCTCTTCACTCAACTTGAACCTGGTTACTAAGGACACTCAAAAACACCCACATAAATATACAAAACATAAAAATGCAAAACTATGTACAAGGATACCATGGGATTGCCTCCCAAGTGTGCTTGTTTAGAGTTACTTACCTTGACTTTCCTCAGCTCCTTAGTTGTGGTAAGGAGCAGGAGACTTGGAACTCTTTGGTGTGATTTTGCTTCCTCTGACTCTCTTGGTGACTCCATCAATCTTCAGCACTGCAAAAGGCTTAGACCTTCCCTCTTGCTTCATCTTGTAGCAAACTTCAACACCCTTAGAGCCAAATGGTCTAAAAACCACCATCTTTCATAGGACCCAACAATATTTCATTCACAGCATCAGAACCACCCACTTCGAGGACCTCCTCTTCAGTGGTATCAGCGAACAACTGGGACAGAGAGCTTCCATGAAAACTTTCTCCTACATAGCCATCAAACTCAGGCCAATGTTCACCAACTTTCTTCAACTTCTTAACCTCCATTGAGAAAGCTTGCTCATCTTCTAGCTTGTTCCCTTTGGAGTCAAACTTCAGCACTTTCTCCTTGGTTAGTCTCAGCTCTATTATGCATTCTTTTGCATCAAAAACTGCTCCAGCTGAAGCTAAGAAGGGCATGCCTAAGATGATGGCATTCTTGATTCTTCCCTCCACATCTAAGACCAGAAAGTCTGTTGGGATAATCACTCCTTCAATCATCATGCACACATCTTTAAGGGCTCCTAGAGATATCTTTACTGTGCCATCTGCTATGGTGAAGGACACATTGCTCTCCTGGAATGAATTGTAGCCCAGCGCCTTAGCTGTAGTGGAGGGCAGCAAGTTCATGCTTGCACCTAAGTCACAAAGACAACTCCTAACCATCTTCCCTTTGAGTTCATAAGGGAGAGTAAAGCATCCAGGATCTCCAAGCTTCTTGATGTTTATTACCTCAGTCTTGGCAATGGCTTCTTTCAGCTCTTTCCCAACATCTAGACCTCTAAGCTTCATTTGGTTGACATAGAGAGTGGTGTACTTATCCACAAGCTGTTTCTTAAACCTTCCAGGAAAAGGGAGAGCTGGCTTGTAAGGAGAAAGATCATAGATTCCAGTTCCTTTCTCAGCTTGAACCGTCCCAAGTGGCCTACTCTTCTCCTCTT
This sequence comes from Thlaspi arvense, assembly GCA_911865555.2. NCBI lineage: Eukaryota > Viridiplantae > Streptophyta > Magnoliopsida > Brassicales > Brassicaceae > Thlaspi > Thlaspi arvense. The sequence goes on along the minus strand of OU466862.2, from coordinate 50,888,003 downwards.
CCTTAGTGGTTGCTGCTTCAAGAGACTCTTCCTTTGTATCCTCTTTGTTGGCGCCAGCTGCCAAAAACTCCTCTCCCCCACTCTGAAGTTCAATGTCCTCATTGAGCAATGAAAGGAAATCTTTAATGAAAGCTTCCTCTTCAGCTAAAAGAGTCTCTTCTTCAGTAGCTATGGCATTTCAAAACTCCTTAGGATTAGCTTCTGGTTTTCCAGGAAGGTTGCCTTGAGTTTTAGGGCCAGCAATGCCCTTGTTGTTCTCAAGTGTCTTCACTCTTGCAGCCAATCCATCAAACTTGTTAGAGATCTCCACATGGAATGAGTCCATCCTGTTATAAACCTCAACAAATTTCTTAGTGATCTCCATTTTGTAGCTTGTTGGCCTTGTAGGAGTTGTTGCAGCATCCCTTTCATTTCAGCATCACTGGTGTTAGAATAGCTGGCTTGACCTTGTGAGAAACCAGGAGGGGCGAACTGCTTTGGCTGGAAATTGCCTTGGAAGTTATTCCTTGGAGCATAGCCGTGGTTGAAAGGTACAAAGGGTCTTTGTTGGTTCCCTTGAGGTTGTTGTGGAGGATAAACCTGATCTTGGGGATAAGCAACATTGTTGCTTCTGTAAGAGAGGTTGGGGTTACGCCTGAAGTTTCCATAATTGTTATTGTAGCCTCCCTGATTGCCCACAGAGTTCATCTCTTCCACTTGAAGTTCTTTCTTACTTGGCATCTCAATCATTTCATCAACAAAATTCACCCTTATGTTGCACCTGAATCAACTTGTCAAGCCTTGAGTTTAGCTCATTCAGCTCTCTTCTTGTGGACTCTAACTCCTTCTTTGTATAGCCTTCTTCTCCTCTTTGAGTTCTGTTAAAATCTTCATTGTAATTTCCATCACTCTGAGCTAAGTTTTCAACAAGCTCTAGACCTTCATCCACATCCTTGGAGAGGAAGTTCCCATTACTTGTAGTATCAAGTAGCATCTTGATCTCCGGGAGAGCACCTTTGTATAGTGTAGACAGAAATGATTCAATTGAGAACATGCTTCTCCAAAGGACTCATTACTTCTTTGGGAGAACCCATAAATTTCATTCCTGATTCTTGCAGTCCTAGATGTGCTGAAGAACTTTGAGAGGAATGCTTTCTTACACTGATCCCAGCTGGTGATACTCCCTTGAGGCAAGTTCTTTTCCCACTGGTGAGCCTTATCTCCTAGAGAGAATGGGAAGTGCCTCAACTTAAAGCTGTCTTCACTTACACCATTGATCTTGGTGAGAGAGCACAATCTGTCAAAGTTTTCTAGATGGTCCAAGGGATCCTCCAAAGGCAAGCCATGAAACTTACTGTTCTGAACCAAGATATCATGCCAGGCTTGATTTAGAAGTTGTTGTTCTGCACTGGTAGAGGGATGATACATGTCCTGTTGTTATAGGTGTTAGGAGCATCACCAGCACTAATGGGCCTCATAGAGCATGCAGCATGTGCTGGTCCTCTCTCACTTTGCTCACCTTGGACTCCTTGCTGTCCCTTAACACTAGCAACTCCCCGAACACCTTGTGCTCCTGGTGGTCCCTGAAATCGCTGATCATCAATACAATGCTCAATGTTGAGCTGAAGAAACTTCTGTAGTCTCTCTCTTTCCCTTGCTGCTATTAATGCTCTCTCCACTTGCAGAATGTTGTGTTGATAATCCAGCAGGTTTTGATTGCCTCTAGACCTTAAGTTCATACACCTATAAGAGGAAAAGAAAACTTGCAAATCAGTAACAAACAGAAAATAGCAGCTTAATCTCAAGCAATCCACAAATCCTAATGCTTAAACTAAACCCATATGACAACGGCACCAATTTGATAAAAGGATTTTTTGTTATTCAAATCATAACACACTCATGTCATTGTATTATGAAAGGTGTCAATCTATCTGAGTTCATAAGACACTAAGAATGCAGCAGTTTACTTGAGTCAAGCCAAATTCAAGAAAGCAGTTGTGATCAAACTAAGCAAGACTAAGCAGCACAGATTTAAAGCAGGAAATTCAAATAGGTTAAAACAAGGATCTAAGATGGGGGTTATTGACTAAAAGGGGATTAGAGCTAAACTAGTGATGCTTTAAAACCATTCAAACAATGCTATCTTCTAAGCATAGGATTAACATTAATAACTAGCTCAATTCCTTGATACTAATCACTTTGCTAAGCACATATTCAAGACAAATTCCTTTACTTAAACACATGATCAACAAGCATTTAAAACAGAACTCCAATCCTATAAAGCCAAAATGCACCTTAGACATCTAATTCCTTAGGCTAAGAGAACAAATCCTCTAAAAGACTCAATGCAGCATTTCATCAAACACTTATCAGGTATAAGAGAAAGCCAAGATACTAAACAAGTCTGGCCAAGACTAATCTAGTGTTAAGCACATCTAATAGAGAGAAGACAATCAAATTAATCATAAGACAGCACTAATCTAATCCTAAAACCCCTCTAATCTATCCCATCTCAAACTCTAAATAAGACAACTCACTAGCCATAATCAAAACCACAGATTCCAAAGAGAAATAATGGTTAAGCATGATTAGAAAGCAGAATAAGCAAGAATAGATTAAAGGCAAGTGCAGAATTTCACTAAATCAAACTAGTTCTTACAAAGCAAAGCTGAAAGAGGAATGGTTTTAAATGTAAGAACAGAAGAAAAATAATAAGATCTAAGCTGCCTAACCATTTTAGGACTTGAGTATTTATAGGGGAGCTTATAAACCCCTAATATACCAAGACTAAACCGAAAATAAGCTGACTTGGATTGACCATATCGGCCTCACACATCGATACACACATCGATATTAAGTCTTCTTGTGGGTTGTATCGATATGGCCTGGTCGATACGGCGGTCGATATGGAAGGCTTCAAGAGTGTATCGGCTTGACCCTCCTTGGTGTGAAGATCGATACAATCACCCTTTTATTAAGGCATACAAAGCAGATTCATGTCGATACAGCACCTTGATATTGTCCTGTCTCTGGTGTGTGATATGGGTGACCGATACACTGCTCGGTACGGGTCAATCAAGGCGTATCGAGGTCCTCCTTCCTCTGTACATCATGCTCTTGCTGTATCGATATTAAGTCATCGATATTCACCTCGGTATGCTCCATATCGATCAGATGACATCGATATTGGTTCATCCGACCTTGTCCTTCTCCTTGCTCCATTCCAAGCTCACATCCATTGCACTTGGTCTCCAAACTCCTTCTAGCACCTGAATAAAACTTCAAATGTATGCAAAATGCAATGCAACTCCTAATACTACACTAATTTCTAAATGTATGCAAATGGGACAAGAAGAAGCAAAATATGCATGCTAAGAGACTAAAACTAGAGATGAATGCATGCTAAGATGGTTTAAATAATTGAGATATCATTGAATTGAAACCATCAATCTTGGTTGAGAGATCAGTATGGAAAGAATCAATCCTATTGTAAATCTTCACAAACTTTTTGTTGATCTCCAAGTTTGCAGTAAGCTGTCCTTGGAGAAGTTGTTGAATCATGCCTTTCATCTCAGCCTCATTAGAGTTAGAAGAACTAGCTTGACCTTGTGCAAAACCAGGAGGAGCAAATTGTTGCTTAGGCTGAAATTTCCCTTGAAAGTTGTTCTTGGGAGCAAAACCTTGGTTGAATGGCACAAAGCTTCTTTGTTAATTGCCTTGGGGTTGTTGTGGAGGGTACATTTGGTCTTGTGGGTTTGCCACATTGTTGCTCCTATAGGATAGATTAGGTTAGGACTATAGTTGCCATAGTTATTGTATCCACCTTGGTTCCCCACATAGTTCATCTCTTCAACTTGGAACTCTTCCTCACTTGGCATCTCAACTATTTCACCAACAAAGTTTATCTCCTTGTGTTGTACTTGAAGCAACTTGTATAGTCTAGAGTTCATATCTTTAATCTCTCTCCTTGCTGACTCTAGCTCCTTCTTGGTAGACTCTTGCTCACCTCTTTGAGTTCTATCAAACTCTTCATTATAGTTGCCATCACTTTGTGCAAGGTTCTCCTCAAGCTGTAGACCTTCATCCATATCCTTTGCCAAGAAGTTTTCATTGCTTTCTGTGTCTAGAAGCATCATAATCTTGGGTAAGGCGCCTCTATACAATGTAGATAGTAAAGACTCATTGGAGAAGCCATGATGTGGACATTGCAAGGTGTATCATGTGAATCTCTCCCAAGCCTCTCCAAATGTCTCATTGCTCCTTTGAGAAAAGCTGGAGATCTCATTTCTAAATCTTGCAGTCCTAGAGTTACTGAAGAACTTTGATAGGAATTCTTTCTTGCAATGATCCCAGATAGTAATGCTCCTTTGAGGAAGATTCTTCTCCCATTGGTAGGCTTTGTCTCCCAAACAGAATGGAAAAAGCCTTACTTTGAACCCATCTTCACTAACTCCATTTATCTTTGTGAGGGAGCATAGTCTATCAAACTGATCAAGATGATCCAAGGGATCTTCAAGTGGCAACCCATGGAATTTGCTTCCTTGAACCATTGAGATGAGGCTGCTCTTTATCTCAAAGTTGTTGTTTTGCACAAGAGGAGGCAAGATTCCATGTCTATTGTTATGTGTGTTTGGAGCATCTCCTGTACCAATCTGCCTTATAGGTCTTGGTGGATGTGTGAGACCTCTTGCTCCTTGAGAACCTTGGACACCTTGAGCTCCTTGAGCTCCTTGAGCTCCTGAAGGGCCTTGTTAACCTTGTTGGCCTTGTAAACCTTGAGCGTCTTGCTTACCATGAGGTCCTTGGTATCTGTGTGGGCTGGATTTCACACAATAGAATTTTTAAGTTAAATATAAAAGAGGACGTAAAGATTCTAAGGTAAACACGAGAGAACAAGGATCCAAAGATGGTGATTTTATTATTGCCGCTTAGTTAAGCTTTTGGTACAAGTATTTTGCTAGAGCTTTGCTAGGTAAAAAGCCGATCCTTTTACGAATGAACTAAGCTATCTATTTATAAGACTTCTCTACCGCTTAAGCGAGAATCTAGGAGTATATTATGTAAATCTTTCTCTCTTGATGGCGACCCCCTCCACAAGGCTTCGTCTTCTAGGGTAAATGTCGCCTCAGACCTCTTTGTGGGCTTGGGCTCGGCCTGTAATCCAAATGCTTTCGCATCGGGCTTGGTTTTGGACTTTGTCTTGACTTAGTCCATAAATACTTTAGTTTGGCTTGACACTGAACATATTCGGTTTGGTTCGGTTTGTGTATGTTTTCTGACCGAGGCAACGATTTGGCTCGGTTTATACACGAATCATGCACGGTTCGGTTCAGCTCGGTTTCGTGCATAACTCGTGCATATTTCGTGCGCGCTTCAGTTCTCTTCGGTCCCATGCACAAATTCTGCACCGAGGCTTTCAGCTCGGTTTCTGCACAATTTGTGCACCGAAGCATTCAGCTCGGTCCCTGCACAGTTTGTTCACCGAGGTGTTTAGCTCGGATCTTGTACAGTTTGTGCACCGAGGCGTTTGGCTCGGGTCGTGCACAGTTTGTGCACCGTGTTTAGCTCGGGCCTTGCACAGTTTGTGCACCGAGGCGTTTGGCTCGCGTCGTGCACAGTTTGTGCACCGAGACGTTTAGCTTGGGCCTTGCACAGTTTGTGCACCGAGGCGTTTGGCTCGGGTCGTGCACAGTTTGTGCACCGAGGTGTTTAGCTCGGGTCTTTGCACAGCCTATGCACGGCTCGTTCTCCTGCACATTTTATGTACAGTCGGGAATAATTTCCATACTTAGTCATTTTCTTGATTGATCTCGTCGGGGTGAATACCGACCCCAACAGTTAGCTCCCCAGCTCGTTAGACTCAGGAGTGTGAATGACGAGCTGTTAGGAGAGACGAGATCAATGTTCCACGATCTTTTTTTTGACTATCCAGAATGCTTCGCTTACCTAGCCGAGGCGTTTATGCTCAACTGGCCGAGGCGTTATGCTTGCCTAGCTGAAGCGTTTTACTTTGATCGGTCGAGGCGTTTTAGCTTGCCTTGCCGTGGTGTTTTGCTTGCCTAGGCGATGTGTTTTGACTTAACTCGCCGAGGTGTTCATTCCTTATTGGCCGAGGCGTTCCGTTTGCCTTACTGGCCGAAACGTTTTGTTTACCTTATTGGCCGAGGCGTTTTGTTTGCCTTATTGGCCGAGGTGCTTATGCTCTGACGACGAGGCGTTAAGCTTGCCTTGCCGAGGCGTTTTACTCTGATTGGCCGTGGCGTTTATGCTTCGTGGACGAGATATTTACTTCAAGATTGATGAGATGAGCTACGTGCTTTTGAGATATTCGCTTCGGTCTTCAAAAGACATTCGCCTTGGCTACTTATTAATGCCTTGGAAACACTTAGAATTCTTTTATGGCATCTCCAAATCTTCTGAATTGGGCCTTAGTCTCAATAATTTTGGGCCTCTGGAAGCCCATTATTCTTCCCAAGAATTAACTCTGCTTCGGGAAGTGTAAACGTCTCGCCATATTGGCTATAAAAACCGAGGCTCCCCTTCACTTCTCCATTATCTTCACTTTTCCAAAAACTAAAAGGTTTGCTTTCTCTCTCTTCCCTCCCTTCTCTCTAGTTTTATGTTTAGATTGAAATTAGGGTTTTCACAACCGTTATTATATCGCCGCCGTCCGCTGACTCTCCGATCCGTTTCCATCCGTTTTTCCGAGCCAATGCGGGTACCGAGGCATGTCTTCCCTTGCTTCATCTCGAATCAGCTTTTCTTGTCTTTGTCGGCCAAAATGAGATCTTCCGAGGAATCATCTGCTGCGTCTTCTCGAGCCAAGGTGAAGTCTCACGAGCCGCTGTTCGCTGCGTCCTCTCGTGATGAAACGAGATATTCTGGGTTTTGGCGAACCGAGGCGTCGATCGCCATGTCCTCCCAAGCTGCAACGCCGTCTTCCATGCCTTCTCCAGCCGACGAGGCTTATACTTCTTCCCGAACCGAGGTGCCATCCATCGTTGTTCCTGGTGCCAAGGGGTCGCTTGAGGATTCGGTCAATTCGGGTAATCTTCCAACGGCTCAGGGTCGAAAGATGATCTGATCCGAGGAGTTTGGAGCTTCCGCCGAGGCAAACAATTATGTGGATCAAGTTAGGGGTCCCGATGCGAAGGAGCTCACTAATGAAGGTGTCTATAATGACGAGGCGATTCATTCTGGTTCTCCGATTGAGGGTCATCTGTCTTCAGCTGCCGAAGCATCGCAGATAAAATCGGAGGAAGAAGGCTGGGATTTCGATCCTGTCGAGGCGAAAAAAGAGTTGGACTTTCTGATGAGTCTTCAGAATGAGGGCTCATCAAAGAGACGAAGGGCGACGAAGAAACAGGCGGATCCTCTTGGTTCGACGCTTTCTACTGCAGACAGTTTATCAAAGTTAAAGGCTCGTTTTGGCATTAGCAAGCGGTGGAGTTCGTATTACCCACTCCATCAGGTCGCGCAGAAAATCCATCTCCAGGCCATTATAATGCGTACAAAAGTTTTTTCTACACCAGTCTGTTGTGGTTCCCGATCCCAGGGTTGATCTTGGAATACTTATGGACATATGGGTTAGCTCTGGCTCAGCTTACTCCCCGAGGCCTTCGTCACCTCGTAGGCCTTATTGCGCTGAGCTATGAATGCAATATCGATCTGTCAATGGAACATCTGCTCAACTTGCTGGAAATTCGTAAGAATCTGAAGTTCGAAACTCACTATATCCGTAATAAGAAGAATAGATGGATTCTTCACAGCTTTCCTAGCAAAGATTCCGATTGGAACAATCGGTTCTTTTATGTTCTCATTGATGATGCCTCGGTACATGCAGCTTGGATTGGGAGGATTAGGATGGACTGGGAAAAATTGGTAGCCGTACGAGGCCATACTCCGAGGTTCTTGATCCTGAGGAAAATGATGTACTTTGCTGATGTATATTTTTTTCTTTTTGATTTGCAGTTCGCCAGCTCGTGCTTCGTGTACCCGCGGATTTGTTTGAGGTGGTTAAAGCTTTTTGCGGACGCAGAGTGCACTGGGTAAGAAGTTTCACGTTTCAAAGGGTAGAGCGTGTGCGGGCCTATCATCTCGGCATTGAAGTTGACACATCGGTTTTTCATTCTCTGGATATCGACCCGAGTCTTAAAATGGCGGCAAAGTTGACCTATCGAGATAAGAAAGTGCAAGCTGCCAAGATGAGGGCCGAGGAGAGAGGTAGGGAAATCTCTGAATCCAGGGGACCGAGCCAAAAGACTCCGGCCGTATCCACCGAGCTGATCGTCGAACCGCCTCAGAATTGTTCTTCAGGAAAGGAGCTCGTTGCGGGGTTGAACTCAGCTCTGAGGCCTGAGGGATCGGTCATAGCTCGGCACAATGGTAAAGCAAAAGCACCGATCCGGAAAGAGAGAGGAGAGGCAGACAAAAGGCCACCGAAGCGACCCGCTTCCGAGCAGACCGAAGCTGTTGACGGTGAGGCTTCTAGGAAAAAAGCAAAGCGTATTGTTCAGGCACAAGCCCCGGTCCCTGCTCTAAGCGTTGCTCCCGTTACAGCCGATGCGCCTGTCGATGAAGCCGCGGCTTTCGCAACTCTTTTTTCCAAGATGGTGCGCGCTGGCGATCGTTTCCTGCCCCCTGATACTCTTACCAAGAGGAGGAAGTATGCTAGCATGGCGCAGAAGGGAATCAAGGTATTGTGTTTTCTTGACTTCTTTTATCCTTTAAACGATCTGGTTACTAACTCGAGTTGGCTCGCAGTTTATTGAGGCTGCGAACGAGGTAGTCGCGGGATACGAACAAGATGCCCGAGAGGATCAGCATCATATCGCCGAGGCGCACCAGGATGTTGTTGCCTTCAAAGCTAAGCTTGACGAGGCGGAAAGTAGACATGCTACCGAGCTGGAAAAAGCCGAGGCCCGTATAAAGAAGCTTGAGGAAGAGAGGGATGAGTTCAAACTGAAGCGCGACAAATCCGACAGTCTGGTTGGTCGTCTTAACGAGCAAAAGATAAAGATAGAGTCTGAGCTTGCGTCAGCGAAACATCAGTTGATCGCGGACCGCGAATTGCACGAGGAGGCTGTGATGAAAGCTCAGAAAGCGGCGAAGCGAGAACTTGTTGAGAAGTTCTAAGCACGCATACACCGAGCCGAAGCGAAGATCGATGAGTTAAAAGGTGGAGCTAGGACAAAGATTATCGATCTCACTCAAGTATAGAGCAATCTTCAGCTTATCAGGATCCTTCAGGGCAATTATCCCCCTACGCTAGACGAGGAGAAGATAACTTTGACTGAGTGGAAATATGAGCTCGCGGATGCCGATGCAGAATTTGAACGTCTCGCGACAGATCTCCTGGAAGACCTCAAGCTAACTCCGGTTTCGTCTGATTCTGGGGACCTTATCCTAGGTGGTGAATCGATCGAGCTCATGAGCTTGAAGGTTGATGTTGCAGATCCAGCAGGGTCTAACGTTGGTGCTCCAGGGGTACAAGACTTGATTGCCGAGAAGGAGACCGAGTCGGGGTCCAAGTCATCCGAGAAAGAGCTCGAGGAGAAGACCCGAGAGATGTCCGGTGCTGATTGAGTGATCGACCTAGAGACCGTTTGCTGTTATTTTTATGCTTTTCGTTTTGATTTTCTTATTTTGGTTGCATGACCCTCTTCGCGGGCGCGCTTTCTGCTCCGAACCTGGTGCGTGGATGGCATTATCCACTTAGACCTTATGTTATGGATTTTATATGATATTGTGTTTTGTTATTGAGCCGGAGCGTTATTGTTCTGCTTCTGATTTACGACAAAGCGAAGTGTTCGAGCTATAAATTTGGATGTGTATGATGATTCGTACTCGATTGTTTAAGACTTTCCCGATTCGTTTTTCTTACTGGGTGAGCCACAGCTGAAAAAGGCGTAATGGTCGGGACCAGTGTTTCTTGGAAGCAAGGTTAGCGTTGGGTTGAAAGTTGATCATCCAAACCTTTTAGTACTCCCCGACCGCGAGGCGGTTATAGCGAATATGACATTGAGATTGAACGCACTGAAGCATAACGTAGCTAGGAAGCGAAGCGTTTGCCTCAGTTTCGAGTTCAACTATGTTTAATGTACAATATTTCTGAAGTGTTTCGGGAAACGAAACGAAGATGGGCGAACAGCGGTATTTTGGCCGTGATTAACCCGTGAGTGCTTTGCAGCGTTTATGACCAGTGTTGCTTTGAAGCGAGATGTTTTACTGGGTTTAAGTTTGAAAACAATTTGGTATCTTCGTACCTGATTGTGCACATCAGGTACAACGGTCCAGAAATGTTTTTAGAGACGAGCTTTGACTGGGAGAGCCGCAGTGTCCTGGTCGTGAATGACCTATGAATGCTATGTAGCGTAAATGACCAGCGTTGCTAAGAAGCGAGGCGTTTTGCTGGGTTTATGATTGAACATATATGGGTACCTCGTATTCTACGACCAACCGTGAGTATTATGTTCGTGAGGTGTTATCAGACCAACGTTGCTTAGAACGAACTGTTGTTGGGTTTAGGATGTTTTGCCACAGCTTTAGGACTTGCGAACCCAACTCGACTTAATTATCCGTTTTTCCGGTAAAACATAAAGAACAAAGTATAGGATTTACCCAATGATTTTTGACCGGGGTGTACCCAGCCATGATTTATATCGCACGCTTTAATCCGTGGAGGATGTTTGAGAACCCCATTGTCCAGTGAGAACGCAGGAGTTAGAATCTGTAAAGGATGTAATAGTTCGTCTGTTGTGGCCAACAACGGGCGAGGTGAGCGATAAGAGTTGATGTGTGAGTTGAGTAAACTTGCTCCTTGATTTAAGCGAAGTGATTACAAAGCGTGGGAGTATACGAGTATGCATACCCCACTCTCCCCCCCCCTTTTTTGGGAGGGGGGCAGTTGAACTCGTTGTGAGACGAGCTGCCTACGTACCCCTTTCGGGGATCAAACTGCCCCGTAGTTCATGGTTTTGATAGAGTGACTTCGAAGTAGTACTTCTTTAAGTGCATCGCATTCCAGGATCTTGGTACTGGGACGTCAGTTGCGTTGTTAGCGAGCTCGTAAACGCCGGGTCGGACTACCTTGGTAATGCTGTAGGGTCCTTCCCAGTTAGCTCTTAATTTGCCGGCGTTTCGTTTGGCTGTGCTTTGGAAAACTTTGCAGAGGACGAGGTCTCCTTCATTGAATCGATGGCTCCTTACATTCGAGTTGTAATACTTAGCCGTGGCTTGTTGATAGTTCTGCATCCGAATAAGTGCTTGGTCACATCACTCGTTGATCAAGTCGAGGTCGTCTAAGAGCATGAGGTGATTCAGGCCTTCTTGTCCAGGCAGAAGTCGTCGACGAACTCCGAGGAAATCCACCTCAGGGGGAACTACACACTCTGTTCCGTTGACAAGTGCGAATGGCGTTTCGCCTGCTGCTCGTCTCGGGGTTGTCCGGTGCGACCAGAGGACTCCTTCAAGCTTGTCTGCCCATCGTCCCTTTTTTTTGTCGAGGCTTTTCTTCAGGCCATCGAGTATAGTTTTGTTTGCCGCCTCGGCTTGCCTGTTGCCCTGTGGGTAACGAGGCGTTGATTTGCTGAGCCTTATCTTCCATTTTTCGCAGAAAGTTTCGAAACGGGTGGAGATGAATTGCGAGCCGTTATCGGTTACGATCTCGTACGGTACTCCATGTCGGCAGATGATGTGCTTCCATACGAAGTTCTCAACCTTGGCGTCCTTAATGCTGGCGTAAGATTCCGCCTCGACCCATTTGGAGAAATAGTCAGTTAGGACGAGGAGAATCTTTTTTTGCTTGGAACGATGTAGTGGTCCTATGATGTCCATCAACCATCATATAAAAGGGTATGGCGAGGAGATTGAAGACACTAGTTCTGTGGGTTGGTGGATCTTAGGGGCGTGGCGTTGGCATTTCTCGTATTTCTGTGAATATATTTCGCAGTCTTTCACCATGGTCGGCCAATAATAGCCGTGACGCTTGATCTTGATTGCCAAAGTTCTTCCGCCAGAGTGGTTTCCACACGAGCCCCCGTGAACTTCTTCCATGACCTTCCTTGCTTCAGGGCCTTCGACGCACGTCATTAATGGGCCTGAGAATCGCCATTTAAATACTTCGCCGTCAAGTAGGACATACCGAGCCGCTTGAGCTTTGAGTTTTTGAGCCGCCCATTTATCTGTTGGAACTTCTACATCCATTATGTAGGATCGGATTGGTCCCATCCATTCATGGTCGCATCCGTATTCATTCTCCGGTTGCGATTCTGTCTCCATCTCCGCTTGTCCATCGTTGGCTGGCTCAACTTCCTGCGCCTGTTCGTCGGCTACCGCTTCGTCATCTTCCATCGGATTGATCAAGTTGACTGTTTCAGGATTTTTGATGCTAGGTCGCTCAATAAATTCCACTGGGATGACTCTCTTTAAACCAGGGTCTGAAGACGAGGGGAGGGTTGCCAGTGCGTCGGCTTGGGCGTTTTCGCCTCGGGGTATTCTTGTTAACTCGAACTCCGAAAACTCTTTGGCGAGTGTTTGGACGATGTTTAAGTAAGCTTCCATCCTCTCGTCTCTTGTTGTATACTCTCTATTAAACTGATTTGCAACTAGCTGAGAGTCACAAAAAGCACGAATTTTTTGGACCTTAAGTCCGCGAGCCAATCTGAGTCCAGCGATCAGGGCCTCGTATTCAGCTTCATTGTTTGGCGCATGGAAAGCCAACCTGAAAGATTGTTCCAGGATTTCGCCAGTTGGCAAAGTCAACCGGATTCTGACTCCTGATCCTTGCTTGGATGACGAGCCGTCGACGTGAAAGATCCAGGTAGAGTATAGGGTTGGCTCGTCGATTTCTTCGGTGGGGAGTTCGATCAACAAATCCGCCAGGACTTGAGATTTCGCGCAGGTTTTGCTTTTCTACTCGATGTTGTACTCACTGAGCTCCACTGCCCACTTGGCTAGCCTTCTGGATTGGCTCGGGCTATGCAGGATAGCTCGTAGCGGGAAGGAAGTCAGCAATATGATCGAGTGCGACTGGAAGTACGGCCAGAGTTTTCGTGCAGACATCACTACTGCGAGGGCAAGTTTCTCCATCTGCGGGTACCGCGTCTCCGCATCGACCAAAGTCGGGCTTATGTAGAAGATGGGCTTGTGTTTGCCTCGCTCCTCTCGGACCAGGATTCCGCTTACTGCTGTAACTGAAACAGCGATGTATAGATATAGTGGCTCTCCCTCGACTGGTTTTGCAAGCACGAGAGGGGTGGCGAGGTAAATTTTTAACTCCTGGAAGGCAAGCTCGCACTTCTCCGTCCATTCAAATTTCTTGTTGCCTCGGAGCGTGTCATAGAAAGGCAAGCATTTATCCGTCGATCTTGAGATGAAGCGGTTTAAAGCGGCGACGCGTCCAGTTAGTCGCTGTACTTCTCATTTGTTCTTGGGCGATGCCATCTGAATCAAGGCGTCGATCTGCTTCGGGTTTGCTTCGATTCCCCGGTTTGTCACCAAGTATCTGAGAAACTCTCCGGAAGTTACTGCAAACCGGCACTTCGTCGGATTTAACTTCATGTTATGTTGATTTTGCTGGGTGAAGCAATTTCTGAGGTGGGCGACGTGATCCTTCTCTTCGAGTGACTTCACCAACACATCATCTATATCTACCTCCATTGTTTTTCCTAGTTGCGCGGTGAACATCTTATTCACCAGCCTTTGGTAGGTCGCCCCAGCATTCTTGAGCCCGGAGGGCATCACTTTGTAGCAGTATATGCCCAGGTCCGTTATGAATGCTGTCTTTTCTCTATCGTTGGGATTCATCAGGATCTGATTATATCCAGAAAAAGCATCCATAAACGAGAGGAGCTTGTTGCCAGCAGTTGCCTCGACGAGGCGGTCTATGTGAGGTAGCGGAAAGCTGTCTTTTGGGCATGCCTTGTTCAGATCCGTGAAGTCTACGCAGATCCGCCATTTTCCATTCTTCTTTTTTACTACTACTGGGTTCGCGAGCCAGTTGGGATACTTCGCCTCGGCAATAGATCCCACCTTCAAAAGTCTGTTTACTTCGTCGTTAACCGCTTTCGCTCGCTCCGGCCCGAGCTTCCTTCTCTTCTGCTTCATGGGTTTGAAGGTCGGATCGACATTCAGTTCGTGGCAGGTAACATCGATGCTGATCCCGGGCATGTCTTCTGCAACCCATGCGAAAGTGTTAATGTTCTCTTTTAAAAAGGAGATCAGCTCGGTTTTTAATGTCTCGTCCAGCTCGGCTCCGATTTCTACGCATCTCTCTGGGTTCGCCTCGTCTATGCACACCGAGATTACAGGGGCACACCTCGGCTGTTCGCCCTCTCCTTCCTCTGACTTCTGTAATTGCTATTAAAGTCTTGACTGTCTTAGCTTCACTTCGCGGTTCGTCTTGATCTTCTTATGCTCCGTATCTCCCTTCGCCTCGGTCTTGGGATTTCTGAGTTTGTGTTCGGCCATGAAGCATATCCTGGACTCCTTTTGGTTTTCCCAGATTGTTTTTATCCCGTTCGGGCCTGGGAATTTCAAGCATAAGTGGTAAGTCAAGGCGACAGCTCGCATAGAATTAATCCACGGCATTCCCATGATGATATTATAGATCGCCGGGCTATCAGTGACTGAAAAATCGACGATCCTAGTCACATCTCTGGCTCGGACAGGCAACTTAATGGTTCCCAGCGTCATTATCGTATCCCCAGCAAAACCAGTCAGAGGACTCGGGGTCAGCTTGACTTCGGACATATCGACTCCCATTTTGACTAGGGTATCTTGAAAGATAACGTCTACGGAACTTCCGGTATTGATGAGGACTCTTGCCACGTCATGATCTTTCACGATCAGTTCGATGACAAGCGGGTCGTTATGCGGCCTGTCGATGCCCGTGGTTTTGCGTTCTTCGAAGGTGATGATATTGTTTGGATTTTTCGTTGGTGCGGACCAGTTGATGCTCGTGTCGGCTCGCCTTTGAAAGGACTTAATCACGGAGATAGTGTCTCAGCAATATTGTGATCCGCCCAGGATCATATTTATCCTTTATCGTGCCCCCGGCTCAGCTTCCTTGTCATTCTTCCGATTACGCTTCGGGGTTGCATGTGGCCTCGCCTCGGGATCTCTCCTCACCTCGGGATCTCTCCTCGTCTCGGGGCCTTTTTCTTCGGGAGCTGGCTCACCTCCTTGCTCTGCTTCTACTGTGATTTCTCCTTCGAGGTCCTTCAAGGTCACCGCGTCGCCGAGCTCTCCTGCTATGAGTTTCTCTGTGAGTTTCGCTCCAATTTTTCGGCACTTTGACGTCAGATGTCCGTAGGTCTTGTGCACTTTGCAGTATACTTTTTTGTCATACGAATTCAGGTTTCTCGTCCAGGTATTACTCCACGGGAGTTTACCTCAGCCAGTGCCTATTTGATAGTTATGTGCTCTGCGGAAGTTTGGTCCTTCGTGGTGTACGTATGAGTTGTTATGGTAACTCTTCTTTTGGTATAGTTGACTTGGCGTCGCGACTTGATTCTTGCTACTCGCCTTCGCCGAACCGAAGCGTTGGTCTAAAGTTTTGAATTCTTCCTCTTCCAGTATAAAGTCCGAAGCGCGGTGCATGGCATCCTGGATAGTTTGCGGCTTGTTTCGGCTTATTTCCTTCTTGAATTCTGACATATACCAGAGGGATTTTCTCAAAGCGACGAGTGCTCCCTTGTCGCTTACATTCTCCACGTTCGACATGACTGCTTTAAAACGTCCCATGAACGCCCTAAGCGATTCAGTCGGCCCTTGAGACAAAGTCCAAAGGTCTGCATCTGAAACGCCTTGTTCATGAACATGGAATACTGTTTCATGAATTCCCTGGTCAGTTGCTTGAATTTATCGATCGAGTTCCTTTCCAAGCGCAAGAACCATTCAAGAGCTCCTCCTCGAAGGCTTTCTACGAAGAGAAGGCAGAAGCCAACGTCTCGCTCATTCTCCTTGAATTTGGATCTTGCCATCGCGGTGTTGAACGTCCTGACATGCTCCTTTGGATCGGTCGTTCCTAGGGACGTCAATTTGGGTTGAAGCCCGAAGCCTGATTTGGCCCGGCCCTGAAAAATACTGGGTTCGGGCTTTCGTATAAAAGCCCAAAAAACGGGCTTTTTGGGCTAAACCCATTTGGGCTTAAGCCCGATCGAACTCAGGCTTACCCGAAAAGCCCTGTAATTTATATTATAATTTATTTAGAGATTTTTATTAAACATTTATTTTTATATTTTTAAGAAATTCGAGATATTGATTTTTTATAATATTTTTTGTTAATCTAAAACCCTAATTTTTAGATGTGTACTTTCATATAAACCTCAAGAGACTCAAACTAAAAGCATTCAGACCTTCAACCTTTGTCGTCGTTTCCAATTGTAAGTCCATATCTTTTACAAGTCACGAAAGAAATTTATTATTCAAATCAATGTATTGTTTAATCATGCATGAACATTACTATTTGGTATCATGAACTATATGTCTGTATACGTAACATGTATTAGCTATTACGTGTTTATGTTTGATTTTTAAGTCTTTAGAATGGATAAACACGATTTGCTTTTTGTGTTTAACGGTGATGGTCATGTTTTTCAATAATTGTATCATCTTAAAAACAACTTTTGTTTTGATGATAGTAATATTATATGTTTTTACAGATTCATATTCCGATGGATACGGAGGATAATGATGTTCACGATTTGTCATCAGATGAGTTTACTGATGAGGACATTTCTTTTGAAAAGAAAACAGCGAAGGGTGGTGAAAAACGTAAACCAAAGCAAAGACGTTTTACTTCACCTGTCTGGAACCACTTTGATCTTAATGGAAAGAACAGTGATGGCAAAGAAACTGTAAAATGCAAGCATTGTGGTCGGATACTTTTGGCAGGAAAAAATCATGGAACATCAACTATGAAACGCCATGCACGAGGATGTAAGAAAAGACCACTAACAGGTGATGTGAGGCAACAGTTGATTAGCGCAGAGGGAAAATTAGCAGCAAAAAAGATTGATCATTTAACCGTTCGTGAGTTGATAACACTATGCATCATATGCCATGATTTGCCATTTTCTTTTGTTGAGTATCCACGGGTTAGAGAATTATTGAAGTATTTGAATCCTGAGTATAGAACCATAAGTAGGAATACTCCAGTGGCTGATGTGCTTAAATTTCATGGGATTCGGAAAGAGAAAATGAAGCAGGAGCTAGCTAGTGTTCGTAATAAGATATGCTTAACGTGTGATGTGTGGAGATCAATCAGTATCGAGGGATATATATATGTTTGACAGCTCACTATGTGGATGATAGTTGGAAGCTAAAGAGCAAAATACTTTCATTTTGTGCTATGCCTCCACCCCATTCAGGATTTGAGTTAGCTAAGAAGGTTCTTAGTTGTTTGGAAGATTGGGGGATAGAGAAAAAAGTATTTACTCTCACTCTTGACAATGCATCTTCTAATGATAATATGCAAAGCATACTCAAAGATCAACTCTCATCACGTCATGTTTTGTTATGTGATGGTGAATTTTTTCATATCAGATGTTCTGCACATATCCTCAACCTTATAGTGCAAGACGGTTTGAAATCTGTTGAGGGTGCTTTGCATAAGATTCGAGAGACAGTGAAATGGATTAAGTGGTCAGAAGGAAGAAAAGACATGTTCATAGATTGTGTTAAAGATGTTGGTCTTGAGTATGGAGCTGGTTTAAAGATGGATGTCTCCACCAGATGGAATTCTACCTACTTGATGCTTAAAAGTGCAATACAGTATCGACGTGCTTTCTCCCTACTACAAAGGGCTGAGAGGAATTACAAGCATTGTCCCTCAAATGAGGAATGGGATAGAGCAGAAAAGATACAAGCTTTCTTAGAACCATTCTACGATATCACCAAGTTGTTTTCAGGTACAAGTTATCATTATTTACACAAATTTAGAAAATTATTTTTTTTTATTAAGTAGTTTCTTGTCCTTTTGATTAGGTACAAGTTATCCTACGGCAAACTTATATTTTCCACAAATTTGGAAGATTCAGTGCTTGTTGAACAATTACTTGAAGGATGGAGATGAGGTTTTGAAACTTATGGCAATTGAAATGAGGAAGAAATTTGATAAGTATTGGCAAGAGTGTAGTACCATTCTTGCAATCGGAGCTATTCCTGATCCAAGAATGAAACTAGAGATATTGAAATATTGTTTTGATACTCTTGATCCAAGCACTAGTCAAGCGAAGGAGGAAGCTGTGAAGAACAAATTAAACTTGTTTTTTGATCAGTATAAGAGTTACACTCCAAGTTCGACAAATGTGCCATCTTCTTCACGTGGAACAGGGTTTCTTGCTAAAACCCAAATTTTTGGAGGCATGGCTGCATTCAACATTAGATTTTTTTTCTTTATATTTAGTTTTAGTTTATCCATTTGATTACTTTATTTATCAGATTTTGGGTTATAATAGGATTTTAAAGCATATGAAAAACGTACCCTTGTGGAAGAAGGATAGTCTAAATTGACTTTGTACTTAGAGGACGATAGATTGGAGCTGATTTTTTATGAAGACATGGATGTTTTAGAATGGTGGAAGAATCAGGCACAACGTTACAGTGAATTAGCTCGTATGGCATGTGATGTTCTAAGTATTCCCATAACTACAGTGGCATCAGAGTCTACCTTTAGTATTGGGGCACATGTCTTGAACAAATATAGAAATCGTCTTCTACCAAGGCACGTTGAAGCATTGATTTGTACACGCACTTGGTTGGATGGATTTTCGTTTCGTGATCCACATAACAATATTTATAAAGATTCAATGTTTTTAATATTTTGTCAAAACTTAATAATTTTTTTCTTTTACCTTTTATAGCTGATGACGATGAGAATTTAGAAGACATAGAAGAAAATTCCAATCCTTAAGATTCTCATCTCGATTCTACCGTTTCTACAATTTAAATTATTTATTTATTTATTTATATTTGATATTTGAATTTATATGGATTTAATATGTTAAAGTTTTGCTTTTAGATTTGATAAGACTATATTTATGATTATTTAAATTTAGATTTTATTTTAATAATTAATTTTTTAGTTTATTTTAATTTTTCTAAAAAGCCCGAAAAAGCCCGAAACCCTGTTAGGGCCATGCCGGGCTTCAAAATATAGGCTTGATATATTATCGGGTCGGGCCGGGCCGGGCTTTAATGTATGCAGGCTTGACGAGTTTTGGGCCGGGCCGGGCCAGGCCAGCCCGTTTGACATGCCTAGTCGTTCTTTCGTAAGTGGGTAGTCAAATTTTTCCAGGGTAGGATACTCTTGCCTCTGTGATCCGAGTGGTGAATAGAGTTTTCTGGACTTTCTCTAGCAGCAAGTCTATCTCCGGCGCCGCGCTGCTTGCCTTATGCACCTCAGATCTGATGGCTCGCACCTCGGCATTCGCTCGTGCCAAAGCGGCTCGGATCTCACTAAGGGCATCTCCTCCTCGGTTTCCTCGACTGTGTTGGATAACGTGGCTCCGATTTGCGGTTCTGTGCTCCTCAAGGTATCGAGCTTGTTCGCCCCACGCGAGATCTTTGTCCTCCTCGTCCGAGTCGTGCTCAAGCTCCGCGTCACCGACATCTCCTCCTGCTCGGGTCTGCATCGCCGTGATATCATTTGTATTAAGTTGGGTCGGGTCCGTCTGCGTCTCCTCGGCCATAATCGGATTAGCATCGCTCCCAACTGGTTCGTCACTGGCTCCGCCTGGCTGTTGGCCTTCCTGTTCCTGGGTGACTCCTCTTCGAATCAAGCGTGGTGGGACTGTGATGTATGGCCTTGTAGCGTCAGTTGTTTGTTCTTGGGGGGCAGGCCGTGATTGGAGAACTCCTGAACCTCCGGGTCTACTGCCGCTCGTCGCTGGTGTAGAGAAATTGAGTACCACAGGGTTGAGTCTGTGCCTCCTGAACCTGCCTGGTGGATTCGTCGGTGGGATGATGCTCCCGATGCGTTGGCTTTGGGCTCGGCTCTCTGCTGCTAATGCCTCGAGGGTTTTGTCTTACTCTCCCGTCTTCTTCGCCAGCGTCGCCAACATCTCTTTCACCTCGGCTAGGACAGCCGTGAGCGCCTCGGCTTGTGTTTGCGGATGTTGTACGATGTCGCCTGCGCCTCCATCGCCTCGTCCAACTCCGGTGTTAACTCCGTCTTGTGCTTCGGTGGACATCTCTTCAGATCCTGCGTCTCTTGGTTCGTGGGTGTAAGAATTCATCTGACCCCCTCCTTCTAGTGCCAAATTGTGTGGGCTGGATTTTACACAATAGAATTTGTAAGTTAAATATAAAAGAGAGGACGTAAAGATTCTAAGGTAAACACGAGAGAACAAGGATCCAAAGATGGTGATTTTATTATTGCCGCTTAGTTAAGCTTTTGGTACAAGTATTTTGCTAGAGCTTTGCTAGGTAAAAAGCCGATCCTTTTACGAATGAACTAAGCTATTTATTTATAAGACTCCTCTACCGCTTAAGCGAGAATCTAGGAGTATATTCTGTAAATCTTCTTCTCTCTTGACAGCGACCCCTTCCACAAGGCTTCGTCTTCTAGGGTAAATGTCGCCTCGGACCTCCTTGTGGGCTTGGGTTGGGCCTGTAATCCAAATGCTTTCGCATCGGGCTTGGTTTTGGGCTTCGTCTTGACTTAGTCCATAAATACTTTAGTTTGGCTTGACACTGAACATATTCGGTTTGGTTCGGTTTGTGTATGTTTTCTGACCGAGGCAACGGTTTGGCTCAGTTTATACACGAATCATGCACGGTTCGGTTCAGCTCGGTTTCGTGCATAACTCGTGCATATTTCGTGCGCGCTTCAGTTCTCTTCGGTCCCATGCACAAATTCTGCACCGAGGCTTTCAGCTCGGTTTCTGCACAATTTATGCATCGAAGCATTCAGCTCGGTCCGAGGCGTTTGGCTCGGGTCGTGCACAGTTTGTGCACCGAGACGTTTGGCTCGGATCGTGCACAGTTTGTGCACCGAGGTGTTTAGCTCGGGCCTTGCACAGTTTGTCCACCGAGGCGTTTGGCTCGTGTCGTGCACAGTTTGTGCACCGAGACGTTTAGCACGGGCCTTGCACAGTTTGTGCACCGAGGCGTTTGGCTCGGGTCGTGCACAGTTTGTGCACCGAGGTGTTTAGCTCGGGTCTTTGCACAGCCTGTGCACGGCTCGTTCTCCTGCATATTTTATGTACAGTCGGGAATAATTTCTATACTTAGTCATTTTCTTGATTGATCTCGTCGGGGTGAATACCGACCCCAACAGTATCTCACATCATCAACACCATGCTGATCCATGTTGAGCCTATGGAACCTCTCAAGTCTTTCCCTTTTCCTTCTTGCTCTCAAAACTCTCTCAACTTGCACAATGTTGTCTTGATAGGCCAGCAGATTCTGATTTCGTCTAGACCTCAAGTTCATGCACCTATAAGAGAGAAGAAACAAATTTTCAAATCAGTAACCAAACAGAAAATAACAGCTTAATCTCAAGCAATCTACAGATCCTAATGCTTAGAACAAGCCCATATGGCAACAACGCCAAATTGATGTATAGTCCCCAGCAACGGCGCCTAATTTATGTAGTTATTTATGCTACTTCAGTTCCAACATATATGATACAAGGGTTTTACCCCTTGTAGGAAAATTGCCCTAGCTTGTACTAGTCAGTTGCAGTATAGCATATGGTTGTATCAATCCAAATGGGAAGAGTTGAAAGACAGAAGAGTTGAGAGTGGAATCTCTAAGTCAAGCAAGCCAGGAAAGGGGTTTTGTTGCCTAAGCAACAGTTCTAACAACCTAAGTGAACCAAGCAGCAACAAGGTGAAAGCAAAAGCAAACTAAGCAATTATAAGCAAGAAAAACAGAGTGAAACAGAGCAGAACAGAGCAAATTCGAAATTCAGATTAGGGAAAGACAAGTTCCTAGATGTGGTTATTGACTTTGGGGAATTTCAGACATTGATTAAGGCTGTTTCAAACTACATTGATCAAGCAAGTAAGTAAGCAATGGTTGTTCCTAGACATAGAGTTCACAACTAAGCTAGTTAGATCCAATCTCTTGGCAAATAATCCTTTGCTAAACATCTTAACAAGAACTAACTCTCATTAGTGCTAAAACATCAAGCAAGCAAGACTAATCAACTCTAATCAAGTCAAAATGCTTCTCAAACAGTCAATCTCTTGAGCCAAGGCCAGCAAATCCTCTAATAAACAGGTTCAGCATTTCATCAAACACTTGGTGGGCATAAGAGAAAGCTAACAACCTAGACCAGTTTGATCAAGACTAATCTAGCATGAATAACAAATTAATAGAGAGGAACCCATAAACAGAAGCACATAACAAGCCTTAATCAAGCCATAAATTCCCCTAATCTACCACATCTAGAAACCCTAAGGTAACTACTCACTCATAATCATGTTTAACACCAAATCACAAAGGGAGGAGATGCTAATCATGATTAAAAGAAAGATTAAAGAAATATTAAAGCAAATACTTGATTGTATTAAACAAAGCAAAGAAATTGTCTTACAAACTTAAAAAAATAGCTTAAGAACAGTATTTTGACAAGACCTCACGAAAATATAGAAAAAGGGGCTATTTATAGCCTAAGGGAGAAAGCCCTAGAAAGGTGGCAAAAGTGTAATTAAAAACAGGTTCGGGCTGGGTCAGTATCGGTCAGTTGTGTCGACCTCCAGTGACCGAAATTTATCTGTATCCGTCATTAGTGATCGACACACACAACCGAAATTAGAACGGTGTGTTTGTGTCGACCACATCAGACCGATACTGGTGATCGATATTGCTCCATTTCGGTCACCAAAGACCGAAAATCACCAGGCTCTGACCGAAAACTTCCTGCAGAGATCTTCTGCTTTGATCCTTCTTGCTCCCTTTTGTCCAGCTAGCCTCCTGGATCATTCCCAAAGCTCCTCCAAGCTCCTTTAAGCTCCAAAAGCACCTAAAAACATCCAATATACAAGGAAAATGCAATCTAAACTCCTAATGCAACCTAAGTCTAAAAGGAGAAGAAAATGGGACAAAAGCTAAGGGAAAATATGCAAAAGAGGACCAAAACATGTACTAAATGCAGCCCTAAATGGTGTAAATACAAGGGATATCAACACCCCCACACTTGCCTTTTGCTTGTCCTCAAGCAAGTAAGAACAAATGGGAGAGTGAGGTTTGAAAGTGGGCATTCAGATTCCAAAAGTGCAAAGGTAAAGAGATAGTTTTAATGCTCAAGTGCCTAGTTGTAGGATGCAAACACAATCAGCTATACTTAAAAGAACCTAGCCATGCTCAGCATGTTTCAAAATGATCTCAAATCTCAACTTAGGCAAATGCTCAAATCAATCAACTCTTTAACATTCAATTAAGTTCAGAACATGAATCATGCTTATGCAAATCAAGTGAAGACATTTGGTTGAAAAGGGGTAAGGTTATGAGACAATAATGATCTCATTTAAGCACAGGGTTAAAAACATAAAGGATCACTCAATGAAATGACTTCATCTTAGGCAAAATGCTAAAGGTAAAAGCACACTTATGCATGCAAATTCAAAGCCCTCTTCTACCCTTACTTCCCAAAGATGAGTCCTAAGCATTTCTAAACCCAAAAGTGAACCCTCTAAGTCTACCCCTTCCTAAACTCTACCCTTTTCTTTCTTCTTATTCATGGTTGGGGAAACCTTCTTCATTCTGCTTGTGTGGTTGCTTCTTCTTGGTTGGGACTTGCTCTTCTTTATTGTAATGGCACCTTCATCATCTTTGGTGGATTGCTCCTGGTCTGATTTTTCTTGTTTGGACCCTCTCTGAGCTTTGTTGTTGGCGCCAATTCTTCCTTTTGAACTTAGAGCTTTTCTTCCCTTTGCTTAACCACAATACTAAACTGTTTCCCCTTTATCTACCATTTCAAATCTTTCCCTTTTCTTTTCAAAAGATAAAAAAAAAACATTAAGCTCAAACAACCTAACTCTACCCTTTCAAATCCTAAAAACTCCTATCCTAGAATCAAGCTCAAGATGCAAGCTGATATCTACAAGAGAGCTAATCATTGCCAGCCTTATTTCTAACACTTTTTGCCAAGAAAAAATCAAAAATGCAATGCAAAGGCCACACAGCTCTCACAATAGTGTTTAGGCTCAAAATGAGGTTTTGGTTAAGGGTGAGGATGTAACTGTCCCATAAGTATGAGGATCAGCTATTTGGATCAACAAGAGTGGTAGAAAGGAGAAAGATGATCCAAATATGTATATGGTAGCCATGAATTCACTTTTCAATGTATAAGACATGATAATTGAAAGTCCAAATTAAAGTTCAAGTTGATAGAGTTGATTTTCAGAGAACAAATGCTTTCAGAATGAGATGAGAAGACCAAATCTAGCAATCTAAGCATGGTTCAGCCTTTACTTCTAGCAATCATATGATGCATCAAACAACTAAGCACTTGAAAACCGAAATCATCTTTAAACACTAAGCACTTTACAAGGAAAATTCATCATAATGCCCTATGCAAATGCAATGCAACCTATATGTCAACACTAGAATAAATCTTAAAGGAATGAAATGCAACTACATGCTTTCTTTTTGGTTTGCAAAAAAATGCAAAAAAATTTCAAATTTTTTTTGATTTTTTGTGTTTTTCTATGCCATACATGTATGCATGATATGCATGAGACTCAAAGTGAAAAGAAAAAGAAAAACTAAGAAAACAGAACACAAAGTCAAACCCTAAATCTCTCCTCCACACTTAAATTACACAGTCCCTTGTGTAATGAAAGCAATATAAGAGAGAAGCAACAAAATATAATACAAAAATGAAAAGATGCAATGGTATATAACAATGGAAAGGATGTGGTACTTGGTTTAGTGGCAGGAGTGGTGGGATGATCCTGAGATTTGAGGAGACTTGCTAGCTCTCCTCTTCTTTCTTTCATAAACAATAGTGGAATGATGTGCTGCTTGAGGTGGTGGAACCCAGCTTGACCAAAGTTGCTCAGCCTGTGAAGAAGTTCCTTGTGAGCCCCATTGCCATGTTTCCTGAACTTCAGAGGAGTTGGGGTTTGGCGCCTCCCAAGCTGATGGAACATGGGCTCTTGGCTCATAAGATGAAGCCCTTGGTTGTTCCCATGTACCCCACTGGTCACTTGGTTGTGTATGAAATGAATGTCTTCCATGGGGGTTCCATATAGCTTCCTCCTTTTCAGTTGGCTGAAGTTGCTCTTCTTGTTGAGAGTTGAGCTCATGGGTGTGGCTGTGGTGGGAAGTTCTTGCTGATGTAGCCTTGTTCTTTTTGAACTTCCCTTTCATCATTTTCATAAGCCTTTTGATGGCTTTATCCTGCCACTTGCACCACTTCTGGAGTGTGCTGATGTGCTCATGAGCTGCTCTCAAAGAGCTTCCTTGGTTGGGTGCTGCATAAGGCTGGAAGTGGAACTGCCTTGAGCTGTAGTTCAACACTTCCTCTTCTCCAAGCTCATCTTCTTCATGGGTTCCTCCTTGAAAATCAGTGCCAGCATTAGCATTCCCTTGATCTTCTTCTTCTTCTTCTCTGATCTCTTCAGTGTGCTCCTCCTCTGCATCACTGTCTTCTTCCTCCTCTCCAGGAACAGGGCCGCCTGTGTAGAGCTCTTCAGTGCTTGGGTTGAAGCTGATGTTTCCTTTCTAAAGAAGGATGTAAGCTTTGGATTGGGGAGGAGGACTTTTGCTGGTGTGTCAAAGCCTGTGATGAAGTTGTACACATGCTTTCCACCAATGGTTCTTTCAAGGTAGTGGCTTCTCTTGAGGTAATCAATGTCAATCCATAGTGGCTCAAGCGCATCACCTTCATGTTTGTCAAGGTCTACTCCACTAGCTTGTAGAACTGCTGTCACAACTCCCCCAACGTGCACTTGAGGGCTCTTCTCCTTCTTTGTCTTACTCAAAACCCAGCTCTGGTAGGATAAAAGCTGCTCCATCAACATAGCCACATAGCAGGGGTTGCTTCTGGGTGCTCTAAGAGGTTCCCCATACTCATCGCTTCCCAACAACTCATACAGTCCTTGGTATATCAGATCTGTCTCCCTTCCTGTGAGATATGTCGTCTCCTTCCTTGCAAAGAGTGTATTCGCAAGTGCTTTGTGGACATATCTCACGGCTGGATGCCTTAGGTGCTGGTTCCTTGATCTTCCAGGAGTGTATTGCCCAACCACAATGAGACCCCACAGCCTGCTGTGCTGCCTACTTGGGATTTCAAACCTGCTCAGCTTGGTGTGGTGGGACTTCAGCTCTAGATCCTTGGCGATCTCTGTGAATGTTGAGGAGAACTCTTCCTTGCCAATCCTAAAAGAGATCCATCCATCGCCATTAGGGAGCTCACTGTCTTCATACCAAACCACTTTGAGTGTGGAGAGGAATTGGTAAGTGAATGTCCTCATTGATTAAGGAGAGGAAGTCGTCAATGATGGCTTCTTCTTCAATAGGAGTAAAGGTAACTGTAGATTCAACAGCTTGGCAGTACTCATAGGTGGTGTCTAAGGTTGCTATCCCTGAATGCAAATCATAAGACGTGGTGTTTAGCTCAGCATGAACAGAGTCTAATTTGGTGTGCAACTCCGCAAATCCCTGATTCATCTTCAATTTTGCAAGGAGCTGTAAGTTGATGAACTCAGTGATCAAACTCTTGATATCAGCTACAGTAGAAGTATAATCAATGAGTTGAGCTTGGGGGATAGCAGGCGTGGGCTCAAACGGTGGGTGGGTATTGTGGCAGTCTGCAAAGTTGTTCATAGGCAGAGGCTCTTGGTAGAAGTTGTTGCACCTTGGAGTTTCAAAACAGAACATCTTCTCCACTTGTAGAGATGTACCTGAAATGAAAATGCTTGAAAAGGAGTGAGTAACCAAATAAAACTAAAAGCTTGATCTTAAAGATTCTACAAACTCTAATGATTCAAACTGTTTCCCAAATGGCAACGGCGCCAAATTGATACAAGGGTTTTACCCCTTGTAGGACAATTGCCCTAGCTTGTACTAGTCGGTTGCAGTATAGCATAGGGTTGTATCAATCCAAATGGGAAGAGTTGAAAGACAGAAGAGTTGAGAGTGGAATCTCTAAGTCAAGCAAGCCAGGAAAGGGGTTTTGTTGCCTAAGCAACAATTCTAACAACCTAAGTGAACCAAGCAGCAACAAGGTGAAAGCAAAAGCAAACTAAGCAATTCTAAGCAAGAAAAACAGAGTGAAACAGAGCAGAACAGAGAAAATTCGAAATTCAAATTAGGGAAAGACAAGTTTCTAGATATGGTTATTGACTTTGGGGAATTTCAGACATTGATTAAGGCTGTTTCAAACTACAATGATCAAGCAAGTAAGCAAGCAATGGTGGTTCCTAGATCATAGAGTTCACAACTAAGCTAGTTAGATCCAATCTCTTGGCAAATAACCCTTTGCTAAACATCTTAACAAGAACTAACTCTCATTAGTGCTAAAACATCAAGCAAGCAATACTAATCAACTCTATTCAAGTCAAAATGCTCCTCAAACAGTCAATCTCTTGAGCCAAGGCCAGCAAATCCTCTAATAAACAGGTTCAGCATTTCATCAAACACTTGGTGGGCATAAGAGAAAGCTAACAACCTAGACCAGTTTGATCAAGACTAATCTAGCATGAATACCAGATTAATAGAGAGGAACCCATAAACAGAAGCACATAACAAGACTTAATCAAGCCATAGATTCCCCTAATCTACCACATCTAGAAACCCTAAAATAACTACTCACTCATAATCATGTTTAACACCAAATCACAAAGGGAGGAGATGCTAATCATGATTAAATGAAAGATTAAAGAAAGATTAAAGCAAATACTTGATTGTATTAAACAAAGCAAATAAATTGTCTTACAAACTTAAAAAAATAGTTTAAGAACAGTATCTTGACAAGACCTCTGGAAAATATAGAAAAAGGGGCTATTTATAGCCTAAGGGAGAAAACCCTAGAAAGGTGGCAAAAGTGTAATTAAAAACAGGTTCGGGCTGGGTCAGTATCGGTCAGTTGTGTCGACCTCCAGTGACCGAAATTTATCTGTATCGGTCATCAGTGATCGACACACACGACCGAAATTAGAACGGTGTGTTTGTGTCGACCACATCAGACCGATACTGGTGATCGATACTGCTCCATTTCGGTCACCAGAGACCAAAAATCACCAGGCTCTGACCGAAAACTTCTGCAGAGATCTTCTGCTTTGATCCTTCTTGCTCCCTTTTGTCCAGCTAGCCTCCTGGATCATTCCCAAAGCTCCTCCAAGCTCCTTTAAGCTCCAAAAGCACCTAAAAACATCCAATATGCAAGGAAAATACAATCTATACTCCTAATGCAACATAAGTCTAAAAGGAGAAGAAAATAGGTCAAAAGCTAAGGGAAAATATGCAAAAGAGGACCAAAACATGTACTAAATGCAGCCCTAAATGGTGTAAATACAAGGGATATCAATATACTCATATCATTGTAGTATGTAGGTATCAATCCATAATGGGCAATGTAAGACAATAAGAATGCAATAGTCTACTTAAATTAAGCCAAATCAAAGACAAGGGGTGATCAGACTCAAGCAATCAACTAATTAAGACCAAACAGAAGAGCAAATTCGAAATATGATAATCAAATGATAAAAGCAGGACCTAGGATGGGATAACTGATGTAGATGGGATTAGAATAGACTAATGATGCTTCACAAACCATCAAACAATGCTATTTCCTAGGCATAGAATTCAAACACAATAGATTAACCCAATCTCTTGGTGAAACCCCCTATGCTAACAACCTAACCAAAAACTAACTCTCATTAGTGATTAGAAAACTAACAAAAAAAAAGAAACTAACAAGCAAGCAAAACCAATTTCACTAAACCAAGATATCTTATAGACAGCTAATCTCTTAGGCTAGAACAGATAAATCCTCTAAAAGACTAAGCATCATTTTATCAAACACTTACTAGGCATAAAAGAAAGCATAGATACTAAGCAAGCTTGACCAAGACTAACCTAGTGTTAATCATATCAAATAAAGAGGAAACAATCATATTAAGCACAAGACATCACTAATTTAATCCTAAAACTCTTCTAATCTATTCCATCTTAAACCCTAAAAAGGACTACTCACTAGCCATAGCAAAAACCACTAATTCCAAAGAGAAAAATGGTTAAGCATGATTAGAAAGCAGAATAAAGAAGAATAAATTAAGAGAAACACATAAATTCACTACATCAAAGAAGGTTTTTACAAAGATTACTCAAAAGAGAAAGGTTTTTGCTAAGAATAATAGAAAGATAAGAATGTCTAAACATTTTAGGACTTAAAGTATTTATAGGGTGACTTGAAAACCTCTAATAAACCAGGAATAAACTGGTTTTTGGCTGGTTTGACTGACCCATAGCGGCTTGGACAAGTCGATACACTTCTCGATATGGCTTCTTCATGCTTGTATCGGCTTGGTCTTGCCCGGTACGGTGGTCTATACGTCGGACTTCAGGGGACGTCTCGGGGTGGCCCTGCTTGATTTGCTGGCTGATACAATCGCCCTCAGTTAAAGCAGATCGGGCACTCCTTGCTCGATATACTGGTCGGTATTGTCATAACTCAGGTGTATCGGCTTGGATGATATGCTGTCTGGTACAAGCTCTCCTTGGTGTATCAAGGTCTTTCCAGGTCGATATTCTCCTCTGTACGCCTTGCTTCCTCTGTATCGATGTAAAGTAATCGATACTCTGACCGGTACACGCTATATCGGACGAGCCTGCTCGATATCCAGCTCGATACTGGTCCATCCGCCCCTTGTTCTCCTTCTTGCTCCACTCCTAGCTCACACCCATTGCACCACTTGGTCTCCAAACATTCTTTTTGTACCTGATACAACTCCAAATGCAAACAAAAAGCAATGCAACATCTAAAACTACTATAACTTCTAAATGTATGCAAATGGAACAAGAACAAGTAAGATATACATGTCTAAGGACCAAAAACTAGTGATGAATGCATGCTAGTATATTATAAATAATAGATATATCAGTCATCTCCAAAGTGTTGTACACCATCTTTGCATCCTCCTCCATTTTTAAGATCAACGTTTGTTAAACAATCGTGAAACCAAAAAGGCACAGTTGAAAATCCAAAAAAAACAATCATGCTACGTAAAAAAACACTTAGTTCAAAACAGCACGACACATACTGATCTACAAGGACAAAAAATAACAAATCAAATAAAGATAACAAAAAAGAAGATAACTTAAAAAAAAAACTATCATCTACACGGAAATAAATTATCGAAAGAACATATCATACACAAGGAATCAAATAAAACTGCAACTGAGTTTGTTAAAAAGAGAGACAAACGATGAACCATCAGAATTGCAAACGGTAGTAAAATTCTATAATAATAGATTACAGATCAGTTACACAAATCAAAAGATTAAAAGAAGACACTATAAATTAAAATACCAGAGCTTAAATATAAAATTACCTAGAGTTAGCAAACAGTATATATATATATATAAGACATAAATTTAAAGTTTTCGTTAATTCTATAGCAAATCGAAGAGAGCTTTAAAACCAGCAACCCATATATATACTATACACCAGCAAATCTATGAATGTCTCGTCTTTGTCTTCTTTCTTTTCTTAGCCTTTTTCCACTTTGTCTTCTTCTGCCTTCTTTTTTTTTTCTTTCGGATTCCTCCTTTTAAATTCTTCATCATCTTCTCCTTCTTCTTCTTATTCTTCAACGTCTTTGGATTATCAGCATTTTTCTTTTCTTAGCCTTAGTCTTCTTCCAAATTTTCTTTTTTCTTCTTCCATTATTTCGTCTTCCGTATTATTCTTCGTCATCTTTCCTTTTTCCAGCTTTATATGCTTTCTGTTTTTCTTCATCCCGTCTACTTCTTCGTACTCATATTTTCCTTCTTTGGTTTCATCTTATTTTTCTCGTATTTTCCTTCTTTTTATAGTTTGTATTTGTCTCATTTTCATTTTCTTCCTCGTCTTGACCTTCTGTTACTTAGTCTTCTTCTTCTCTGGATTTTTTCTTCCTTATCTTCCATTTTTTCCGACTTTTCAGATTTTGTCTTTTTTTTTTCGTTTACCTCTTCATCACCTTTTATCCATCTTCTTCTTTATTCGCCTTTGTCTTTATCTTTTTCAACGTCTTCCTTTTTCGCTTCATCTTCTTCTTTATCTTTTATTTTTTTTCTTTCCTTGTCCTTTAGTTTTTCCTATTAATCATCTTCACCTCCTCTCACTTCTTCTTCTTCTTTGTTTTCTGATTTCTCTTTTAATTCTTCTTCTTCGTCTCTCTCTTACTTTATTATTTTCATTTTCGCCAACATCTTACTCTTCGTTTTCATCTTATTCATGCACCAATTTCAATTTTCTTCCTCTTTTCCACTTTTTCTTCTCCTTCTCCAATTTTCTCATGTTCTTCTCTTTTTTTTTCATGGTCTTTGTCATTGTCTTCTTAATTTTCTTCGGATTTTTAGTAGTCTTTGTCTACACATCTTCTTCCAATTTTTGGTATTCTTCCTTTTTTCTTCATCATCTTCTTCGACTCATTATTCACTTTCTTTGTCTCGTCTTTGTCTTCCTCCTTTTCTTAGCCTACTTCCACTTTGTCTTCTTCAGCCTTGTTTTTTTCTTTCTGATTTCTTCTTTTTCAAATTTTTCATCATCTTTTTCTTCTCTTTTTTTATTTTTCAACGTCTTTGGATTATCCGCCTTCTTCTTCTTCTAATTTTACTTTTTCTTCTTCCAATCTTTCGTCTTCCTTCTTATTCTTCGTCATCTTTCTTTTTTCCAGCTTCTTATACTTTATGTTTTTCTTCATCCCGTCTTCTTCTTCGTACTTATCTTGTTCTGCTTTTATTTCATCTTTTTTTGTTCTCCTATTCTCCTTCTTCTTCAGTCTTCTTCTTGTATTTATTCACGTTCTTCTTCGAGTTTTTCTGCACCCTCTTTTTTTTCCTTCTTCCTCTTAATCATCTTCGTCTTCTTATTCTTCTAGGTTTTCTTTGTCTTCTTCCTCATGTTCTTTTTTTTTCTATTTTGTCTTATTTGTCTCCTTCCATTTTTTATTCTTCTCCTCCTTCTACTTTTTCATCGTCCTCATGTTATATGTTTTTTTTCCCCTTCTTCTTCCTTTTCTTCCGATTTTTATTGGCCTTTGTCTTTGTCTTTTTCCCCGTTTTCTGATGTCTTCTTTATCGATTTGTCTTCTTCTTTTTCTTCTTCTTTTTCATCTCACGGTTTTTATAATTGATAACAGGTTTTTGCAACGCAATGATGTATCAAAGCTCAAATGCGACACTGAGATGTAGTATAGCATGCAAGTGAGTGTCAATCCACACCTAGGAGTAGCAAATTCACTAATAATGCAAAGGATGAGCAAAGCTAAGCGAGAATGATACATGATTGGTAAAATCCCTAAAAACTAAATGCAAGTGTCAAATGCAAAGCAAAACAATTTTAAAATCCCTGGAAGAGGGTTAACTACCACGAGGCACAAGCGGAATACTTAAAATGTAAAGCTACTAATTATTAAAACTTGACTAGTGGATCGACCACAGGATCGACCACTAGATCGAGCAACAACGATCGATCTCGTCTAAACAACCTAGAATGATGAAATGATGCAATATGCGATTGACAAGAACATAATTTTATGATGAAGGAATGATATTAAACGACTTAAGATACTAAGAAAGAGGGTCTAGGGTTGAGGGTCACGTTCGTGGGTCTCAAAGGTCAAAGCTTAGTTTGAAAACATTAGATCTACTCTCTTTGAGAGGTTCTCTAGGCCTTGAAAACAAAACAAAATCCATCCATGGCCTGTGGTATGGATCACTCCTTCATTCTCTTCTCCAAACCCATGGCGTTTGGTGGAAAAAGAGATTGAAGGGCATAAAGCATAGATATCAAACAAACGACCTAACTAGTCCCCTTTACAACCATGGCGCGTGGGAAAGGAAAACTAGCCTTTAGGATTCGATTTTCCAGGACATATGGATCCTGTCAAGGTAAGACATCCCTCGGATCTTAGAGATCTTGGCGTGAGAGTCTCTAAGCCTTAAGCACTCGAAATCCTAGAAGAGAAGGTGATGAAGAACGAGATAATACAAATCTTTAACATTTTCAACCCTTTCGAATCGCCCCAGCCCCAAAACCCAAAAAGACTACTCGCGATTCATAAAGAAAACCGATGAAAGCATAAAAGACGATTTATTAAGCATGATTAACAAAGATTAAGGCTAAAGGTTCAATATTCAAAAGTTAAAATGCAAGAAAAAGCTTCAAAAGTCTACAATGGCGGAAAATCGCCTCCAAAAATGAGAGAACGAAAAAGGTAAAAGACAGAATGGGGATAATGAAAGGGATCGTTGCCTTTTGCCAAAAATGGCCAAACCGCAAATGGTCCCCTCTTCGCTACGGTCCAAAGCCAGCTAGACGGATAAGGTTAGTCTGGGATCGAGCACGAAGCTCAATCTGGCTCTCGATCTTCGTCTTGGATCGGATGGCTCTAGTCGATCTCTGAGTCGATCTTGTGCTGATCGGGTTGAAAGCTCGATCCGGTCCTCGATCTGCATGGCGTCATTTACGTACGTACTTCAGATCGATCTCCACACTCGATCTTGGTCTCGATCCGTTTTCTTGCATCGACTTGGTTACTCGATCTTCTGGTCGATCTCGTCTGGATCGACCTGCCGTGCTCGATTTGCCACTCGATCTCGGATCCTTAGCAAGCACTCCTGAGTTTTCCAAGTGTCCACGCATTTGCTCACGAGCCTTAGCACGTCCACGAATCCTCCAAAGCTCCAAAGTAGCCGAAAACAACCTGAATGTGATGCATAATGCAAGAAACATGCAAATGTTGGTGCAAAAGTGCCCTAGGACCTAAAATGATGCAAACTAGCCAAATGTGCAAGGTAAATGCATGAAAAACTATCTTATATATATGCAAAACACACGAAATATGCAGCAATATCAACTCCCCCAAACTTGCCTTTTGCTTGCCCTCAAGCAAACAAAATTCAAGAAGGGAGAGAGGTTTTAAAAATGGGGGTTTAAGCTTCTTGCAAAGGTGCTTTTAAAATGAATCATTTCAATGGTCCTAGTTATTAATTTTAAAATGCAATGCACACGCTCATACTCCAAAGAACTTAGCCATATTTATCACACAATGAATTTCAAATCGTGGCTCTCCTATTCAAAACAATCAAAGAACCTTATCCTTTAACATTCATTAATGATCAAACCGTGAATCCAACTTATGCACTTTAAAGCAGAACACATTTGGCTAAGGGCAAAGGCTATGAGCATAGAATGATCTCATTTAAAAGGGTTTTATAATGCAAAGGATTTCTCTCAAGAAGGTTATGAACTTTATGCATAATGCTAAATGTAAAGGCAATTGATGCATACATAATTAGACTCTCATCTACCCATGTACACTAACAATGATCCTAAAATCCCTCTCATTTCTTTTCTTTTCAGCTCACTCACCCTCTTAGATACTACCCTTTTTAAGCTCAAACCCAAATAAAAACAGAAACCATTTTTAGGCTAGTGGAAAGGCTGAAACTATTTTTAGCTCTTTACTTTTCTTATTGATTCTTTTTATTTGGGAGCTATCTTCTGAAATACACTTAGAGCTTTTATTTTTGAAAACATTTCCTTCCACTTAAAACCTTTTCAAACACTTCAATCACCAAACCTTTTTGAAACCGTAAACAAATAAGCAAAACAAATAACCCCAATGAACCCCGAACCTAATCTTAAGCCTAAAACCAGCTACAAAATACAAAGCTAGCAATCAAATGAGAGCCTAATCATGTCGCCTAGACCTAACACTTTATGCTAAGTTCAAACCGAAAAGAGGCCTCACAATGATGTCACACAAGAACATTTGGCTTGAAAGAAAGGTAAGGGTTATGGTGGGAGTTCTACTTAGGCTCACAAAAGAGTGGTGAAAGGAGGAAGAGAGCCTAAATATGTATAAGATCCATGTGTTCATTTTCAAATGCATAAGTGTGATAATTAAAATTTAGATTAAGTTTTTCACTTATTAGGACAAGATTCAGTTCATGAATGTTCAAGTCAAGCCACGAAAATCAAAACACATGATCCAAGTATGGTTAGAACTTACTTTCTAAGAGTGTGCAATGCATCAAAGAACTACTAACTGGGGCCTTGAAACAATTCATGAGCTTAAAACACCTTTTTAAGAAAACTATAACCCCTTATGCAATTCTGATCAACCTAGATGCTTAAAAATTCTAGACTCAATCCTAAAATGTTTAACAAAGTGAATGCAACTACATGAATTTTTTTAAAATTTTTTAAAAATTTTACCAATATTTTTGTTCTTTTCTATGCCTTAGATGCAATGAAATGTAATGCAAGACTCAAAGGATGCAAATAGAAAATAAGAGGAAAGAAAACACATTAAACACACCACATACTAACTAGGGCCTTGAAACAATTCATGAGCTTAAAACACCTTTTTAAGAAAACTTTAACCCCTAATGCAAATGTGATCAACCTAGATTCTTAAAAATTTTAGACTCAATCTTAAAATGTTTAACAAAGTGAATGCAACTACATGAATTTTTTTGAAAATTTTTAAAACATTTTACCAATTTTTTTTGTTCTTTTCTATGCCTTAGATGCAGTGAAATGTAATGCAAGACTCAAAGGATGCAAATAGAAAATAAGAGGAAAGAAAACACATTAAACACACCACATACTCTCCCAAACTTGAATGACACCGTCTCGGTGGCAAACAAATTCAAAGGAGTTCAAACACAAGCAAAGAAAACTAAGAGAACATGCGCGGTATATACAAAGGGTGGTTGTTGGTACCTTGGAGCTAAATTCGGCTGGAACTTGAGGATGTTCCAGCGGAACTGCTCTTGCTAGAGGAGCGTCGTGCTATGTCTTTGCCTTTATCCGCGGTCGGGAAACCATGGACGGAATGATGTGCTTGTTGCGTGCTACCTTGTGGCTCACGGATGACAATGCCGCTAGTCGATCTCCTCCTCTTCTCGGGCTGGTTGAGCTCTAAACTCATGGACTCCTTAGACTTCGCGGATGAGCTCCCTTAAAGCGCCTTGACTTTCTTGGCAAGCTTTTTGATCATCTTCCCTTGCCACTTAGTTATCTTTCGCTGCACCTCCACCACCGAAGCAAGAAACTTCTCCGCGTTGGTCCGTGGCTCAAAGTCCATCCTGGGAAGCTCAAAGTTTGCTGGCATTGCGCCATCTGAGGGTGGTGACTCTGACTGCTCACGTGCGGACTGAATTAGGCATCATGGTTGCACCAAGTGGGGCGTAGCACTCTTCGTGGGTTGGGCAAAACTTGTTTGTACCGATGCTGTCCAAGTGTGTCTCATCAACGTTGGGTAAGATGCACACGCTCTTCTTCTTTTCGCCATTGTAGAACAGATAAGCAAAGAATCCTGGAGCTGGCGTGGGTCCCAAGCTATCTGTATTGTGCATGTAGGTCTCGTCCATGAATGATCTATCCACGTAAGGCTCGAAGCGTTGAAGAGGTACACCAGCTTGGATAAAGAGTGGCGTGAGGAAACCTCCAATGTATGCTGAATTCGCCTTGCACCTCAGAGCGTATGCCTTGTACTTCACCAATGAGGATGCTAGAATACACCCATAGTTAACATCATTCCCAAGGTCATCTTGCAGCGGATCGTGGTTCTCTTCTTCGCTGCTGCACAGTATCCTTTTGATCCCTTGGAAAAGGAAGCACAACTCGGTCTTTGTCATTGTAGGAGACACAGACCGCCCGCTGAAAGTGTTTGCTAGCAGCTTGAGAGTATACCTCAGGATGGGGTTCCTCACTTTCTTGATCTTGGCCGTGTTTGGCTTGTAGTCTTCATCACAAAGCACGCCCCATATAATGCTGGCGTTCTTGAGAGGGGGAAACTCTACTTGCTTAGCCGCGGCGTTGAGTCCATATGCTTGGCAAAGCTCTTCATTGGAAAGGTGATAAGCTCACCTCTTGACCTTAAAGGTGAGATGTCCTTGTGAGGGAGTAGGGAGGCTCGGATTCTCATAGGAAAATGCCAAGGTAGAGAGGAAATCCAAGGTGACTTGCGGATATGTTGGGCAATCCATCCTTGAAAGGCATGCAAGCCCCATGTTTTGGAGAAGAGAGTCAAAATCTTCTAGAAGACCCATCCTTGCCAACAAGTCTCTACTCGCAAACTTGGTAGGCTCAAAGCGCAGCCTCTCTAACCTTTTCTTTGCTGACTTTTCCTCCTTAGTCCAACGGATCCTCTCGTCAACTTGCTGAGGTTCTCCCTCTTGAACTTGTTGAGCTCCTTCCGCTTGAACCACTTGTTGCTCTTCTTCTCTTTGAGTATCCTCTTCTCTGGTTCTCTTAGGTGCCATTGGTGCCTGAAAGGTGATTCTTGGAAGGGAGAGTTAGAGTAGGCGGCGAATACAAAGAAAACACAAGGAAGAGAGAGATATTCGCAACTAATACCCTAGATTTTTGGGAGATTTATAAAAATTGTAACTAGGTAAAAGAAAAGAAAATCTAGAGATGAGATTAAATCTAGATAGTTTCCTGATATCTAGCTACTTTTAAAAATTGGTTAAAATCTCTAGCAACTTAAATCAACCATGCGATTATTAAAGGATTTTTGAAAAGATTTTAATTAAAAATCTGAAAATACCTTTGCAGGATTGAAAACAGAAGCTAATGACCTTTAGGAAAAGAAAAATAGCACTCTCTCTCTATTTAGAATTCACAAAAACAGAAATGAGAGTGTGTGAAGTTGTTGAGAACATAAAGGCCAAGAAAATCTAAAACCATGGGTAGGCCTGGGCATTCGGGTACCCATTCGGGTTCGGATCGGGTCTTTTCGGATATTGGTTACTTCGGTTTTAGACAATGAGCCCCATTCGAGTATTTTTAATTTTTCGGTCGGGTTCGGTTCGGTTCTTATCGGGTTCGGATCGGTTTCGGGTACCCAATTTCTCTGAAATTTATTTAAAACTTTTTATATAAAATTAGATTTTAAAAATATATTGATATATTTGGTTAAGTTTTGCTAAAAATATTAAATTTTGATATATATAACTTAAATAATTTGGATATTTTGATTATTTTAATCTAAATATAAAGAATATATTCGATTCATAATTATGATTTTGAGAAATTTGGTTATATTATATCTAAATATAACTAATATTTATATATATATCATTATATCTTGGATATTTTGGATATCCGTTCGGTTCTCGGTTCGGTTCGGGTACGGTACCGGTTCTTCGGATATAAAGGTAAAGACTCCATTCGGATATTTACATCATTTCGGTTCAGTTCGGTACCATAAAATTCGGGTCCGCACCACCTTGATTTGAGCTTGCGAGGGAACAGCTTCAACCTCGAGTCATAGAGTAGCACCAGGCTGCCTTCCTTAAGCTCTTTATGAACCAGCTTCTTGTCATGAGCCGCCTTAGTACGCTCCTTGTAGATCTAAGCGCTTTCGTAGGCGTCTAGCCTTAGTTCATCAAGCTCATGTAGCTGAATTAAATGCTTCTCCTGAGCAGTCTTAAGATCATTGTTTAACTGCTTCACAGCCCACAATGCTGTATGTTCCAGCTCAACAGGGAGGTGACATCCTTTGCCGTAGAGAAGAGTAAAAGGAGTAGTACCAATGGGGGTTTTGAAAGCGGTCCGGTAAGCCCACAAAGCATCGTCTAGCTTAGCCGCCCAATCCTTCCGAGTAGTTCCTACTGTCCTCTCCAGTATTGCCTTGATCTGCCGGTTAGAGACCTCTACTTGTCCACTCGTTTGAGGATGATAAGGTGTAGCTACCTTGTGCTTCACACCATATTTCCTTAAGAGGTTCTCGAATACTTTGTTGATGAAGTGGCTGCCACCGTCGCTGATCACAACCTTAGGAACTCCAAATCTTGGGAATATGATGGTTTTAAAGAGCTTGATCACCACTTTAGAGTCGTTTGTAGGGGAAGCAATGGCCTCAACCCATTTAGATACATAATCAACCACCACCAAGATGTACTTATTACCGTAAGAAGATGGGAATGGACCTATAAAATCTATCCCCCAAGCGTCAAAGACATTAACCTCAAAGATAGGAACCTGAGGCATCTCGTTTCTCTTGGTGATGTTTCTTGCCCTCTGACACGCTTCACAACTCTTAACAAACTCGTGAGCGTCCTTGAAGATAGATGGCCACCAAAAACCCACTTGTAGCACCTTTGTAGCGATTTTGAAAGAAGCAAAGTGTCCTCCGTAAGAAGACCCATGGCAGTGAAGTAGAATTTCTTGAGCTTCGTCCTTAGAGACACATCTTCGGTACAAGCTATCAACCCCTCTTTTGTATAAGTAGGGCTCGTCCCTAAAGTAGTAGGCAACATTTCTCATAAACTTCTTCTTGTGGTAATGATCAAGGTGAGTTGGCTCCTCTCCACATGCCAAGAAGTTTACAATGTCAGTGTACCAAGGCAAGTCTTCTTCCTTGAAACTCAGAACCTCTTCAAACTGCCCTTCTAGCCTTACACAAACAGCCGTAGTGATCATCATGAGTTGTTCTTCTGGAAGCGAATCATCTAAGGGCAGAGACTCATTGATTCATCCTAGAGAGGTGATCTGCCATGCCGTTCTCTATCCCTTTCTTGTCCTTAATTTCCATGTCGAATTCTTGGAGCAAAAGGATCCATCTCAAGAGTCTCGGTTTAGTGTCTTTCTTGGAATAGATGTACCTCAGAGCTGCGTGATCTGTATAGACAACCACCTTAGAGCCTACGAGGTATAACCTGAACTTCTCAAAGGCGAATACAACTGCCAGCAACTCCTTCTCAGTCGTAGCGTACTTCACTTGAGTGTCATCTAGGGTTCGGCTGGCATAGTAGATGACGTGCAGCCTTTTGTCTTTCTTTTGACCAACCTATGGCGTAGTCACTCGCGTCACACATGATCTCGAATGATAGAGTCCAGTCCGGTGCTTGCACTATTGGCGCGGATACAAGAGCTTCCTTGATGGTCAAGAAAGCATGAAGGCAATCCTCATCAAACACAAAGTCAGCTTCCTTGCACAACAGCCTTGTGAGGGGGCGTGCAATCTTGGAAAAATCTTTGATGAAACGCCTGTAGAAGCCAGCATGGCCTAGGAAACTCCTCACCCCTTTGACATCAACCAGCGGCTCAAGACTCATCATGACTTCAATCTTGGCTTTATCAACCTCTATGCCCTTCTCTGATATCTTGTGGCCAAGCACGATCCCATCCTTCACCATGAAGTGCACTTCTCCCAGTTAAGCACAAGATTCGTCTCTTCACAACGCTTTAGTACCTTGCAAAGATTCAACAAACACGCACTACAGAGAAGTCATCCATAAACACTTCTACCATCTCCTCTATTAGATCAGAGAAGATCGACATCATACACCGCTGAAACGTAGCCGGTGCGTTACACAACCCGAATGGCATCCTTCGATACGCGAAGGTGCCATAAGGGCATGTAAAGGTCGTTTTCTCTTGATCGTTTGGATGGATTGGTATTTGAAAGAAACCACTACATCCATCGAGAAAGCAATAGTAAGGATGATTAGCAAGCCTCTCTAGCATTTGATCAATAAAGGGTAAAGGAAAATGATCCTTTCTAGTAGCAAGATTAAGCTTCCTATAGTCTATACACATATGGTGTCCTGTAATAGTCCTAGTAGGTATAAGCTCATCTTTATCGTTCATAATGACCGTGATCCCTCCCTTCTTAGGCACCACATGTACAGGGGAAACCCACGTGCTGTCACTTATGGTATAGATCACGTCCGCTTCTAACAGCTTAAGAATCTCTTTCTTAGCAACCTCCTTTAGATTAGGATTCAAACGCCTTTGGTGTTCTATAGAAGAGGCGTTCTCATTATCCAAGTGAATCCTATGAGTGCAAAGCATTGGTGAAAGGCCCTTGCTGTCACTTAGAGAGTACCCAATGGCTTTCCTATACTTTCTCAGCTCACTTAGGAGCGAGTGCAACTCATCATCACTTAAGTTCTCATTCACAATCACGGGATAGGTTTCATTAAGCCCTAAGAAAGCATACCTTAGCCCTTTTGGGAGCTCCTTAAGGTCCACCTTTGGGGCTAGCAGCTCGCTTCAGTCCTCCTTGTGGCTCTTGTTGACGTTCCCTTCCTCAGTAGCCTCCTTAGAACCGAGACATGACCCAAAAGACTGCTTTCTTGAACCGTTGTCCCTTCCGAGATCGAGTCTTCCTGTCGATCTTGCACTCGTTCTGGTCCGGATCGAGCAGTTTCACTCAATTCTCCTACTCGATTTAATTGGGATCAAGCAGGAGATCGAGTCTCCGTCTCGTTCTCTGAACTGATCGATTGACTTCCCTCGATCTTCCCATCGATTGTTTTGCTGGATCGACTGCACTCGGGTCGATCACTTACTCGATTTGGTTGGGATCGAGTAATTGATCGAGCGTCTCAGTCGTTCTCTTCTCTGGATCGACCAGTATCCTCGATCTTCTTGTCGATTGCTGACTTGGATCGAGTGATCTTCTCGATTGCCTGATCGATCTCTAGGCATTTGCCTTCATCTTCTAGCACAACTTTCCTAGAATCAAGGAGATTAACGTACTCCTGAGTCCTCCTACTCAGAACCCGAACTCCCCTGGCTCCTTAGTCAGTGCCAGCTTCAAGTGATCCTCTTGTGCAAGTTCTTCTAGCAGTTCATCCGCTAAAGCATCCAACGTCTCTATGTAGAAAGCATGCCCTTCTATGGTGGGTTTCTTCAGGACCTCGTTGATATCAAAATCCAGCCTTATATCCTTGCCCAAGTGTAGAGTTATCTTCCCATTCTTGACATCAATGATTGCTCCGGCGGTTGCAAGGAATGGCCTCCCAAGTATAAGCGGATCCTTAGGTTCTTCATCCATCTCAAGCACAACGAAGTCTGTAGGCACGTTTACACCAATGACCCTCACTGGTAAGTCCTCAAGCAAACCCGCGGGTAACCTCACGCTCCTGTCAGCTAGCACCAATGAGATTCTACAGTCTTTGAATCGGGTAAAACCGAGCTTCTTTGCTATAGAATGGGGCATCAGATTTATACTAGCACCAAGATCGCATAAACAGCTCTGAAATGTTAAAGGACCGAGAGCACATGGTATAGTGAAGCTACCTGGATCACCCAACTTCTTGGGGACTATCTCCTTGTGTATAATGGCGCTACACTCTTCACTAAGCACCAGCACTTCCTTGCTCTCCTTATTCTTCTTTGCAAGCGTGTCTTTTGATATCTCTTGTATTTACATCATTTAGGCCTGCATTTAGTGCATGTTTTGGTTCTCTTTTGCATGTTTTCCTTATCTTTTGTCCCATTTTCTTCTCTTTTTAGACTTAGTTGCATTTAGGGTGTAGTTTGCATTTTATTTGCATTAAAGATGTTTACAGGTACTCATTGAGCTACAAGGAGCATGGGAGATGATGGTGGGTGCAGCACAAGACATGAAAAGGGCCAAGAAGAAGGTGCACCTTGTTGAAGCGGCCAGAAACTGCACCTGACAAAACTGGCTCCGACAAAGCATCTCCAACACGATTCAGCTTCAACAGTCTTCACCAATGTTGTATCCCCGTGAGTTAGCTTGCGTCTGGAGTTGGTTTCAAGTCATTCCTATTAGTGGTTAGAAAGTTACAGAAGTTTTCGTGAAACCGCTCAACCCCTATCGGTCTGTGCACGGAGGCTATCGGTCAGGAGTGACCGACATAAACCCAGCGAATAAATTTCGGTTATCAGTATCGGTCAGGAGTGACCGACATAAACCCAGCGGATGAATTTCGGTCACCAGTATCGGTCAGAAGTGATCGACATAAACCCAGCGGATGAATTTTGGTCACCAGTATCGGTCAGAAGTGACCGATAGGATTCATATCGACTGAAGATCAGCTTAGACGAGGTGTTTCCATTCCGATTTGGCTTCAGCGTCCTTCATCGACTTTGTAGCCATCTGAGTTAGCTTTCGTTTGGAATTAGTTTCGAGTTATTCCCATCAGTGGTTAAAGAGTTACGGCTTATAAAGTGAGCACATGTCCATCTGGAGTTTTTACCGTTAATCTTGACCGAGTTGAAGATCAGCTCGGACGAGTAGCCTCCGCCCCTATTCAGCATCTTCACCCTTCACAAAAGTTGTATCCACGTGAGTTATATTTCAGGAGAACTTGGTTTCAGGTCATTCTGATATGCCGTTCAACAGATACGCAATTTTCGTAAAACCGCTCAATCCATTTCGGTCACTGAAGACCGACGCAACTAACCGATACGCTGCCAGACTGAAGACCTTTTATTTACAATTTTGCCATTTTCGCTTAGACTCCTATAAATACTTAAAATCCCTAATTTCTGGGGAGACATCTCTTTATCCAGCAGTCTCTTCTTCTTTGTTTGAGCTTTTTGACTTTGTATTTGAATCTATGCTTATTTCAATAATAGTTTGCATTTTCCTTAATCTTTTGTCTTTTTAATCATGATTAACTATCTTTTCTTCATAGATTTGATGGCTTTCACCATGATTAGTGAGTAGTTTGCTTTAGGTTTGAGATTAGGGCAGATGGGGTGATTTTAGTGATTGTTTAGGTTGATTAGGGCTTAGATCTTC
Source organism: Thlaspi arvense (assembly GCA_911865555.2). NCBI lineage: Eukaryota > Viridiplantae > Streptophyta > Magnoliopsida > Brassicales > Brassicaceae > Thlaspi > Thlaspi arvense. The sequence continues at coordinate 50,844,336 of OU466862.2, read as the reverse complement.
TCATTCCCTTTCTTATATGATTGTGCTTAATGCTTAGTACCTCTTTGTTGGAGAATTTGATTTTAGGTTTCCACATGCACACCAAGTGTTTGATGAAATTCCTGAATGAAGTTCAATGCTTGAAAATGGTGTTTAGATAATCATGAGTCTTTGCATCTATCATTTCCTGCTTGAATGTGCTTATTGCTTAGTACCATATTGATGAGAAATTGCCTTTAGACATTGATTATGCATGAGAATGTGAGTTGATGTTTGATATATCATATAATAGATTAGTAAACCTAGCCTAAGAGATTAGATGTCTAGCATGCTAATTGGTTTTATGGAACTTGATTTTAATGCTTGATGATTATGTGTTTGAGTAAAGAGATTTATCTTGAATATGTGATTAGAAAAAGGATTAATGCCAAGAGATTGGATTAGTCTATATTAGTGTTCCTTACATAAGGTTGAGTGTTTAGAATTGCTTGTTTTGATCACCCTAGACATGAACATGAATCACCCTATCACCATTGCCTTGATCTTGAACCATCTTTTTATCTTTGAAGTTTAGTTTTACTTTGTTTTAGTTCAGCTTTTACTCTGTTTTTGCTCTGTTTATTATTGCCTTTATTGCTCTTTAATTGCTTTCTTTTGCTTCTTTGCTTGATCACTTAGGTTGTTAGACATCTAAAACCATCTTTATCTGCTTGAATTAAGATCTCTATTGGATTCTTACTGTTTCATTCTCCCCTTTTGGATTGATAAAACCCTATGCTATACTACAACTGATTAGTACAAGCTTGGGTAATCAAGTCACAAAAAGTCTTGTATCAATTTGGCGTCGTTGCCATTAGGGGAATGCTTTGTTCAGTAGGATTTGTAGAGATCTTGAGATTAAGCTTTGTTATTTTCGATTTTGGTTACTGGTTTCTTTTTTGGTCTAGAATTTCTTTTGTAGGTACCACAACACTTACTCTTAAGTGTCTACAGCTACAACTGAGGTTCAAGGTCAAAGATTTGGGTTTGCAGAATCAGAATTCAGCTGTTGAAGCATGGAAAAAGATCAGTATGCTGCTGGTTTTGGTTTGCAAGGTCCACAAGGTCCACAAGGTCATCAAGGGATCCAAGGCTTACAAGGACAACAAGGTCCACATGGTTTACAAGGAGCTTTGTTTCAAAGACCATTGAGACATATTGGTGCTGTTGATATACCTTCAAGTTATGCTTCAAGAAAAGGTATTCTTCCACCTATGGAGACTGACCACTATGAGATAAAGAGCAGCATGATTGCTTTGATTCAAGAAAAGAAGTTCTTTGGATTGCCCAACCAAGATTCTCTTGAGCATTTGGATCACTTTGAGAGGATTTGTGCTTTGACAAAGTTTAGTGGAGTTTCAGATGATGGTTTGAAGCTCAGATTGTTCCCATTCTCTCTTGGTGGTAGAGCTCAAATGTGGGAAAAGTCTTTAGCACAAGGCAGCATCAACACTTGGGAACAATGCAAAGGTGACTTCTTAACCAAGTTCTTCTCTCCTTCAAGAACTGCAAAATTCAGGAATGAGATCACAAACTTCAAACAGTGGTCTAATGAGAGCTTTGGAGACACTTGGGAAAGGTTTAAAGGCTTCACTCATCAATGCCCTCACCATGGCTTCACCAAAGAAATGCTACTCTCAACATTATACAGAGGTGTTCTCCCAGCAATAAGAATCCTTCTAGATACTGCAAGCAATGGTTACTTTCTTGGTAAAGATGTTGATGAAGGATGGCTTCTAGTAGAGAACATGGCACTCAGTAGTTGGGATTATGTTGATGATAAATAGAAACACTCAAAGGCAACTGAAGAGAAGCTAGAGACTGCATTGTATGAGATGAAGGCCCTGCAAAAGAAAGTTGACTTGCTAATCAATGAGACCACTAAACCTCTTCCTAGTGTTGCTCCCCAAAACCACTTCAAAGAGCATCAAATCAAAGCTGTCCAACAACAAGAGGCGCCAGTGATGCATCAAGACCATGATGTTTGTGTACACCAGTCCTATGGAGACACTCATACTCAACAGCATCAAGGTTCTTCTTCTCAAACAGTTGGCGCCAACACCTCCCAACCTTCACATGCATTGGACTTTAAGGAGATGTTCCTGCAACTCCAACAACTTAATAATGAAGGATTTCAGAAGATCATGGCTGCTGAAATTCAAAGAAGTATGGCTGAAATTCAGAGAAGCATGGCTGCTGAAATTCAAAGAAGTATTGCCTCCACCATCAACAACTTCCAATCCCAAATAGACTCCTAGACTATGCAGCTGAGTAAACAAGAGAACAATGCTCAGCCACTCACCTTCAAGAAGCCCTTACAGCATTGTTATGGTATCTCCTCCACTTTCTTAACTGATATTGCTGAGAAAGAAAACTCTATTGCTGAGATTATTCAAAATGTGACACCCTCTATCATCAATGTGGGCATTGAGTCTAAGTGTGGGGAAAGTGCTTTTCACTTGAGTTCAGCTAGTGATGCCAATGCTGATGAAGAAGACAAAGCCATTGAAGCTAAGGTTGTTGAAGCTGACATGGAGGTCAAACAAGGAACTGCACCATCACCACGCTCTCAAAGAACTCTTGCAGAAGAAGAACCCTTTGAAGAAGGGGAAAACTCAGAAGAAGAAGAGTGGTGGGCGCTACATGAACTTGTTGATGATACCAAGGAATACTTGACTGAAGTTCCTGATGTTCAAGAGAAGACTCAAGCTGCTCTCCTTCCTGTTTATCAATCCACTATCCCTTTTCCAGGAAGATTCAAAAAGTAGCTAGTACAGAAGTATCAGACCCTTTATGCTGCTCAAATGGAAATGAGAGGTCTGAATGGTCAAGAGGAGCTTGAGAAACTAAGAGCTAAAACTGGAGCATCTGAGGTTAAGGAGCAGAACATCAAGAAGCTTGGTAATCCAGGAAAGTTTCTAGTCTCTTGTGAGCTTAGTGAATTGGTTGTGGAAGAGGCCATGTGTGACACAGGTTCATGTATCAATGTGATGTTCCTTGACTTGGCAAAAGAACTAGGAGTCACCAAGCTGCAACCATATGATTCCACAATCACTTTTGTGGACTCTTCTTCTAGAACACCTGTTGGTCTCATTGAAGACTTTTCTGTGAGGATTGGAGCATGCAAGATACCAACTGATTTTGTTGTGATGGAAATGGTTCACACTCAGAAGCCTTCTCTACTACTTGGGACTCCATTTCTGAACACAACATGCGCTGATATTGACTTCACCAAAGAGAGAGTCACCCTCAAGAAGGTGAATGGTGGAGTTAGCTATGCAATGAAGCCTCCACCTTCAAGCTTTTGTGGAAGCATCACTAATGTTGAGAAAGGAGCTGCTAAGAAGCCACCTGATTTCAAGAAAGAGCTGAGGGGATTCAAGGCTGAAGTGCTAAAAGAAGATGAAGACCCTCTTGACCACAATGAGTATGATGGTGAAGCATTTGATGGAGCTTGTCTTCTTGACTTGTTTGATGGAATCAAGGTGAAGCTCTATGGTGGACCAGAGAAGCCAAGAAAGAGAGTCAGGAAACCTAAGGAGAAGCTCTACTGTGGACCTAACACATTGTTCAAGAAGAAAGGAGAAGGAACTTCAGTTCCACTCCATCATCCTCCATGATCTTAAAGAGCATGACAAGTCAAGCTTAGTGACTCTAAACAAGCACTCTTATGAGGTATTCCCTTGTTATTTTTGTTCATATTATTGCATTTTCTGCTTGTCTTTGTGTTTTTCTTTCAATAACAGGAGCAAGTGTGGTTTAAGGCAAGTTGTTATAAGTTGGGACCCAGTCTGACCAAACTCCCTCTAAGGTACACAATCATGCTCCTTTGCTCCTGAATACTTCTGAATATCTTTTATTACCCTCCTTCAAGCTTCTATTACACAAGGGACTGTGTAATTTAAGTGTGGGGGAGGGCATTGCATTTGATATTGTGTTCTGTTTTCTTATTTTCTCTTCTACATACTTGAGTCTCATGCATTCATCTATGTGCACTGAAAATCCATGAAATTTTCAAAAATTTTGGAACCAAAAAGATCATTTAGTTGCATTTACATAACTAAGATTGAGTCTAGATGCATTTCATATAGTTTTGTATACATCTGCATAGGGAGTAGATGATAAACACTTGTCAAGATGTTAATGTTTGATTGTTTTCAATGCCTTGGTTATCTGTTGTTTGATTACATTGTAGTGAGTTTGAAGTTAAGGCTGCACCATATCTTGACTACTTGCATTGATACTCTTGTCTTATGCTGAAGCTTGCTTTGATTTGATTCCAACTCTATATTATTAGAACCATAATCCTGACTTTGAATTATCTTGTTTGTGCATTGAAAGTGATTACATGGCTACCCATATACATACTTGGATTATCTTCTTCCCTTTTTACCACTCTTGTTAATCCAAGTAGCTTATCCTCATCATTATGGGACAGTTAACCACATCCTAAAACCAATCCTTCTTTATGAACCTAAACACTATTGTGAGAGTTGTGAGGCCTTGCATTGCATCATTTTTGATATTATCTTGGCAAAAAGTGTTAGGAATAAGGCTGGCAAGGAGAAGCTCTCTTGTAGACACCAGCTTGCATTTTGAGCTTGGTATTAGGTTAGGAGTTTGGGAAAAGGTAGTGTAAGTGGTTTGAGCTTTAATTGTTTACATCTTTCAGAAGAAGAAGAAGTATGGGATTGGTAGTATGGGGGAACAGTTCATTTTGTAATTAAGTTAACTAGGAAGAAAGCTCTAAGTGCTAAAGAAGAAAGGTGCCAACAACAACAAAGCTTACAAAAGGTCATTCAAAAGGAGTAATCAGACCAAGCAACCCACCAAAGGTGATGAAAATGGTGCCAATCATGCAACAAAGAAGAGCAAGTTCCAAAAAGAAGTCAACCACACAAGCAAAAGAAGAAGGAGTTTTCCCAAATATGAAGATGGAAGAGATCAAATGCTTTGGGAAAGGGTAGATTTAGAAGTTTCACTTGGGGTTTTAGAAGTTATTAGGTTCATCTTGGGTAAAAAGGGTAGAAGAGAGCTTTTACTTGCATGCATAGGTGTGCTTTTACCTTTAGCATTTTGCCTAAGATAGAATCATTTCATTGAGTGATCCCCAAAATCTTTGAACTCTTATTTGAATGAAATCATTTTCATCTCATGACCTTGTCCCTTGACCAAATATTTTCGCTTGATTTGCACAAACATGATCCATTGGTTACTGATTAATGAATGTTAAAGAGTTGGTTGATTTGAATGCTTGTGTAGGCTAAGCTAGAGTTCATTTTTTGCTATGATAGGTATGGCTAAAGTCTTTAAAGTAGAACAATCACTTTGCATCTTAGAACCTATAACTTGAGCATTAATTCAATTTTTGACACCTTTAGTTTTGAGCTCGCACTTTCAAACCTCACTCTCCCATTTGTTCTTATTTGCTTGAGGACAAGCAAAAGGCAAGTGTGGAGGTGTTGATATCTCTTGTATTTACATCATTTAGGACTGCATTTAGTGCATGTTTTGATTCTCTTTTGCATGTTTTCCTTATCCTTTATCCCATTTTCCTCTCTTTTTAGACTTAGTTGCATTTAGGGTGTAGTTTGCATTTTCTTTGCATTAAAGATGTTTACAGGTACTCATTGAGCTACAAGGAGCATGGGAGATGATGGTGGGTGCAGCACAAGACATGAAAAGGGCCAAGAAGAAGGTGCACCTTGTTCAAGCGGCCAGAAACTTCACCTGACAAAAATGGCTCCGACAAAGCATCTCCAACACGATTCAGCTTCAACAGTCTTCACCAATGTTGTATCCCCGTGCGTTAGCTTACGTCTGGAGTTGGTTTCAGGTCATTCCCATCAGTAGTTAGAAAGTTACAGAAGTTTTCGTGAAACCGCTCAACCCCTATCGGTCTGTGCACGGAGGCTATCGGTCAGGAGTGACCGATATAAACCCAGCGAATGAATTTCGGTCATCAGTATCGGTCAGGAGTGACCGACATAAACCCAGCGGATGAATTTCGGTCACCAGTATCGGTCAGAAGTGATCGACATAAACCCAGCGGATGAATTTCGGTCACCAGTATCGGTCAGAAGTGGCCGATAGGATTCATATCGACTGAAGATCAGCTCAGATGAGGTGCTTCTATTCCGATTTGGCTTCGGCGTCCTTCATCAACATTGTAGCCACTTGAGTTAGCTTTCGTTTGTAATTAGTTTCGAGTCATTCCCATCAGTGGTTAAATAGTTACGGCTTATAAAGTAAGCACATGTCCATCTGGAGTTTTTACCGTTGATCTTGACCGAGTTGAAGATCAGCTCGGACGAGTAGCCTCCGCCCCAATTCAGCATCTTCACCCTTCAAAAACGTTGTATCCACGTGAGTTATATTTCAGGAGAACTTGGTTTCAGGTCATTCTGATATGTCGTTCAACAGATATCGCAATTTTTGTGAAACCGCTCAATCCATTTCGGTCACTGAAGACCGACGCAAGTGATCGATACGCTGCCAGACTGAAGACCTTTTATTTACAATTTTGCCATTTTCGCTTAGACTCCTATAAATACTTAAAATCCCTAATTTCTGGGGAGACATCTCTTTATCCAGCAGTCTCTTCTTCTTTGTTTGAGCTTTTTGACTTTGTATTTGAATCTTTGCTTATTTCAGTAATAGTTTGCATTTTCCTTAATCTTTTGTCTTCCTAATCATGATTAACTATCTTTTCTTCATAGATTTGATGGTTTTCACCATGATTAGTGAGTAGTTTGCTTTAGGTTTGAGATTAGGGCAGATGGGGTGATTTTAGTGATTGTTTAGGTTGATTAGGGCTTAGATCTTCTCATTCCCTTTCTTATATGATTGTGCTTAATGCTTAGTACCTCTTTGTTGGAGAAGTTGATTTTAGGTTTCCACATGCACACCAAGTGTTTGATGAAATTCCTGAATGAAGTTCAATGCTTGAAAATGGTGTTTAGATAATCATGAGTCTTTGCATCTATCATTTCCTGCTTGAATGTGCTTATTGCTTAGTACCATATTGATGAGAAATTGCCTTTAGACATTGATTATGCATGAGAATGTGAGTTGATGTTTGATATATCATATAAGAGATTAGTAAACCTAGCCTAAGAGATTAGATGTCTAGCATGCTAATTGGTTTTATGGAACTTGATTTTAATGCTTGATGATTATGTGTTTGAGTAAAGAGATTTATCTTGAATATGTGATTAGAAAAGGGATTAATGCCAAGAGATTGGATTAGTCTATATTAGTGTTCCTTACCTAAGGTTGAGTGTTTAGAATTGCTTGTTTTGATCACCCTAGACATGAACATGAATCACCCTATCACCATTGCCTTGATCTTGAACCACCTTTTCATCTTTGAAGTTTAGTTTTACTTTGTTTTAGTTCAGCTTTTACTCTGTTTTTGCTCTGTTTCTTATTGTCTTTATTGCTCTTTAATTGCTTTCTTTTGCTTTCTTTTGCTTCTTTTCTTGATCACTTAGGTTATTAGACATCTAAAACCATCTTTATCTGCTTGAATTAAGATCTCTATTGCATTCTTACTGTTTCATTCTCCCCTTTTGGATTGATAAAACCCTATGCTATACTACAACTGATTAGTACAAGCTTGGGTAATTGAATCAAGTCCCAAAAAGTCTTGTATCATCTTTGAAAATTTTTGCACACTTAGGCATTATGGCAAGGCAATCCACGAGAGGTAGCTTGATCTCTACATCCCTTAAATGCTTCTCAAACAAGAGCCTATACTTCTCTGTGAGCTGTTTCTTGAAGCGACCAGGAAAAGGAAGCTTAGGAACATAAGGTGGAGGTATGTACTCATCCTTCTCCTCGGTTGCTTTCTCCGCTTGCTTCTTTACAGCTGCTTCTTTCCCTTTTGTTGGCCGCTCTATCCACACGTTGTGGAAGTTGATCTCATCATCAGCCGACTGCTTATCCTCCCCCGCATGAACCACAATGTCCTCATTGTTCTTAGGTGCAACCCTCGGTGGAAGCTCTTTCCCACTTCGTAGTGTGATAGCGTTGGCGTATTCCTTGGGATTTTGCTCACACTTTCCCGGTAAACTGCTTTGACCACTTGTACTTGCTTAACCCTTCTCTAACTGCTTAATCTTGTTGTTTAGATTTGTGATCTGAGTAGATACATCAGTGAGAGAGGAGTCTAAGTGGTTGTTCATCTCGGCGAACTTCTGGTTTGTGGAAGCTTGCCCTTGAAGCAACTGCTGAAACATGGCTTGTACAGGATCAACTTGTTGTGGTTGCATCTGTTGTTGAGGAACAAAGCCTGGAGGGTACATAGGAGTATAAGGTTTGTTTCCTTGCTGCTTCTGCTGTCCCTGAAAGTTACCTTGTCGCTGACCTTGAAAACCACCACTCGACTGAAAACCTTTGTTATAGGAGGGTACACCTGATCCTTTGGGTTTTCAACGTTGGTGCTTCTATAAGACAAGTTGTTGTTGCCTTGGTAGCCTTGAGAGTAACCTTGAGGTTTGTAGTTGTTTTGACCGGCTATCCAATTAGCTTCTTCTTCTTGGCATTGCTCTAGCTCATCCAAGACATCCGCAGCTTCCCCAACAAAATGTACATGCTTTTGGTTTGCAAGCATGAGCTTATCGATCCTCTCATGGAGAGACTTCATTTCTTTCTTGTTGGCTTCAAGATCAGCTCCTCTTGGTGCACGGTCATAGTCCTCAGAATAATTCCCATTGCTCAATGCTAGGTTTTCAATGAGCTCCATACCTTCCTCAACCTCTTGACCAAGGAAGTTTCCTTTGCTTGCCGTGTTAAGTAGTAACCTGATCTTTGCAAGTGCTCTGCGGTAGATATTACTCAATAGGGTCTCTTTGCTTAAACCATGGTGAGGGCAGGCTATTGTATAGTCCTTAAAACGTTCATAGCCTCATTGAAGGACTCATTCTGTCGCTGAGTGAAACCACTGATCTCGCTTCTCAACCTTGCTGTCCGAGAGCTTGAGAAAAACTTGGAGAGGAAAGCTTTCTTACAGTCAGCCCAAGAAGTGATAGTGCCTTGTGGAAGAGTTTTCTCCCAATGCTGTGCCTTGTCGCCTAAGGAAAAAGGGAACAAGCGCAGCTTGAAGCTGTCTTCTGAGATGCCATTTATCTTGAGCATTCCACAAAGCTGCTCGAAGTTGTCTAGATGCGCCAATGGGTCCTCCAAAGCTAACCCATGAAATTTGTTGTTTTGCACCATGTGAACAAATCCTGGCTTGATCTCGAAATTATTGTTTTGCACTGGAGGAGGAGTGATCCCAAACCTATTATGGTGAGTATTGGGAGCATCTCCTGCTCCAATGATGCGTGGGGGTCTAGCCGCGTGGTGGGGGTTTCCATTACCCCTTCCCACTGCCCCGTGAGCTGGAGGAGGTCCCTCTGGGTGCTCGTGCTCAGCCATTGCTTCAAAATCCACTGAACCTTGCTGAACAATCTCCTCAAAAGCTCTAGCTTATTCTCGAACTCTTCTTGATCTTGCGTGTCCAAGCTGATGAATATTGTCCAAGGGTGTGAGTAAGGCGTTGTCACCCTTGGAACGCAGATTCATGTACCTGAAAGACACAAGTTTGAAAGTAGAGAAATCAGTAACCAACTTAAAGTAAAGGCTTAGTCTTTACTAAACATCAAATCTTAATGCTATCTATCCCCTAAGATGGCAACAGCGCCATTTGATAACAGGTTCTTGCAACGCAATGATGTATCAAAGCTCAAATGCAACACTGAGATGTAGTATATCATGCAAGTGAGTGTCAATCCACACCTAGGGGTAGCAAGTTCACTAAGAATGCAAAGGATGAGCAAAGCTAAGCGAGAATGATAAATGATTGGTAAAATCCCTAAAAACTAAATGCAAGTATCAAATGCAAAGCAAAACAATTTTAAAATCCCTGGAAGAGGGTTAACTACCACGAGGAACAAGCGGAATACTTAAAATGCAAAGCTACTAATTATTAAAAATCGACTAGTGTATCGACCACAGGATCGACCACTAGATCGAGCAACAACGATCGATCTCGTCAAAACAACCTAGAATGATGAAATGATGCAATATGCGATTGACAAGAACACAACTTTATGATGATGGAATGATATTAAACGACTTAAGACACTAAGAAAGAGGGTCTAGGGTTGAGGGTCACGTTCGTGGGTCTCAAAGGTCAAAACATTAGATCTACTCTCTTTGAGAGGTTCTCTAGGCCTTGAAAACAAAACAAGATCCATCCATGGCGTGTGGTATGGGTCACTCTTTCATTCTCTTCTCCAAACCCATGGCGTTTGGTGGAAAAAGAGATTGAAGGGCATAAAGCATAGATTTCAAACAAACAACCTAACTAGTCCCCTTTACAACCATGGCGTGTGGGAAAGGAAAACTAGCCTCTAGGATTCGATTTTCCAGGACATCTGGATCCTGTCAAGGTAAGACATCCCTCGGATCTTAGAGATCTTGGCGTGAGAGTCTCTAAGCCTTAAGCACTCGAAATCCTAGAAGAGAAGGTGATGAAGAACGAGAAAATACAAAGCTTTAACTTTTTCAACCCTTTCGAATCGCCCCAGCCCCAAAACCCAAAAAAGACTACTCGCGATTCATAAAGAAAACCGATGAAAGCATAAAAGACAATCTATTAAGCATGATTAACAAAGATTAAGGCTAAAGGTTCAATATTCAAAAGTTAAAATGCAAGAAAAAGCTTCGAAAGTCTACAATGGCGGAAAATCGCCTCCAAATACGAGAGAACGAAAAAGGTAAAAGACAGAATGGGGATAATGAAAGGGATCGTTGCCTTTTGCCAAAAATGGCCAAACCGCAAATGGTCCCCCCTTCGCTACGGTCCAAAGCCAGCTGGACGGATAAGGTTAGTCTGGGATCGAGCACGAAGCTCAATCTGGCTCTCGATCTTCGTCTTGGATTGGATGGCTCTAGTCGATCTCTGAGTCGATCTTGTGCTGATCGGGTTGAAAGCTTGATCCGGTCCTCGATCTGCATGGCGTCATTTACGTCCGTACTTCAGATCGATCTCCACACTCGATCTTGGTCTCGATCCATTTCCTTGCATCGACTTGGTTACTCGATCTTCTGGTCGATCTCGTCTGGATCAACCTGCCGTGCTCGATCTGCCACTCGATCTCGGGTCCTTAGCAAGCACTCCTGAGTTCTCCAAGTGTCCACGACTTTGCCCACGAGCCTTAGCACGTCCACGAATCCTCCAAAGCTCCGAAGTAGCCGAAAACAACCTGAATGTGATGCATAATGCAAGAAACATGCAAATGTTGGTGCAAAAGTGCCCTAGGACCTAAAATGATACAAACTAGCCTAATGTGCAAGGTAAATGCATGAAAACTATCTTATATATATGCAAAACACACGAAATATGCAGCAATATCAATAATTCATCATCTTCTCTGATTGCTTCTCATTTTTTCTTCCTATCTTTCTTCATCTTCTTCATCTGGTTTTTCTTCGTTATTTATTTGTCATTCTCCTTCTTCTTTTTTCATCATCTTCGTCTTACTCTTCTTCTTCATTCTATTTTTTATTCATCTTTGTCTTTGTCTTCTTCCTCGTCTTTTCTAAATTCTTCTTCTTCATTATCTTCGTCTTCTCCAACCTATTTTTCTTCTTTTTACAATTATTCTTACATTATTCTTCTAATTACTCTTCTTCTTCATCGACTTCGTCTTTATCTTCTGCAACCTATTCTTTTTTTTCTTCCACTTATTCTTCCATTTGTTCTACAATTTTTCTTCTTCCTCTATTTCCTTGTCCTTCTTCAACATCTTCTCTTTCTTCTTCTTCATCTTTTTTATTCTTATTTTTCTTTATTTTCTGGCTTTTAATCTTCCTCATTTTTTTTTTCCTTTTTCTTCTTCTTTATTGTTTTCCGATTATCCAACTTGTTCTTTTTTTTTATTAGGTCTTCCAAATTTTCATCTTTCTTCTTCTTCTTCTTCATCTTCTCCATCTTATTCTTCTTGTTTTTTCTGTTTCATCTTCGTCTTTTTTCTCTTCAAATTCTTCCCAATCTACTTTTTATTCTTCTTCTTCTTCTTAATTATCTTCTCAAACACGTGTAATGGACTTTGTAAGAGCTCGACTTTGATAACAGAAATATTAACAAAAAGAAGAAAAAAACTCATCAAAATTAACATTTGCATGGCTTCGAATACGTAAAGCTAAAGAATTCTTCTATTCTAGTAGATTATTACGCTTCCTTGTATTCATTTAACAAATATAATAGGTATTTTTCATTAATCTTAAAGTTGATATACATGTCATCTCATATATATTATTATTAGTAAATGAAATATTTTTAAATTTAATCAATGTTAAATTTTAAAAGGTTTTAAATTTCACATCCACTTACTTAATATTATAACTATAAATGCTAACAGAAGCTAAAGAGTCACAGACACAAAATTCCTGCCTATAAAACTACGGTCTTTGATAGAAGTATCAAATTAGAAAATCTCTTTCTAAGACAACTTTATGCTTCTTAAACTTAGGATATCATGTAAGCCCCTTGGGTTAGTAGTTGATCAAAGGTTAATTAATACTTCTACACCAAAAGGTTTGTGGTTTGGTTTCCAAAAAATACGATTTCTGCAGGCTACTGAAGATAAGTTTATTTAGAAATTTCCAGCATGGTGCTAATAAAAGTGAGAATATGTGTTCATGTTTGCTAAATTGTGAGGAGTAGCAAATATTCTCGTTATATTTCCAGCATGGTGCAAATATTCTCGTCATATTTCTGGCATGGTGCAAATATTCTTGTCACAAATACTAAACAATGAACAAAAACTTGTAAATCTTATGGAGCTGCTCCACCTAAATAGAGGACAGGACAAACTTCAATGTACAGTATATAAAAGGTGATACAACAAATCATACCTACTGTTGCATCTGAATCCAGAATGAACACAATATATTTATGATACAAATGCAATAATAAATAAAAAAAACAATCAACTTAACTGTTAAAACCAACCACTACATATTATTTGAGAAGTAACATTATTGAAAATAGCTGATTTGTCAACACTAGAGCCAAAGTTAGTGCTTTTAATTGATGGCATGTAAATGTGACATGTCAAACTTCCTAAAATAAACGAAATATTTTGATTGGTTGAATTAAAATTATAGAAATTATGGAATTAAAATATAAATAAACTAGATTATATTTATAACACTAAAATTAACGAATTTAAATTAACAAAAAATAAAAAAGTTATTATAATTTCAATTTTGTACATATATTCATAATTTCATAAAATATAATTACAAAATTGTTTCAACAATATATATATATATATATTATAATTTCATAATTTCATAAAATATAATTTTCATTGTATATCAAAATTTTGAGAACATAAATAAAATAAAAAATAACCGAACGAAAGAATAAATTATAATAAGATAAAATAATATGAATTAGAAATAAAAATATAAGTATGTAAAACTAAATCTCTCGCACTTTGTTTTACAAAGTCACTTAAAAACTTTTTTAACACCTAAGAACCATATTTCAATTTTTTTACAAATACGCGTACAAACATAAATATTAATTGTACATTAGTTGAAGTCATATGCGAACTTTTCCGTGCATGTATTTTGTTAAGATTGATTAGAGACTAACTTTTATTTTAATTATTATACAATTTATATGTTTTAAAAAATATTTATCTATTCTAAGTGTAGGGAAGTGGTTGGTATGTCCGCACATGCGTGCCAACCATCTATCCGCTCTTAAGAATAAGTAAAAATGGTAAAAACTATTTCAGTTTAATTTGCAATAAATCAAGAAAAAGATATACTTAAAATATATTATATATGTATTTGAAAATTCATATTATGTAAGACGCAAAAAGCATATTGTAGATTGTGTAAGGAGAAATAAAGTATATTATAATTAATATTCAAAAAATATTATAAAAATTTAATTATTATTTAACATAACTTTTATATTTGTGATTATATATTATTATAAGTATTATAAAAATAAAATTTTAAAAATACATTGGTTTCAGAAAGAAGTTTGTGAAATATTAAAACAATATATATACAAACATACCAATGTTTAGAAAAATTAATCAATATTTAAATATTACAATTAACTAAATATATAAAAAAAAATTATACCCGTACATATGTGCGGGCAACCACCTAGTAAATGATTAGTTGACTGGAATGAACCGGTTTATACCGAACTGAAGTAGACGTTCACTTACTTTTGGCAGGTGGATCTGAAGAGTTCTCAACAGAATCACTGTTTCTGTCTCGGCCCCTCCTCAATTTATTTGACTTCAGTTTTTATTATTGATGTTATCGTTGCATCAGTTTTTATTAGTGGTATTAGTATTTGTGACGATTATAATAAATGATGTTAAAATTAGTTTTGTTTAATATTATAATTATATTCAGATGTTAAAAATAATTGAAATTTATTATTATTTTCATAAATATTTATAATAATATTATTATTTTAATCCGAAAATTTATGTATCAATAATTTTTTGAAAGACAAAAATATTCGAAATTAATTTTATTAGCTAGTAAATATAAATATTAGGTACTTAAGTTTTGATATATATAGACATGTTTTCTCTTTTATTTTTTATCAACTAGCGATGTGGGACAAAATACAAAAAGTTAGTTACATCAATTTTAACTGATATAAAATTTATATCATTTTTTAAATGATGTTAACCAAAATAATTGACTATTTAACTAATTTGAATACATTATTTTATATCAGTTTTATTTAAGTGATGTAAAAAAAGTAATATAAAATTATATCAATTTTATTGAACTGAAGTTAAATTATCAATAACAGTATCAATTATGATAAATGATGCTAAATCATATATTTTGTATCATTTATTAATAAGTAATTTAAAATTTATATCATTTAGTTTTGTGATATAATTTAAGTGATGTAATCAATTCTTTTGTATATAGTGATAAAGAATAGAAAAGAATCATGGGTACAATATATTCATTTTAAATAGTGTACTTTTTGAATGATAAGGAATTTGGTATTCCTTTCCATTCCTATGGTCACCAGTTAGATGATAGTTTCATAATATATTTAGTAAATTTTCTTCCCATAAACATATATTTGATTTTATCATCAAAAATATTATAAAAACAAGCGATTGTATCAAAACCGGATTAAAAAGTAGTTTGAATTTTTCATTAATGGTATATATATTCATTAAGGCTAGAAAGATTTAAAAAGTGTGAGAGTAAATATATTATATTCTCGAGATTTTATACAGTAATTGTTTTCTACTATATATGATATTATCATAATATATTTATTCAAAATATATCCATAAACATAGATTTCCTTTTTTCATATTAAAAAGTGATTGTATCAAAATTGGATTAAGAACCCGTTATAAAAAATGATCAACAGTATTAATCATTGTTAAAAGTTAAAATATAGTCATTTATCTTTGATGATAAAAGAAATTGATCCTATTAATTAAATAAACAATTATAAATAAAGTCTGAAATTAATTGAACAGATAACAACTTAAATAAACAACTATAAATAAAAAAATCGGATTAATTTCTTTTATCATCAAAAATTATATATATATATATATATATAAATAAGGAAGAGCCTCTCCGCCAATTCGCCACATCAGCACAAGTGAAGAGGACACATGGCAATGTCTTTTTATTTTCCCTTTCTCTAGTTAATATTTAGCTCGTCAATTCTATCATGCTTTACTTTTACTCAACCACGAGAACTGAGAAGACCGATCCCTCCGCCCCTTAGCAACGGCAGTTACAAGCTCTGGTCCGAGATGTATGGCGGCTTAGATTAGCCACCACGTCCACAAATCTCTAATTTACACATGACCGTTTAGTGTACACGAATTGAGTGTTGAGAATGAAATTGGATCGCATGAGTGCTATTGTTTGTGAGACAATAGGATGCGATGGCCGTGTGGCACCTGTTGAAATCACAATTGTGATGAGTTTATTTTCACTATGTGATCCTTTGTGTGATGGGTTATGCCGATGTGCCTTGCGTGGGCGGTCATAATTCATCTTGTTGCCATTGGGCATGTGGCGAGTGTAGCCGCGGTTGAAATCACAAGTGGGAAGGGTTTATTCTCACCGTGTGATCCTTTTGCGTGTTGGGTTATGGCGACGTGCCTTGCGTGGGCGGTCGTAACTCATTTTTGGACTGACGAGCCGGGTGCTGCTAAGCGGACGAGTGGACTCTCGGAGCCAGTAGGGACACCATAGTTTATTCAGACTTGATTCCTTGTTGTGTGTGCGTATGTGGAACATAGTATGTGTGTGATGTGCATAGTATTGCATAGGTTTGGTGGTACTGTTTTGCCTCGTCTAGGCATTTGTGGTATAGCATTTCGTAGTTGGACTGGTTCGGGTTCATTCTCCTGAGTAATCCAATTACTAATTTCTCCCCTTGTTTCCCCTTTTTTTCCTCTTTTTCAGGTTAGTAGACAGAAGTGTTGGTTCAAGTCAAGTTGATGGATTTTGATCACGGGATATCTTGAGTTTGGGACTATTGGTGCGACATTGTTTTCTTTGCCTGTGTAGCTTAGAAACGAATGTCGAAATATGCTGTCGTATTCAGCATGGCTGGAGACGGGTATTACACATAACATATGCACCAAAAAACATATTCAACAAAAAATAATTTTACTTTTGTTTTATTTTGTGAATAATGATGATTCAAGCATATTCATGCATGGAAGCTAAAGTATCACTGGCTTCTTTGATATATATGGACAATTAGGAATGACAACATATTTTCGATGTCATAAGGAGTAGAAAGATTTTTCGTCATTCTCTATCTCGTTCATTAATATCTCAGGCAGCCCCGGCCCAAATGATTTTAGAAGCCCTAGGGCAAAAAAAAAATTTGGACCCTCTAATATATAAATTTACCATTAAATGAAAAATTTTGGGTCTATATCTAACAAATTTCAGTAAAAAAAGTATTAATTTAAATTTAAAATATAATTTTATGGGCATATCTATTTTCTTTTTATTAAAATGGGCCCTTATGTATAGATTTTTTTTGACAAATGAACTGGGTCCCTAAACGGATGCACCTCTGTTCATTCCTTTTGAGCCAGGCCTGTGCTCAGGTTTTAAACCTTGAAACAAGACTGCAAATGTACAAGGGTAATGATCATACATCTATAATGCATTATATATCCCAGAATAGGTCCCATTTGGACAATCGATGTTTCTTCGTAACTATTACCTTGATACCAAAGAGAGTTCGAGTGAGTGCTTTATTTCTGTCATAGTTGATCATGATTCGATATTAAAAGTTTATTGATTTTTTCTTAATAACCAAATACTTTTGTCTGTAAATACTGAAATCCATAAATCGATTTTTTCCCTATGAGTTTTGCTATTAAGAGTTGATCTATTAAAAATCAAGTAACTGCAATACAAATTTACGAGATTAAAATTAAATTAAAACATGATATATATGATTATAGAGGTTTATTTGTTTATGTCTACTATGCATAACTAAAAACGTATGTTTTGTTTGAGAAATGTTTTTGGTAATATATTTTTTAGTAGAAATATTACGATCTAAAAATATGGAAATAACATTTTTAAACCTTTTGTCAGAGTTATTCTAAAATACAAAAAAAAATTAAATTAAATATGCAGTTTGCAGTTTTACAGAAACAAGTACAGTTTGATGAAGACATACGGTTATACGATTTTATGTAATTTTGTGATTTTTTTAGTTTTGATAATAAAAAAATTACGTTTTTATTGAAATCACAATTTTACAGTTTTGATGGAAAAATACTATGTTGTGATTTTAGATGGAAAAATTAATTTACATTTATGACATTTTTATGAAAACACTATTTTAGTAAAAAAAAATATTTTAGCGTACAATATTATTTTAACTTAATATAAATATTTGTTTAAAAAAATGACCAACTAGTTTTTTTTAATATATTGAATGATATTTTTTTTAGTTTCTAAAATACAAAATTTCATGCAAACTCTGTGTTTAAAATATTTTAATATATATATATATATATATATTTTTTGATAATTCAAGACCTCAAACCTATAGAGGGACCTAGATTAGTTCTAGGAAAAGGTGCAGTCGATGGATAAACTATTTCTCCGGGTATTCAAATGGACCAAAAAAAAGAATCTATATCCGTATGACCAAATGAGAATGATTAATAATTCTACATTTAAAGGGAATCCGTAGCCTAGACCAACATGGTTAATATCTATATTTTTTTGAGATGCAAATGATTTTACATCTATATTCAGCATAAAGATGCAGATTCCAAAGTGTCCAAATGAACAACATGAGAAATCCTATTTTTTACAACACTTAATTAATTTAGAACCATTTACATTTATTAACGGTTGAACCAGAAAATCACTACTAGGATTAGTGATTAACGGTTGTGGGTTTTGCATAATAAGAATCTTTATTAAATAGCTCAAAGGTGAAGCGATTACAAAGACTGGTATAACCAAGAGGTTATGCCGAAGTGAAAGAAAGTGTTTTAGCAATAAACAAGAAAGCTTGGAGTTCTTGAGTTTTAGCTCTGCTGTTCTCTAGATTGTATGAGTTGCCTTGAAGCTATCCAGGGTCTTCTTATTTATAGGAATAGGAGGTCGATTGGTGCGAGCTCCTTTTGCTTTTCTCCTTTGGTGAATATTTCCATATTTGCGATATGGAAACATCTCTTATTCTCTGAGCGATATGGAAATTCTCCTTTATCCTAAAACATTCTTCCGATATTATATGGATTAATAAGCATATTCAAGTAGTTTCCTATTTGGATTTAGTCGGTGCACCTTCCTTGGTCTTGATGGGCTTAGGTTATTGCTAGAGAAATTTTTTTAAGAAATATGCTCATTTTCCCTCTAACAATAAGTCCCCCCCCCCTAAAGTTCGGCGAGACTGGTTGTAAATCAGCTCGGCGGACTTCATGAAGCAAGAAGGTTTGGTCTCGCAATAAGCTTTAGCTCGTCAAGAGCGTTCCTTCGCGATGGCCAGCACGGCCCGTCCTTAAGCAAGTTTTGACACGTGTCGCTTTCCTTTATAATCGATTAATAATATTTTTTTTAGGCACGACCCATTAGGGTTTCGTTCCAAGCGGGAAAGACAAATGTCTTCAAACGACGAGATTATACGAATCTTGACACGCGGCTTATAAGGAAACCATTGATATTTTCTTTGATTTAATTTCTTTTTTTTGCTGGAGCTTCTTTGTCTTCCTCAGTGCAAGGTAAAAACCCTTCTTGGTTGCTGTGTTTTTATTCTTGAATCGTTTTGTGTTCTTCTCTGGAAAATTTCTCCTTGCTCCTCCGATATTCTGCTTTATCTCGTCGGTTTCTTCCTTCCTCGACTTTTGATAAAAAATGGCATCATCGTCCTCCGACCCAAAAGACAAAGGGAAAGTTTTCGATGACGACGATATTACTCTCGCCGAGCGTATCAGGCATCTGAGATCGGAAGTGACCCCTAGTTTGGGATCTGCTGCCAGTGGATCCTCAGAATACCGGAATGTGATTCCTTCAGATGACTCCGATGCCGACTCGGAAATGGAATCAGACGAGTTCGAGATGGTCACTCGGGTGCGAGGTCTTCCCCGGAAAATTGAAATGCCAAAGCTTAATTAGGATAAGAAAGACAAAATTAAAGATGGGTGAACCTGGATGACAGCAGGCAGGCTTCAGGAGCTCAGGCAAAGATGCGGTTTTCCTGTTGGGGTCGAACTACTCTTACCGCAAGTGCACGAGAGAGTAACAACGCCTCCAGAAGTTTATTTTTGCTCATATGAGTGCCATTTTGCCGAGTTTGGTCTTAGCTTTCCGATATCACCGCTTCTTCTTCGCTACTGTTAGAGGAGAAAGAAACCGTTAGGTCAGCTTTCTCATGCCGTGATCCGGCACTTTAACTGTATGGCGGCAGTAGCTCGGGAGACCGGTGTTCCGTTTAATTCGGTCATTTTTGAAAGAATTTCCATCTTGAAGCCCGGGGGCCTGGTGCCACTTCTACACTACTTTGAGATTTGGTATCGTCGGCGGAGATTCAACGAGTAAAGTTGGGACAGGTTTTTCTTCTTTGTGAAGATTAATAAGGCCTCCATCGACTGCTCCAAGCTAGATAAGTTTGGAGCCTGGAAGTCGTAGCCTGGTAGTCGAGCTAGCTTCACTTTGACACATGTACTTGCATTAGTTTATCCAATATTCTTAAGGGTTCTGACACCCCTTTTTTATTTTGCAGAGTCGATTAGCCTTGGGAAGGATCCATTCGGTTTGGACGTTTATATCCAGAAGCTGCGCGTCCTGAGCCTGAGAAGGAGAAGAAAAATCCTTCGGAGAAGAAGGCAAAGGTTGCCAAGCCGGCGGAGAAGAAGACCAAGGCTTCGAAAACAGGTGTGTTGTTGTTTTGAAGTAACGTCGTGCTTGCTTTTCTACGAATGGTGTAATATTGCTGTGTATTTTGATGTTTCAGCTACAAAGAAGATGTCGCAACCAAGGCCCGAGGGTATGGGTCTTAAGAGAAGAAGAGCAATCCCGGTGGTGGAGGTTGATATCCCCGCGAGTGCCCCCTCCAAGCGGAAGAGAGCAACTCCTCCATATGCTCTCATTCCCGTGGATTTAGACGAAGCCGCACTGCTTTCAGGGGACGAGGGTCTCAAAACTGAAAGGTAATGATTTATTTTTGATCGGGTTTGATTCTTAGCGAGCTGACGCAGTTCCTGATGCTTTTTTATCGGATTAGCTCACCAGAGCTGCAGCGCGGGAGAGGCTAAAGCAGCCTACTGCTGAGAGGGTCGAATCAGTTTGGCAGACTGATTCTCGAGCTGAGGATGGGGATGATGTCAGCGTAAATCATCGCGAGGCCACCCCTCCGCCTGCTGGGACCAATGCTTCGCGAGATCCTGATGCTCAGGATACAGAAGACGCGAGTCGGCACGGGACTGAAGGAGCCGCTCCAGGCGTTTTTTACCGAGCCAAAACCGGAGGCGGAAGAGTTTTTTTTTAATGTAATCCCAACCACTTTAGCTTGAAGTGGGATGGTAATACTCCAGCGACGTCAGATCGCGACTTCACCGTGAAGCTAGTCTGGAAGTGTAAGAAGAATCTGAAGGAGCTGAAGCTGGCGGGGTCAATTAGTGAGGCGAATCTGCAAATTGCCCACGTATATTGCTTCACCCTCTCTTCTGATTTTTGACTTTGTTTTTATTTCAGCAATGTATTGTAAAGTTATTATGATTATTTTCTGTTTGTGCAGGGCTTGGGGATCTTAATGTCTGCGCTGCAGACGTATGACACGAATCTCTGCGAGGAAGAGATAAAGCTGGAATGTGCGTTTATAGAGTTCGAGAAGCTTCAAAAACTTGAAGAGGAGGCCGAGCGGTTCAAGGCGAAGTGCTCCGACCTTGAGGACATGATTAATGTCCTCAAAGGAGAAGCAGCAGAGTCATCCCAGCTGCGTAAAGAGGTTGCAGCTCTCAAAGAGCGAACTAAATCTCTTGAGAAGCAGAGGGAGGAGGATGCGCAGAGGTTCCTTGCTAAGAAGCAAAAGCTTCAAGATACTCACGGCGAGGTCTCGCGAAATATTGCCAGCAAAATCATCGACAGTATGGTCGGTTAGTTTAAACCGTGAATGGAGCAGGTTAAGGCATCGCTTGCCCATCGAGAAGAGGTCGAGGCTGCCCTTGTGGACGTGGAGAAGAACGGCGCTATGTAGCGTACCTGACGAAGCTGCGAGATCAGGGATGGGAACTTCCTGCTGGAACGATCCCTGCTTTCGAAAAGAAGCTCGTTGAGTGGAAGGCTAAGAGTGATGCTATCAACGAGATAACCATTACCGAAGGCGAGCTCAATTTGCCGAGCAAGTGAGTGCAATTTGTTTTCTCTTTTTTGGCGGTTTCTTTTTGACAAGGAACTTTAACTTACTTGAGTTTTATGATAACAGGTCTATCATCGCCCGTCTGCTGGAGGAAGCATAGAAAGAGGTCATAGTACCATAACTGCCGGAGGAGAGGACAAACTAGATAGTTGTCTCTTTTTTTTTTTTTTTTTTTTTTTTTACTCGGCCTTGTATGGCCATCAATGTAATGACATTGCCTGGAAGAGTTTTTATCCATTTATTTAATGATTTTCCCTTTAATGAAAATTGACGTGTAGTTTTGTGACTTAAAATTTTGCGAAGCGATGGAACTTTTTAGTCTGGAGTTGGAAGCGAGATTCTTGTGCTCGTCTTATACCATACGGCGACAAGATCGATACCAAGCTTTCAGGATTAACTTCGGCCCGAAAGGTATGATCGAGGGTCGTGCGAGTATTGTCCTTGGCTTTCATCTTATCCTCTTCGGAAGTACTAAAATCAAACCGAAGTATCAAATGAGTGATGATCAGCTACAAAATTAAGTTTGCGCTTTTAGTCGAATATTTTGCCAGAACAATGACTTGATTTAAATGCATTCGCATGAAAGGAAGGGATTTTGCGAGGTACTTGCTTCTTCGAGCTGCTTTTCCGAAATAGAAATTTATTAGATTTATAGCTGCACCCGAAGGTTGCCTACGTACGTACCCGAATTGGGATCAAGCCATTCGTAGTTCTTTACAATTAGGGAATGAGTTATTAATTCATGAGCCAAGCCGGCTTTTATTCCTTGCAAACCTTAAAAATAAGTAGAAAAGCTGCAAGATTCTTGCTGAATCTAGTTTGACTTCTTGGCGTTAACATGGGCTTTTGCCGCGTTGAGCCAAATCCTGTGTTTGCCAATGAAGCACGAGCGTGCCATCTATTGATTCCTGCGAAGAGAGAAGATGCATGTGGATGTGGCGAACTTCATGCATTGATGATAGGTTGAGACGATAGCTTTCATCTCGTGTATCCATGGAGTGCCGAAGATGGCATTGTAGATCGCCACTTATCCATCACAGTGAATTTGATGATTTTAGTTATGCTGCCGCCGTAAACCGTCAACCGTATTGTCCCGATGCTGAAGAAGGATTTGCTGGCGAATTCTATGAGCGGCTTGGGTGCTGCCTTGATATCCTTTTCGTGAATTCCCATCTTGGTTAGGGTATCCTTGAAGATGATGTTGACAGTGCTGCCGATATCAATCAGGATCTTCGCCACTTCGTTTTTTGGATATGGAGTTCTACAACCAGCAGGTTATTGTGCGGGGTATAGAGGCCATGAAGGTCTTTCCGCGAGGTGACAGCTTTCCTTTCATAGTCTTTGATAGCGCGGACTAAGTCGTCACAGTCAGGTAGGCCTCCCATGATCATGTTGATCCTTGTTATGGGAGGTGGCGGCAGGTTGTCCTGATTGCGGTCTTCGTTGTGTTGTTCTGGACGTGCCTTCTCGTCTTTTTCCTCATTCTTTTTTTCAGGCGATCTGCTTCGGCGGCGTCCTCCTGAGCTGCTTCGGCTGCACTCCTTGCCACGATCTCGGCGATCACTGTTTGAAGTGCTTCGGCGCCCATCTTCATTTGAGCTTTGCGCGTAGGAATTTTTGCTCTGGGATCTATCGCCCCTGATCTCGATTTTGCCTTCCTTGTATTTTTTATACAGCAAGTTGTGGAGGTGTCGGCATGCTGAGGTTGCATACCCCGTTCATCCATGGAAGGAGCAGTAAAGATCCTGATTGTCATCACCCTCAGTCGAGGTAGTTGTCGGATCGCCTCGGGTCCATTGATTCTAGGGTTTCTGCCCTCCTTTCATGATGGCGTGTGAAGATGGCCTACCTTAGTTTGCGGGGTTCTCAGGTTCTTTGCCTTTCGAGTTGTTTGTTTCTCCGATGCCGTGCTTCTTGGCGTAGAAGATATATTCTTCTTCAATTCGGATGAAAGTCTAGGCTCGGTGCAGTGCGTCTTCTATGATATCTCTCGGGTTCATCAGCAAATCGATTTTGAAAGGCGACTGGTACCATAACCCATTGATAAGTGCCTCTAGTGCTAGGGTTTCTGGTATCTGGCCGTATGCCGCAGCAGCGTCTTTGAATTTTTCTACATAGTCGCAGAGGGGTTGGTCGCGTTCCTGGGTTTGGATGAAGAGATTGACCGTCCTCTTGGTGATGAACATTTAGTAATGTTTTATGAAGGCATGTGACAACTCCTTGAAGGATTTGATTTATGCCAGGGGGAGGTTGGAAAACCACTTGAGAGCGTCTTTACTGAGGTGCTCCACGAAGGTCTGGCAGTGATTTGCTTCTCACTCCAGATCGGTTTCAAACCGCTGCCTTTCCATGTCTACGTTGAAGCAGGTGAGCCATAGGTTGGGATCCTCCGTCTCGTTGTATTAGGGTAGCTTCAGTTTGATCGCTGCGCTGAGACGAAGATCGGTTATCCGTGGAGCAAATGGATTGCGTTCGGTGTCTAACAGTATTGCTGAGATCTCGGTTGCCGAACTGGTGGCTCGGTGGACTTGAGATCCGATCGCGTTAATTTGCTGGTGCAGTTTTACGATCTCAGAGTTCAAATCGTCGGCTGGTTGTTCGGTAGCGGGGGTTGTGTTTTAAACATCATCGCGTTCAGGTGTCTCAAAGAGCCATCGCCCAAGGGGTGCTGATCGTGCGGTTTTTGCGGCTGCGAGGTTACTGAGATGTTCGTCGTATTTGGTTTGTTGGGCCTGGAGGGTGTCTAGCTTGGACACCAAGTTCTGAGCGAGCGGCTGTAGGGCAGCCTGTATTGTTGCGGCAAGCTAGGCAGCTAGGATAGTAGCTGGTTATGTTCCCGTGGGTGGTGGAATCGCGGTGGTGTTGATGACAGGGTTGTCGTGCTCATCGAGAGCAGACGTTTCGGTAGTATCCTCTGTGTTGAGAGTTAGGTCGCTGTTATCGGACAGACGACTCATCGCTTCGGGTCTTGTGTTGCTAGTTTGTTAAGAATTTATTCTCCTAGTCCCCATAGACGGCGCTAATTGTTGAACCAGAAAATCACCACTAGGATTAGTGATTAACGGTTGTGGGTTTCAGAGAATAAGATCTTTATTAAATAGCTCAAAAGCGAAGCGATTACAAATATTGGTATAACCGAGAAAGAAAGTATTTTAGCAATAAACTATAAAGCTTGGAGTTTTTGAGTTCTAGCTCTACTGCTCTCTAGATTGTATAAGTTGCCTTGAAGCTATCCGAGGTCTTCTTATTTATAGGAATAGGAGGTCAGTTGCTGCGAGCTCCTTTTCCTTTTCTGCTTTGGTGAATATTTTCATATTGCGATATGGAAATATCCCTTATTCTCCGAGCGTTATGGAAATTCTCCTTTATCCTAAAACATTCTTCCGATATTATAGGGATTACTAAGCATCTTCAAGCAGTTTCCTATTTGGATTTAGTCGGTGCACCTTCCTTGGTCTTGATGGGCTTAGATTATATCTAGAGAAAGTCTTTTAAGAAATGTGCTCATTTCCCCTCTAACAGATGCTAAACAAAATTGGGAACTTAGAAGCGTACATATGATCAAAACATGTTGATGTTTGTCGCACTTGAAAAGCTAATAAACAAAACGAGATGATTAGACTCAATTTTTCAAAGCCTAATTAATTTATCTTTGAAGTAGATTACTCAACTATTAATAATGACTATGATGATGAAACAGCTTTCCTCTGCCTCTTGTAATAACTCAAATTCGATCTAAAGACTGAAGAAGAGTCACTGGGGTTTAAAGAGAGATCTTTATTGAAGATAAAGCCAGAGCTCGGATGGTAGACGGAGGTTTAGGTTGTCGGAATAAAAACGCCGACCTAAACTTTTTAAGGAAAGAAAATTAAGAACTAAAAACAATAAAATTGATGATTTACCCTAGGTCGAGAGAGAGGATTTCAAATGCCTTGAGAAGTCAAGGGCTTTTATATTTATATCCGATCATGTCGGTCTTCTAGGAGTAACTTCATCTATCTAAAATAGGAAAACTTCCTTGCCGATAAGGCATACCTTCAATCTTTTCTGGATTTAGTCTGATAAATGGGAGATTTTCATATATCTGGCCGAGCTGAATATTCTTAAGGATTCTCGAAATGGGCCGATCTCAAGCGATGTCGGGCTTTAAGAGGAGGTACAAATCCCATCGCTAACAGT